>OW804097.1:92066408-92732479 GCA_942159475.1 Sthenelais limicola | reverse complement strand
GCAAACCGAGGTTCCCAATCTCCCATCCGATAATGTAGCTAAAGGCTTTCTGTTGCAAGGTAGAGATTTATTTCTGCTCTCCAGTATCCTCTTCCAGTATCCTTATTTCTGCTCTCCAGTATCCTCTTCCACTCTTGCAGTCTAGAGATCTCCAAAACATTGTCCAAGATCGATAAGAGCTTGAATACTAAAAGGAGGTCATATACAGTGATCATCCGATAGTCAGAAAAGAGGATAAGTCCGTCTTGCACTGCATGTAATTATCTAATTCAACCCCAAAAGCAATTTAGGTCGTTGTCACATGATGGACCGACCGAGCCGTGCACATAAACAATGATCTTACATTTGACGCTTTACGTCTTCGGTACAATCAGACATTCTGGTCATCCTATTTCATAGTAGGCTATCAAAGATATTCATTGAAGAAAGTAGCTGATGGATATTTTGTATTAGATAATAGAATGGATCAAGCAAATTGCTGCATGAATATGTAACAAGGCCATGAGAATGAATATTAGTGGCATTGCAAAGTTATTGCTGAATATTATACTAGGAAACAAAGGATTCTCATATGTGCTTCATCAGCAGACAAATTCAAGGAAAGTATGTTTCAATGAGTTTTAGTAGGGAGAGAACTATATGTTATGATGTCTTCCTAAGTCCGCGATTCCTATAATTCCAATTTTGAGTAACATGTTTCTTCTGTATCATGAAAATGATATTTCCCTGCATTAGTGACACACTCCTTCAAGCACGACACATTGTATATTTATAATCCATCCCTTTTCAGCTCTCAGATATAAAAGGCGCTCCGAGTAAACAGCTGTTCACGCTTTAAGAGATCATAAAATTACATCTTATATCTTTTTCTATCTTCGATCTGCCGTTACCGTGAATATGAAATGAGGTGGTATGGGAGGCAAGTTGGGAGTTAACTGCCATTGTCTCCCCAAGTAGGATATGTGTCTTGGTAGTGTTAGATTTATCATTTTCCTTATCCGATATAACGCTGGCAATATTGCACGCACTGGAAACCACCATGTTACCATAAATCAACATTATTAGCAGATAAAGTGTTATGCTACCTCAGTTTAAACCAATAGTGACCGAGATGTGTGACTGCGTATTAGGTATTTAGATACAGCCAGATGGTATACTCTTGAATGGTTTAATTGCATTGAAATTATTATAGTGAAACCTCTAGATGAGTAACCTACTGTTTAGTCTAATCGATAGTGGAACATGATTTAAAACATACTCAATAACGAGGTCCAAGTAATTATCTTAAGATGCCCCTTATCCAAAGTAGTTTCATGTCCGGTTTAGATACTTTAAGAAGCCGATCGACGGAGGATATAAGACAGAGTCTAACACCTATTAAAACAGCGCAATGGCTTCACGAATACAGCCAGAATAAAGTGTTAAAGTATCTGGCTAAGCAATATCTAAATGGTAGTATCGCTCTTAATAATGTGTACGATGAATACTTTCTAATCCTTCTGACTATCAGATGTTCCCTATCAAGTAAACCCAAGCTCATCAATTAGCTTTTGTCTGCAATGTTCTCTCCAAGGACAGATATGTTACTGATAGGCTTAGCTCATTGGTTACTTTAGGTATAGACGGCCGTAGATACAAATCAATCCATATTAGTCCTCAGCAACAATGGAATCCCATTATCATATTCTAGCTAACATTTCACAGCTGGGTAGACAGGAAAGCTTTGTCCGTTTAAGTAGATCTAGACAGAGAGTCTTTAATTCGTATTGATCTCTGGACAATGAAAGCATGTGACATATCTCTCGTCTTGCACCTATCATAGAGGAATTTGGTGGTGTGAAAAGTGGTATGTGATGGTAAGCCCCCACCAAAATAAATAAAATTAAAGAAATAACAAAGATAACAAACATTTAATGCATGTTTAGCTCTATCACTAAACTTGACTGTGCTTCAAGAAATAGAGGCCTACTTCATTTTCTGGCCGAAACGCAAAATGTATCTGAAAAGTATTATCTGAAAAACCCTTTAAGAAGTCAGAAAAATTGGCGGCAAATATAGCTCAGCACAAGTGGCACCCACCATGAATTTAATCAGTGTTGGTCAGGCAACTACAACAAGGCTACGGCAGCGGTGGGTACTTCTGCTAGAGCCACAGACAACTATCAGTTCCGGCCGGTTCCGTCAGGGGGCAACACCACATCATCGTGCAGACAGCACTTACAGACACCCTCCGACGGGTGGTAGGCGGAGTAGACAAGTAGCTCTGCAAGTGGATCCTGTCTTTGCTTAACACTACAGACTTGAGCTGCACCGCGGACCAAGATCTTTCTGTTGTTTAAATTAAGCACCCCTTCTAGTGACAATACAGTAACTGTGCAATTTGGGTAATAAAACCAGCTTAAACGAATACTTTTCATTATCATGATTCTTTTTCAGAATTCTGCGAGCTTGTGCCCATGAATGTGCAGTTCACTACAAATTCCTTTTCGAAATTTTGAAAATTTCACAAAATCGGAGGAAAAATTGGAAATTTAAAAAAAATAATTTTGTATTCTTTTTCAAAATTTGAAAATTCCGAAATTGTGAAATTGTCATAGGTTTGAAAAAAGATTTCATAGTGATTTCTTTCCTCACCTTATAAATAAATGATGAACCAAAGAGAGATTGTCTTGAATAGTTTTTCCTGAATAAAAATACTTGTACAAAAAACTCCCACAGTAATTCAATGTTACCAAACTAGTTCATCAAGTGGCAGTGGAATCATAATAGGATAAACTGCCACGGCCATGTGGGAATATCAAAATGATTTGATATTGCCGCATGGCTGCAGAAGAAAAAAACGCCGTGGGAAAACCCGCCATGGGAGTCAGTCCACTACTGCAACTTTTCCTGCGGTGGCAAAAAACCGCCACAGGTTTCCCTGCGGTTCAAATTCGCATGTGAATCGCCTTGGTGGACCAGGCACTTAATCTATCAGAACAGACTACTGCATGGATGGGGGAAAAAACTCAGCCGCATGGAGGACGCTGTGAGGGAAAACAAATTCTGAGTGTAGATATTATTGAGCACCAACACAACGATACCCATAAAGTTCGGTAACCAAGCCTCTCAGGCAAAAACCCAAGATTAAACTAGGAACCTGAACACTTGGAACTGAGTGTTCTCATTGTTATTACTTTATTGTCACTCTATATTATGTCTTTGGTGAAACATAAACCATTTCATGGTTTCAGGCCAACCAGTGTCGTCTCTGAGTTTGGTTTTTAAGAATGATTTCCTATTTACATCTCTATCAGTGGCTATCATGAAAGTCATCAATTCTTAAATAATTCTTTTCTAGGAGGACATACATATTTTACTCTATCATAACGGGTAAATCTGACCTATATTGTATTGTAACAAAATGCCTTCAGAAAAAGAGCCCAAGATCTGGATGAATGTAACAAAAAGATAGTTGTGATCACATTAAAGCAACACCAATGGTTGAACTCCAAACTTTCCTCCTCATTCTCCTCAAACCGGAAATTGCCATTCCCACCAGGACTCCCAGGTGGCGCTGCGTTTGCACGGAACAAACGATCCTAGTGCCCCCTTGTGTCCAGCGATGGAGCCATGAGTGATTGATGACGTCATGGTGGATGATTTGATGTGAGCTACCTGACACGAAACTCTCCGCATTTGGCACCATGCCAAGATTGAATCTACACTATAAAAGAGGGCTGTGATCTCGATGGAGATGTGAAATCAGTATTATTCGGAATGCCAGGGTATCTCCAGAATCTTTTTGGATGGTCACATTCTTGGACATAGCAACGAAAAATATTTGATGGTTTTATGATGAAAATAGTAAATTGATTACAACTTTCTAGAGGATAATATGGAATACTATATAGCTAGGCTAGAGCATTGGGGCTTATATCAAGAACAGTGGGTAATAGGGCATGTATATTACCCACTACACTCAACATTAATGTCCATCAAATTGTCACTTGAGCTGTATGATTTCCTTTGATTGCTACATTCCTTAACTGCAATAGCTACACCCACGTGTAATATGGAACATCAGGATTGCCATCAAGCAATTTTCTCTTTTAATGACCGGATTTGTAAAAATTAATGAAATAATACGCTCCTTCAACCAACTTGTTAGTTTACTTGTATATAAATACTGTAAAGAATAGTGGTGTCTTTGTCTAATGACAAAAAATGGTAATATCCATATCGGCATATATAAGACACATAACAGTATGAAGCATTTTTCAATCCAAATGATTCATCTATAGCTGGGTACTAACCAACACGTGATTTATTAGTGTACGTTTGCACTGGCAACAGGTTCTAATTCATTATCTCTTTGGGGATGATGTAATTTAATAGTTATTTATTCTATTGGAGAACTGATTTTGAGTTGTTGTTTTTTTCGGTTGAAGTGACAATGAGCTTTATATGGGTTCCTGATTAAACTTAATATACTGCACAATCTGCTTGCAGTTCAGCATTGTGTCATGCAGTAGGAATCAAAGGTGAATGTACTGCGCAATCCGCTTGCAGTTCAGCATTGTGTCATGCAGTAGGAATCAAAGATAAATGTAATGCACAATCAGCTTGCAGTTCAGCATTGTGTCATGCAGTAGCAATCAAAGATGAATGTCCTGCACAATCCGCTTGCAGTTCAGCATGGTTTCATGCAGTAGGAATCAAAGATGAATGTACTGCACAATCCGCTTGCAGTTCAGCATTGTTTCATGCAGTAGGAAACAAAGATGTGTTCAGCGTTGTTTCATGCAGTAGGAATCAAAGAAGAATGTACTGCACAATCCGTTTGCAGTTTAGCAATGTTTCATGCAGTAGGAATCAAAGATGAATGTACTACACAATCTACTTGCAGTTTAGCGATGTTTCATGCAGTAAGAACAAAAGATGCTATTATCAAATTAAACTACAATTGAGTTTAGAGGAAACTAACATATTACTGATATTCAAAGACTTTATGTTTACTTTATTATTTATGTTTATGTTTATCATGTTTTTGTATGTGTTTTGTACAATTTCAGTGATTTTGGTGGAGGTGGAATTATAATACCGTTACAAATCAAATGAAATAGTTTCCATTTCTGCCAATTTTATATTGATTCCATTACGTTCAACAATGTTGAGTGTCTGTATCCATTTGCCTTCAATTTGTAGTCTTTTTTTAAGTTGTTTTTTTTCGTCGGAGCCTTGATCTAATAACTTTGATCTATTGGATGACATTTTACTTCCAATTAAATGTTGACTTGGTGGTTATGTCACACATTATATAAATTCTACTGGAGCAGCCACGATCTGCTGACGACAAGGGTAAGCGTCGAATTAATATTATTTGTGTATACCCCAAATACTCAGAGATATTCCATGCATCCGCAAAAGTACTGCATGTCAACGTTATCTAGCATCTACAAAGTTTCCGGAATAATCATGTAGAAATCTCCCTAAAATAACTAAAATATTTATTTACTAAAAACTTGTGTCAAATAATATCGCAGACAGAAAGAGAGCCAGACTGAAGAAAATACAGATGAAAGGACACAGTTTGCAACTGTTTTACATTTATACAGGAAGTAACTGCAACTGTTGGAAAGAGAAATATGAAAGCCTTGCCAAGAACCCTGGTTTTTATTGGCCTATGAATTATTTATTAGTGTGTCATGGATTGACACATTTTGAAAATCCATTTAGGCTACAGTTTCCATAGAGGGAAGGCATATATGCTTACCGACACGACGAATACAGTGTTGGTGAAGGAAAACAAAGTATTAACTAAAAGGATGCAGGGTGTTATTTCATAATGAAGGAGAGATAGAAAGATTTATTTGGAACTTCTGCAAATGGTGGTCAAATGTTACAAAGAATGTCTCAGCCTATAATATTATTGGATATATATCTTAACTAATTCATTTTAATCAGTAATAAGATCAACTATATCTCTATGTGACGTTAAAATACACATATCCTTTAACTATTTTTGAAGGAGTTTCTCCGTTATACTGCATGCATTAGTGGAGGTATTAAGTTCATACCATACTATGTAGGTTCTCTTACCATCAGGTAAGAAGGAAAGTATGTATGTGTTTAAGAAAGAAAGAGAAACTGGATACGAATAACGACAATGATTTATGTAGATTGACAAATTTTAAAGTTGTATCTCAATATAGAGTAATCGATGTGATGTGTAAATCTCTGATAATTTAGGGCACCGAACTGTGAGTCACAGATGGGCCTGTCTCTTTTCCATATCATTGATTTAAAATGTGAAGAATGATAATAAAACTACTTATATATCATTTTGAAAAGAGCATTTGATTCTCAGCTGATAGGGGCATTTCATATTGGTATCAGATTCTGTTAAGTGTTTTTCTGAACTTAAGAATAACACTTGAACAACTAGAGAAGCATATATTATATGCGGCTCTTATCAAGTGACGGGACTATTGGAAAATAAAAAAATTCTATATGTATTTGATGGTAATAATATGACACACTAGAGTTCTTCTCTGTGTATTTCACTAAAAACATAAGGTCACGGTATAGTTATAACCTGTCACACAAAAAGTCACATCTATCTCTCTATATATAAATGAGGCTTGCTATCGGGGATTTACGGAGGGTTGCGCTTAAGATGCCCCTTATCCTCATCTTCTTGAAGTCCACCCACAAAAGGGGTTCTCTTTACCATGTATATAAATGGTCACTTCCTTTGAACTTGCAGGATGACCAGTGCTGAGAGTTGGGTATTCCCAACCATCTGAGCAGTGATTACTGATATTCTGTGCCCCTTTCCAACACAGTTAGTCTTTTGATCGCCAGTGCACATCTTTTGCCTCTCGGAGGCACAGTCCCCGTGAGGCAGTTTAAGCCATGTTTTCTACCCCGTCTTTGATAGGTGAAGGGTCTCTCTGGGGGAGAGATACTTTGGGAGAAAGGCGTTACCTCTCAAAGTCTATTATTATTGATTAGGGGTATTATGTAGGTCCATATATGTTTGCTGCATTTGATTCAACCTCTTTACTAGTGTACTATACATATACACGTATAAAACTATTTTATTTAATATTCATAACCATATATTCCATACTACATAGAGGTTATTATCAGTGATCCTAAATATATATGTTTTTCTTTCACTGTGTTATGGATTGAGAGAAAAATAATAACCCCTTGAACAAAACCCCCAGAAGCCCTGATATTTATTCCCTTCTCATATCTCTTCTGCAGAGTAATGATCCACAAGGAAGCAGGCCATTCTGTGGACAGATCTGTGTTGAAACCTCTAGGGTGTTTAGCAGTCGAAGCAGGGAAAATGAAATCTTGGTAGTTGGATCACATCTGTGTTGTGGGAAGAAGTTATGACGCCGTTAACTGCATATTTCCCTCCTGTTGGGAATTTACATAGATACGAAACAGGAATACATGCCAATATATGGATATAATAAACAGCGGTGATCTTTTTTTTTGGGTAATAAATGTATAGAAGAGAATTGCCCTTTCAGGTTCTTATCATTACTTTTATTATGAAGTATAGATTCGCTATGGATCAACAGAGGGAATTACATTCCGTATGAAATAAATCTATCGGTGCTGCTCGTCCAGCAATATGAATGGACATATTATATATGTGGATATCCGTCGAGACCGACATTATAGAATAACATTGTTTTTGTCCGGCAATGGTTAGTGATCACTTGTCAAAATACAAGATAATGCAGTTGCCTTTGTTACTTTTTAAAGGGGCACAATTATTGTGGGTGGAAGGTGTTGCTATTAGCCGAAAGAAAGATTTGGGAGCTTTCAGTGGTCTTCATCTTTTAATGAACATTGTGATTCATGACTTCGTGACTATCCAGTTGTGACAGGCCTACGAGACCGATCGTCCTCAAGGTTTTAAAGGCGCTTCTTTGAATAATTGACATTGCTTTTGTGTCCAAAGAATCGTTATCACACGGACGATGCCTCCTTACCAATTCCTTCAGCCACTGTAGTCATTGCTCGGATGAAAAGAAGGCTACGTGATCGTGACGAACGGTTTAACCCTACATATAAATTGATCAACTTTGTTGAATTTCATTTGAACCATATTTGATTAATTTGCATAATACATGTATAGATTTGATACACACATTTAGCAAGTTAACTGCTAGTTAATTGCCCCACAGACAGATAATGACCATTTAGAGTAGCAAAATCACAAATGTATAAGAGAAAAACGCATTGAATGACTATGAACTAGTTTACACATGTTTATGGCTGTTAGCAAATTGGAGTTTGGATAAGCAATCTAATCTAATTATCTTATATTGTCATATCATCTCGCCTCCATTAAAAAGTAGATGACTTGCTATACATTATAATTAATGAGGGGTTGGAGTCTGATGGTGAGATAGAATTGAATTGCCTTGTAAGGACAAGGCTTATTCCTGCTTCCTATTACCGATGGGTCCATTACCGATATGCCCACATGTGAATGTTGTGGGAACATCCCATAACAAAGCCTATATTAAATCAGAAGGCGCAATATTAGATGGTTGGACTGGTAAGGAACAAGAGTCTTAAAGAGGTTAATGTTGCTAGATCTTATCGGGCTGTACTATTGAGATCTTCATTTGGAATATGACAGGATATAATACACCATATGTTCAATGTGTTACAGTTTCTTTAACAGAAAGGAATATTACGAAGATTTCCTTGTGAACAGCCACTAATTTTGCTATGCCTCCTTAAGTGTGTTCTGAACATTTGTCAGTGTTCTTGTTTGGGAGTAATTTGGATGGATTAGTAATAGGTTGTGTGGAACAGTGAGCAAGTCGTGTCATCATCTAAATGTACATAAATGTCATGATCCAAGGTTAATAAAATTTGTTGATCTATTCACAATATCTCATCGCTCATTCTTATAATTCCTTAGCAGCAGGAATGATAGAGCTCTTTTAGATTGGATGAATTACTGCTTTTTCCAGTTCCCTCATCCATTGATATACCGGGAAAAGAATCAGGAAAAGAATCAGAGACACCTCCGCCCCATAGCATAAGTATAGGCTTTTCCAAAGCATTATAGAGGGAAATGTATATGTTTGACTCAATACGTTCTCTAGTTTAGCTCCTTCGTCTAAACCAGTTTCGTGGGTGAAAGAAGTAGAGTACCATGTAATTGTGTAACTTTAATTAAATTAGGTTATAGAGAGACATATTAGACTCGCTTCCAGCCCAGCCTATAGATGTCCCTGATACCTTACGCCACTAATAATGAAAGGTGGATAAAGAATATGAAAAGCTTTATGTTATATGAGTGGTAGGTTATCGTGTATAGGTCTATAGGTGTTCTATGATGTGATGGAGTATGACATTCTAGAGTCGAATTAATCAGGAACACTGTCAGTCCTAACACCAAGACGGAGTTGCAATATTTTACCATGCAGACGCAAAGAACAGAGGAGTCCATTTAGTACACTTTGCTTTAGCAACTCAACATCTCGTTCTGTTCATCCCTATCCTCCCCTTAACATTTTCTATAATTAAGATTCAAATTTTACTCATCATTTCTTTGTCGTGTAATAATAATTCGATCTACACATTTAATCAAGAATCTTCTACCATTTAAAAATATCATTTCATGAAAATAAAAATGTAATTGCACAGACCGGCTTTATTCATTCAACTTTATCTAAACATGGGGACACACACACTGTTGGCATGGTGGGCAGCGGTGTACCACCTGGCAATCAATGAAAGGTCAGAAACTGCAAACCAAAAACAATCCCAGTGGAAAGGTTGCCCAATAAGATCAGGTTTCTGATGTGATTTCATGAGGCAGTTCGCTTAAATGTATGTATACGTTCAATTTTAGTTGACATTTACTCCTGATGAAGATGAGAAACCCAATAAACTCAACAACATCGTTAATATGAAAATATAACAAAAGAACCACCCCAAAACATGTTTAATATGTTTTCTACATGAACCATCATTTCCTCTCCGGCCCACCCCAATATAAATGTGTTAGTGGGGGAAATAAATTGCAGAGTCTGCAAGATATATATGATGGGATGATCAAGACAAAAAAAGAAAGCTTGTCATTTAATGACAAGTTTTCTATGAATCAGTCGAAACACAATGGTTTGGCTTGAAGGCTGTTATTCCGATTCTGGGCATAGGCTCTTTCTGTACGCACATAGTGTATCTAAACATAGCATTTATAAGCAGGATAGGGATGTTATATCGAAGTAAGGTAAAATACACATACAGGGTATAGAGCTTGTGTTGGAAAACACATAAACACCGAGAACAGTAGCAGAGAATATTTTCAACTGTATGGTAATAATAAATGAGAGGCATAGTTCCTAAATTCGTCGAACTGTTGACAAGTACTCCATTGACCAAGTCATATTAGAATTTAAGAGATATAGCTTTCGCTCAGACCCAGCTTTGAAATTATTTTACAATGATGTAAATAATTAGGATTCCCTATCCAGGGACATGAAGAGAGGTTCACTGAAAAAGCAAACATTCCAGGGGACTTAGCACCGAAGACATCCTGGCCTCTCTACTTCTATTTCAGCTGTATAAGTGTCAATCCGTAATTTTAGTATGTCTTCTAACAATTTCTGGTATTCCTCTATCCTCCCTAAGCTCAAGGTCTTTTGCAGCATCCTCCATAGATTTTACTGGTGGAGTTTTAGAGGCCGATGGTCTATAGGGCACGCTGGTGCATTAATTCTCAATAAACATTTAAATAGTGAACTCAATATGTATGAAACAGTTAAAACTGTAGAATGCGTTATTGCTTTTGTAACGTCAGGAGACCTATGGTGAGAATAAATGTATTCAACTTGAAAACCTTTCGTATTCAAAAAACATTGATATAATGTGATTCATATTGGGTGTTGATGGGTAACAGTTGATGATGACTGATCACCAAGCACCCAGCATAGAGATGGAAATTTTTGTCCGACATAAAATACCATGGCTTAATCCAGACTAGAAAAGCTAAGCGGGAGTGTCATAAGTCGGAATGCCAGTTTAAAAGGACTGGGCTCACTCTGAGCAAGAACTCCCCGCCGACCTTTGAACTATAGATTTCATTGATTATGACAGATCAGGAGGTTTGGCATCCTTTGTCCAAACAAAAGCAAGGAAAGAACTATACACCCCCTCCTGCATGGAACAATGATGAGATTCAAGGTATGATAGGCACTGACTTTAGAACGCTATAAACAATCATTCACTCCTCTGCTGCTCACTTATTTGCCCTGTCATTCTCTTAAAGAGAATTCTGCTTTGATGTTATCATAATTTTATTTGTCTATGGTGGAATAAATATTGTGTGCTTTTAATTCCTTGTTTGATGGTAATATATCATTACCATATGTCATCCTATAGTCCTAGTTCGTGCCAGCCTGCTTATATGAATAAAGACGAACAAGATAATGAATAAGATATAGACTTTAACATATTCATAGAGAGTAAATATTATTATCGTCAATAGTTAAATTCCTCAATGTGGCTATGAATATGCAAGTATGTGAGAGGTTGAATGTATTATTTAATATAAGCGTTTATCTGGCATTAGTTACTGGATGTTTTTGCTTATCTATTGGCACCATCACATGCGACTTTCTGTAATAGATGTGAAGCATGGACTGCTACGTCATTACCTGATACACTTGACTTTGAGGTGACGTCCATAGAGCCATATGGGTCAGATATTCAGAAAATGTCCAATGGGCAGATCTACACATTTTCTGCTAAATTAGACTGTAAAATGGTCAATAATATGTATATCTGAGTATATTTGACATGGCATTGGTTCAAACAATCTGTTTGGTTATGCTGAACTGAATTTCGATCCTGATTTTTGTGTTAAATTTGGGTTATTTGAGATGATTGTGGAAGGCGAATTGTACATTTTCTGACGATTTCACCCATATGTATACTCTGCTCTATAGCCACATTCTCTTCACTCAACTCAACTTCACACTACCAATCTATAACCTTTCATTAATCTCACACCAACCGTAGAACAATATGATACTCTTATATCGATGTCACTTTATACGATGGGGGCAATAAATTCGCAGTAACTATGGTAGAGTAGAGTGCTCCATGGTCTCCAGTGGCTGCGGTAAGCTCTGCAGTAAGCCTTGCGATGGTTTGTGCTGGTTCTGTAGGTGGAGAGGAATGACGAGGTCCTTGCCTACATGGTCAGTGAACGATGTAGGCAGGACCTCGCCACTCCTCAACAACACAGCACCATCGCAAGGCTTACCGCAGAGCTTACCACAGAGCTTACCGCAGAGCTTACCGCAGCCAGTGGAGACCACCCTTAACAAGGAACGTTTGAGGATGAGTTAGTGGGTATAGGATATGTTAATACAGGTATTATACCTTACAATTTTAGTTGTAGCTTAATAATCATCAGATTTGGTGTGGATGTTATTTATTGTGGTCGTACATCCACATTGCACAGCTTCTGGTTCTTTTCATCTCGGTAAGTAAGGATTGAATGACCGACATTTCTCTATGAGGTATGTGATAAAAGGAATTACGACATATTAGTTCTACACTTTCTTCTATCCTACTCACATTCTTAGCGACTAAAAAAAGCCACCGAGAGAAATGGGACGAGAGAAAATAGACCGAGATTACATAAAGTTCGAGGCATACGATAGAAGTAGAAATGAAAAGCGACGAGGAAGTTCAACCCATGTGAGACTATCCTAATGAGACAATCCTAATGGACATGAAGAACTAGATCGTCAGAAATAATTGAATAAAAAGCTGTACACGTTGAAGCGCTCTACATAGATCCGATTAACTTCAACATTTTCTCGTAGAATAGAGTTAATCGTTCTATAAATCTATATAGGCTTTAAATACAGAGTCTCAGGTACCCGTAGACATTGTGTATTGTACTATTTAATTAATACACGATGAAGTCCCACCCACTGTTGTTCGTTGAAATTTCATTATCGCTATCGTGGCTATGCTATTACATTCAAAACTGCACTTTCTGCAATGAAATATAAAAATGCCGCTTTATTACAGAATATCTAGAGACTTCTGAATATTGCTTGTGACACATCATTCAATTCACTGTCTTTCGTAATAACACGTAAGGTATTCTCGTACGAAGGTAATGATTCCAAGGACGGAGTTATATCTGGCTTGGTCGACAAACTTTTCCCTGACATCCTATGGATGTGACCAGAATAATTGAATTAAATAAGATCAATACGCCTTTTCTCAGTAGAGGAATCCCTTTGAATTGTGCGTGGTAATGATTAACTCCTAGGAACTCATTGCATGAATACATTGCTCCTGAAACTCCTGAAACAGTGCCGTCTATCAATTAAATGAGATTTTGGTCTGGTCGAAGAAACCGTTTTCCCCATATTATGGTATCCAATACGTCTGTAACGGATTTGAAAAAAATTGGTAACTGGTCGACCTTCACAAGGATAAGGCATGTATCCTATTGACGTTTATTAAGATTTAGGAGTTAGTAAATACCGCAGATTAGATTGTATTGATTTGAGTGTTTTTATTTGAACAAGCATTACAGTCTATACAATGTTATTCTCAGCTTGAGTGTCTAGTATGCTACATCTATTTCTATTTCTATTGCATAATTATCATATACATTTCTTGTTTATCTATTTCTACTATACCTTTTTCTACCTATTTATAAACACTAATAATAAAACCAATCGATCCCTCGATGAATATAATTCGTCATCGGGAGTTCTCAGGGGCTATTGTGACGTCACACATGCTCGCAACTGTCATGCCCACCTTCCTGGCGACCACTACGTTCCAGACACACTTTGGTTTCAACAGTCGCACTGTGCGGATACCTCCCTATCGTTGTGAACAAGTTTTCTTTACTCCTATATTTATGTATTTTACTCCTATTTCATGTTTTCTGCATTATTCATGTTTGTTCACTTCCCACGACCGCCACCAACGACATATTAATTTCATACTTATAACAGTTTTACTTTTTTCCAAGTTTTCATCGCATTCGCCATTGTATGCTTGGGCATGCTTTTCATTTCGTATTGGTACAGCTGCATTATAAAGAATAGCATTTATTCATACTTCGGGATGGAATGGGCCGTTAAAAGCCCTGCCTCCCCTCCTTCTCCCCCCACTCAATTAAATGTCAGGTATTGTTTCCCATCCATGCACTACTCTTTGTTTGAACCTTAACAATAAGGAAATCCGGCTGCTCGTTAAATGTCTAGCCATTTACAAATGAAATATCAAGTGACCAACCATATGGCAATTCCCCAGGAGTAAAATAAGATATTACGTAAAAAGTTCACAATGATATTATAATGAACTATGATTCAGTTACTTGTAATCGGTGTATACATCGTTCAGCTAGTCAATATTACCCATTGAGAGAATTTATTTCGATGCATATGGATTGCGATCAAAATTAATGTATTTTTATGCTATATGGATGGGAAATTTCCGACCTTTCTTAAGCTATATTGCATTGAGAAATAATCTAAGGATAAAATCCATGCTAGTACAGAATATCTGAAAACATACCATGTTAACCTCTCCCAGCGTAAATAAATATGCCACTTGGTACGAGGCTGTGGTTGCGACAATTTGCCTAGAATGCGGTGACCAATTTCATGCATTAAACGCCATGAAGGGGGAGTCCTGATGCTGTGACCGCTACGGGCTAAAATCACGGTATAGATACAGTATAAATGGAGATCCCTGATCATCACCGTCAGGCGATGCTAGCGTCCCGTGTCAAAAACACTTATTACAAACCCCTACTCCTGGGATCTATACTCTAGCCCTGGATTCCCTCGCCCCAGGCTTGAATGAACCGGTTCCCAACAGAAGGGAAACACGTTTGGCCCAAGGAGATTTCTATAGATTACATCGGAGCTTACCCCTGAACGTACTGGGTACAGAACTAATTCCCCTGTAAGAGCAAACGAAAAATTAACTCTGGTTAGACATGTTTAAATGTCTTGCTAGTTATATATGCACTTGTTTTTATATAACCTTCATGCACGCTGACAGCTATTTTCCATTTGTCGCCGAATATGTTCACCGTTAGATATTAAAAGCAGACATGTCATAAAATATATGAATAACATGTTCATATTCGTGGTACATGGAATATAGTGAATCTTACATTTATCCCGAGGAAATTCTTTGCACCCAAGTGGGTACTTAACCATGAAATGATCCATGCGCATCGAAATAGATGCAACTACCATTCCTGACATTCCTGGTCCTCTTCCTGAATTCCCTCTGGAGGCTCGGCCACTTTCCAAATCATTGCTCTGCTCATCTTATTCATCATAATGTTGGCATATGGTGGACTCAAGGCTGCATAGGACGCATCTATTTCTGACTTCCTAATCTGTAAGCAGCTCGCATTTTCTGACTTGTGGATGATGTTTCAACACACGATTCTTTCCTTTATATATATACATGTACCGTGTCGGTACGAAGCCGTGGCTGTGACAATTTCCTGAGGATGTGGTGCCTAATTTCATGCATTAAAATCTGTTATGTTATATTGTGAAAATTCAAGGAGAAATAATTAACCGTTACGTCTGTGTGAGGTATACGTACTAAACATGATGTTGACATGTAACCCTATATGGACCTCTTTTTAGCTACACGCGAGGCCAGAGTGACAATTACTAAACTATAAAGGGTCTAGTCCACTAAGCCTATCCTCATGCGATTGTCACAGAATTTAGTGAAAAAGAGTCCTCTGTGGCACAAAATCGCATGAGAATCGGCTTGGTGGACTAGGCCTTTAACACGAATATAGAGTAAAGAACTCTTGTAGTTATGGACGTTATTTCACTTGTTTGTTTTTAGTGTGAGCCTGAACGTGCATATTTCAGTGCAATAGCAGATACTCGGGGACTTTATTCTATGTTATGATATTTTTATTTGTAAATAGGCCTACATTGTTTTACCAGAACTAGTTCACCTCACGTTGGCCTCCCACTATTACCTACCACTAGTGTTTTCATCCTGCTCTCTGGTCAATATTTCTTACCCTTAGCCGCTGTTATCCCCGGATGATTCGCCTGGTTGATGTTCTTAGTAATTTGAATATTCTCCTTTATTTCCTTTTCCTGTTAACTGTATGTAACATACACATTGTATAATACACAGGGACCATTATCAGCTATCCAAGAGTATGTATACACGATTTATAAAGGATGAATAACCGACATTGCTCGAAATGGAGGAGATTGATCGGTTTAGACTCAGCCTAAGCACTATAGGAATGTTCATGGCAGTGATTAAAACGATATTCATTTAAAACACCTCGTTATACTTCGTTTTCAGTTTGAAGGTTTTTTTTTTATTCTATTCACACAGTTCATCATGCGATGACATTTTCAGCGGATACAGATTTGAAAATTGCATATACATGAACCAATGTATAACTTTAACATTAAGCAGTTATTGAGTGTTTGCTCTTTAGGATATTATACAACGAATTAGCTGACAAAAATACAATTTAAGAACTAGGAAATACCACGTAAGAACTAGCAAGTAATAAATAAACGCCTGTTCCAGTACAATGTGCTCTTTTAGGATATTCCACTACTATATGTAATACACGTTATCGTGATGATTACCCTTCGGCCTGAGAATTTGTTACCTCCTTTCACCCTTTTCCGGATCTACAGGCAATGAACCAAGTGAAACGCTTAGTCTCGGGCCCTTTGTTGCCGTCGAATCCGGTTGACTTAAAGTAAATAGTTCAGATTCATATGTACTAATAACAATTAAATGGATATCATTTAAGAATAAACAATAGTGAGGCCAATAATGTTCTTTCGGTCTCTAAATGGGAATATCGAGTCTTATTCAGCCTTAATTGGAAGAGTATAGCGGATATTGACATTAGGAATCGTGGGGAAAGCCTTTTCTTGTGCGGAAAGCAATTAGTAGGCCTGAGCTTAAAGAGCAGAGAATTGATCATTCCAAGCACATTGCGTGCCCTAGATCGCAACAGAACGACGAAATTAAAGCGAGATCGCCATGAAAATATTTAAGCTATGTTTGGTCTAAGGTCGGTAGCAGGACGTAAAAAAGTAATAAACTGTGTTCCAGTTTATTACCACTGGGCTCGCTTATCTGTGCATAATCGCCCTACAATTGTATTTAACTCTTCCTAACAGAGATTCGCTTAAAGCATTTGCAGCTTCCTTCAGACTGTTGTTACTGTTATTGTGGAGTATAAACATCCCCGTTGTCTCAACGTCTGAAGACAGAGCGTCATATCGGGTACATTGATACAGAAATAAAGAAAGATAAACATGACACGCCCGAGTTTGGATTAGCGTCGAGTTGTTCTGTCTTTTTAGTATGAATTAATCTCATGGCAGTGTCTGTGGCCATAGACTTGGAAATAATACTTGATTACGAGCAATTATTTCATATCTGTGCGGAAAGCCCTTGTCGTCGCACACATAAATTTGACGTTATTTTTACATAGGAGCACATGCGTTACAGAAATTGTGTGACTGATTTTCTCCACAGAATTCTCAAATCAAAATATTAGAGGCTCAACTATATCTTCAGTCCCAGAATCTATTTATTTATCATACAATGCAAGTTCCTCCGATGGAGAACCTCTTATGGTGACAACTGGAATGTGATACAGGCATAAACCATATAAACTCAGAGATCATTAAAAAAATGAATAGACGTTATAATGTTAGATATTAAGCAACTGCAATTCCTAAGGAGTGGAAATGCAGCCAATTATAAATTACTATTAGCCGTCACGGTAAACAAATTGAACCACTAAACTACATAAGGGGAGGCCTCTCTACATTAGGACTGACCGATTAATATTTCGTATAACTTTCCTATACACACTCCTCTATTAAATATACGAATGGCTAAATAATGCTCTTACCCATGACAATATAATTCCACAATCCTTTTAGTTTCTTCTTCTTCATCTTCTCGTTTGCCCTTCTTATATGGCCCGTCCTTTTTTCCTGACAAAGGCCGCCCGACACAATTGATATTATATATTACTATCTAATAATTCTTCGATAAAAACCGTGATTTCATCGACAAAGATATATAGACACATTAGCCTTATATCTTCAAATAATTATATTTTGAGATCGATTCTAGAGAGAAACAAGATGGCCCGGGAAAGGGTTAGCAAAGGGTCAGGGATACATAGTGTTTGGCGTGGGAAAGAGAGCACTGAAAGGAGATGCTGACCATACAAAATTTTCACCACCCCCGCGGGGAAATAAAAGAAAGTCTTTTAAAACTCAAATTGAGTATAATTGATTGCCCATTTCCTGCACTGAGGCGTACTCTAATTAGAGAATCCAGTTCATTATAGATAATGGGGAAGACGCTAATGTAGCCACTGAACAATACTACATCTCGATATCAAGAAACATGTAAATGATACAAGCATGAGATGGAATCTGGAGCAGGTTCACCTGCCCATTCACTTTTCCAACTGAGACATTACATAATGTACAATGGCAACAAAGTCTCTTGGTAAGATTAGGATTGAGAAGTTGTCCTTGTGTTTTCAGTATCAAAACTAACAGCAACTGGAAACAACTTTGATAACTTCATTATGGCAAAACTTTGTCTAAAAGTGTGATGGGTAGGACAATTAAATGGCCTGTCTTTGGACATTTCACGTGCTGAAAAGTCCTTAGTACACAGGTCCTCCCTAGGCGGCTCTCAATCTGCCGTGGTGACATGCTGACAAGACCAGAGAAGAGGGACTTATGCAATATTCACCAGCCGGGTTGGTTTGAGCTGGAGTTTTGCGCCCAAGACTGGTTAAAAATCCAAGACTTGCACCAGACAGATTGTCCACGAGACCTACCTACTGCCTTGCGTTGATCCTGTCATATTAGTCAGCGGGTTTAGTCCAATCTCACACGCGATTCTAAAAGCATTTAGACAGCCTCTTTACTCTTTTAATAGCCCGTACATTTACAACGGGGATACTGAGAAGGGCCAGGATGCATTGTGCATGTGATATATGATAGCAACTACTCTGGCATATGCATATGAATTATTATATTATGTATATAGTACACATATGATATATGTTACATATATATGTGTGTATATATGTAAAATGTGAATGCACAATGTATGTACATGCGAGTTTTTGAATAAACACTGCAAACAATATGTACCCGCAAACTCTGACTCCCTTTGAATTTCTGTTGACAATACATATTCTATGTCTTTAGGAAACAGGCATATATGTATGAGTCAGTGTATTGAATCGTTCCTTTGTGTGCCGGTGCATACTAGAAATTTTAAGTCAATAAGCAGATTAACGAGATAACGTCAATGAGATTTCCTCTTGTCTGTGTTGCGTTATATCCTCTATTTACATTAAAACTCTCCTCATCCCAATCCCACGGATGAATAGACATGGGAATTTCTTGGGTGAAATATTAGTGAGTAGAGTATTATATAGTCACCTGATTCTCCTCTCCATTCCCATTCATATCATTCGCGAGTTTGCAAACTCTCTATTCTCAGGATATTTGAGGGCCAACCACACACTGCCCTTCTCAGGTACTTGAGGGCTGGCAAACCTTTTACGTGCTGAAGACTAATGTGTTGTCTGGGCTTGCCTCTCCGTTCCAATGGTTACATACATTGGAGACTTTGAGATCTTTTAATGGACTAGAGTTACTACGAGATCTGGGCCTTTTGGGCTCACCAATATTCATTATTTGCATAATTGTTGTGAGCACGACACATACAATCTTAGCGCAAGAGCCACCACAACATACACAAATGGATTAGTTGCGCATTTGTCACCAATAGTGTGTCCATTGGTGAATTTTCCCATTGATATAGCCTTCGAAGAATCGGCTCATGAACAAATTCCATAAATTGGCGAACAGATTTTGAAAATACAAATGATAATATCATTCACTGGCAGTGAACAGTTTATGATGTCTTTACTAAACTATTACTGTCTCCAGATGTATAAATGTACGTGTACATTTATATGTACACGTGTGCATCTAGATTACGATTGACGAGAATGATATCTGTATTTAAGCTAATGAGTAACTTCTGTCCATATTAGCATTACGCCAATTTGCCGAGGGGCCTGGTGAGATATAGTAGAAAAGTTCTTCTTGAGTCAACAAGAAAAAACGTGTGGTTTCATGCCTATTATACTCATGCCTAACTCAGTATATATGCCCCCGAAGGTCCTTCACAAAGGATTCTCCTATTTATAAAGGTAATGGTGCCCATGGCTCTGATGAATCTACCATCGCAACTTAGCGTCAGCCAACAACTGGGCGTTTGATATGGATCCCAGGAGATACAGGAGGAGATACAGCAGGTACATAGGCATTTAACAAGATTTATTTTTCTGCTTTTAGACCTCTGCGAATTGTTAATGGGGAAAGGAATACCACGCTGTTCATGAAGTGGGTGAACAAATATAGTTGTTTTTGTACAGTGTTATTGATTTATCCGAATAATTTAGATATGTACTAAGGAAACATACTATGTGCAACTGAATTAAATTATTCACTACTATATATAAGTAATTTAATTTCCTGCGGTTTGTTCATAACATTATATTATTTTGAAAAGTCTTTGTAACTGTTAAACAGCTTGAATAAATATGAACAAAACAAAGAATATTCATTGCAAAGATATTTATGGAAGTAGGACGACAGGTCTTTCTGGGTGCCCTTAACTTAAAGTACGATTTTCTACGTTCTGAACAATAAACATATTTCTAGGTCCAGCCACCATTTAACATGTAAACACTATCAATTTCATTTTTATTTTCCCTTGACAGTTTATGTGTCTTGATTTATGGTTCGAATAGCTTTATTTTCTAAGCTATAGTTTTACTTGCTTGGAATATTGATCAATAAAAACATTTATGTTCATGAATTGTATTATTGACAAACGATTCTTAGGTCACTGTGACCCGAAAATACTTTCAGTTATGTATTCATGACATCGATTATTACACGCATTGCCAATTTAAACCAGTTTCCAAAATTATCCTCAGGCTCATCTCTTCCAAATTGTAGCATGAGTGACCTTTTCAAGTACATTCTGAAATGGTTACAGACAACCATGCTAAATACTCCCTCTTTCAGATTCTGAAAATTCCAGATGGTGGAAGCAAAGAAAATTAAGGATCTCTTTACCCTCTCTGTTTTGGGTGTTGGAATTTGTATGCATACGCGTGTTTCTAAGCGTCTGTATTTCAACCAAAACAGAGTCCAAAACTAATTCGATTGTCTGCTCCACATTCCGATATTATTTATCAATGAATCAAATGAGTTGTGTGTATCCTAATTTCCTATTGCCCGATCCCTCCAAAGGTGAAACGAGATTGGGCAAGCAGCTGCAAATTGCAACATTTGCCGCCTAACGGTCCGCATAGATCCCATACGTAATCGTTCATGTAGGCTGTGGTATATGGTCCCTATTGTGGAAGTGGGAAGTATGCAGGACTAATTGTGTGTTTGGAAAATACACTTAATGGCCTCAATACATCACTTTGCAGGGGCAACTGTGATTTCAATCTCACTTTGGTTCTTCCCTTGGGGTAAGACCTTCTCACCTCAACATTGCAAATGTGTGCGTGTTAGGGGGTCGTCCCCGGAGCGGTGTAACACCTTCTGATGTCGATAAGGGCCTCCCCAAGCACAATGACTCTCCCAAACCTGGCCAATTTCTCTCATTATCGCTCCATCAACACTGAGGGGAGTGCCCAGCTCCCAGTCCAAGTCTTCATCAAGAAAACCAATGCAATGGTCGAAGGTGTGCTCTACGGTTACCTCTGGTGCTCATTTCCACTGTAATGGGAGACGTTTTGGCTAGTTCTGCCTTCTCCTGAATGTTTACAACCCAAACCAATATATGCCTTTAGTTCTTGCTGCGAAGGATTGCTAAACAAGGCAATGGAATATCTGAGTATTTCAATTCTAAAGGTTTCACTAAAGGCATACTAGTGTATACAATATATAGTATATCATATATAGTGTATCATTAAAGTATATATCATCAAAGCATGTATAAAAAGTGTACTATATATGATAGTTTCTATACTTTGAGATACTCAGATGAGGATATGATACACTAACAGTGCTCCAGAGCTATTAGTCCATCAATCAACGCTAGGGGTGCAGTCACTCTTTTGCATCCCAGCGCCACCTACTGATGAGTCCCCGGAAGGGGAAGTGCGTACGAAACAGAGGGACTGGTGAACATACGTCATTTGTTCAAAACGTCACGAGTAATCCACGTCACGCTTGGTCATTCTCGTGACTTGACTGAAAAGATAGTCTGGGTTTCTCAGCTAGGAGGGTTTCATTCAGTCTTCGGTTTACATGAAACTGGGAGCGGCCCTAAGATTATCCCTGCTCAATCATGAAAGATCCCGGAGGGAAAAAGGCATTCCTTCCTGTCATGTCAGCATTTGGGCGTTATATTTCAAGACATGTTGATTAATTGAAGGATGTAGTAGGCGCTGAGAGACTGAATACAAAAGTGCATTCTCATGGAGACATATTTCTTCTGTATGAGTATTGCAGTCTTTGAGATACAATGGGGATTTTGCCCGTGAGTTCAAATTTCAGTGCAACTGCATTTTACGGCAATCATGCAGTAGGTCTTCTCATCTACCATAATATTAAGTCATTATACTAATCCTCACAGCTGAGAAAAGAACATCAGAAATTTATATTTAAGCCACTATGCGTAGGTTGACTAAATAGAAACAGCATTAATACATCATATTAGCTATTAAAAATATAATTAAGTTAACCACCACAATGTATACACTATAGTTTACCTTTATTTTATAGTTAATACCTGAAGAATAGGTTATGTGATCGAGATACCACACTACACAATAGGTTTATAACCATCGCTCTGCATGGACATCCAGTATACAATATCAAGTATAGGGAAGTCAACGAAGAAAAATAACGAGGAACAGCTTAAAAAAGGAAAGAAAAAAGGACGGTTGAAAATTAAAAATAAAGGCAACACATTCGCGCCGGTTGAAACAAGTACAATCAAACCGTTGATGGGCAAATCCACCATTTGGTCGTCATTTGACCCTAAAATCGTTTTTTGCTTATTTGAATGGGAAGAAATGATAGGAGACCTTTTTCAATAGTTTTTTTGTGTCCGCCATACATCAGAAATACCCCCTATTTACATAGTTTTTCGTAGGAATTTAGGCATGGGGGTCCCAAAACTGGATTTTAGGGCCTCAAAAATGAAGAAAAATGAAGAGAGGCCCATTCAAATGTTGGAAATATATTAAAATATTTATTCGAGCATAGTTTAAACTTATTTTACCATTGAGCCTCGACCCTGACTATTCAATTATTTGTTTTTTATTCGTTTACTATGGATCTTTGACATAGTAAGAATCAAAAAATGTTTTGGGAAGCCTAAATGTCAGCGTCACGTGTGGAACATAAAATCCAGGAGTGGAAAAAAATTAATAACCCGGAGTGAATAATATATACTTATTTTGTTAGTTCTACATGGACTTGACATATTAAAACTAAATCAGTCCGGATTTCTGTTCATAATTTGGAATAATGGGAACAAAGGTAATAGTTGGGCAGTTCTTATGTCAGCGTCACGTGAGTATTTTTAGTCTACCACATTTAATAAATATTAGGAATTGATAATTAATAATATCCATATAGACGTGATACCACACATACTTCATTTCAAAAACCATAAATCCACCCAGGTTCTACTTAATCAGAAGGTAGGTTGGAAAATGTGTCAGCGTCACGTGTGTATTCCACACGTGACGCTGACACTGACGCTGACACTGACAATGGCACTGACATGTGTTGTTGGGACATAATAAAGAGAACCTTTAACTCTAAGAATTTCGCCTCTAAATATTTAAACAGAACCCACATTTACCTTCATAAAAATACCAATACAAGTATTCAAGTCAACTTAAAAAGAGAACAAGGGGCAATCAATGTTATATAGTTCTGTATACACATTCTGAATATAATATCTGTATATGGGAACAAGGTCAATGAACTGTCACCGTTGTCGCTGCCATTATCATTACCATTACTGGAATGGTTATTTGACTATAACTTTCCTCCTAATTGGAATATTTGCACAAACTAAAAAGCATTATCATCCTTATGTCGAGACCTATCAAGTACAAAATAGTTTAACACATTATGTGCATATTTGTTTTATTTATTTTTAATTTAAATCCTTATTTATGTACAAATATGTACCAATCTTCGGTGCCCCTATCACCATATGCAGAGTTCCAATCACAGAATCTATCAAGCTGTCCTGACTACAATATTCATCATTAACATTCCCAATTTCGTCTATAATATCGGCAATATGTGTAGTTTATATACAAAAAAGAATAGATCAATTGAAGCAATTCTAAAAAATTAAGAATTTCCAGACCTGAATGGCCAAATGACGACCAATTGGTGGAATTGCTCTGTCAATACACAAGTTCAGGCAGGAAGGTACCATAGAGTCGTTTATAATGCCTTGATTTTGTTACCAAAATTAATAACAATTATCATTCCATTTTCGATTTGGGGAATGTTAACAAATGACAACTAAGGGTAAATTCTCATTTACTATCCCCTAATTGTCTTTAGATTTTTTAATTCCGAATGTTTAATATATTGTATAAATAGTTGTATTTTTAGTGCCAAGACCTCCGAAATGGAACGAAATGTTGGTTTCGTTATCATTACGGCGTTTTCCTGTCCCGAGTCTAGCGCCTAGACCACCAAGCCGATTCTCATGCGATTTTGCGCCGCAGAAGACTCCATACTATGGAAAGCGCGAATAGAGGTACAAATAATGACTCAATAATCATATGATGTTAGGAGATTCGAATAAGATTGTTGGGGTATTTAATATAATTTAAATTGTGTAAAAGGCTTGAATAGTTTTTGAGTAATGAGCCTAAGTATTCTGATATAATTTTAGATATTATTTTCGGCTAATTTAGTGAAATAAACATGTTGAGGTATTAAATGAAATTATGTAGGCCCTCCCTTCCCTCTGCCCCCTCTCTCTCTCTCTCTCTCTCTCTCTCTCTCTCTCTCTCTCTCTCTCTCTCTAGCCGAATGTTTTTTTTACCGCCGCCGTTTTTTTTTTACCGCCGCCGTTTTATTTACCGCCGCCGTTTTTTTAACTAACGATCCGCCGCCGAAAAAAAAGTACCGGAAAAATATTTTACCCGCCGTAATTAGTCCTGAAGTAGGCGCCGAAAAAATTGGTAGGCCCGGATTTTTTTTTCACGGGCGCTGTGAGTACGGACGGATTTTTTTACGGCCGTAAAAAATTACCGTAAAATAAAAAGCGCCATAGGAATAGCATTGGCGCCGTTTTTTCCGCCGCCGTTTTCTTATGTATGGGTCCCGCTTTCCATACTTTTCCCCTAAATTCTGTGAGAATCGCATGAGAATCGGCCTAGTGGACTTCTTGTGGTTGGAGTGAAGAACCTGATGCCTGCCAGAGACCACCTGCGTTATAGGCTGCGTGGAGAAATGCTATAAGGAATGAAGTACCTTCGGCTTTGTTAAGGCCAGTGTAAAATGAAACTTCACTTCCCTGATTGATCATCCAAGGGGCCCCGAAGGAGGCATTGACACCGATTTAAAATTCCCTCGAGATTCACTGACCCAAACTGCGTAAACAAGACATGGTAAGAATTATAGCTAGCGAATCAAGTCCCCAAACACGCTCTTACCCATCCAAGATAAGCCAATGTTATCTCCTTTCTCCTGGCAAAAAATAGACATCCAAAAGGAACGCCTGTCCTTTGCCTGATAAATTGTGTTGACTCTCTTTTTCGGTTCAAAGGAATTGGATTCATTAATTGATTTACGATTCTTTTCGCTAGGGAATAATGATTGCTTGGATATGGCTCAGACTATGGCTAGAGCATGAATGGCCCAGTCCGTGAACATTCCTCTCTTGGCTTATGGGCTTTCGGAAGGCCTTATCAAACATGGTAGCTAAGGTGGACTATTGAAAACAATGTTACAATGCACAATTCCTTCTGACTGAGTTCTCAGTTTAAGTTGTAATTCTTTTTATATACAATTATTTTGAGTACAAATGAAGGGGATGCCCTGCAACTTTGTGTATCATGGTTTTAGTGGTGTGAAGATTCATTCACTCAAAGATATGTATAACACGCAATATAATTAGATGAAGCTACATATTGAAAACTGACAGACGTTTAAAACAATGGTCCTGTATCTGTTATATGGTGGCTCTACCGTTATTTAGCTGTTGTGTAGTGCTGTCTACACTGCCATATAGTGAGAGTATTGTTAGTTAATAAACGACCTAGTTACTTACAGATTACTTCAAAGGAAAATACACGAAGGTTCTGGAAAATGGTGAAGGGACAAAGAAGCAGAACACAGTTTCCACAATTTGTAAGAACATGCAGAGATGCTGAATAACTAGTTGATTCCTTCAGGTCTTATCAAAGATGCAATTTGGTCAATCGATGGCGCTAATGGTGAATCCCCATTAGAATAATTTGCTCCGTCCAGTCAGATCAATCACAGTGTTGCCTTGGGAAACACTGCTGGGGGGATGTGGCGGTAATACGGCCCGTCAATAACCACCGGGCGATTATGTGCGACTTGCTGCCGTTTCTCCTGAGAGATGAATGTTTCACAAACACCGGCTACATTCATGGTTATTCGGCTTCACGTGAGTTCAAGATTGGATAAAGTGCCGGTATAATATCATTGGGGTCATTGATTAAATGTCTGCCTATATTTAGTACCTTTAGAAAGTACAGGAACGTTTGAGTTGAATACATATCTTTATACACCATTTTTATCTTATGATTGTCCCATGAGAAATGCCCTCATAAGGTCGCCCAGAGATCTGTAGTTCATCACATAGTATGATCTTGTCCTTAAAAACATGACAATCCCCGGTACTGTCGGCAGCCATTGTCCTGGGTGATAATAGGAGGAATGTCCCTATCCGGCACTCCCAATAAGGCCTTCTCAACCTTGTTTAGGAGAGACAATGCCAATGCTCAAGGTACATCTTCTACAGCAGACCAGTGTCTGCTGTTGGCAGTAGCCTGAATGCGTGTTCAATAAGTACTTGGACAATTTACGAAAATTGTCGTCTGCTAGGCGATTAGTGGGAGAAATTGGCGGGATTTTGTGGTGCCCTTCCTAAATGGGCTGTCATCGAGAGAAGGGAAGCGACAAAAGGCTCCCACTAGGGGTCTCCACCTCGAAAGTGAAGCCCCTTAACTCCCCCTGGTGTCAAAAACCTATCACACACGAGACGACCGATCCATTTCCGGTTCCCGTGAGGAATTCATCTCAGGCAGTAAGAAAAATGCAGGAGATAACTAGGTAGTGTATCACTTGATGCCCCGTTATTACTCTGGACCGGAAGTGCATCCTGTCTCGCCATTACTTGCACATAGCCAGGAGGATGCAAAATCAGGGGTAGGCCTCTGGATTAACATACAATAGAATTGGATAAGCCCTTCCAATCTGACACCAACTATTAAGTTGCTGATGTTATCCATCCAGAATAGGATCATTAGACTGATCTCAGAAATAAGTCGGTCACCTCAATTATTGATATCCAGTAGAAGTATTTGGATATAGGTACATGAAATAAGAAGCACCTTTTCCCTTTCGTTTCATTTGCAGTACACGTACATATCCATGTATTCTCTTTCAATCGAATTTTGCCATTAAATGTCAGACTACATGAAATTAATCTGATTCTTTTTTACGTGTTACAGAATACCAAGTATGTTTATGTATGTTTTATACTTACATTGCTATCATGGCATAACATTAATGGAGAGTACATCAGTAAGGAAACTTCTGCCCAAACCTACCAGCCTATTTTATCTCTTTAATCTAAATAGTGGCGGATGTAACGTTTCAACTGAGACTCCCTGTAGGTTCCCCCTTGAATTTCTCAGTGATCCCGAGCTAATGGATCATTTGGAAACTGGTTTAAACAGGACAAGCAGGGGGAAACAGAAGCGAAGCCAACGCCTGGTTTTAATTTGCATGTCTCTTTCGACGAACAGTAAAACAGGTAGGGTAGCTCATCGTTTCGTTATGTTAGAGGGAGCCCGATCAAAGCTGTTAAAGTTCAGGAATTTTGTTCCTTCTAGTTAGGTTAAGCACGCTAGCACTATTTACATATATAATATGATTATATTAAATTATATATATATACATCCGTTGGATGGGCATTCGCGCAACCCCCATTTAAGATTTGACGAATAAGTTATAAATAATAACAGTAGGCAGGCTTGGTCGGCGACAAAATGTTATTTATAAACTTTGAAGTTAAAATATTCATATATAAAATCGACTAAATTAATATGATGTTAATTTAAAAAGTGTATATAAATGTGGTTATAATGAAATTATGGAGCCTTAATTGGTAGTCGGTAAAGGTATAAGAAGGATTTTGGGTGTATGGGAAATACTATTTTGAATATATTATTTGGTGTATTCATGAGAGGAAGGTTTGGACGATAGATGAAGTTTATACAAATGTCGCCAAACCCCAAGCCTACCAGGAGAGGAGAGCCGAGGGCTGGATAGTGATAACATATTTTTGATAGGCCGAGGGCCTGAATAATACTGTGAGATTGTATGGACGATGGCCAGTTTGGAGAAGACGATGGGGGTGAGCCGCGAGTCATTGTAAATTCAAACGGGTAAACCCTCGGGTATATGGATATAATGTGAAAGCCTGTGTTTTCGCGGTAAAGGGGTAAGCCCCGAGACTTTTAATAAGGGTAAACCCTTGGTTTCTCAAGGGGTGAGCCCCTAGTCTTTTTGAAATTGCTAAGTATTTGTTTTATAAGAAGTGATTTTATGGCTGTTCTGTGGTTAGACATCTTCCTGGGGCCCTTCATTGAGGTGTCGGAGAGCTCAATTGAACCATCCATATAGCCCTTGGTCCTCCCATGTGTTTTTCATCTCTTGCCCCGTTTCTCAGGAAGTCCACTGCATGTTTGTCATATGTTACAATCATGATGGTCCGCCCCGTGTCTTTATGATCGCATATATGTGTGCAAAAACTGTTCCGTCCATGGTGTAACCACCGCAGTCCTTGTACATGATCTTGTTATTGTATACGGGGCGTGGTGCTGCGTTTATCATTGTCTCGGCTATGTTTCTCGCAGTCAGGGGTACGCACATGTGACCGTATTGGTCAATCGGTCAAATACATGGTTTGACCACCTGAGAACGTTTTCCCAGGGTCGCTCCTTGGTGTCCTGTGAGACCTGGTTGTGGGGCTGAATGAGGAAGGTATCATCCTCAAGCTGAATCTATTTGATTTCACCAAAATTCGGGGGTAATGATATTCTGCACCCGATGTAGTAGATCGGAAAAACAATGAATTAAAGGTCTAAGGAAATTTCTCTTTATATCAAGGATACTGAATTAAAGTTAAGTTCTACGATAAGGTATCTCATTGCTCTTTATAGTTTGTCGATGTGTACTGGCTCGGAAAATATCTAGATAGAAGAGAAAAGACTTAAAGAGCGTTTGTTGTTTGGGGGATCCTGAGTTGAAGGATCACATTTTTGGTTGAATTAGTGGATGCAGTGTTGGTTAAATCAGACTAAGGGAGAAGTTGCATTTGCATCTTATCTTAAATATCACGGTTCAGTAAATGAGGAATGGATTTAGCATGCCATTTCATTATCAGGATCTAACACTGGCATCCCATGGGAGCAAAAGCAATTGCCTCAAATAAAAACTATTGATTGTGACGCTTTCCTCCAAATGTCCAGGGTGAATGGCATTTTGAAGTTTTCCTTCTGATTTATGATATATCAGATTGTTTCTTTATTTAAGGCCAAATATTTAGTTCGATAAACGATGACAAGTCATATAGAAAGAATTGTTACATGTCTTTGAATTTCCAATTTGATTGTTAGGGAGATTCGTTTGGGAAATTTGTTGAGCCAAGCCATGCTTGTTATGTTGTCTAAGTATGAACATATACACTGAAGAAAATAAACCCACTACGCCTTTTCACAGTACATTCATAGTGTCATGAAGGTTAAAAAGAATATTCTATACAATGTTGTACTATTTTCTCTTCATTGAACACTCAGTTGATATGACAATGCTTAAAAAGTGGTGCTGGGTACCTTCAAACATTCTTCGGTCATCTAAAAACTAGCACGATCCAGATAAGTCAAGTTGCATATGGATCAACAAAGCATATTCAGTTCTAAATGAATCACATCTACATCGCAGGGGAGGAATAATCACATGTTATTCAATTTGGTGGCCGATCGTCTTCCCTTTGTCGCATTTTGTAGATGGGCTTTTGGAATTAATGATCCATTATACATATACTTTTCGGACTTTAATAGATTAGTACAGTGTTACTTGTATGTCCAAACGATCATCCAAAATCATTGGTAAAGACGTTTTAAATTTCCATCGATTCCAACAAATATACATCTATTGGATCAGCCTAGATACGCAACGTGAAGTGCTAATGTAGAATACAAAGCTTTTGATTTTATAATGAAACAATGTGAGAAATCTGAATTCGTCCCCTATATGCAAAACAGGTGGTATGCATTTGGGTTTAACAAAAACCCAGTTAATTCAAGCATACGCTTATAACATTTACATACAAAGAACTTAAAATATGTATCCTGTATCATCGATATAAGGAAATCGATAATGGCCCTGATTTAATTAGGTACACTTACAAAGAAATTATCAGATCTATTTGTCCAACCACCGGCTTCACATTAACTCTGACGCCTGAGTGTGTGGGTGTGTGAGTGGGTGTTTTTTCCGAACCGTTCCTTTTGTAATTCATTCTCCTGAAGTAATTCTCAGCCTGTTAAGAGGTGTAAATGCATAATAAATCAATAAAAAGGTCGTCATAAAGTGCCATCATTTCTATATTTCAAGACTAAAAAAGCAGATATTGCATTACAAACATCGCTTTCTGACTGTTCGAGTTTCCGATGAACACGGTTCTAGCTACAATGCAAGTTACAACAAGGGGGAGTTGTGAGGGCTCAAAGAGTGGTTTACCACACAGTCGTATATAGTGAATGCAGCTTACGAGTTTCCGGTTGAAAACGTCCCCTTAGAGCAAACAGAAGAAATAAATCCCAGTATAAATTCCATTCATAGCAACACTTGCTTTGACATTGCCTTTATAGTGCCTTGAAATGAAGGAATAGGACCCAGTAGTATAAAGAGACAAGGGGGATAGAGTGAGTAGTATAGAAAGATGAAGGAATAGGACCAGTAGTATGAGGAAACAGGTTGGATAGAGTGAGTAGTATAGAGAAATGAAGGAATAAGACCCAGTAGTATAAGGAAACAAGGGGGATAGAGTGAGTAGTATAGAGAAATGAAGGAATGCTACCCAGTAGTATAAGGGAACAAGGGGGATAGAGTGAGTAGTATAGAGAAATGAAGGAATGCTACCCAGTAGTATAAGGGAACAAGGGGGATAGAGTGAGTAGTATAGAGAAATGAAGGAATGCTACCCAGTAGTATAAGGAAACAAGGGGGATAGAGTGAGTAGTATAGAGAAATGAAGGAATACGACCAAGTAGTATAAGGAAAGAAGTGTGATAGAGTGAGTAGTATATAGAAATGAAGGAATAAGACAGAAAGATGAAGGAATAGGACCAGTAGTAGGAGTGAGTAGTATAGAAATGATGAAGGAATGCTACCCAGTAGTATAAGGAAACAAGGGTGATAGAGTAAGTACGTAGTATTGAGAAATGATGAAGGAATGCTACCCAGTAGTATAAGGAAACAAGTGTGATAGAGTGAGTAGTATAGAGAAATGAAGGAATAGGACCCAATAGTATAAGAAAACAAGGGGGATAGAGTGAGTAGTATAGAGAAATGAAGGAATGCTACCCAGTAGTATAAGGGAACAAGGGGGATAGAGTGAGTAGTATAGAGAAATGAAGGTATGCTACCCAGTAGTATAAGGAAACAAGGGGGATAGAGTGAGTAATATAGAGAAATGAAGAAATACGACCAAGTAGTATAAGGAAAGAAGTGTGATAGAGTGAGTAGTATAGAGAAATGAAGGAATACGACCAAGTAGTATAAGGAAAGAAGTGTGATAGAGTGAGTAGTATAGAGAAATGAAGGAATAAGACCCAGTAGTATAAGGAAACAAGGAGGATAGAGTGAGTAGTATAGAGAAATGAAGGAATAAGACCAAGTAGTATAAGGAAACAAGGGGGATAGAGTGAGTAGTATAGGGAAATGAAGGAATAAGACCAAGTAGTATAAGGAAACAAGGAGGATAGAGTGAGTAGTATAGAGAAATGAAGGAATAAGACCCAGTAGTATAAGGAAACAAGGGGGATAGAGTGAGTAGTATAGAGAAATGAAGGTATACAACCCAGTAGTATAAGGAAACAAGTGTGATAGAGTGAGTAGTATAGGGAAATGAAGGAATAAAACCCAGGATAATAAAAAAGGAGGATAGAGTGATTAGTAAAGAGGTTGTATAAGGAAACAAGCAGGATGGCGTGAGTAGTATAGAAACTTGCCTATTCTGCAAGAATAGTGATGGGACCCCAATGTGTATTTGCCACAATTGCCACCGTTTTGGAAATGCTTTCTGGTGCAAACTGACCTAATATGTAATGAAAAATGAACTGATGTCAGAAAGTGAACACTGTATCCATGGATCATTCATTCTATGACGATTCCACATAACCCATGCTAACCCTGGGTACATATCTGCTCTACTTACAAGTAACCCCGGATCGCTCCACCCACTACATATGCGGGTTTACCAGTGGCAACAAGCCATTAATCAAACATAGAACTGCTTATGAGGTTCACGGGTTTGGTCATGCATTTTTTCCATCAATAATCTTGATAGGGTTTGGATGATAATTCTTAGATATTTGGATGATATCCCTTTAAAGGCTAGTATTTTGTAGAATGCGATCACGATGGGGTTTAGTTCCATATGTAATGGTGAAATTAAGGAAATCATATCATGCAGCGCTAGACTCGGTGATTGAAGGCAATAAGAACTCTGTCCCAAAATCAGATGTATATGAGTTATTTGTCCTTGCTTGGAAGTCGATGTGGAAAGTTTTAGGGAGGGAATATGCTATTCACACAATGCATGTTTTATTCTATAGGAATTTCCTATCAAAGGGAGGAGAGATAAGGGTGGAAAGTATCACAAAATGTGTTCTTCATGATACCGTTTACTCTGGTTCAATGCTGAATGGCAGATATATATACAGGGTGCCAGGAAGGTAGGGTATAAACAACACACTGACCCCAATCATACATTGATCACATATATTATCAAGCTTCTTTGATAAATTTTAAAAGTGTTGTACCCCATAGTGCGGCCTGCTACATCCTTGCTTGAAATGTTCCTTGTAAAGTTATTCTTTCTTGGATTTTAGCAGTGCTAGTACTTAATTCTAAAAGCAAAGAAACATAAGGAAACAAGTATAGACTTATGGAGGAATATGACTTAGTAGTATACAAGAACAAGGACAATGGAGCATCTATATGAGGATGCTAGAGTGAGTAGTAGAGAGAAATGAAGGAATACGACCCAGTAGTATAAGGAAACAAGGGGGATAGAGGAGTGAATAGTATAGAAATGATGAAGGAATAAGACCCAGTAGTATAAGGAAACAAGGGGGGATAGAGGAGTGAGTAGTATAGAAATGATGAAGGAATGCTACCCAGTAGTATAAGGAAACAAGGGTGATAGAGTAAGTACGTAGTATTGAGAAATGATGAAGGAATGCTACCCAGTAGTATAAGGAAACAAGTGTGATAGAGTGAGTAGTATAGAGAAATGAAGGAATAGGACCCAATAGTATAAGAAAACACGGGGAATAGAGTGAGTAGTATAGAGAAATGAAGGAATAGGACCCAGTAGTATAAGAAAACACGGGGGATAGAGTGAGTAGTATAGAGAAATGAAGGAATAAGACCCAGTAGTCCGCCTTAAGAACAGATGAAAATCATCAGCAGTACCACACCCTAACGGGATAAAGGCCTACTCTCAGCTATCGAACTATTGAGTTCCTACTGAAAGTTATTAAACCCATAAAGCTTCTTTGCAATCTTTATTGGCCTGGGCAAGAACAGAAATATAACTGTCTCCCTTATGTATAGATTACTGAAGTACGTAATAGCAAGCCTATTGCCCGTCAAACTGTTGGAGATCCTTTGGCTTGTTTTTGTCGACGGAAAAATACACATTTCAACAACTAACTGCTCGGAAGAATCATGAGTGATATTCTCAGTAGTGCAACCATGTGAATGCAAATATCATTCTAGGAGTTGTACTGCTCAGTGATAATGTAATAATAACCAACACAGGCAGGACTCTATATAAAAGGGGTTTACCATCAAAAGAAATATATCTAACTGTTGAAGTCATCTCCCTAGCAAATGAATCAAAAAAGGAGAGACACATTTAAGCACCGTATATATGGACGTTAGGACACAAGAAAACAAATAATGCATCCAATTAGTTCACCAAAAGAGGGAAATCCAAAGAAAGTAGATTTGGCTTATTTGCTTCCTGCAATCATGTAGATTGACTGCCTTAGACACGTTTGATGTTGGGTGCAGAGCGTGAGAAATAATATAATTAGCCCGAGTTGCGTGGGAGAAGAAATTGGACAACTGTCATTGATGTAAGCTGCTTTTCATATTCGCAATTGAAGGAAGTAAGGATTGGTCGCGCATTGTGCTTGTGTTTCTTCAATACAATGCATGCTATGCCCAGAAAATGAGTTAATTAATACAATCACTTTTACCTTTTTACACATGAATTATGCTCCAACAAGCAGCAAATATGATTTTCCATTTGCATTAAAGTCACAAAATTTAATATTCCTTCTCTTAGCGGCTCAGAATCCCAGCTATAAAGACCCAGAACGTTATGTCTTCCCAGGCACGTGTTTGACAAGTTGTTCATACGTGATGTATTACAGAAACAGGAGTCATGAATCGCAAAATTCATATTTTACAAAGTGTTTGTTTACAAGATCTCTTTGTAGGAATGTTCTCATTTGCGGTATTTCTAGGGTTTTAATTAAACATATTTAGCTACTTTACTGGTAGTTGTCCACCTAGAAATATTGCATAAATTTTGTTCAAACATAACAAAACTGTAACAAAAAAATATAGAAATCCGTAAATTTGTAATGCAATTCTTTCGACTTATGACTCATGCTTTTGTTACACATGTTTTTGTGCTACATTTGGCTACTAGCGTAGTCATTTGGGAACTTGAATACTATTCCTTATAATAGTTTCAGCAACGATAATCTATATTATCACTAGTCGATTCCTGTAGTTCTGAGTTCCAACATGCTGTTACAGATTAGACATTATATACATTCGAGTATGCCCATTTTAAAAACCTATAGTGTGAAGCTGAATTCTTTGTTTTTTTACCTGTTATCATGGTAACCAAATATATTTTCATATGCATTTGACTACTTAAGATCTTTTATTAATTCTCCGTATTTCTCCAGCATTTAACGCTGTAGATATGGTAAACCAAAATCATTTAGGCCCTACATTTCTGGGCAAATGTATCTGAAACGTGTGCAATTTATCACCAAGGCATAGGTCTTTATCTCCTGTCTCGGGCAACAGGCAATTGCTTTTCGAAAGAGATAACTAACCAAAATCCCTGCACTCCCATCTGTGATCCTTGAGTCTTCACGCTACATTTGTCTGTTAAAACAGTGTGGAAACCTAAGAGTCATTAAAGTTCTAGATGTAGAAACTGAAACGGTTTACACTCATTTCTATAGTATAGCATACTTTATTTCATTAACGTTATATTGTAAATCGTCTACTGTAACTATGTTCTCATGGTCCGAACTCTCTACTTCAAAAATGAAGTGTGTAAATACAACCATAGTTGGCATATATTAAATGCCCGAAGCTAGCTATACTAGTCTTAAGAATTTGAATTTACAGTTGTGAAATATCTATATGACTATTAGTAATATCGGTTATGATAACACAGAAGGATATTTCATCCTGATGTGCCCACAGTAAATAATTAGAATAACTGTGCCACCCATCTTGCGCATATCTTAACTATACTAAAGTAACCTATTCTCATAAGGGCCGCCGGTGTATCGTCGATGCACCAGGCGCATTGTTACCCTTATTAATAAAACACTGTATCCGGTAGGGCTTGAAACCCTCCCTATGAGGGAGCTTAGACCCACCGACAGTATCCTATTGTAAAAAGATAAATAAAAGTCTCAACAACAACAATGTTATTTTCCGTAAAAATATTTTTGTATCAACATAGTAAGAAGTTAATGTAGGCATATAGCTATTGTATCCCAGGCTGAACTTTTTCTTTAAAAAAACAGCTACTATGTCCTCATAACACATTCTAATCATATGTAACAAAACATTTCATTAGCTGTAGCTACACCCACTACCACCATTCTATTGAGGCAGACATGCACACAAATTAACGAACATATTCTTTAACAGATCACACTTAAAACCCCCTATTTTATCTAACTCCCAATACCTGATGAAGAGCCAGTAAAGCTTGAATGGTTGGAATAAAAAACAAAACTAAAATAAACCTTTGTTTCCATCATCTCTTAGAACCTATCACAGCCACACTGAAGATTCTTGATATAAAGGGTGACGTCAAAATAGGTTCGCGACGGTCGGAATGGCCATGACCCTAATGGCACTTTTTCAGTGAAAAGATCGCCACCTGAGTGGCCAAACTTCATTGAAATAATGAGACCTTGGTGGCAACCAGGGCGCGACTACGTTGCTGCTATGTCAGCCACCCTAAATAATCATAACAGCTGGAGTAACTAACCGTTTATATTGCCATGTAATGACAACACAGGGATCTGCCACAGATACACATTACGTGACCTTTCATGAACTAAGAGGGATGTAAAGCGACACCCATGTAAATATATGTGATCTGTCACAGGAAAAGGAGACCTCTGTGGCCCCCAAAGTGGGTTGGTGTTGAGCAAGTGTGTTTATTGTTAAAGAGATTGTTAAAACTAAGATTCGTCTGTGATTATATCACAGTTTCAACTCAAGTTAAGTTGAGGCGTGGGACTGTCATAATTATCAGCCACTCAGACCACGACCTGGGACACGACCTGGACATGACTTGGTTGTCACTTATTGTACTGGTCACTCAGCTGGATGGAGAAATTGACACTTGGGACTGATCATGGTCGCAGCCATTGCGGCTGTCACGACCCTATTTTGACGTCACGCCTAAACAAGTCACGACCCTATTTTGACGTCACCCCTAAACAAGCGGTATTCCCTACCTTTGCTAAAATCTAAATGATGTCATGCTTTGTGAGCGTTTGAATTAGGATCAACAGTTTCCTGATTAAAGATAAAATAAACATATATATCAGTAGTCTCCTGAGTAGTAGGATCAGGTTTTGACCAGATGAAATTGCGCCAGTCTGGATAGCTCAGTAGGTAGATCATTGGTATATAAATCCAAAGATCTGGGGTTTTATTCCCTGTCTAGGCAAGGCTGTTTTTCAGCAGGTTCACTATATAATGAACATACCGGTATATATTATATTTTGATAAGTCAGTTTCAATGTAATTTGAGTCAAAATACCTTTTATATAAGACCCGATGAAGGACTGAACAGGAATTTGATTCTAACATCCTTGGATCGGCAAAAACATGCTTGTCAATTGCCAAATCTGTTGTTTCCCCTCTACTGCTGTGTATAATTTGTGTAGGTTTACAGCCTTAATTCACCCACTGCTTTCTTTGCTAGATACATACACAGTATTGTAGTAGTTTGCTGCTTTGTCTTTACAAGAATAAAGCGCCAGTACTCAAGCCAAACAATTTTACCTCAATGTTCTGGGTACGTACATTGCATTCCCCTCATGTTAATAATTATTAATGGCGCTTTGTTTTAGTTCAATATCAGCAGCTTATATTTTCATTGGCTGCTATACAACTGCTTTTAAAGAATTCATTTGATTTCTAAAGTCAATTCTACTAATGACCTGGCATGGATGCTTAAATCAAATCCATTAGTCCATTGCCCAAGTGGATTGTACATCAAATGGTGGCAAAAACTGAAATTGTACTTGCTCCTTAATTCCCAACTGAAACCTTCAATATTGGAATGCATTTATTTAACTTACAATAGTGAGGGGAGTAGTGGGAGGTCATGAGCAAATCTAAATGATACAATTAGCCTTGGGTCCATCAGCCAATTCAGGTGATGGTAGTCCCACAACCTCACGAACAAGCCATGCTTGCAGGAGGAGGTAGTATAGGACGTGGCTCTCCAGTGGAATAGGATTGCCTATTAATTAGTATACTTATACATAATATATGTACATACTTTGTGGACCCTCTGACTATGATTTCCTACAAGTTTCTTTGCATACCAAAAAAGACTGACATGTATGTAATCTGCGCCACAATTACGTGGGAGATTTACAAACTTACAGAATACTTATGCCCTTGAGGTATGATGAGGATATTCCAATACCCTTATATTGAGTGATAAACTGTTTTTGTTTGATCTATAATCCTTAAAGGTCATTGGCTCGCTTTGAATGAGACCCCCATAGAGCTATATAGGTATTTCCGGGGTGATCCCATTCATACAATCAATTGATAGAGGAAAATGTATTCTTGATCATGTACAAGTTTGTTTTCCCACCCTGCTGTTGTCAAGCAGTTGGAGCAATACACGTACTGATAAGAGTATGATACATTCCTTTCTTCAAATACCTTTATTGGTACCATGTGGATTTATGTTTGTATTATACAGGTCAATATATAGTATCCTATAAAGTCTTTAATATGCCATCAATCTAAAAATATTTCATCTCCCGAAGGAGCGTCCCTATAACCGACTGCCCATTGATAGAATGGGCACCGTCTACACATCGCCCCAACTAAGGAGTTCGCCCTATGGGAGATGCGCCTACGTGAGAAGGGGTCAACCAATTTTCAAAGATGGCCGACCCATCGAGGTGATTCCTTGTGGACGAATAGTGCACCATTTCCAATAGATGTCGCTAGCATCTGATGAGGTCACACAACGCAATATTCTACTTGCTGATTGCGCAATCATGGAGGGGAATGGGGAGGAGAGTGAGGTAAAGCTCTCGGACTTGCCGAAGTGCCATTTGAAAACCTCATCTTGCCATTTGTTCCTATCACTCGTGCTTAGAGGTAGTATTGGAGTTGGAGTGTCGTGAGGAGGATCACTATCTCTGAGCTTTCTCATCTACGATACGGCTTCTTAAATTACAGAGTATGTTGCCTTTGTGACTTCTGGATATTATAGTGACAACAAAACTAAGCATTGGTCTTTCAATAGGTCTTATACTAGGATTGTTTTAGACATAACATTATTATTATGGCGTTGCTTGTATGTTCTCTATTATTTTCTATTTTCTATTATGATGTTGCATCAAATGGTATATTTAAATGTACGTGTTAATTTGCTATATTTCGCTGGAGGGTCTAACTTTAATTACAAGGCTTCTCCGTATACATGTATGACAATGCATGCATACACATGTGTGAAGAAAGCAAATAATACATGTAGGCTACAAGGTGTGTCCATACATCAACTGTACCAAAAGTCCCCCAAGGCCGTATGGTTAAAGGTCAGACACCTGAATATAATTCAGTCAGTTACCAGACCAGGGGTATCCAATATTGGAGGGCGAAACGTTGGGTGCATGTTTAAATCATGCCATCGTTCATATTGCTCCCCGCATTGTCCACGTTTTCATATTTATCCCATCCTATACCTTTAAATATTGATCTGTTCTTGCCCCAGTTTTACTGTGATATAAACTCATTGCTCATAATATAATGCAAAAGCGGGTCGTCTAAGCGGCAAATAACACCGTAATGTGCATACAGTCAGGTACTGGACAGCTTGATATGGACGAATGTGGAAAACCCTGATAAAACCCATCAGTTCTGGTTTGGTATGAAATGCACGGAATTATCGCCTAGACTGTGTCTCCTCCAGGGACCAGGAGACATTGAAAAGTGGTTCAATTGACTGTGGCATCGCTTGCATCGTAGGGATGGTACTGTGAGGAAAGGCATACTTATTTTTTATGTCCTTTAAGTTGAGTTTGCACTGGACAGTTCCATGTATCATCAGACCGGCAGCAGTGACACTCCCTTTCTCTAAATAGGTGTGCCGAATATTTAGACCCCGGACTTTAGGACAACACATAATGCCTAGGAACATTTATTGAAATATATAGGAACCTACAATTGTCAAATAATGGCAGCAAAAAACGATCATGGTTATATAATACATAATATATACTATACAGGCCTAGTAGTATATTGATCCGTTTTTAAAATGGGGAATAGGCAGGACCACCTTAAGATGCGTCATTCGTCAGGCTCTATAAATGACCTGAAGATGACTTGTTGGTATGCCTACCATACCTGTAAGCCGAAATAAACATATTCCCATCACGCACTTATCTAAATCACAAGTAGTCTTGTCTGTGAAACACTTTCCCGGTACTCATAAAAGGCATATTTAGTTTAGATGGACCCCAGGTGACGCTGAGAGAGTAATGGTTCATTTCTTCATAGTGCTTTGTCCTGTTGTGAGAGGAAGACTAACGAGGTTTGGATGAGGGTATATTATTCAGCTGAGCCTCCAGCAGCCACTTTAACAAAAGGTGTAAAGTAGCGACTGCAGCAGAAGTCGCCATTCCCCTACCTTCAGAGATGCCGCCGTGGAGATTACACCCCGGCAATCAGTCACCAACGTATTCTCTGAGAATTTCCTCCAGCAGAAGGGCTACGTGATGGAAGCAATGCTCGTGACTAAGTACCACTTGATTCTGTCAATTTGCTGACCAGGAATACTAGTTATGTTATCAAGGCCAGCCTTTTAAATAGTCGTAAGATCGGCTTCAAGGCATCCAGGGCCCCGTTGCATAAGAAATCCATACTTAAGATTCTCCTCCGTTGATTACTTTTCCTTGCTAAGCAGCTGGTAAGAAACTTTAATGGAAGAAAGTTGCTGTACAGACAATGATGATTTCTATTCATACAGTAAGGAGAAAAAGATTAGCAAGGCACATTCTAAGTGAGGATATCTTACGCAACAGGCCTAAGGTTTTCCCATGACCTACTCTGAGCCTATTTTATATATCCTACACATTACCAGACATAGTTCTGAAGACCTCTCGTGTAGAAGAAAACACCAATTTAAGGGCAGCATATCTTATGTCCGTTTTAAACAGCAATACATGTTTTTATTTCACTAGGCTACTAGTACAATATGACGTTTAACATTCGACAGCGGTAAAAACTCGTGGGATTGTTTGTTAAAGCTTCAAGCAGTCTGTGAGGGACAATTAAAGCTAATTTGATGTACCCTGCCTTCAGCCACCAGGGGAAGTGTCGGCTTAAGGACCACCAATGGGCTGTGTCTTCACTCCCATTTCTGTCATTCTTTCTTACTTGGCCAATTATCTCATACGTCTCTCCATGTTTCCTAGAAGGCAAGCCCCATAAAAGAATGACCATGGAGACAGGTTTGTTCTCTAAGGAGGGATTCTTAAGCTTCACTCATTGATTTCGAGGGACATTAGCGGTACCCAAAACCTGAGGAGTGATTCTGTTTTTGCGTCAATGTTCCTACTAAAGGAAAGAATGGGAACGTGCTAATGCACTTCTTCCGCGCCAATGTTGACATGAGAATGTGTCTAATTAGGGGGGAGAAATTCCCATGCCTGGCAGGAAATCGATGGTTTAATCTTCACTGCTCAATTGGAGGTAATGACCGAGACTTCAACCTTTCTCTATGTTACCCCTTCATATCACTCCGCACAGAATATCAGATAACATGCATCTGTTTAACATATATAGCCTAATGGATACATTCATCATGATATTATCATGATAATGGTAATATATTAATATGAGAACTGGAAGACCTGCCGTTATGGTAGTAGCCTCAGTCCCTTTTCCTGCTCCATATGCATGTACTTCTCTGCGTATGAGAGTTTCATAAGGAACAATTCTATTAATACAGCAAAGTCTCCCAGCAATATCACAGACGTTTAATGTTAAATCCAAGGTCTCATGGGTACTTCCTGCCTGTTACAGTACCTAATGCTGACAACATGTGGGTGTAAAGATCCTATATGTACTGGATGTTAGTTCCATCAGAACGCCCACAACGCTCTCATACGGCATATACCTCAATCATAATGCTGCTTACTTATCATTCCTACTTCATTTCTAACGTATTCATTTTTTTATGATTATCGTTCTTGGCCTACAGTGTCTTCCCCATCAATCAATAGAATCTTTAGCAAGGCTAGGACGAGAGAGGGATCAGTGAACTAAGCTTTTCCCAGCCCTGATGAAGACTGATTAGAGATTATACAGTATTAACAAGGACTTATCTGGTCTACCGCTGACTAAACACCATTAATCCTAGATATAATCGCGCTTGCTTGTCACACCGGTTTAACCCCCTTACTCTAAATCTTTATTGCAATCACCTTAACCGTGCAATGTGTGATCGTTTTTTATCATGTATTCAGGCCTTTGACTGTTTCGTCAAAGATCAACGAATACCTATTCTTATTCTGCCGCCTTGGAAATAAACAAATTACATTAAGAACTATAATTCCAGTAAAAGATAACTATTGCATCAATCTTCAAGTAATTACCTCGCAATACAGTGACCAAATACTGAATTTAGATATTGCAAAGGGATGAAATTAGTAGACTTACAGGTTAGATCTAGTATCCTCCGCTGAATATTCCTTCGAGTTTATCGATTCTTTAAGAACAAATGGATATTTCCAGGATTCGTTTTGTGAGATTTAAATCTGATCCTCAAGTCTAACGCCACGGAATTCCAAACCAGCCCTTTACTCCGAAAATGGATAGAATCCTTTTATACAAAAACGGTAAAGACCAAAGACAAATAGAATAGACCCACTCTCTCAGCATTCTAGAGCAATAGATTGGTGACTGGCTGTATTCAGTTCAGTACACATGATCGGTCAAAGTCAGGAAGCTGCCTACAGTTGGATCCTTCCATCTGAAAACCATTTACACCGGAACATTGTGAGCCCTACTCCATTGTGTCGATCGGTTTCCGACCTCAAGCATTTTGGGGGGCATATAAGAGAATGGGTTGACACAAGGCATCAACCCTTTCCGCGTCAAATGCTTCCTTTCGCCCAGTCGACGAACAGGTGCTGACATGCACGCAATGGGGTTCAGTCAGTTTGAACCCACAATTGTCCTTACTAATCATTTCCTCGGCCACCCCTAGGTATATTTAACAAGGAAATTACCCTATGTCACCGGAAGGATTTTAAAGTATTGTATTCAGTCTTTTGTAGATGGTTAAATGAACCCGTTGTTCCCAGTCCCCATCGAGACATAGCTCTCAGAATGAAAATATATTTGTTATACCAATCATACTGCCATTATGATAATTGAACTAGAGTTAGTTCTACCTGGCTACGGTAATAGGACTTCGCCTTAACAACTCTATCCTGTTTTTATTACATTATAATTATGAACTATTTACGCTAGAATAAACTAAATTAAATTCCTCTATAGTATTTGTAGCAGCAACCCTTTAATTCTCTTCAAATAGATGCAACACTTGTGCAACACCTTATGCCTATGGTAATAGGAAAATAAAAAGGGCCAGCAAAGTATTAACCCCACATATATAGAAGATCGCATAGTATAGCACTTGTTATATTTCTTGCCTGTTTTGCCCATCTTTACTCGTCTTAAGACATGAGGTGTTATTGTGTCTGGCACGCCCCATACGTCTCCACCTCGTGTCGCTATGATGGGATGTTTATGGGGAACGCCGGAGTAACTCGGACTGACGCAAGCACCTCATTTCCTTTATACCCTTTGCACAAGCAGGGTTCAAAGGCCAGGGCTGTGTCTGACAGACTTTTGGAGCGTTTCACCAGATGAAACTCTCATTCGGGTTCTATAGAAAGGACAGCGTGGTACAGAGGTATAGATAGAGGTAAATTAAAAGATGAGTCTGACAATCCACATTAGCGTATAACTAGCTATTGAATATCACAATGTTCTACACAGTTGGGAGTGTCCCTATGATCTAAGGCAGTCTTATTATATATGTATGAATATCGATATATGATATCAACAGTTACTGTATCATAAACAATGGTATATCACATTCACTCATGGCACATTAGGCTAATTAATCCATTCAGGCTATGAATCGTAATTGCCCCATAATGATTGTTTGGGTTCGTAGCTGGGCAAAATGTCATATCGGAGACAAAATCCGTGTTTACCACAACAGTCAAGGTTCAAGCACTGGAGTTGCATGGTCTTTCTTGAGGTTGGCTAGGTGGAACAGAGCTTACTATGACCTTATACCAAACCAAGGTCATCCAACCCGCAAGCTATACTCCGTGCTGGAAATTAATCAACGCTTGATCATCTGACCCACTGGCCTTGGGTTCGTAGAAGGTCGCTCAGTTGAGCTCACAATTAAGACACATTCCTCAAACAAGTGGCACACAATCATATTGTACCCCCTAACTTAGACTTTCTGCTGCAAAGCTCCACATATTCTGTATGTGTATCACAGTCATAAAAACAACCAGACTCCCCCTAAAGAGAACCCGTATACAACAATACACCGATTAATTAAATTAGCTGGTTAATGCCATATGCCATATCTATACATAAACAGATATAATGCATGGCCATTTTGATAAAGGTCTAGTTTGGTCAGAATTAAAAGGAAATTCATAAATATACCACCTCTGTGAAAATAGTGATGTTGATGGCAAATGAAATATGCATTGTTTTGTTTCATTACAATAATATCTGGAGATTAAGAATTCTGTTCATGGCTGAATTTCGCCATTCGTATAACCACTATTATCCAGTACTATACTTGTCACCTAATTCAAAATGAAGCAAATCTGCTTCACATATTTTCTAACGGTAATGTAAGAACTTTTGTATTCTTGGACTAAAAGTAAAATATATAAACTGGGCCCGTTATGCCCTCCTGCGTTCATGACACGTTTCGTGCAAAACACCCAAGTTTTTTATCAGGAGCAGGTGCACCCTTGCCCTTGGCGCCGTATGTAGTTTATATCTGTTTGTGGCTTATGTTAAAACCTTTGGAATTTGATTTGCCTAAGAAAGGCAAATTTGTCATAGTAATAAGGTGAAGCATGCAAACTTTGGAATATGAATGAAGTGCGTGTGGCCTCTGCGAGAAATGGTTACAGGCTGAGCTCTTAATATGATCAGGCCATTTCTAAATACTGGAATACCGCTGAATGTTTACATCCATCTGGACCACGCTTACTGCCTGCATTCCCTCAAGGGGAAAAGAAGCAGAGGGAGGTGGATCGATTTTTCTTCGGGAAACTGTCACAAAATCAAATTACAAAATGGCGCTTTCACAGGTCACCTTGAGCCAGTTTCGGAAATGTAATGTTATGAGTCCATCCCAGCGTGAAATAACATCCTGGCGCCCAGTAATTGTTCAACACCAATTTTTAGAAATTCCTTAAAAAATTGATTTCTGGATTTACTCAACTGTAAGTACTCCGGATGAGCACCCTTCCTTCGTATTTAGAAATGTTGATTTGTCTTATCATTTTAATTCAGGCATAAATAGGTAATTTATATGCTCTGATTGGTGCCACCTTATCATCTCATCTGTTACGGACGTATACTCCTCATATTGTTATAAAGTTTGGGATTATATTAACTATTAACATTTTTAGATTTTTATCAATACTTCTGCCATTTATATTTCGTTCATTTCCCTCGTCACTGACGCCAACATAAGCGGTCCGGCCACTGTCGACAAAACGGTGTTGATGCAAAGACGATGCAAAGACGATGCAATTGCCGGCGATGAGGAGAGCTATCGGTGACTGCATCGTCTTTGCATCGACAAGGGGGAAAAGTTCGGCAACTATAGAACCAATTTTCATGCTTTTACATGCACGATCTCATCGACTAGACATCGCCAACGCATCGCCACGGCCCTTACCTCCATTGACAATGCACCGATGCAAAATCTCATCGCCGGGAAATATCAAACATGTTTGATGTTCATCGCTACCCTTACCGATGCAATTTTCACATCGCCCACTCATCGCTTGTCGTCACTGGATATTGCCGAAGGCATAGCGATGGATAGTCGATGCAAAGACGATGCTTTAAATTTCACAAAAATCTTATCGACTACCTCATTGCCAACGCATCGCCAACGATTTTGTCGACAGTGGCCGGACCGCTATACTTACAAAGTAAGGCTGGGAAATTACCTGCAGGACTAAAAAAATTGTTGGACTATTTTTGCCTCCTGGGGGTGGATTGTAATTTTAACAGTTCACATGAATTTATGACGCTCATGAATACTCCGCGACCATGTTTGATGCATTGCTCCTCTAGACTCACGGATAACCAAATGTCCAAAAGCCCACAGACGTGCTGCGATAGTGTAGTGTTGTTCCATAGCAATAGACATAGTATAACCTGAGTCCTGGACTCTGGTAAGCGAACATGGAAGACTTCGTCAGGAGGAACGAATTGTATACTGGCATTCCATTATGGCATCCTCTTTCTATTGGCTTTGAGTCTGGATAGTTACCGTCGTAATAGCAAATGGAAGCCAGTATTCATCCTGGAAAACATGATATACCACCTACGTACGGCGCGTTAAGATCCCAGCCTGTGGCAACGCATAAATTAATTAATGTACAAGACGGGTGCATTCTCTGATACTTAGACTACGTCCTAATCACTCCAAATAGGGACTAATCTTATCGATTGAATTAACAGGTAAGTGATGCAATTTACTTTTTCATATATATACTTCGATCATGTCTCATATTATATATATGAGAGAATGACAGCGATGGATTACGTAGTTAACGAATAAATGCTGCATCTGGGCTATATAAGGCATCCCATGTTAAACTCTGTGAAATGAATCCTGGCCCATCTAGATATTTCCACGGACTCCTGTCCGTTATTCACCAGTGGGTTTGGAATAGGTTGTCGGGAGGAGAGGACAGCCCCGTCTGAACCTATAGAAGCCATCATCCTACTTTCTAAAACATCTAGTTTCAGTCTTAAGTTGGTCGACCTCTTGTAGATGTTGCTATTACATGCAGCTTTTACCGAGAAACAGGATGTTTGGTGTCTTGTGGCTCGGATATCTTGTTATCTCTATAGTGGTGCGGGCCAAGTTAGGGACTAAAGTTGCCTTGACCTTTTTCATATGATTCATGATAACTTTATGACTTTTCATGATAGAATGATATATGATAATTATGTCAAATAAAAGAAAAAATTCAGGCCCAATTACAAGAAATGTTTTTCATATTAACAGCTGTTTCCATGGTAACCGCATCTGAAATGTCACACAAATTCTGACTTTCAACTGTTTCCATGGCAATTTCTCTCAGGTGAATGGTTCTGCAGCATTGGGGGCCATATTGAACATACAAAATTAAATTTGATACAAATTTTGATTTGATGCATTTGTAATTTTGCCAATTTTTGGCACATATGGCAACTTTGTACTATCATATTGGTGGAAAGGGCAGTGTAAAGAATTGAAAGCCGAAATGTCCCAAATTTGACCAATTTTCACTGAAAAATAGCCATTTAGGCGAAATCTGGGATTATAAGGAAAAACATGACACTTTTTAGAATCACATAGAGGCCCAAATTTTTCACTCAAACAACATTTTTCACTGGCTCACTTAAGGGCACAAGCCATTTGCTGTGCTCTGTCACAAACTATATTTTCAGTATCGCAAAATATTTTACATTTCTGTAAACTAGAGTACATCTTTTAGGGTAAATTTAGACCCAATTTATACATATGTGACAATGTGATAAAACCCTTGAACGATTTCAATATGTATGGTCAAAAGCTATGAATGACCAGAACTGTATTTTCTTTGTAATTGTGGAAATAAATTTTCTTTTCTTTGATTCTTTACTTAGAAATACAATATGTGGAGGCAATCTATTTTAAAATTTTAATTAATTCTCTCCTTTTAATTAAAGTTTGATATATCTGCAGACATGATGGTCTTTTATTCTTGAAAAAAAATGCCAAGAAAATGCCTATGGCACAATTAAAATATGACCATTTGGGGGAAAATATTCCATTTTAAGGTTTTGTAAATTCGAATTCAATGATACAAAAATCATAATCACTTGAAACTTGGACGAGATTATGGCTCCTAGTATCTATCTTAAGTCTCAAGAAGAAAGAAAACATGTTAATTTTCAAGGATTGTTTTTAAAAAGTGGGTAATAAAGCAAAGTCCCTAGCTTGGGGTGCAGCACTATAGTTTTCTCTTTTGCCTTATGGACTACGTATTTTGGTGTTATTTCTTGTATGTAGAATTTAAATATTCTACAGCTGTCTGACGGTTTCAAACAAGAGATATCAAGACATGTCTTCTACCATATTGAACCATGGACTTCCAATGTGACCATCATTTACACATGTAGGGATCAGCAAGTCAACATCATCGACGCCGATGCTACCACCACAATTGTTTGATGGACATAATGTAGGATCACAGACATTTAATGGCTTTAATTTGGCGATTTGTGATTGAGATAATGGAATTCTCGCGTGAACGCCAAGGACAGGAAATGTTCGTTTTAATGCTCAGGCACAAAACCTGTGTTTTTCTTTATGTTAAATTTAAATGAAAGCACAGCGTCTTGAATCCCTAAATGCTTTACATGAGGCAAAACTGACTTGATGGTCTTTCATTTGAATAATACTTTGGAACAGGTGGGAAGAACAATGAATACTATGTCTACATAATGAAAATAATCGTGTGTTCTGTGTATATTGACGTTACAGAACAACATGATTAGACATCTTTAGTTGAATATAATTTTGACTTCTATATTTCCTGTCTGACTCTATGTCATACTACAGGCAGTGGTTCAGAAACTGATAGTATGTATACATTTAGCAAGTTGTAGGATGGTCATTAGAAATGTACAACCAGGCTAAAACAATTGGATATAGGCTAGGGGAAAGGATGGTGTCCGGTGTTTTCCCCGCCACAATCTCTCCACCATACAGTGAATAAATCAAGAAAATTTAAATATTGCCATTTCAAAGAGTCTTTGTTACTAATATTTATTGAATAAACTGCTTGAATATCTTAGATTTATATGAATGAAAACAAGGTACATATCATTTTATTATCACAGGTCAATAACCATTAGAGTCTGTTGTGTGAATGCAATTTGTCAGTGGACGTATATTTTCTGTAAACATATTACTTTTGTAACACATGATAGGCATAGGCCAAATATGATTCAATACTGAGACAATTGGCGATCACACCAGATAAAAAGAAAAGGGCAGCTTGAACATGGAGCTGGATCTTTGGAGAAAATCTCTTAACTCATATCATCCAGACGCTTTCCAATATCTAATACATTTCGAAAGACATGTCACACTATCATTTCATCATTCTATGCGAAGCCAGAGATAGAAGTATAAAAACATGAACATGCCTAGGGCTATGCCAAGTCTAGCGGGATGAGAAGATGTTCTGGGAGGCGGAGATAAGCTCTAGGTCCTGTTTGACCAGGTCAAACAGAATGTCAGAGAGTTGTTGGTGCCCTCATCCATTTCGACCATATTTCCATCTCTTATTGGTAGCCTAGGGAAATAAGCTTCCCCAGAAGGATACACAAAAAGGCCACAGGTTGCACACTATTGTTTTGATGTTTTGATTTTGTGAATATCAATTTCCTACACCAATTGCAGATGAAAAGAAGTCAATGTTGCATGAATATGGAAAGTAGACTTTAATAAGCTAGAGGTATAATAATATTATGTTCATAATTCAAGTTTACATCAACTGTTGTCAATATTGTAGAAGTAGGAAATATATTATGTTAGAGTGCATGAAGTTAAAATGAATTGTGACTGGAAATTAAACTCGCTCCGTCTGTAGATGGCAGTGACAACAGAACTGTATGATTGATGTTGGTTCCTACACATGGGCACATCACCACCATAACCCCAATTAGATTAGGACATACTACTATAATCTAGGGTGTTTCAGGGCTATGGTCTCGTTGCATATATATAATTATATAATACATATTGAAAATCCGCCCGAAGGAAGGAGAGGGGAATTCGAGTTTGTTCCAACTGCGTTTTATTCCTCCATAATACAGGGACTTCATCTGGGACAATTACTAAATGTGATGCAACGAAGAAGGAATAAAACGAGGCCATTAGGAGAAAAGTATTCCAGGAACGTTCTTCTCATTACATGGCCAAAGGATTTTGTATACAATAACTGAGAATAATGTCCCTGTGACATAATGTTTCCACAGAAAAAAATATCTTGTTTAATAATTATCATGTTGTCTTTGCTTCTTCCAGCACATTCTCGTTGGTGATCTTATCCAAATAAGACATACATGGCATTCCACACTTCCGCAGCATTGCTTATAGTTTCCATGGTTTTGGTGAGGGCCCGCAATTCACAGCAATATATCACTATTGGTATTATATATATCGCTGTTGTGCTGTTTAGTCGATTGTTTATTAGAGTTTAATATTTCTATGGTGGTTGAGGACTATGTTTATTTCTGGGACAGCCATTACTATTCTTGCTTTTAAATCTTTTGCCATCAATGTTTGTTACCCATGTCAAAGACACTTCAACGTTTTATTCTAAAACAATCCTGCAATGTAACTCAAGATAAGTCCAACATTGTCACGCCGTTCCATTCAATTTAGGATGTTTTCGATGTCCAAAAGGCCCTAGCTAGATGACAGTAGACATAGCAGATAGGTTTGATTGTCCTGTGTTAAGTGGACAGAAAGGGGTTCATGGAAGCAATAAATGTGATGTCTGAAAGTCCAGGCTGTCAGAATCTTTATGCGCTGGTACCAGTACTATCTCCAGGATTGGCAGAATCGGCAGAATCTTTTAGTCAGACTCTGTCGAACTAGTTATGCTGTAGCAATGGGCGAGACATCTGTTGTATTTTGGCCATGTCCGAACAAATTAGCCAGGATTAACTATCAACGTTGCGAAAGAGGTCCTCTACAGTCATTCATTGAATAAACATAATACATTGGTGCGAGACTCCTGGTTAACTAGATTATATTTTTAATAACAGTGTGGTATTTGATGGAATGCAACTAGCAGTTGATCTGAAATAGCGTATCAGACACACGAGGAGTGAAAATGTATACCATGGCATGTATCATCGTGAGTGGCAAAGCCACAAGCAATGATTTTTTGTGTATTTTATTACAGAACACATCTCAATTTACATTGATTTTCATAGGAGCCCTGTATTCTATTTCATACATTCTTACAGTAGGGCATCATAATACTCCCATTCCATACTCCTTATCTACATTATTCGTTTTCTAAGTGAGAAATCCTTTAATGTACAAGTCTTTAATTCCAGTATCTTTTATCACACCATACAAAATAATGAAGTTATGAGGTAGATGGAGGGATGTTTTAACGCTCATGAAGTGATAGTGACTGACAATACGGTTATAATGGAATAACTATTCGTTCCTAATGTAATATTAAACATTCGGGGATCAACTTATATATGTTGAAGCATAATCTTGACCTAGGCTCCATACATGCATATACTCCAAGTGTTTTTAGATTTTTTTAGATTTAGAAAATATTTTATTCAGGACATTGAACATTTTCATACGTGGGTACGAATATTCTCAGGACAGCCTGAATTATGAAAAACGTTTCACTAAAGAGTTGAAGTACTGATCCATCCAGTAGATTTTATCTTTCATCTTAGTTCATATGATAGAACCATATAAAAGTTGTTAGCTATAGTTGACCTATATCTCTCTATAAAGTGTCCAAGGGGAATTGTGAAGCGATGTTTTTCCAAAGAACGATTGCTGTATTTCTGGTTAATGTGCAAGCAATAGGCAAAACCCATTTTGAAAGAAACACAAAATAACACTCAGAGAGATAACAATGCAGTTTTTCGGCCCTGACTTTGTAGTCTGCCGCGTACGCTACACTGCTTGTCATATCATAGGTTACCTATATTATATATATATATCGGATTTTTTCCCGAGACCTTAGCTAGGCTTGTTTTTGGCAACCTAAAATAATCTCTCCTTTTTCCATGGAAAAAGAACTCGAACAGGCTTCCTTTGATAAAATCACATTTTCTCACATTTTCAGAAAGTGCTCAATTAACGAAATTGACTTCCCAGATTGCACAATTTGTGTAACTCCCAATTATTTTTTTAACATTTCATGGAGCTGACTGGGCCTTTTGCTGAGGGAGTACTGCTGAGGCAATATTAGTTCAGCTTCTTTAAGCTTAACAGTGGGAAATCGGATAAATCATTGGACGTTCCGTTATGCATGTACATTACAGTACCAATCGTAATTCATAAAACGTCAAACCTTCTGATTATGATTCATGATTTACCCCGCTTAATCAAAATTTATTACTTAGATGAAATTGAATTGAATGAACATGTATTCTTAAAATTTCTTTTTGAAAGTGGTTGTCCGTTTCTGATCACTCATGTCTTATATTGCTATAAGCTATATAAAGCTATATAAAGCTATTGCTACCCTTCCCATGTGAATTAGAAAAATAAGTATGGCATTAGTTCGATAAGACAATCTATACATGTAAATCAAATCGCTAAACGCGTAATTTAGAACAAACAATTCCATATCAATCATTATGTTAGAGCTAAGTGAATGTTAGACTGGTATCACTTCTTTCTGGCATATTAAATCGGTGAGAATGAACGCTCCCTAACCTATTCAAACCAGGGAAATGAGCCACGAAACAAACGAAATGAAACAGCATGGTGCTTTCAATGAAGTAGTTCTTTATACATTTGGCGTGTTCAATATTCATAAGGCGAGCTTGATCAAATTAATTCAGCCTATCATCTGTTTCCAGTAGCAGAGACCGTTAATTTCTGACAGCAGGTGGCACCACTGACAGAGAACCATAATCACGGCTCAGGTGAGAGTTGGCGAGAGAGAACGAGAAAGTCCAAGGGCGCTGTCACTTCTAATAGCCTGGCGTTAGATTCGATGCCAATATATAAAGGCACCCAGTGTCTATGGTTCACCAAGGGATCAAATGCTGATCTCAGCCGAGCTGAGATGGTAAAGGCAATGGTTTCCTACCTTTATTATTTCACCTCGCCGAGTTGTTGATACATGTATGGCAATTGGCTTAACGTACACTGTTCCCCCATCATGGAGAATATTTTTCCGAGGGGAAATGCGGAAAGAAGAATAGTTCCTAAGGGAAAAGAAGTGCACCGACAGGCAGATAATGTTTTTCTGTAACAGTCTATGAATACAAGAGCAAAGTGGGAGTAGTGTATTGAAAGATGCATTCTTAACTGTGGAAGTACCCAAGATATAATGAGTACCCTTAAGGGTATCTCAGTTGAGATAAGCACTCAAGTTATTATACGTTCAGGAGAAACAATTCTGCATCGATTTTTGCTCTGTGTACAACCGTGCCAGTTTCTTTAGTAGAGCCTAGAGCATGCAGGGGAACCCTTGATTGGCCTTGTATAACCAGTTGCAAGGTTTATTTTTTAAAGAGACTGCCGTGAATTACACATTTCTGTTTGCCGAATTATCAACTCATGCAGTCTCCTCCATAACATTCCTCAACAAACTCCACTATTGATCTTGTTCCTGTCACCCATAGTCACTTGTGTATTGCTATAACCTGCCACAATGCTGTGTCTCATACATGTATAAACTTTCACTTTCATCTAAGAAATTGGAAATCAATCTTCCTGTGGTGGTCGGTCAAAATGGAATTCTCTATTAGTTTTTCCACATTATGCACTACCTGTATTACATCGCGCTGGCAGCACCAATATCACGCCAGCATCGCACACTGGAAGTGTGGGCAGGCGCTTAAGGTCGGGGCTATTCCAAATGAACTTGGAACTGTGATTAATCTTCAGAACGATAATTTATTCAAACCGTCACATTGGATCGTTCTTCGACATCACTGAAAGTGAGAGACAACTTTACAGCTACTATTGCAGTAGTTAAAGCTGCACTCTCAGTTAACGTCGTTAACAAAAATAATTTCTACATTTTCTTCCATTATTTCCAATCAATCTAAAAGTCGGCCGAAATATTCTAGGATTCTGTCGAGTTGGTTTTGCTATAGGGCGTCTAGAAACGTCCTTATTTGCATTTGAAAGACCCGGCCGAATCCTTTTTTATGATGACGTTACTTTAATAATATCGCTCACCGGCGGCTGTTTTCGCTCGGCTGTCTTCAAATTTCAATGTACTTCAAATTCTTGAATAAACATATATATATATCAGCAGCAGAATATTGATGAAATCAGTCCTATTAGTCATTATATGAGTGAATTTGGTAAGATTTCGCTAGTCATAATAGCTGAGAATGCAGCTTTAATTTACCATCTCCTCCTGAGCAACTACCGACTAGCAGGTACCCACTGCTAGAACAGGGGCTATAACAACCATAGGCATAGACTAAAAAGATTATTAAATACTACAGCATTTTGGACCAGCTACGTGCCTGCACTGTTAGTGTATAATCCCATATATATGTGATGTGTTCCAGGAAAATGAGTCACAAGTCGCAAAATTGATATTTTTTCAAAGTGTTTCTATCACAAGATCTCTTTATTGAAATGCTCTGATCTTTGGAGGGTTTAGCACTTGTAGGCATATGAGTCCATGTAAGAAATTTTGGGACATTGTATTAGATATATCCTTGCGTTTTGAAGGCCTTTGTGTGGAGTATATTTAGTTACCGTATACTGGTAATTACCCATCCTGAAACATTGCAAACTTTCTTTTTTCAAAAATGAAAATAGGCCAAAAAAAATAGGGGGCTGAAAACTAGGTATAGGGGGGTGGTAACTTTTTGTTTGTTAATTATTTTTGTTTGGAAACCACCTCCCAGGAACTGAAAAGAATGTCTTTTTCATAACAATAGTTGTTTTGGACATGGGAAATGTGCTTTTTGACAGTTTCGGGTTAGGAAAACACGTTTTCCTGCTTTAATCAGCTGTGTTTGTCAAAAAATAAAAAAAAGTAAGATATGATGGGGAAAAAATCAGGTATGGTAAAATTATTTTAGGTAGGGTAAGGTTTTTCTAGGTAGGGGGGGGGGGGGTAAATCGGAAACACATCTAATTTTTTTTTGACCATATCAAACTTAAAACACTTATTAGGTGTCTTATTGTTTACTCTCATTGGAATCAGCTTGATCTCCTCTTTTCAAATATGGTGATATCTCAAAATCAATATGTTGCGACTTATGACTCCCTTTCCTAAAACGGATCACATATGTCTTCCTTTCTAACTGCCCTATTGAGCTCTGAACTAGGTTCACAACAAAACAATAAACCGCATCGTCTTAAATTCGAGACAACCCATCATTTGGGAGCGGCAACAGCTGTCAGCTCGATAAAATTGGGGTTACATTAACCTGCTGCATTAAGTCTGATAAACACACACGATATAGAATGTTCAGAAGCAGGAATCCTTGTAATCGTTGGTGGACACTAGACACCTCTGGTCGAAATTAGATTTTTACAGGCATCCTCAAGAATAAAACCTATAATGTTTTGAATTATTTGGCTATACTATTGTATCAACAGTAATCTTTTCAGTATTGCTATAGTTAGAACAATGATTGTTGGAGGGGTTTTTCCAGGTTTCATATTATTTTTAGCGAAGTGGTCTTTTATTATTGGAAGCATAACCGTTTGTTACGTGTATGTGATTGCTTATACAAGCACTAGGTTAGTGTAGGGCTTACAAAATAACAATAAAGGTTTAAAAAAAAGAATAACTGAAGTATTCAAGGCTACACCAGATACATGACATTGTGTCTACAATAACCCAAATATGGTCTACAATAACCCACATATGGTCACAACCTACCTTTCACTCTCTTTCAAAGGACAGAGTCGAATTCAGGGAACGAAACTCACCTGCAATACATAAATCATTATCATGAATGTGAATCACTATTAAAATGAGTCAGAATTTTATGACACTGGTTATGCATATCATATCATTCAAAAGGTTTAATAGTTTGCCAGAAGGTTATGCAAAACTAATCGTGTGTATACATGTACATACGTCAAATTAAAATGGTTTATTAGAAAATTCCTAGGGCACGTTAGATTGGCGTGAAACACAATTTCACATATCATCCTTCACTTGCTGTTGTAATCATCTCTCCCCTGTTCTCAGAGTCAGAACATGTGGGAAATGTGCTGCAGCGATCGATTCATCTCTCTGTTATCTCTCGTAATTCACAAGGAACTGGTCCAAGCCTACTCTTCATTTACCTTTTGATTTATCGGACAATTGTTTACAGTTCCTGGTATTTAGAATCAGTATTGTAAGGCCGCTCATATCCCCATAGCACACTCCCTGGATGGAAGTCGGCTGACAGAACCATGAAGAACATTACGAGTCATGGAACGTGCAGCCAGAAACTTGTTGGATAGGGAACCTGCATGGGGTGGCCATACTTAGTACAGGCAAGCGCAGGCCAGTACTGATACCATTAGATAGAAGCCATTTTCATCCACTCTGCCTCCCACTCGGAGGGATCAAACGGCTGATCTCTCAGCCTCACCTCAACCTTTATGATCTCAATCTCCAACACCCTATAGGCAGCAACCCCTATACCCAATTTGTGTCGCCATGGTCGGTATCCATTATCACGACAGCCAAACTGTTTGCCCACCCTGTTTTTTAGCCGCACAACTGGTGATATATCATAGTATACAGGCCAGAAATTCTACCAAAAATGTATTAATATGGTGGGTCTCAATGCGGTAATATTATTGCCAGAAATATTGAATTGCATGTATGGTACACAGAGGTCAGGACTCGGTATGAGAAGTGGTTGGAATGTCTTTGTTTATATCTCACCTTCTCCTACAAATATTCATTTCTGAATCGCTAATGGAACCGTCTTTCATTGCTTAAAATCCCATATTCAACTTGTCACGATTTTATATGTTTGCATGACTAAAACGTTTAACTCTACTTGAGGAAGCAATCCAAGATGGCGGCACCCGTAGGCGTCAGTACTCGTGAGATAAGATAAGATAAGATAAGGAGTTTTTTATTTGTCGAGATCAAGAGTACAGGAGTAGGTACAGTTGAATGAATCAAAAAGACAAAATGGTCGACATACTTTTATGGTACAGCTGGGTACCATTTAAATAGAATCAGTATTGTAAGGCCGCTCATATCCCCATAGCACACTCCCTGGATGGAAGTCGGCTGACAGAACCATGACAAACACCTTTATGTTCACAATTTCGACTTACTTTTCTTTATTAAAAAGAACTACGGGGAAGTATGCAAGGTCATCTGTTTCTCCAGAAGATTTACATTCATCACCCTCTTTTACCTTAATGCCAGGAAATAAATTGCGTGTGGTTAGAATGATGGTGAATCTTCTATACATACAATTTTGTTTCTATACCGACCTAGTAATAGTATTGAAAATATAATGTTGTGTAAGGTAAACCACCAGTTCGACCAGGAACTCTCCGAAAATACCCTTTAATCATTGGGGTTAAGATAAAGATATGATGGTTCGTTCCCTCTGAAATAGAGCTGACATGTCTTTTCCTAAATACTGCATGATAATGTTTCGGTTTTGGTAATAATGTAGAATTTTGATTTTAACATCAACAAGATTTTTAAATTTATCATAGTAATCATTCTGTAACCATCGATAAGGTCACCAATTTTAATCTTTTCTCTAACGGTGTGTGGATATTCGGTACGTTTTCACCCGTTTTAACTGGCATTTCATTGTTCCAAATATTATCATTAATGGTTGCTCTGTACGGGGTTTAAAGCAGGTAATCTTAACTCCGGATTTCAACCATTCTTTGTTTTTGATCAATGTGATGTTATGGATGTCCTTCAGTTTACCTGATAGGAAATATTTGACAATGTCTGTACGTAATATATACAATATTGAAAGAACTCTCGTGATACTGTATTGAATTTTGAGTTTTACAAAATTGACTTCACCGGTTATATGACAGAGTAGTTCCTCAATTTCTAAAGCCTGAATCTCGTAAACAAGTGCAAAAACCAAGATTTTAAAATGCCCTCATGCATGTTTCCCATGGAATATATTCTAATATTTAGAAGGCGCCCCATTTAGAAGACACCCCCTAGGCTTTCCACCTGCAGCATCGGGAGTTTAGACCCGCTGTCATAACCTTTGTGTCAATAATAAATATCATTAACAACATCTATATAGCCTTGAATGTTTTATATTATATGTGTCACATTTTTACTTCTGTACTTTTTTTTCTAGATAACATGTTAAAGTAGTGTATGGACGTCAACAGTTTTGCCTGTGGGCACGTCAGTAAGCTGAGGGCCTGTATACTACATAGCTCGTAGCCCAGCTATGACAGATGACTGAGAGGCTTCACCAAGACGAATAGCATGGTGCTCAGGCAAGTTCTGCTCTGCTAAGCCTGGCAATGGCAATCTTCAGAATCGGCCAGTGTGAAAAAGGAGCTTGTCTGTTTAGGCTTACATAATGGTTGGACAATGGGGGAGGGGGGATGTTTGGAGGGGGAAGGCTTGGGGTGGAATAAAGTACAAGTAACCATTCCACTGACAACAGAACATGACTTTGCCTCTTGATGATCTATTCGTCCGCATCCTCCACTCACTGAAGCATGCTGAAGCTTCCCAAAATCTGTCACCCACCCCTAAAAATAGTAAAGCATTGAAAAAGTAGGCATGAACCATCACAGGCAGTGCAACGATCAATAAAAAATATCTTGGTTGAGGTAAGGGGACGCTAACATGGGTATAAATATAGGATGGAAAAGCAGGTTACCACAAGCTACATTAACGCCGGGAGATATGAGGACAGGGGTGTTTCCTTCCATGGTCTAGCAGTTTTGTATAGATTTGTGTCAAAATGTGTCTTAATTAAGATACTAATCAAAAGCAAATACCCAACTTCGGTCGAAAGGGCGAACATTGCTTCGATGTTCTATCTAGATTACCGAGTAATAGAACATCCCCTGATGACTTCCTCCCATAAAAAACACCAGTTATGTGAGAGGAAATTTCAGACGGTGTTTATTTTCATTAACCAAGGCCATTTACGGGTAAGGTCACTGGGAAAAAGGAGGGAAATGTATTAAACATCACATGTCAACTTGCTCCTTTCCATAATAAAAAGATATTTTACAAGTCATGAGGCAATGCCTTTAGTGAGAGGTGAATAATTAGCTCTTTCTGAATAACGACTACAAAATAACCTGGATATGTATGCTTTAATAAAGTGATAATTTACAACATTCATAATAATTATTATGAATCCCGTATATTTACTAACAGGGACTCGAAATACGAAACGCGAAATATATTTTTTTAAACATTTTTATTAGGAAGATTTCCACAATATGGTAGGTCTCATGTGAGTGTCCATTTTCCTGGCTCAATATAAAAATGTTTTAAAATAACAGTGTGCAGTCTACATATAACACACACAAACCTTTATTTATGAGATTCCCGGGAATCTATTTTGTTTATCAGACATACGTTTACTGTATTTTAATAAGTCAAAACGAAATACTGGAATAAATGAAATCAATAATTCATGTCAGGGCAGGACGGTAAATGTTGTACGGAGCAAACACAGAGAAATTGTCTACTTCAGAAAATGGCTGGAAAGTCAACATTAAAATAAATGTAAGTCAACGTTAAAATAAATTAAACAAACTATTCGATTTTAAAAGTGGAAACATGCCAAGCCAGACGTGCATTGAGTTCAAATACTCAACGCAGCAAGAAACTGCTTGAAATATTTTAAGTGGACAGAGCTAACAGTGATGGAGAATGAAAAGCATACAACAGGAAGGCTCGGATATATAATTGTGTAGGAGGCACAGCGCTAAAATTAATGCTGGACAGGCATGCGTTAAAATAAGGAGTATGTCTTTAATTATACGATTTTCATGCAGTAAGGCACACCTGACATAAGATAAGATAAGATAAGGAGTTTTTTATTTGTCGAGATCAAGAGTACAGGAGTAGGTACAGTTGAATGAATCAAAAAGACAAAATGGTCGACATACTTTTATGGTACAGCTGGGTACCATTTCTTCCATTATTACACACGTAAGCAGTTAGAAAGGTGCCGTTTGGGGGTGCCGTTCGGTTGATACGAACCGCTCACGTGTGCCGTTCGGCCAAAGACGCAATTTGATTGGTGCAGCGTAGGCCAGATGACGTCGTCCCGACCGCGTAACCTAGCCTACAAATTGCGGTGAATGAAGCCTCCTCGAGCTAAACTATAGGCTTAACAAGTTAAATTTATTTTTAAATTTATTTTTAACATCCAAATAGAGTGTGTAATAAATAGCAAATGGCCCTCTGTTCGGGTTCAAACTGATCTTGACCCATCAGAAAACGGGAACTCACCCCTTCGGGGTTCGTCCCGTTTTCTGATGGGTCTCGATCAGTTTGAACCCTCCATCGGGCCATTTGCTATAAGTAGTTACCAGAATTTAGAGACTAGAAGACAGGCTATAACTAACTAAAAGTTGACTTAGAAGTGGAACGACTAAAAAATTAAGGAACCAATAATTAATTTTATCGAGTAGGCACAGTCGAGCGATACATCGTGACCGTTCACACCATGTGTAATCAAGCAGTACAGCATGAATTTACATAAAGGGTGTAGAAAGTTACATTCTACAACAAACTGTTAAGTGTACAGAGTTACTAATATAGTCGAGCGATACAGCGTGACTGTTCACATCATGTGTAATCAAGCAGTACAGCATGAATTTACATAAAGGGTGTAGATAGTTACATTCTACAACAAACTGTTAAGTGTACAAAGTTACTAATACAGTCGAGCGATACAGCGTGACTGTTCACATCATGTGTAATCAAGCAGTACTAATGATATAAGACATGACAATACTGTGTAACCTAAGTATTTTTGTGGTACATAGGAATAAATCATTCTAGGGGGGAGTTCCCTCACGAGCAAGAATCATTGTTTTGATACTTTTTCTAAACTCTTTTTTAAGGTCCAAATTTTGTTGACTTTTTTTGAGGTTATTCCAAGCTTTGCGAGCTCTAAAAAGGAACGAATTTTGATAAAAGGTAGTCCTTGGACGTATTATTTTTAGATTCTTTCTATCATCAGAGTGACTCCTCGTGGGCAACTTTCTAAGATCAAGATTTTGTTTGTGCTTTGCCAGGTAATGCGCACACTCAAGGGTATGAAGTTCCCTACGTGATTCATTAGGCAGGATCTTTAAGTTTTTGAATTCATTTTCAACACTGATTTTCTTACCGACATTAAGGGCAGCCCTCACAGAAGCATTATATATATATATATAAAACTTTTATTCTGTTCAAACAATTTACAGAAATTGGACAGAGACCTCTATAACTAGATCTTCCAGTTCGCCCATAAAACAATATATTATTTTAATTAACATCTAGATACTATATCCTTAATTCTAATTAGTACAGATTTTGTTCACTTTTTTCCTTTTCACTTTAGATTGTAATTGACTTTATATGTCATTGTCATTTTCATTGTTTTTTCACCATTTAAATGAGTTCCATTAAGGAGGGACTGTAACATATATCTACTTGGGTTTGATTTCTTGGAAGAAAATTGATTTTGTTTAATTTCATTTACAGCCAATATCATATCTAAACAGTTACACGATATATATAAATGCATTATACACCATGGATGTTTTTAATCGTAACTTCCTTTCATGAAACATTCAAATACCCCAACATTCAATCCTCATATCAATAAAGGTAAAGAGAATAACACTTCTTTCTTTCATGAGATACCTTTAAATAATATATTCACTTTCAGTTACCTATAACTGAGAACCTCCATACATGTATAGAGAGAGAGTTAGGTCTAGACAGACACAGCGGTGGGCGGACGACCATGGTTAGTCTATATCGAATTATTGTTTGTTAATAACTCGTTTTTACAGAAGAATTGCTATTAAAAAAAATCAAATAACGAAAAGATCCCACATACACTTAGGTCCAATTTTGGATCCTTCGAATGAAGGGACAAGACCAAAACCGGTCTTGTCCACTGCTGGTTTCTGTACACGACACTGCATGATGACCCAGCAACTACCGGTAACTCCCTTGGCAGTATAGCTGCATGGGGGTTATCTCTCTTTATCTCGCTTTTCCTCTGTGGACTAGCACCCCCAGACTATGTTTGTACTCTTAGAGCCTTGACCAGCGTATGTAAAATAAACTCGTAGAACTGTAAATATTTGTGTGTGCGCCATCCTTTACTTTATGCATATATTTCTATTTCTAATATAATTACATGTATTTGTTTATATCTGTGCTATTGAACTCCACGTGAATTGCCAACTGGTGTACTAGTTGAGACCCATGGGTCGTTTTGATTAATTTGCTGTCTATATAATATCATGTATAATCTAAATGAATCCAAGTTTGTAGAATATTTTCCCGCCCTCATACATGTACCTTCCATTTCTAAGACAATTTAATCAATGACTCAGGATAAACTATTATGATACAGTTTCAACCCTTATAATCAAAGCTTATACCATGGTTTCTATTAGATTCATTTACTCTAGTACATAATCTCATATTATAAAAAGTTCGAGACGAGAGGGCGAAAATAGGAGTATCTGATTACAGATAGAGCATCCCAGACTGCGGGACGTAAAGTGTTTATGGATGACCTTGTCGTCACCACTGTGAGTGCACCATATTACATGTAACAAATATTGTGTGTATGAAATACTCAAACAAAAACATAAATTATGTTAGACATAAAAACCGATCTAAACCTATATTTATTACCACCATAGAGATAAATCAGAATTAATGTCTGGCCTCTATACTTCATCTTGGCCAAAATCAATGTCACCTTCTACTTTTTGGACTAAATGTGAGAGTCAAGAAATCGATCATGCAATTTAACACCTCGACAAGCTTAAAGGCATCGAACCTTTATTTTTAGATGGTGCACCCATCTTGGAATATTTTATGTAGTCAGAGGGGTTTATTTCTTGTCACTGATAAATTGTTCATTATTATCACCCAATCTGTAAGAAGAAACTTCGTAATCCATTTCTCATCACTTGGAAAATGAACTCGTGCCCTTTCTTCCCATTCACTGATGGAAATGGCTAGACATATTCAATCTAGGATTGCATTGCGTGAGGTAGATATTTCTTTATCAGGGCTAGATGCCAATGTCCTTCCCCAAATAAATTAACTGGGTGCTGGCGACTTCCTCTCTTACATACTGCATCTAGGACTTTACAAAAAGATCCTCACTGAAAATATACCTTGCCTATAGCTAATTTTCCTTGATTTGGTAGGCCATTTCTGTTGTAAGCATAATAACTACCATTCAGTTTTGGGGAAATTAATAACTTCCTAGAGATTTCCCTACCAGTTGCTAAGCATACATATCTAAGTAAGGGACCTTTTAATTATGGATTTCTAATGAAACAGGGAAATAACAAGTCATGTTCCATTAACTGACCTGAATAAGTTTGAACAGAACTCATAACTGGGTGAAATCATCCCCGAACCACGAAAAAAAAAGATTTAAAAATAAAATGAGGTTTAAAGCTCGGTACAATACTTTAACTGGTGTAATCACATGACGAATAAAAGATACCCTGGTTCCTAAAGAAATATACGTATATGAAATGCCTTCTATGCACGTTTGAGGAGGAAGAATAGTTTGGATGTGCATATGAAATGATAAAGTATTAATATTTAAACTTAAAAGATATATTAGTGTATGATCCAAGCAAAAAGGAAGTCCGACTTCCCCTGTGGTTCAAAAGTCAAACATTGACAACGCGTATATATTATGTGCGCGTGTATTTTTCCGGCGTCCGGAAATGTATAAAGACGCCCAAAACTAATATGACGACTGGTCGTTCCATAATGGTGTTTCTCTTCCAACACTGTCCCATCTGTGAATAACGTAGAAATATAAAGGGTTACCTGAGCCTTAGTTGATAGACTTTGGCACAATAAAAATTCAGTTAATCAAAAAATGAGATACCTGAACGTTCACAGAGTAAATATTCTTTGGCGTTACAGCAAAATTCTATTGTATTCTACCATGGCTGTAGGGCCTCATTTTACTGTGAAAGTCATTAGTTTGAAACCAATCCATCACTCGCGCTCTATCGCTTCTCCATTCTGACCGACTGCGAAGAGATTAGATTTTACAGGCGTGCATGCTATGTCAGGCATACCGAGCAACAGCCTAATGAAGTACGTAATGTCTTAAGCCTACATAAAAGCAATTTTAGAATAGGGCTACTATAACATGGTCCCAATAATCAACTGGACTCATAAATCTGCAACTTCCTATATAATAGGGGAATGATCATTTCTTACACTATAGTGCATGTCTGATATTTTACAGTATTAAAATGGAACGTCATTCTTGTTTCTACTTTATCAACACTATGCAGAAAAAGCGTTGAGGTGGGGTCCGGGGCGGGCCCGGGGGTAGCAATGGTCATGCAGGAGCCAGCTATCCACGATGAGCGGTGTGACTTAAAACATGTTAACTTGATGATATTAGCTCTGGTGTGTTCCTGCTATGGATTTAAATAATTGTAAAGAGTGCCGTGTAGCTGGCAGCAGGTTATCTGTTTTTGTGTTGCGGCATGCTGCATTACATCAACATACAGCTAGATTCTTAGAACTGCAAGGCAAGGAACATAATGGTGATTACATGAAGAATAACTGTTAGATTTAGGGCATAATATATACAAGTCCGAATAGTCTCATTATCTCTGGATTTAAGAGCATGGCAAGCTAGGTTTTCCCCAGGTTCTTAGATCTATAGTGTCATTATACCTATGGAGAAGGGTAATGAGAAGGTATATAGAAGACAGTGAAGTTTATGATTCCATTTTTTCTCTTCATCTCCTACCCAGCTGTTCTATATAGTCGGGCTGGTGGTTCGCGACCAAAACCACTGCTTTGAGACGACAACGCGACAAAGAAATTGTACACTGGTCCTAGTTCACTTAGCCTTTAGATACAGTGTCCTAGCTATGTTACATTTGGAACCATATACAAAAATCGTCCACATTCGGTTCATCATATGTAGGTACATGCTTCTCTTGCTAATGAAATGGGATGATGGCAGACCATTTTAAACTGTTGATAATAACAGCACTATCTATGAAAAGAGCTGATTGGCATCGAGTTGTACGTATTTGTACCATCCAACATGCAGATCAGTCCCTCCGTATTCGAAATTGAAGTTAACGAGACTAAGACACTCTAAGATACTGTATAAAAAGCATGTATTTTCCTATTCATATATATTGAGATACAGACAGTTAGGAGAAATGAAATAACTACCATGAATTAAATATCGCATTTATGTATGGAAGATCGTAAACATCGTAAGTACTTGGACCACTGATTTGTATTTTTTATGCAAGCTAGTTAATACGGGCGCGTACAGAGAATAGAGTTATCAATGGTCATAATTAATAATAATAGAAGCAGGTGATTAATACCAATGTGTCATTAATTAATGACCCATTATGATCTAGTTATCAATGATTTTTATTATAGTAAACAAAATAGTAAATGCAGAATTTCACACTATCGGCTATTTGCTTTCGCGGAAACTCCATTAAGGTTGATTTAGGCTCCCATGTAATAAATCCCTCCAAGGTGTAATATTTTGGCAGATTGCATCGTGGTCAGGGTTGCACTTATGCAACCCTATCTTCGGATGAAATAGATCATCACCAGAATTGGTGCCATGAAAAATCTTCCCCCTGAGGAGCCGAGTAGGAGATACATCCTCATAGCCTGGGTTGATTGGATGTATTTTTCCCTTGGGATGAATGCTTCATCATCAACACTTTGTGCACTTCTTTAACGTTATCATCAGGAAAGATGAGGAAAGGTTTTTCAAGATACTATTTAGGTACTATAAAGGTAATAGATAATGCAGAGGAAAGTGTTTTACAATGGAAATAATATTTCAAATATGTAGGTAGTACAACGACAAAGGACCAACATATACCAATCCTTGAACACCATTCTATGAAGGTAAACAGTTAGATGGGTAACTATATTTCTTTTGAGGGAATTGCATTATTTGAATCGAAATTACATTAGCTGGAGCCGGAGTTAGCAGTACGCCACTAAAACACCACTTCCCCTGATCCAGGAGTTAAATATGCTTCTAGATATATGTCCACGCGGGAAAGAATGCTATTCTATTCAGATTAAACATACAATGGAATCCATATTTAACATGGAATTTCTAATAAATGATATAATATGTCGTAACAAGTTACTGTAATGTATGGGAATACCGTACCCTTGTTTCCAGTGGTGCTTTGTTAATAGATACTAGAATGTTGAAGGCAAGTCACTTTAATAAAGGGAGAACATCTTCTCGTATCATCTATCATCATTATACCCTGTTACGACTTACAAAAAGACTGATATCAGGGAAGGAACATGGCCATAACGCCCATTTAACAAGCTGGCTAACTTGTTATTAACAGGCGCGTTAAACCATATTATGTTTCAAGCGCTAGCACTGCTGGTAAATTACTAAGGATCTCTTTGTACGATATAATTTAATGGATATGTGTGGTATAGGCGTCAGTCTACAACTCCAAGCTTTACTAGAAACGCTAGAATCTCTGATGAGAAGGAAACTAAAAGGTATGATCGTAGATTAACAGTAAAATAATATCAAGCTCTCTCTCTGGCTGCGTTCTATTCACAGCGTAGAATTACATGTCGGTGATTCAAACCCAAACAAAAGAGAGTATTGTCAATGCTTTTTTCCACGAATGTCCTTTCACAAATGAATATTTGATCATGTCCCATTGCTTGTGACGGGTATATTCAGTTTACACAATACAGTGGTAGGTACTGGATATACACAAAGTTGAATGATTTATATTTAATGACAAAAACGAAGTGATATCCTGGAGTGTGGGTTGTTTCCATTAGGCGCTATGTATATGAAGATACGAGTATCGGAAGGTGTGTGATAGGATGCTTTAAGGGTGGTCTCCACTGGCTGCGGTAAGCTCTGCGGTAAGCCTTGCGATGGTGCTGTGATGTTGAGAAGTGGCGAGGCCTTGCCTACATGGCCAGTGATCTATGTAGGCCGGACCTCGTCATTCCTCTCCACTTACAGAACCAGCAGAAACCATCGCAAGGCTTACCGCAGAACTTACCGCAGCCAGTGGAGACCACCCTTTAGTGTAGTTTGAGGATGTTACCTCTATGTTCTACAGTGGTGAATCTACACATCGGGGTATACTTGATGAAACAGAAGCCGTCATACCAATTTTATGGCATTCCGTGACATCCATTCCGTGGCAATCCACATGGCCTTCCAATAAGAGATGGAACCATTCCTGATAAGCTTGCAGAAGACAAATTTTAACTTGAAATCTAAACACATAATGTTTAATGTCTTAACCCTCTGCGCCCTATGAATTGCATATATACTTCAGACTCTATTCATACTTTAGACCAGTGCTTGATTATTATATGGGTCAGTTTTGTCAGGAGGCGCTACACTCCAGCTAAAACATCACATCGAGGAGGCACCATCCAGCAGACAATGGCAGAGATTTGACTCTTCACTAACCTCGCCATTTCCACTTGTCTATCTAGCATCAATTCTAACCGACCCAATTCAGACTGCAAGAAACTGCTGCTTAAATAGGATAAAGAGATACATAAATTGCTCGAGCTAGCTAATCTTATCTGAAAATTGCTACTCGATTGGATGGGCACCTGAGCAACAATTTGAAATGTAAGCTAAATATTTTTGGGCGCCTACGTCGGGGTAAGAATGGCTAACACGGTAAGGAAATGATGTCCAATAAGAATTTACTTTCACCAGTATACTCTTCCCAATAGGTTGGAGGACGTATTTGAAGATTATTGATCGAGAGGGTCTGTAATGTGTAGAAATTTGTAAAATGTAAAAGAAAATACGTTGTACCAATTCAATTTATTTCAGTTTTAACAATCTTTTCACCTACATTTACACATATCTATATATGAATCTTTATTTCTTTTTGTTACATATAATAATATCAATAATAGTAAAAACGTGGAAATGCGTTTTTATTTTTTGCCAAAACAGTTCTTCCAACACCTCCCTGTGCTTCAAGCTACAATTAACAATAAATAATTTAATCAACATTAACAATAGGGGCATTCTGGTTTTGTTACCCATCATTTATTTGAATTCATACATAGAAATTATGAGTGGTTTAAGTTGTACACGCTTACTTGATACTGGCGGTATTGATACGTTAGGTATTCAATCAAAATAAAATAAAGTAGTTTTCTGGTGACTCGAGGCTCTACTTACTCGTTCAGCTTAATGTACTCTTTCAGGAACCCTCTGAACCCCGTTTAATCAAGGAGCTTAACATTATGGGGAATGCTGTCCACAGGGCAGGTCCTTTATTTAGGAGGGATCTTTTTATCTTTTCATTCCTTTGAATGGGTAGAGTGAAGTTAGGTTTCTTAGTTGTGGCTGTCATCTTCCTGACGACAGATGACTAGGAAATATTGATCAGTCTTGTTCTGGTTATGCTTAGATGTTTAGTAGAATGCCGACTTTCAAGAGCAGAAGAGCAATATTTGATGTTATTAACCTGAGTGAAATCCTTATGTTATATTCCTCCAAAATTCATATTGCTCCGAAACGTTATAGGAAGGACAAACTCAGTAACGTGTAGAGGAAGGTAAAACACAATCTGAGAGTATGTATACATCATGATTACACTGTGTATAAAACCAGCACTATTCATGTTAATAGAAGCAAGATAACACCTGTGATAAGTCACTAACTGTCAGGGACCAAAGGAAAACATGGCAATATTTGTCCTTGTTTAGGTCATAAAGTGCCAACTAAAACGATGGAAATTGTGTCCTTGTGAATGTGTAGTGACGGCAAAGATGAAAGCTAAGTAAGTATACGTTAGATAAGATAGATTAAGGTGTGCAATACTAAGGAGCACTGTTGTTCTGCTGTAATAATCATAATAATATGGAAATTTTTTAACAAGAAAGAATAACAATAAGCTTCTGTTGCATGCAGAGTAAAAGTTTAACTAATAGCAACAGTACGGAAAACCCGATTACTCAAAAAGCTACCATACACAATACTTATCCAGTATCTAATCAGTGATAGATATTTTACTGATATCGAACAGTACTGTTAGTAGAATCAGTAGTGTCTACAGTAGGTACATTCAAGGTTTTCGGCTATTTCCGTTTCCCAAAGGAAACAATGACTATGGCTAGTGATGAAATGTAATATAAAGCTTATTATATTGTCCTAACTAGAAGACAGATGCAATTCTTAATGTTCCCATTTAATTGTTAAAACAACCATTGAATTTTATGGAATTGAATTGTTAGAAATAAGTTGAAATTAAATGTAATTGCAATATGCCGCAGGGGATAATCCCTGAAAGCTTGGTAAAAATTTAAGTGCACAATAATTATTCTTTTTTCCATAACTCCCGCATGTACCTTAGTTTCACTAGAGGTTGTAAGGGATCCATGGGGATAGGGGAAAGAGTTGAGAGTGGGAAAGAGAGAGAGAATAAAGATGAGAAAGAGGGTGGCAGGGTACTGTAGCAAATCCCAACCTTGAACAAGAGGAGAGGGTGTGTATTCAGTGGTATATGGACAGGGTGATTCTCAGATCAAATCACTGATAAGATATGCCACCTGATGTTCATCAAATGTTAGCTGCATCAGTGTACATCTACATTTGTAACAATTCGTTGTAGAAAGGGAAGGGAAGGGTTTTTTAAGAAAACAACATCAAAGTTCCATTGATAAAGGAAATGTATAAAAGAACCAGGTCAAGACAGCAATTATTTGTTTGTGTGCATAGTGACGAGCAAGATGGGTGAGACCATTTATGATACTGTTCAGACTGGGAATATGAAAATGTAGACAAATGTATAGCAAAGGCAATTTTTGAGGGAAAGTATGAGTGTAAAGAAAATGTATATATACCTGCATTTTTGTTATAATAACCAAAAACAGTGAATGAGGTCTTTCTGATGAATGCTATGTCTAAAATTCGAAGTTCATGTCTAGATGTTTTCTATAATAATTTCTAAATCGCATTTATATAAACATGCAACACTTGAAAGTATCCATGGTGGACAAAATGTATCTTTGTAAACTTTATTAAATGTCTGGGCCGTAAAGAAAATAAAAAGAACAAAAAAACATGTGCTAAGCCACAACCTAAGAAGTAGAATGAAAATATCTCTGGTAATTACTCATGGCGCTGTCACATTCAGACTCTGAATAATGTATGGATGATTAATTGGTGAGAATTCAGCATCGGGGGTTCGACCCTGGGCCTGGAACCTGGGCCTAAAAAAAGCTTCCATCTGAAGACTTTCAGGGGCGATAACAAAATCGGTTCAGTCCTACATATTCTTGCCTCTTGATGAAAGATATATTTCGATACTATAAATTTAGCCGTGCAAATGCTAATATTTTCCAATGACATTTGACATCAAAGCTTTTCATGTTAGTTTTCGAAGTGTATCAACTAGAACATGCCTCTTGATGGGGATGAGGATACAAGCCTTCTTTAGTGTTTTATAATCTTCAAAGCAGGAACATACTAAGTTGTACGATTTGATTCTTTTATCATTAAGTAATCTCTTTCAGATGTGTAGGCGGCAAAGAGTGCTGAATAAGTGTTAGGTGCCAACAAAAGTTCTGCCTTATTAAAAGTCCGGTGGCACTTCTAAATATTGTTCCTTTAGTCCATTCAACATCATCGCCATAAATGTACAGATATGTTTTCTATTTTAACTTTTTAAGCAAATATTTGAGTGAAGGAATGACATTTATGTGTCCTATTGCCGCTTTGACAAGAGCAGGTCTCGGTCAAAGTACCTCTTAACTCTCTCATTTGGCACGGAGAAAGTCACTAGGGTCATATACCTGACCGCAGTCTGCACACCTCATCCATAGTCAATAGCATAAAGTCACGAACAAGTACTCTATATAGACCAAATAACTAGTCCCTGAATGCCAATGTGTCTGTCCTATACAGTCAGATATTGGCGCAGCGCTGTCCCTCATGAAATGGAGTTGACTCCTTCATATATAAAAACAGCATTTGAGGGTCATAAAAATGAAATTGTACAGCAATAGCTAAAAAGATCTCCTTATGAAAGTTCGCTATTGGAATATGGACTCGAACATTTCACCTTGTTACAAGTGTTTCCTGTCCGTAATCTGTTCTGATACACGTGGTTTTTTTAAAAATCCTAACGCATCATTAGCAATGGGGCCATAGAAGGTATCCATATAGAATAGTAAATAAATAATATTTATTTGTTCCATACGTTTGACAAAAAGAACGTTTCCTTCTGGATTTTAATCATCCAGGTCTTCCCGGACATACATAGAACAAAACGTGTCCAATGCATTATTATAATGGCTCATGACTACGTTATGTAAATTGATTGAAGCGAAATAATTCCTTCGTGAAGTGGATGAAGCGCGTTATCGGCTATCCTTCCATGTGTAAATCCACGACCTTTGGTCAGTGTTAACTGTTTATCGTTCCAGTAGGTGAATGCATTCTCCTTGGTCCAAACTCCCCATAACTCTCATCCATAACCTGCACATGCATCCATAACCTCCACATATCAGCTCCTGTATCTTGCTTTGTGTGCCTTTCTATTCCACCCCTTCATTCAAATCACGTTCTTCGACCGATTGCCCATCTTTCCATTCCATCGACTCGATTACGTTTGTCTTTCCCCTACCCTGCCTCACTCCCTCCCTTTCCTAATAGTTTTACACTCCTCTTCCTCTCAGTCACGCCCAATAGAACGGCCTCAACCCTCTCATACTAAACAAGTATCTATTCTAATCTCTTCATTCCATTTCCCTTCTTACTACTTGCCTGTATATATATTATGCTGCCTCTGATTTCGGCACACTGTGTATTAACTGATAGTAATAAGGGTACTTGGGGGAATCCTTTTCCTCAAGGTAACCTATTATCTTGCCTTAGTAAGTCTCTGCGCTTATCAATGCTGTTTTGTATCAGCTCGGCGGTGGTATGTATTTCGTGCATGGCTTCTCCCAGTGAAACTGGGTTTTTAAGAATGATGTTTGGGGATGCTCCCATTTAGAACTTTCTTTTTACAGACTCTTGTTTCTCTTCTTTAGTGCTCCTAAATTTCCTTTTTATCTTTCACTCCTTCAGTTTCCTTTAATCTTCATCATCATCCCCTTTCTGCCCTCCTCTTTCTTTACGTTTTCTTGTGAATGCCGATAACTTTATTCTCTGCTTATCACAATTCCCATCATCATTAACCGCTGGAGCATCTCTATGTGATAGTGAAAAACGCCAAGCATGGCCAAAAAGAATAGCCACCCTCCCGGAGCTAACCAACTACAATTGCCAACAATACATTATCATAACTAACGGCCTTTAAAAACTTCTTTATATCTTTTTACTCCTTGCCTGTCCAGACAGATTAAGACCAGTGGGTCCATTTGTAACCAACCCCCTCTCATCCGTCTACGCTAAAGAGAAAAGGCCTTTAGCTTTGGGGAAAAGATGTTGCTGCCCGTCTCTGTATGCACACAAAGAATATGATTAGTCCCCATCCTATTGACCCTCATGTTCAGGTGGATGCTGCCCCCTAGAGGCCATTTTAGGACTTTCAGGTGGCGCCCTACAGATTTACGATTTCGTATGACGTGAATACAAAGCAGTTATATGATCCATGGATTCCTATGCAAGCTTTTAGCGCCCCCTGCATCGACTGTCTACACTAATGCTATATATGCTACATCTTATAGCATGAACGAGTCTGTCTTCAGTGTGAACGATATGCTGTGATGGTGCCTGCAATGTTATGCACCACCCCCATTAGCCCATAACATACATCAAATTCTCAAGCAGGTAGAGGGAGGTTGAATGCACGCTGGTGTGTGGTGTGGAACAGGGTGCTCGGCTGCCTCCACATAGCCTTCCATGCACCTACAGCATCACATATTGTCTGATGATTGCTGTATAAACATACTAAATAATAATAAAAGATTGACATTGGCATGTAACTAACAGTATAGCAGTTTATGAAGGGCCTGTTAGCTGTCGGACCTTTTATCATAACTGCATATATATATGAATGATCGTCATCCTCCATTGATGATTGATCAAGGGGTGTCACTTTACCCCTTTACTTACCACTTTATTGATGAAGCCAGAATGGGATGGGCGATCTTTGTATGCCTAACACAGTAGACAAACAAGATAGATACGTTCTTATCTATACACATTACATATGCTCCACTGGTGTCTAAGGCGTTAATGAGTAGTGAAGCATGCTCAAAGATGATGCTTGTCTGCCAATATTGAAATTATATACCTGCCTATACATTACCATAACCAGATGGTGCGATGAAATGTATCATTTTTTTGGAGGTATTCGTGACTTTGTAATATTAGTGTGATATTAGTATGCCTGGAAACACTTGTATATAACATAGCAACTGCAAGTGAGTCATTTAAGTCATAATTTACCTAAAGATGGCAATCCACTGCCATCCATCACAAGGCATCAGTGGGGGCATCATGATTTCATGGGGCATCATGAAGTCACCCTTTGTATTTGACCACACTTTCATCATGCATCATCTGAGAGAAAAATGACTGCAGCTGTATCCTAGCGTCTTCCTAACGTATCAACAGATTACGCTAGCATCTCCATGAAACTTGAGACGTTTTTCGAGACAGTCTGCAGATTAATCTATGCAGCAAATCTATTTTATGGGAGCATGTGCCATTTGAGTGAACTATTTACTTGTATAAGTGGATACGCCACTTTAGAATACAAAGTTTGATAGAGTCGACACCTCAATGCCCATATTTGAGTAGGCACCAGTCACTCTGGCAACCGCCTATGATGCCTTATGTTTCATTAATCCAATCAGGTCCGCGTGCACAGGACCCAAATATTTAACAATGTTTCCGAATGCATCGGGTGATAACATAAAAAAATGAATTGGCACCAACCAGGCACAGTTTTTTAAATTAGTGTTCCAATTTTGGTAACGACCCAAGAATGTGTACAATGACATGTGTAAAAAAAATTGGCCACTGGTGTAAGCACGTCCGGGCATATCTGAAGGGGTGTCAACTTATCCAGCATGGGTAAACACTTGCACTAACCTAACATTCCACTGTCGTATTATTTTGAAGAGAAAAACTTGTTAGCATACACCTATTGTCAATGCCCAAAGCACAGAGAACCTAACGCTAACGCGCTTAGCATACCGCCATATTTAATAGTGGAGTTCGCGCCAAAGGGTGTTAGCTGCTTCCGGTTTCGTTCTGCACGTAAACCGACGGGATTTGGCACCGGAAGTGAGTTAGCAGCGACCAATACGGTACAGTTCCACAGGTGGAATTCAATCAAGCAGCAAGGACAAATCGATTATGTTTGCTCAGTGCCAAACTGGACCGTTGTTCTCCAGCTGGATGAGGGAAAATAACGACAAAAAATATTTCAAACGATATGGCAGAGAAATAGCCTACCAACATGAACAGCAGGCCCTCACTAGAAATCAGCTCACCGACTTAATGCAGTTGCAATAATTGATACAGTCACTTGAGTTACTTATGGCAGTACCCAAGCTCTGGTGGAACGTACAGGTTTGGGGCTAAGAAAATGAAGGATAAAAGGCAAGTGTCAGCCTTAATTTCACAAGTACCACAGCTTTCTCATTAACACAAAGCACATTCGGATTTGGTACTCCCCGTTCCTTCTGAGTGAGTAAAGCCAAAGCAAAGCAAAGTGGTTGGCCAAAGGGTATATATCCTGTTCGCATGTTGAGTAGAGATGTCTCCTCATACAGTGTTCATTTATCGTCTTATTTAACCAGGATTGACCAACGAGAGTTGGTAAATTCAATGAGGATTGGGATTGGTTTTCTGTTTTTCACCTCGTTCTAGGCATAACACTTGATCCAGATAAAGATAGGGCAACTCATTTTCGGGTGGAATGCAATTTTGAAGAATAAGGGTTCCACCCAAGTTTTAATTTTGGGGGCAAGTCCTTAGATAAAAAAACGAATTCTGGAATGCACATAATGGTTTGGATTATTCCAAATCACGATATTTAATACTGGTAAAAAATTGAGTCAGTGATGTAATTAAGAGCGCGATGGGGGGGAACAGAGAAGCTTGGAAGAGAATGTCAAAAATGAGAAGAGTAACAGAAACTGGACGCGAAATTTTGTCATAATTCACAGATTTTTAGAACTTGGGTCAATGCCACAAATAACGTGGGTGTTTAAAGTGCTGTTAATTATATAAAATGTGACCACCCTCAAATATTAGGAAAGAAATGAATGAAACAAGTCCAACTTATCTGACCTTTTAGAAGTTCAACTAGAGAACCGTACCCTAGCTTCATCAGTGGACTGTTAGTACATCACATTCATTTAGCATTGCCCATACTGACCTGCGCCTGGACGTCACCTTGTGGCACATTTCGGAATTCATTAAGGCTCGGTAAATATCCTGTTCAATCAGGTTGGCAATTCATCATAGACTCTCTCCACAACTCGCCCTTCAGGCCTTTCTATTTCGTTCATCATTGCTAAATGAAGAAAACAAGGGAGCCAAAATAAATTGTGACTGCTTGTCAACCCTAATCAATACTTTATTTTCGCTACCGCAAGGACCAGGTGAGTACGCTCAATTCCTACAGTGAATGAGTACATGGGATAAGGGGGAGTAACTGCACTCCTTGTCCCTCAAGCTACGCTAGCATTTTCCACCCCCTTTGAAAGGACAATTAACCTATTTGATAAGAGAGCCACCATTCCCGTCTCGAGGATTGGATCTAGAACGCCATATTAAAATGATGAGTTCCCGGGTAGATTATTTCATCTTCCCGATTCCTCGTACACACACAAAAAACACCTATTGCATAAATAGGATAGTGCTCCTGGTATGTCACTTCTCAGGAGCATATTAGAGAAGAACATCTATGAGTGCTTCCTGTATCACTTTAGAGATTTGTCTTCTACACACGTTGGTACGTAATGTTGGTTGGGACTATAAAAGGGAAACTACCCATGTCTTGCTGTGAATAGTAGTAATGGGTTCCTTCCACGACTGTAGAACATTCCTTTTAACTCTTATAGACAATGAGTTACTTTATTTTAGAGTTATTGTAAGTCTAACACATTTAGAACGAAGCAATTCCTTCGCTAAAACCTACCTTAGTAGCTGCTAAGCAAGAAAAAGTGGTTGCTTATAAGTAAATTCCGTAGGACCCATTTATATAGATTCAGTTATGTTTAATTGGAAACGTTGGCTGGTTTAAAACCGACCCATTTTAACTTGATATAACCTGTATCAATTATCTGAAGTTAATGGAAATGTAGAACGATGGTTTACAAGAAGGACCAAAGTCAATTCTCAAGTGAGCCTGTTTGTGAAACCAGGCTCTGCAAGCATGTCCCAGGGAAACACTCCCTTGTGATATTCCCATGCATCTCCTCCCCTGTTCGAGTAGCCTGGGTCCCCAGTACAATACAACTTCATTAGGAGGGGATATTACCACGCACATAGACGATCACTTTGTGTAAGGAAACTAGTAAAGTCATGACCCGTCCGTATCCAACCAGACTGGCCTGGGGAGCGGTTCATTATGTATGTACTTGAACCTGATTTCCTGGGATATAAGTAAATAAAAAATAATTATGACATATTCTCTTTTGACTTAACATTAAAGGAAACATAATCGACATTTCTTCCTCAAAATGAGAAAAGGGTACTATAACCTTATTGCCATTGTGTGTCGTGAGAAGGATCCGTAGAGAGTCAAGAAAGAACAACTTTCAGACTAGAGTTAAATGTGGTGTTGGTTTGAAAAGGACCACACTTCTGGAGCCAAACGAAGCACGGACATGAACCTAACACTGACTTTATTAAGTAAGAGGACTCTGAATAAATCTTATGATGCTATGCTACAATAAGAATAATAAACCCAATGAGGACAGATTACAAATTCCTCTAAAATTTGAGGAGTTTAGATAATGGGTTTGTAATAAACCTGATACAGATTGGGTGATCCGCATGACCGCTCCTCGGTTTCTATCAGAATTCCCAGATTAGCATTTTATCGTTGGGAATTGACATTGACATGAACATTAAAACATTACTAAATAACTTCTTAAAATGTATCGTTGGACAAGGTCTGATGCAGGTAGATTCAATACCTGAATTACACCTAAATTATCAAACCTCCCTATTCGGTTCTGAATAAAGTAACCGGGAAAAGGAATCAAATTTGACAAAAGTTTTATACTCGTGTATTCTACCTCTAGAACCAGTACCTTACATACGCAAATGTAACCTTTTATGTTGTGGTGCTTTAGTAAACACACATGTGTTACCACTATTTAAACCTAAAAACCGTTACTTGTCGTTCTACCCACGGGCGGGCGACCTTTTCGCTATACTACTTACAACAAAGGATTTGCACTATAATGTTTGTTTCGGGCAATATCAGGCTGCCTTTGTCCTCAACCCACCCCTGAAATGATCATTTTATATATATAAATGTAATATATGTAATATAATATAATCACGATTCGACATCGACTTGCACCAATATCGTGCAAAACAACGAAGACAAATATATTGTCACAGGTAAGGGCCTAGTCCGCCAAGCCGATTCTCATGCGATTTTGCGCCACAGAGGACTATTTTGCACTAAGTTCTTTGAGAATCGCATGAGAATCGGCTTAGTGGACCAGGCCCTGTAGGTATAGATTTAATCATTATACTTCTCTGAACCATGCAGGGATTATGAATCTTTTATATAAAGCCCTCCTTCATTTGTCTCATGTCTTTCGCACAAGTTGATACCCTGCTTATGGCAATCAATTCCAATGTCTCCCACTAGACATGGAAGGACCTTCCCCACCATTGATTCACCGATGGTCCTAATTTGGGGGTGAGCGCACAAGTCTTCCATAGTGGTTCGCAAAGCAGAACCTTTCAGCAGGAATTATCCAACTGCGTTTGTACAATAGGAGTGTCTACATTAAGGATATGCTTGGAAGTGAAGTATTATATTCTCACAGGCCTTGGATGACTGAATTAATATAAGATGCGTTTCATTTTGAATTGGTACTAACTTTGAAAAAATAACCTAATAACTAGATACCATAAGGATGCCTTTTTGTATGTCCATGGTAGTCTTTGTAATTTCATCCTCGATACAAATTTTAAATGTCGGTGAACCACTTGAATGACATTCTCATATCCGCGACATAAGTTTGGCTTGCTAATATAGAAGCGCTACGATTATAAATAGGCAATTGTCCCTTTTACTTTATTGGAAACATTTTCCTTCTTCCTACTAATATATCTCTCCTTTCTCTTCTAATTTATTCCCATACTCCCCCTCTCGCCATAGAAAATGACAGCCAATCCTCCTCTAAGATCTATCCCTCTCTACAATCCTCAACTCATCGAGTGCTTAGGGCCTCGCCAGTACCTAGGGGGCCCTGGGGATACTGCCCCCTCGAGGGCTACTGATTAAATTGACCGGCTGACGAGGTTGGTTATGACCAGCAAGGATTGCACGCCTTAAAGATGCTCCTCCTTTCCACTGACCAGTGGTCAGGGAAGGCATGAGTATAATGCACGACGGAGGGGGAGGTAGTACACCACTGATTGAATAGCATATTGATAACTTCACTACACAGGCCAGTGGAGCTTGCCTGAATTGGGAATTGACCCCTGAAACTATGAGGGATCAGCCTTTATCTAGTCAGTCTATAAGGAAGGGAATCGATTACCTCCTCACCCTATCCATTGTCTAAAGCGCACCACTTATTCATTGACAAAGTTAATAGGTCTATTCAATATCCGATGCACACATTGCCACATTTGGCTGGAAATCCTTAAATATTAAAAACGGTGTTAATAATGAACTGATAGCTATATATGATACACATTATAAGCGTGCAGATATCCGGCTGATTGCTTGGTTATACAGTTCATTTCTTTGCGTGGGTGAACCATGGACAAATCCCACATGAGAGCAGGAGCAGTAAGTCGCCGTTACATAATTATTAACAAAAATCATTATTTCTGGGGAGAAATATCTCTACAACGCATTTCTATTCATAAAAGAAAGCTAGGGCCCCGTCAGTTGGTAGGGGGCCTTAATAAGTAGACTGAACATTGGCCAACATAATTAATTAATAGTGACATATTTTTCTCCCTACATTAAAAACAATGCGTTTCAGAATTGATTACCTGAACCTTTTGCTACAACGTATCAAGTTGATGCTATCATTAATAATTATTCTAGATGTACAACATTTCTTATTCCGAAGACAAGGACAGAAATGCTAAGGACAGTTTCGAATCAAGTTAGTGTTCCCTGTTCGACCTGCGTGTAATTTGCCTTTCCTTTTATAGTTTCTGCTTTGATAAGGTCTACTTCGTTGCGGACAGGCTCCATGTCAAAGCCAGTCATGGACCTTAGTCATCCATTACGTAGAACGAGAGTCTAGGAATATTTGGTCACTACCCTTTCAATCTGACTTGACAACCAGATCCTCTGACCAGCACCTCATGCACGTAATACACTTTTGGCAACCTTATCCAAGACTGTGAGGCATCTATAGAAGGTTACAGGCTGCATTTACATGGGTAGGTATTCCATCAGATACTAAACTTAATTAACTGTAATATGATATGTTTCCCATATCATAAAATGAAATTTGCCTTTAGCTCTGTCCGTTATGAAAATAAATGTTACCACTAGGATCCAAGAAAACAACAACTTCAAGACTACTATTTAATTATCTTAAACGTGTCCTTTAAAGTAACCTCATGTATAATTAAGGCCCTTGGTCCGAGGGTCTATGGATGAGTTTTAACACGCAGTTGGAGAGTATATTTTAATTATTCTGACGACAGTATGTAAGCCCATTAATGATTCTGTACATTATCTGAGGAGTCTTGTAATGATAAATAATGAATGTGATAAATATATAATCTTTACTTCACTGTGTTACTTGTCTGATGTGATGTTCAAACTCTTACTCTTTATTTATCAAAAGACCTGTGTCTATCACATAATCTAAAATAAAATAAAACTAAAATAATAATTATAATTGAAGAGTTCTCGAAAAAGATAAGATGCACAATGAAGAAGCCACATGGATTAAAGAGCAAGAGGACCGACACAGAGTATGGCCTAAAAGGTCAACATTAATCACTGCTGCCATCAACAAATCTAGCAACTGGGAAGCGCCTGGTAAAGATGGAATAGGCAACTTCTGGATAAAGAGCCTATCAAGTATCAATGCAGATATGACCGCAGCTTATTTAGACATCATCAAGAATCCACAAAGATAAGATGCACAATGAAGAAGCCACATGGATTAAAGAGCAAGAGGACCGACACAGAGTATGGCCTAAAAGGTCAACATTAATCACTGCTGCCATCAACAAATCTAACAACTGGGAAGCGCCTGGTAAAGATGGAATAGGCAACTTCTGGATAAAGAGCCTATCAAGTATCAATGCAGATATGACCGCAGCTTATTTAGACATCATCAAGAATCCACAAAGCTGCCCCGAATGGCTATTACAGAGTGTTACCTACCTGCTCCTTAAGAAAGAAGAAACAAATAACCCAGGGAACTACTGACCCATAACCTGCCCACCAACAATGTATAAGATCCTCACATCAATCATCATTGAGAGAAGCCTTTTTGATGGGGACCACCTGATACTAGTAGAGCAGAAAGGATGTAGGAAAGGAAACTATGGATGCAAAGGCCTGCTACTCATCAACAAGATCGTGGAAGGAGCCACATGAAAGAGAAATACCTAGCAACATCATGGAGTGATTACAGAAAAGAATTTCACAGAGTGACCTGGCAAACCAGAAGCCTGAAGAAGATATCTAAAACTATGCCCTACCATCGCCAAATTCGTCGCCAAGAACATGAAAACATAGAACACGACCTTATTACATCTCCACCATGCAGATGGGCCATTGACATCAAGACCAATCAACATCAAAAGTGGTATCTTCCAAGGGGACTCAGTATCACCACTGCTTTTCTGTCTTGCAATTGCTCACCTCAATGCATACTGGAATTGCCGTAATTAAGACCTCAAACGATGACATCAGGATGGAGTTCAGATTAGACAAATATGACAAGGTTATCAAAGGGTATTTCAAAGGGGGAAAACCAACAACAAAGACCTTCACACAAACACCACCATTAAGGAACTAGAGCAAGAAGGCACATACAAATACGTTGGAGTCAATAAACGAGATGGCATACAACACTCAATCAACCATGAATGAACTGTTCAGGAATGAAAACTACTTAATAGTCATAATGGTTTTGAAAGTGAACTCAATGGTCTACGGACACTTTGGCCCACATTCACTGAGTTTCAGTCGCTAATTTAAGGCCTTCCCACAATTGGATGATAGGACCCACCACATTCCGGACACTAGCCCCCCGCCCCGCCCCCACCAACACACACCCACACATACACAATTAGTTTGATAAAACCATCAAAATAACTAACTGTAAAATTTAATTTTGTTGCAATATCAGCTCTATAATGTATTCATTATTTAAGTCAGGTATGGAGGATTAGAAACTACTTGTAATTTAAGGATGTTTAAAATCAATATCGGCCTAAAATAAGTTCATATTCAAACAAAAGTAGTGTAGAAGAAATGAAAGATTACTGGTTGTAGAAAATATAGACTAGAGTTGAAGGGCTTTTCTCAATCGTTCTTGATATTTTGAAAAGAAACCTTGAAGTTACAAAACTATCGATTATTCTTCATCAATTTTATGACAATTATGAAACTTTAAATGTAAAAACAAAATACTTTAGCAATGTTGAGAAGATATTGTTTCAATTCTTTGTTATCCCTCTTGGGCACTAGCATCTGAAATGGGGTGGGCACTAGCGTCTGTTGCAACAGTTAATATTTTTAACTAGAGAACGACAGCAGGTATTACCAGTGTATTTCATTAGTCTCTACAAGGAAGGGTGTCAAGAAGACGTGTGCTGCTTGTGATTGTATGTATCCATAGTGGATTAACTCGGTAAATGTGCATGCCAAGTACGACACAAAGTATACTCAGAATTTGAGCAATTTTCCTCAAGAAAATCTTTTCTTAGTGAATGCACACCATTAGATGAATGATCGCTTACTTCATATAATTTCCTTTTTTTCCTGCATAATTTAATTTAACTGCAGAAAGAATACCAAAATACACTTTAATTATCAATCTCTTGTAGTGACACAGCTTTCATCCAACGATATAAGGAGCAGGTGCCCAATAATTTTTCTCCTTTGCTCTGAATGCACAAAAGGAAGGCTATTTACTCGAGGACAAGAGCTGATAGTCACGCAAAGGCCAATTGGAGAATGTCTCACTCAATGGTTGGTTTCTACCTCCGGGAGAAGGAACAGCACTTTGTAACCTTTTCCAGGTCTACAAGGAACCACCATCCAGGCCATCAGGTCCTGGCCATTAGGTTTTGGTTGAAATTTCATAAAGGTCTCTAAATTCAAATACATCATAGACTTGCTAAACCTTGTACATAACGTAGTGACAATTCTTTCGCTGAGACTTTAACGTTGATCCGATCAATCGGTATGTGATGTAATGATTTTATAATCGCAAACTTGGACGTAAAGGAGCGCACTACATGTATAATTTCAAGCTGGTAAAGAATGTGAATTCCTATGATGAGAGATTTAAGAGTGGTTATATTTATTTGAGAATGTCAATGAAATCGGAACTGTCCAGAGAAATCGAGAAGAGAAGAAGAAAAGTATCAGTGTTCTGCAGCTGTTTTATAACAGCTGTATATATTAATACAAGAATTTGGAGTCAAATCGGCCGAGAGAAAACGGCCGTCGGTGATTGATAATAAGTGAAGTCATTGCAGGAATGCTGCTCGGTGGGTCCCCAAAATTTAGATGTGAAGTTTTATGAAGCCCTGTCGCAAAATCAACCAGACAAAATCTTCCAAAACTTTGGTCAAATAACTTTTAGCTATGTTGGAAAAGAATGAAACACAAAGTAGAAAATCTTTAGTTTTGACCGACTCTGAGTGCTCCTTTTAAACGATAGTAAGAATTATGAATTGGGTTGATTACAATATTAAGTTTTTTTCCCCTTGGGGTTAAAGCCAGATTACATTAATTTATGGTGATAACATGATACAAAATAATTTGCAAACATCAAAAGGAAAATTTTGTTTCAAATTTCATGCAGAGACCAATCAAATTTGGTTGATTTGCAAATTATTTTTAAAGCATCTCGAAATTATATAAAAACATTCATGGTCTCCTTTGCCAGAGCAAGCCATCTTTATTAATGTAATTAAAATCCGTGATTGAAAGATTGATTTGTCATCGGTTCTACTGAGATTCGTTACTTTCAGCCATAAGTGTGGTATATATTATTGGAAATGATGAACAAGGGAAATCTACCTGTTTAAAGTCAGAAAGTCATCAGGTTACCTTTAAAGGAAGTTCATACGAATTGAAATAATAAGGAACACACCACACCGCCTACAGAGATCATTTCTTCATAAATTAGATCCGCTTTGCAACCAAGACTGCATGTCCTATTATATGTTATATTATAATTATTATCTAATTATGAATGTTATGAATAATTCCCTAGTGAAACTATTTAAACCTACTCGCAAATATTGATGAAATGGCAAAATGTTAAATGTTCAGACACCGCGGCAGATTCAGATAATATCTACTGTGAAACAATTGTTTGTATCATATATTATTGTATGTCAAATTTGTATATAAATAACCATTGCAATACCTATACATAAATGAAGTTGGCAGCAACAAGTATTATTACATTGATAAGAATGTCTATCTAGATATAACCAATCATAGCATTATCGACTGATCAAGTCTATAGCTGTCATATGAGATATGCAGGGATGCCATCGATGTCAAACTAAAAAGCCTTTCTATTAGTCTAGGAGCCAAACCTCAAAAAAGGGGGTTTCTGTGCCCCCGAAAATGATAGTTAGGCGACTATGATTTTTGTGTGCCCATTGTTCTGGGGGATCAGGATCTGGCAGTCGTTAGTCTTGTTAGGTGGGACTGACCTTCCAGCAGGGGGTCAAAGGTCAAGGTCACACAAAAATGAAGATTTACAAAATTTAAACCAATTTATCCATATATCTGAATATATTAAAAATAGAAATTTCTCATTTTGCACATATTTGACCAATAATAGGATGCTAACTTTGATCCCATGATTTGACCTCTGACCCCAAGGTGAAGGTCATCCAAGGTCATATATAGTAAAATATTTAGCCTGTTTTTGAAAGGGACTTCAGAAAGTTTCCATGGGAACCAGTATTTTATTACCATTCATTCACAATATAGTGTTTCTGAAAGCCAGTAAATTCCTGAGCCTAGTAGCAAAATTCCAGAGGCCTATACCTAATTTCAAAGTGAGGACGACTGGGCAAATTTGGTATCTAAGCTACGGAAAACCTAGATATTGGCTTTATAGGGCATTTAGCATCAGAGGATACATTCAGTCCAATTGTGGTCATAGTCTGATAGACCAGTGTAAGAACTCTTCAAATTGCTATTAAAGCATGAAATTTGGTATTGGGAAAGATTTTGGTATGTTTATTCAAATTAGAGGAGGCCCCATTCTGAGAATATATTTTCTTGACTTCTGTTCCCATGGTAACATGTCTTTTTCAATGAAATATCATACATTCCCTGGAAATATGAGTTTTAAGATGAAATTGTAAATACATTTTCACACAAAGTACTCATATGCAATAGTTCTTGAAATTAGGTAACTATTTCCGACAATTTCATGGTTGCTAGGCAATGGTTGGTTGCTAAGCAACTGATAAAAGTCAGAAATAGGTAGGAAATGGCACGTTTTAGGTATATTTACTTACTTATAGCTATGCCAAATGTCCAATATAGTAACATTTTTATTACAAATAATAATTTGAGTGCTGAGCTCCAGTTTTTTAAAATATTCAAGATGGCTGCCATATTGTAGTGACCTCTAAAATGCCATTTTCTTCTGGACTTGAGCTCTTTTTGCATATATAAGACTATGTGATTAAGAAAAATGTGAACATTATATTGATTTTAAACGATGGAATATGATACAGACACAGAATCTGACACCCTCGTATTTTAAGGGAATAATTATGATTATTTTCCTCCTTATGTTGCTATAAGAGGATATGTTTTGGTTGCTAGGCAACCATAGATGATGTTGAATCTAGGTTACAATAGAATGTAATTGAATTTTGATTTGATGTTTTGGGAATTGGGAATATGTTACATGTGCCTTTTATGATATTTTCACATCCGTAAGGTAGTATAAGGTTATCAAAAAAGACTGCGCAGCATGGAAACAAAATAACTATCATATCTCAGCTCCTTCTCCTGTCTCTTTCTCCCTTCTTCTCTATCTCTATTTCCTGGGTATGATCATGAACTGCCTCCCTCTCAGCACTCCCGTCCTTGATTTATCCATATTAAATGTGTTAAAAAAGACAAGACCAGACTTACGCAAAAGCAACAGTTCTTATCTAGAACTCAAAGAGGGTTAAAGAATTACAAATACATATTAAATGTGTTGATAAGGGCATGAAGCAACCAATCTCACTTACTCAATCCTTCTTCTTCTTGTACACACCAAGTGCAAATGCAAGTGGTGTCCTAGTTCCCTGCACCACCATCACCATGGTTCATCTCGGTGACATTGCATTTCTTGTGTTTCTGATGTGTGTATTCCAAATATTGGTGTGAGGTTTATTTACCAGGGCTTTTTTGGGGCTATACTCTTACAAGTGTGCAGCACCACCCTATGCCTCAAATGCCTGTTAGTGCTAGATCTATATTTAATACCAGCTTTTCTTTCAGGATTTATATTCTTCTAGTGTCATCTTCAAGGTTAAGTTCTTTTCTGAAATAATTTTTCAGTTGCAATGCTACTTTTATGGACCTATTGAAACAGCCACTCACTGTGAAAATAGAAATAGAATTTCATTTTAGTTTTAGGAGACTAGGTTATGTAATAACTCTAGGCTGGAATTGAGGCTTAATAGTGTTTTAGGCAAAAATGTCTGAGACTGGATTTTGGGTATTTGACTTGTGGCATGTGGTGTTTGTGTAGTGAAGAGGGCTGTTAATTTGTCATCATTTGTGTGTTTTCACATGGGATTTATTCTCCTGCATCAAAATGTGCTGACCTTGCATGTCACATGACTACTTAATATTCATGATCAATTGTTGTTGGGCCATCAACAGTATCATATTGCTGCATACATGTGATGGTGTATTGTTGCATATGATGTCTGCAGTGGATCACTACTGTGACAGCCTACATTTATGAGTCTAAGCTGATATGAGGCAGGACTGCTGCTTAAGACTAGATGTCCACTAAGGAGATGGAGGACTGGCCCAGCCACTCATGCACCATAAAAAGATTGGATTTAGCCAATCAAGTCGGTTGACTGGTGGATTCAATGATAGAATGTGCCAGACGATAGGCGACCAAGTGTTACAAGCGAGTCTGGCCAGTCCTCTGTCTCCTTAGTGGACACCTGGTCTTATACTCTTGATACATGTAGAAAATTTTATACTATTTTGGAGAAATGTTAGAACATGATCAAATGTTGCTGAAGCGAACTGCTTTGTCATGCCCTGTAGTAAACTACATGGTATGGTACTGGTATTCAGTAGAAGTTATGAAGTCTATTTCCTTGCACTGGCATAATGGGCTCCAGCAGAGTCCTTGTTCAACAACATGTGTAGGTGTCCTTCTAGGTAACAACACTCCCACAGTGGAGGAGCACTGACCATGACTGGCTATAATCAGATCTGTCTAATATGATACCTATTCTTTGATTCTGATCACAGCCTTATTCAATGGCCTCTTTAATTTGGGGGATTTTGGAGAGGGCCTGTTCCCACAAAAGGCTGCAATGAGTAGAGCATGCCTGCATGGAACATATTAGGAGATGGGGTATGGGGCATAAACTCAATTAAGAATTAAGTTGCTGGTGACCAACCCATTCCACACAAATGCTAATTTCAAACATTGCTGATAGAACGGATCCCCGTCAATATTTTGAAGAATTGAAGAACTGATTCAACAGCTGGCTCCACCACATTACTAGCCACTATCCTGTGGCCTTGGTGTCATCCTCCTTGGCAGCATGAGGGAACAGGAGGATCACCCACTTTTTAGCTTCTTGTCAAGCTTGCCTCCTTGGCTAATTGAATCAGCTGTGTTCCTCTAAATTACTGAAGAACTCAAATACTTTTATTTTGACAACTTCTGCCATTTGACTCCCTTAGCAGAGCAATCTTGGCTGATATGGCTGTCATAAGTCTCACTACACAACAACAAAAGGTTATTTTTGCTGTTTGAGATTACCCAGGATTATGCAAGTTTGGTAGATAGCCTAAAATATCAGATTTTGTACCCGAGATAAACAGCTTGGTTGTATGAATCTGTCTCCCAACCCCACTGCCCCACACTACTCACCTGTCACCCCCACAACAACACCAAAAGTGACCATGCCCACTCCCACTTCCAAACGCAGTCTCGATTTCCACAGCATCCCTACCCCACGATGAGGCCTACATAGAGCTAACCGCAATGGAGGATTTTGACAAGACCCCCTCTGAAGGCATCTTGACAACCTTATACCATATAATGCGCATGGTCAAGACTCTCAATAAAGAAGTTGGCAGGGCACTCGCCACCATTTTTGTACATTTTTGTTTCATAAAACATAATCATTAACTCTAACTCTAACTTGAGGAAGTCCTCAATATGAGGACTTCCTATAGATCCTCTTTCTCTCCCCCTACCTAGAAGGACTTCAAATTATAGTTCCTTTCCCACCCAATACCATCACTTATATTTTTTCCCATATTATATATATGCCAAATTTTTTTTTTCTAATTACTAAACTATCTCAATAAACCAATTATCTCTCAATCTATTTTTCCATCTGTCGTTCGGCCAAACTTGCATCGACGACCAATCACAATCCAGCACACAACCTTACACATGTGTACACATGTGTAATACCTGCCACTATATAAAGCTTGTACAACCCCACAATGTAGGCACAACCCCTGACAAAGACCCACTTGGATTGAAACGCGTTGAGTACAGATACAAAAAGTGCTTCAAAATATCAGGATAAGAGTAATGTTGTTTTTTTGTTTTTTCAAAAATCTTTTTATTCTTTAACCTGCCTTCTAGGCTTCTACAATGCTAATTTTGTCGTCTCATGTTGATGATTCTGGAGAAGAAAACAAACAGTTATACAGGCATGAATATATGATATGTAGGAACATTTCAGGAATAAGGGGATTGCTTCACTAGCTCTCTGTCTATTTGAGGGAACATGGCATTATGTAAGAGTTGTTTTACTTGATTTATTAAGATCCTTTTGTGTGGCCATTTGGATCTTTTTATTTTATTTTAACAGCTCTATTTGTTCGTCAATATTGGCCTTGAGCCTTCGCCATAAGATTTTTTCCTGTTTTTTGACTTAACGAAATGTATGGGAGACGATAACCACCATAAACCTTGTTCTTAGCTCTTACATTAACAACAGTTGTTTTGATAATCCTTTTCCAAACAATTTCTGCCTATGTACAAGGCCTTGACTTGTAAAATTATCCAGTTTATAATGTATAAATTTTTGTCTTTCAGAGGAATACCGAAGACTATATCAATTGGGTTAATCCGTACAACATTTGATTTTTTGTGGAATATTTTTTCTCCTTTTGAGTCGAAGTTTAAAAACCCAGTGTCATATATTCAATCAAATAGTTTTGCCCCCATGAGCTTGGTTTTGTTACATGTCGCTAAGAAGTGTACTATATCATCTTTTCCAGTACAGAAGTCACATTTGTCTTCCTTTTTGATTTGAATATTATTCAAATATCTATTACACGTTAGAGTTTTGCATAAGATCTTATATTGAAGGACTTGTAGCCTTGTTTCTGTAGTAACTTTATACAATAGACAAATACAAATTTTTTCTCCAATCGACCTCATTGCATTGTTGGTCGTTGAGATTCAGGAGATCTTGCCATTTGATCAGAGTAATCTTTACTGGGTTCACATACCTAATTTACATGTATGAATTATTCCATAAAATCCGCTTATCCTATAAGTGAAGGTTATTTGAGGCAGCTGGTGATGATCCCTGACCTTGAGCTATTAATTGGATAATCTCCTTGTATATTCCCTGACAAGGATGTGAAGGGCCTTGAGATAATTGAGTAAATGTTGTTCATTAGTCGATTTTTGTGGTGATGTTGGGGGCAATCCTAATGCTGGAGACCGTCGCTCGTGAGTGCTCTGCTCTCATTACACCCCGCCACAGGTGGTCTAACATTCAACCCACTTCTGCACATAGCATGTATGTATACTCGGCTAATTGAGAACTATACATCTGGCCAAAAACTTGAATCGGGGGAAAGATTGCCAGACCCTTTTTCTAAAACATGAGAAATTTTGGGCATTGTATTTAATGAAATGGCTCAGTTTGAAGGCTTGCCTCGCTTGCCTTGCATTCTTGCCGCTTACCACCATTGTCGCTATCCATTTCAGATATATCCTTTTTACTGGTTATGTTTTGCCAAACACCACTTCTGGGTACAGGAAGGGTTAATGGATTCACCGGAATGGTCACACGATAACAAAAACAACTTTTTATGCTATTTTTTTTTATTGTTTGCCAGCTGATAGTAGCATCCCAACAAAACTTGACTAGGGTCCTCGGTAAGACCTTAAAGTGCCTGGTCCTGGGTGGGACCTTAAAGTGCCTTTCTGTCTCTTTTCTCTGTCTGTCTCACCCTTCTCCTCTATCTCTGTTTCCTGGGTATGATCATAAACTGCCTCCCTCTCAGCTTTCCCGCCCTTGATATAACACTTCAAAGTGTTGATAAGGGCGTAAAGCCACCAATCTCACTCACTCACTCAAAACTTGACTAAAGGCATTAGAGAACTTGGTTGTTTGGCTTCAAATGACCTCTTGGCTCTTGTTTCTAGGCCAAGAGACCACCCTTAGTCAAACAACCTCAAACAGTCCTTTTGATCTTTAGTTCCAGACAAGGCAAATTCACCTTAACAACAAATGAAAACTGATTTAGAAGCAAAATAAACCAGTGGAAAGCCATGACTTGAAGTTTTGATCTGTGCTTGTCCTAACATATTGTATTGTATTTTTGTTGATATAAGCGATCAGCCTGGAAGCGAATTTCCAATGAAGTCGGTACAATTCAGCCAACAATTCCAGTAGTAGAATCTTAGAGCATTGCTATTGCTTCCTCCATATCTCCATAGGCCAATAGCTCCCAAAATTCCTAATGCTTCCCTCACATCTCTATGAAAAAGATAACAGACCAGCAGAAAATCGGCACGTTTTAGTAGAATATGCTTGACATGACTCTGACCAGCAATACATTCAAGTTCTGGCTCACCCTTGACACAGAGGAATTTATGAAGCAAACAATCACTGATTTATCAACCTTATCATGGTACTTGCACTAACATTTTCTCAGTTGGGAGATGAAAGTCCCCTTTTATCACTGCATGGAACCACAGTTGTTCCCCTCCTGCCATGTGATATACACATAAGACATACCCAATGCATTAGACATCCTAATATGATTTATGAATATTAGCTGTTGCAGAAGTCACCTGATGACTAGCAGTCTGTGCCTTGTGAGAGATCATCACAATAGTCAGACCACTCAGGCTATTCATTTGATAGCCCTGTACAAGTTGTTAGAATTCTTGGTGAGATAGAAGGGCAAAGTATGGCAAGGCAACAAGCCTGAGATAGAGCTAGGGAAGTAGAAGCTCCTCCATTATAGATATTTCTTTTAGTCTGTATTGTTTGCTGGTTTATTTGAGAGGAAATTAGAGAGAGTGAAGGGCAACAGACTGAGGAGTGAATAACCACAGGCACTTGTATCTGGTTTAACCAGGATAAAATAATTGCAGGTTTCCCGTAATCAGTAAAAGCACAGGTATATATGGGTGATACTAGCTCTGAAGGAGTCCAGGGGTCCTGAGACTGATGAAAATCATTTTAGGTCAAGCTTGGTCAGTAGGAGGAGGCTCCATCTGGCCAAGCTGACTGTCTGACAGAGAGCATGGGACTTGGCCCTGCCATGTATGCCACAAATGAAAAATGAACCGCTACAGACAGTACTTAGATAGCAAAATAAAAACCACAATAACAGGGTATCCCAAAGAATAAAAAGAAGGGATTTTTCCCTGGGATGTGACTATTCACTTAATGTTACTATAGTGTGAATATAGGTGCCAAAACAAGTAATAGATGGTATGTTTGTACTCAGTATGTGTGAGGAAGGAAACATCACTTACTGTCACAAAACAAAAATGCCCCAAAATTGCTGCATGAATTATTGGCAAACAATATCTAAAGGAGGCAGAAAGTAATGTAAAACAAAGGTCTCATGTTTATGCCATCAACAACCTATTTGGAGTCTATTTGGACCTGCTGACATTACTTTAATTATTGTGTCAGTAAAAAGATAATTAGTCAGGAAAAGTCAGTAATTTTTATGTCAGCTGGACTGTTGAAACCATGGATTAACTTTAGAATGCTTTTATCTAGGAATGGAATACTGGAAATCCAAAACAATTAGGAAGCTATCTAAAATGATAACAAAAATCACCACAGATGCCTAATTTGTATTACATTCCACAATATTATCATTAAAAAGTTGTTGTTTAAACAATGATATATATATATATGATATATAACTTCAAAGTGTTGATAAGGGCATAAAGCCACCAATCTCACTCACTCACTATAAGTTTGATAGGGGATTGATGCAAGCTATCCTAGGTTTCAGATCACGATAACTCTTTTAATTATAATTTTGTTTTTTAATCACTCTATTCGCTACCTTTGCAAGGAGTGAGGTTTAGAAGCTGAATACAAAGCTCCATTTTTTTTTAAATGGCTCCTTATACCATCACTAATTGGGCAAAAATATATTTTTGCCACTTGTAGTAGAGAAAATAGGTTCAGGCTTTTCGAATTTTGAACAATTATTAAGGCCAGTATGACCATTTTTGGAACTTTTATTATGTATGTTGACCATAACCATGGCAAAAATATCTCTTATTTTTATTAGTGCTATATTGCTTGTTGCTTTAAATTAGAGCAGAATCACGCCACAATATGTGGTATGTGTTTCATCAAATGTATCATCCTCATCCACATATGACATAAATCCATTGATTGCTGTGTCAACAGTGAAAAGAAATCATATTATTGGAATGATTGTAGTCAAAAAGCAATATTTCACACAAAAAGGCTACCATAGTAATGGAAACAAGTAAGAGTATTTGAGAAATTGGTCTATCTTTAGATAAAAAACATTGATGTCAGAATCTGTCTCATATCCCAGGCGAGGATTTCCCTTAGTTTACCATAGTATCAATTATACTCCCCAGGGTGGGGAATGTCTGTAAGGGTTTATATTATTTTAAAAATTTGTATTGGCAATAATAATGGAAAAAATGTGCCCCATGGGGTCGGGAAATTTAGACAAATTTCTTGCCCTGTGGGGTCAGGAATTTCATCATATTTCGCAAAATGCCCAGTTAATTTCCCCATTGCCCTGGGATGGGTGGGTAGGGGTTATTACAACTGACAGGTGCATTACATATGGTGTTATATGTAAAAAAAATAACATACAAACATAAGTCAAGTGGCATTTTAGAGGTCAGAACTATGTGGCAGACATCTTGAATATTCTTAAAACTGAAGCTTGGCACTCAAATTGTTACATGTAATAAAAATGTTACTATATTGGACATTTGGCATAGATATAAGCAAGTAAATATACCTAAAACGTGCCATTTCCTACCTATTTCTGACTTTTATCAGTTGCTTAGCAACCAACCATAGCCTAGCAACCATGGAATTGTCTGAAATAGTTACCTAATTTCCAGAACTATTGCATGGAGTACTTTGTGTATGAATGTATTTACAATTTCACCTTAAAACCCTATATTTCCAGGCAATGTATGATATTTCATTGAAAATTCAAGTTACCATGGCAACAGAAGACAAGAAAATATATTCTCAGAATGGGGCTTCCTGTAATATGAATAAACATACCAAAATCTTTCCCAATACCAAATTTCATGCTTTAATAGCAATTTGAAGAGTTCTTACACTGGTCTATCAGACTATGACCACAATTGGACTGAATGTATCCTCTGATGCTAAATGCCCTATAAAGCCAATATCTAGGTTTTCCGTAGCTTAGATACCAAATTTGCCCAGCCATCCTCACTTTGAAATTAGGTATAGGCCTCTGGAATTTTGCTACTAGGCTCAGAAATTTACTGGCTTTCAGATACACTATATTGTGAATGAATAGTAATAAAATACTGGTTACCATGGAAACTTTCTGAAGTCCCTTCCAAAAAAAGGCTAAATATTTTACTATATATGACCTTGGATGACCTTCACCTTGGGGTCAGAGGTCAAATCATGGGATCAAAGTTAGCATCCTATTATTGGTCAAATATGTGCAAAATGAGAAATTTCTATTTTTAATATATTCAGATATATGGATAAATTGGTGTAAATTTTTTAATTCTTCATTTTTGTGTGACCTTGACCTTTGACCCCCTGCTGTAAGGTCAGTCCCACCTAACAAGACTAACGACTGCCAGATCCTGATCTCCCAGGACAATGGGCACACAAAAATCATAGTCGCCTAACTATCATTTTCGGGGGCACAGAATCGCGTTTATAGCGCCTTTTTAGGAATTGGCTCCTAGACTATATTTAGAATACACTCCAAATCTCCTATCAATGGCAAGGATTGCCTTGGATATCACAACAGTTGATTGCATTGCCAAATGATGGATTTCTGGTGATTCGCTATTCTTGGCAGAACTCAGACCAATTTGCTTTGGTGGTTGGTGAAAGAGCCAGAGGCAACGCTGTACTATTCTATTGTATTTTCCCCGATTAGATCACTAATTATAACGGCGACTCAGACCACTAGGCAAACACAATCTGTTCACTCTGATTCCTTTTACACAAATTGGCAACACTTTGCACCGCCTCTCAGGGACACGGAAGATGACGGTGCATGAGGGATACAGTGAAGTTTTAAAACTGATTTGAGATTAAGCCAGAGATCTAACGTTTTACCGCATTGTCTCGATGTTTTCTATTATCGCACTTGGAATGTGGTTGGTGAATCAGCGAATAAAATGGAGGAATTAACTTTAACATTAATTGACCGAGTGACAACTTTTCAAATACCACCCTGCTATAAACTTAACTGAGCATGACTAGAAATATCAAGTACTTCTCAAATGTATGCTAACCTTTTGTGGTGAGAACCCATTTGTATTATCGAATTACCAGTTCCCAGCTACTCCCTCGACCGAGATATGGCTCACGACAGGAGAGATAAAACCTTCCTTCCCAATCACTCCCCTGAGATTAATCAATAAGTGTATGTCATTAAGACAACTATCTTTCCTTATAGTGATCTACATTTGATCTATATGAAGTGTCATTCATAGGCGGCCGATATATATCATGACCATGCAGTCAGCACAGTTCTGATGAATGTCTACCCACATAAAGCCTATAATTAGAGCACCAACTTTGATATATACAATCCATCATCGTCACATACAATTCCACATACCAATGCGAGCCATGAAGCAATCTCCTAATGCTGCCCTTTATTGTTGTCAGTTTCTTCTGCAAAAAATGCAAAATGATTAGCCACGAACGACAACCCTTTCATCTTGTCATTCTAGATAGGGTTGTTCCTTGAACTAGACGATGTTGGGGCGGTTCTTTAGCTCGTTTAGATAGAAACCTCCGTCAATGCCTATGAAACTATGCGTCCTTAATCTATGACTATATGCTTGATGCTTATCAATATATTCTTGGGAGCAAATGTGCAGAATATGTATACAGAGAGCTGGATCGATAATGTCCACGGCACTCTTTGGGACCATTTGTGTCACGTAGAGCATGGAAACAATGCCGTATACTGTGGATTAATTGGATTCCATCCATTATTTTAAGGTATCAATTAGGGACATAAAATATTAAACATCCATGTCTCGACAAATTCAACAGGATGATCAGATTCATTGATAAATGTGCCAATGGTATATATGAACATACAAGTGTTCATCATAGTGTTTTACATGCCAGTTATGAAACATATCTATTTTGCCATTGATTCTTTTCTAGTGAGAAAATACCATTTTCTTAGGCATGCGTGTTATCTGTCAAAACCTCAAGATTTGAATTTCTGTGGGCGAGTGTTGCTTCGAATATTTTTTATGGCATACAATTGTAAAAAGCTCAATGTTTCGCTAATTGATCTGTTGCTAATTAAAAGTGGCATTGAATGAGGAATATAATTAGTTTATTTCTATGTCGTTATGCCTGATTATACTGTAAATTATTGACTGGCATGTCTTATTCCAATGGCAAAGCTAAGGAAGGGATAGTATGGCAGGCCGTCCTTTGGAAGGGAGACTCAAAATCAATGCAATGTCTTTTCCTGGTTATCTGGGATTTCAGAAGACCGGTAGCCATTCCTAATTGAAGAGTGTAATGACCACTGATGTTCCTGGGCGTGATGTGATCCTGGGATCAAGATCACATTCGGTCAATGACTCTTCCATTTTGTAAACAAGGCAGAATGACGTGGTTTGCGGTCAGTGGCCCCCGCAATATGGTAGAAGTCGCAGAGAATAAAATAAATCAGTGAGCATTGATTTCGATCAACTAAAAATTTCAATTTCAATTCAATAAGGGATGCACTATGAGCTCTATACTGGCGCTTAACAAAAATGTATTTTGATTATTGAACAAATTTTGTAAAGGTTTAACCAGGTTCTCAAGAAGTCGTTGGTAACATTAATAATGGTGCACCAATAAGAGTGATATAAAAAATGTAATCAATTCTTTGCTGGAAATCGGGTCAATGCCATTGACTGACTCAAGAACTCGATATCATGAGTATATTTAGCTGACCAGCCTCGAGCCTGTATACTCTGCTATCCTGTGCATGCATGCTTTTTTTCATATACGTTTTCACTGGCGACAGGTTCTAACTCATTATTCTTTTGAGAGATGTTGAAATGTGATTACTTTTTATTTATTTTATCGGAGAACAAATTTTGAGAAGTTTTGTTGGTCGAAGGTTAACTTTGCTATTGGAAATGAGTGTCATAAGGTACTAAATATACTGCACAATCACATTGCAGTTTAGCATTGTTTCATGCAGTAGGAATCGAAGATGCTATAAAATGTATTGTACATTCAGTGTATATCGCTCAATACAGTTCAGATAAGATTATCATGCGCTGCACAATCAGCTTGCAGTTCAGCATTGTTTCATACAGCAGGAATCATAGATGAATGTACTGCACAATCAGCTTGCAGTTTAGCATTGTTTCATATAGTAGAAATCATAGATGAATGTACTGCACAATCAGCTTGCAGTTTAGCATTGTTTCATACAGTAGAAATCATGGATGAATGTACTGCACAATCAGCTTGCAGTTCAGCATTGTTTCATGAAGTAGGAATCAAAGATACATGTACTGCACAATCAGTTTGCTGTTCAGCATTGTTTCATGCAGTAGAAATCAAAGATGAATATACTGCACACTCAGCTTGCAGTTCAGCATTGTTTCATGCAGTAGGAATCAAAGATACATGTACTGCACAATCAGCTTGCAGTTCAGCATTGTTTCATACAGCAGGAATCATAGATGAATGTACTGCACAATCAGCTTGCAGTTCAGCATTGTTTCATGCAGTAGGAATCAAAGATACATGTACTGCACAATCAGCTTGCAGTTCAGCATTGTTTCATGCAGTAGGAATCATAGATGAATGTACTGCACAATCAGCTTGCAGTTCAGCATTGTTTCATACAGTAGGAATCAAAGATACATGTACTGCACAATCAGCTTGCAGTTCAGCATTGTTTCATGCAGTAGAAATCAAAGATGATGTACTGCACACTCAGCTTGCAGTTCACTTGACGACACCAATTTGACAACATCGGGTTTTTAGCCTTGAAATGAATAACATTGCTTAAATACTAATTTAATCTCGCAAAATTGCGGATTTTGTTGCTGATCAGGTGGTTAATTCCACTGCGGGAAGGCTATTTAGGGCACTTTTACCCAGAGAAAAATTGGTTTTGAGTTGGAAATCAGAGATATAAACTATCAGACTCTAGAGTAAGCAAATTTAGTTTAGAAACATCCCTAACTATATTAGCGGTGGTTCCCAATGAATCGTATAGCATTAAGAATAAAATAGGTAACTGGGGTGTAAAAGGGGTCCCTGTCGCTTGCCGTTGTTGTGGCCCTAGAAAACCTAATTCATATTTCATGCCAAAAGGCGCATCATGCACCTGACCACACTTGTCGCAACATCTAGACTTCCCCATCTTGAAGAAATTCTCAAATCCTAAATTTTGTTCACAAGGAAAATACACCTCCGCACAGTGCGGTAACAGGAGGAGAAGTCAGTAAGAAGGGATAAATGAGCGACGTCACAATGGGCGTGGAATAATCTTGTCGCACTACCTTTATGACATTATTCTAATCTATATCAAGCCAAGGGGTCCGAATCAACAGGTCAGACCCAATAATCATTGGTTGACAACCACATTGAAAAACAACCAGAAATGACCAGGAAAACGGAGGCAAATCAGAAGAAAACTATAAATCTATTTACTATTTATATTTATATTTAAGCGTGTCATCGTCAAGCGAATGCATTTTTGAGCTTTTAAAAAATATTTATATACAATAGGGCTATTTGCTCCCCCCCCGCTACACACACACTGTAAAGATATAGGTAGTTATCATAATGGTTCCATACGTGGCAGTTGAATCCACTGATATCTGAGCTTAATACCAACAGTAAGGTTGACTAATCGAATTTCGGGCGACTATGTGAGCAGGGTGGCCATGAGCCGAGTATTGTCAAAGATGTTCATATAAGCTGCTGAATAAAGAAGATTTGAGCTAGCTCTGCTCGACAGCCATCAAGTTGCATAGAAACATATGTGGTATTCTAAGTCGCTGATACCAAGGAGTTAGTTAACTGTTTTATTGTATGCTTTTATTAATATAAATATACAATATTTTGTAGTTAAATTTTCGAGATAAACTTAGTAAAGAAAACATGCTGGTTGCCACGACTTCCATATGTAACTCACTAGTGATATACATAATGGGCTTAACTTACTCTAGATGCGTTGTTCTCAGATCAATGCGATATTTTAAATACAGGGTAACTATAAGGAGTTGGTTGAAGGAGGGTGAATATTGCACAAGTGCGTAGCAATGAATGCAATATCCCAAGTGACTGAAACCAACAAGTTAGATAACTGTTTTTTTTTATATTGCATCTCATGATATGAATAGAAAACATCTTTGGGTCATGAAGTTGAATTTCGGCAGTAAAGATGGTAAGAAACGCACTGGTTGCCATGACTACCACAGTAACTCACTAGCGAAATACGCACTGTGCATAACTCACTCTAGATACGTTGTTCTCGGAGCAATACGAATAATAAATGATATTTGGTCATGGCAAAGAGAAGGATAAAACATAAAGCTTTTCGAAGTGCAAAGATTATGAAAGAAAATAGTTGGTGTCCTGCAGCCATTTGTTACGTCTGGAAGTTGTATGCCAAACAACCCGAGGCCCTGTATACAGGAGTTTCATATGAGATGTGTTTCAGGAAAATGAGTCATAGGTAGCTAAAAATGGATTTTGAGATATCATCATATATGAAAAAATGAGATCAAGCTAATTCCAATGATTGTAAACAGTTGGACATAATAATACTTATTTCTATATTTTAAGTTTGATATTTTTATTTTTGAAAAAAAGCTCTTTTAATAGTTTTGGGTAGACTATATCTAGTAAAGTACTTAAACATACTCTATAAGATGACCTTGGAAATGTAAGACAAAGAAGGAATCCACCAACGGTGGAGGTGGCAAGGGCGTACACCCCAAGGTGCAGGAAGGATCCCGAGGGCGCATAGCGCCTGAGGGATCCTTCCGCACCGAGGGGTGTACGCTCCTTTCCACCCCCACCCGAGGTGGATTCTGGATTTATTCCACCCGTTCACAAATTAAAAGTACCGATATGGAAATTCTTGTGAAAAAACATTTTAAACTATCAATATTCAAGAAATATGTTGGCAAATTAATTCAAATTAATCTTATTCCTTCAGACTTGCTTCACATTGAAAAATATCAATTTTGCGACTTGTGACTCATTTTCCTGAAACGCATCACATATACTAGAGAAAGCGAGGAAGAGGAACACGATAAACTCTTGTCAATCAATCAAGATAGTTGCGACATGTCTTCAGGTTAATATGAAACGACATGAATCAAACAATGCCATTTTAGTTGCATGAAGTTGTATGAGCTTATATGTTTGAGATAACATGCACAAATCGAATCTAGGAAAGAACTATTTAAAACGTCAGTAAACGTCACCATTTTTTGTTTCGGAAAATGAAAATGAGAATTGAAATTCTCGAAATACAATTCCCCCTTCTGGGCACCACATGTTAATGGGTGATGCAAATGTTTCTTCTTCAATTTAAGATTGATGTTGACATGGTGTTAGGCGATTTGCCCCCCGGTAAAAATCCACGTGGTAAAAATCCACAAGGTCATTGTAAGCGTAACCGCAGTAGGAAAAGAAGGATTGGACATGGTTACAAACCTACATGTGTCATAAATTCACATGATGCCATGATGGACATAATAATACTTATTTCTATATTTTAAGTTTGATATTTTTATTTTTGAAAAAAAGCTCTTTTAATAGTTTTGGGTAGACTATATCTAGTAAAGTACTTAAACATACTCTATAAGATGACCTTGGAAATGTAAGACAAAGAAGGAATCCACCAACGGTGGAGGTGGCAAGGGCGTACACCCCAAGGTGCAGGAAGGATCCCGAGGGCGCATAGCGCCTGAGGGATCCTTCCGCACCGAGGGGTGTACGCTCCTTTCCACCCCCACCCGAGGTGGATTCTGGATTTATTCCACCCGTTCACAAATTAAAAGTACCGATATGGAAATTCTTGTGAAAAAACATTTTAAACTATCAATATTCAAGAAATATGTTGGCAAATTAATTCAAATTAATCTTATTCCTTCAGACTTGCTTCACATTGAAAAATATCAATTTTGCGACTTGTGACTCATTTTCCTGAAACGCATCACATATACTAGAGAAAGCGAGGAAGAGGAACACGATAAACTCTTGTCAATCAATCAAGATAGTTGCGACATGTCTTCAGGTTAATATGAAACGACATGAATCAAACAATGCCATTTTAGTTGCATGAAGTTGTATGAGCTTATATGTTTGAGATAACATGCACAAATCGAATCTAGGAAAGAACTATTTAAAACGTCAGTAAACGTCACCATTTTTTGTTTCGGAAAATGAAAATGAGAATTGAAATTCTCGAAATACAATTCCCCCTTCTGGGCACCACATGTTAATGGGTGATGCAAATGTTTCTTCTTCAATTTAAGATTGATGTTGACATGGTGTTAGGCGATTTGCCCCCCGGTAAAAATCCACGTGGTAAAAATCCACAAGGTCATTGTAAGCGTAACCGCAGTAGGAAAAGAAGGATTGGACATGGTTACAAACCTACATGTGTCATAAATTCACATGATGCCGTTTCGTGTCATCACAATCAGTTTGGTTTATCATTTGTAAAACTACTCGTATACAGTCATATCTATTTGAAACATGTGAGAGGCGTTAGGCATCTTGAATACGTATCATCTGGCAGGGAAACACGTGAAAGGAACAGAAAAATGACACATACCAATAGTTATACCCTAAATAGTTTACATAGATCCTTGTTAATGAGGAAAGGCAGGATGTAATTAGCGTGCTTTTGTAATTGTTAATTAGGTGGTGTATACCTCAGATTTGCCTCCGGGAAAGTATATGGCTCTACACGTACTGTTCCACAAGAAATGAACTAAATATATATACAGCCCAGCATAAGTTGTCCTTGCTTACTGATACTTGCCCCAAAACGCTATACGACTTTATTGTAGCCCAAAGCGCGGATATTCCTAGGATTGTATGCCATGGAGCAGTTAATTGGAATGTCTTATCTCACAAAAGGCCTTTTAGGGGAACTCTGATAATGGCGCTCTTCCCACTCTTTTGTATATAGAGAACCTGACCCATGTCACCGTGTTGTCACCTACCTATCACGTTGCTACAATACGAGTTGACATAAAATACACACCTTTTGCTTCTCTTTCCCCAACGCGCATTCACTGGCCATCAGGAGTAAGATGAAATATGTTCTTGCTTGGATATATCATATTCTTTATATATAGGGTGTATCTGGTAGGCTATAGGATTGAAATTGGAGAGAATGCGTAGGATGTAAAAGGAACAATTGTTTTTATTCTAAACTTCCTTTTTTTTAAAACAAAAGATCATTGATCATGCTTTCATTCAGGCATTACGATAAAGGTTGTTAGAAATGCCGACCAAATACTGCGATAATATGTGATAATGCCTGTTGAATAGTTGTGTTTATTATAATTATACCATCGGATTACAACCTTTTTCCTTCTTATCTGTAATTATGTATCTGGCGATGCATGAAATTTAGCTGCGTGGACAGTTATGCGTTTCTTCTTCCTCCTCGATTAATTGAACTTATCCTTGTTAAATGTTTGTGGCCAATAGAAATATTTAAAGAAAAAAGAAGAAAACATTCACCTCTATACCTAAATAACATGTTATTAGCATATAGCGCAATACGCTGTAAGCATACAAGAATTATATTGCATTAGATCTACTATTAAGTCAGTTTCTTCATACCAATCAAGCCTAATTCATGCATGTTCCTAATGTTCTCGTGAAAGCCTGGCTAATCTTAGAATCGGCGTAGCATCACATCTAATTCAATCACATTCCAAGTGCATACTTAATGCCCCGAATCATAAAAGCAAAGGAAGGAAATGGATTGTGATTTGAGACCTAATAGTGAATTATCATAGCATTCATGAGACCCAGATAATTTTATTGCTGGCCTCAGAATCAGGTCGAGGCCAGTGCTTTGACATAAAAGGAACATGGAGTGCATGTAGTCTGTCATCAAATGCTAAGCGACATTGGTCATGATGTCGACCAATGTAAATTGCTCTGTTATAAAAGGATCGGGTTTGAATAACATGCGAGTATAAATATTATATTCTATATAATACATTCTATATATTATATATTATATCATTCATTTCCACTCACTTTCGTTTGAATGCATCAACTTGTAGACCATAATTAAATGACGGGTTTTCTTAATTTGGCCTTGACTCCTGAACGTGATCCTTACTTCTTTTTCAGAGCTCAAGTAGAAATAAACCTTTTTGCTCCTATGGAAACACCTAATGATATTTGTATGTATCGTGTAGGTGGGCGATCAAGTAAGAACTCGAGCATTTCTTTGTATTTTGACCTTTTAATTCCATGAAGTAGGCTTTTTTAATTTTAATGTTTCATGGCTTTGGGAGACATATATGATCAATTATGTATGTTTAAACTTTTTAAAACATAGGCTGTTTATCGAAGCCTTTCCAGCGGAAAAAAATCAGAGAGAATTATACTAATAAAGATATCAAAACAATTCCCTACAAAATGGATTTGGCGATACTAAGAACCTTGAAAACTGTACCTCCAGTCTAGAAATTCTTTAGATTTTATCATGACATCATTAAAATAAATCTGAAATTTATTTTAGATCTCTTCCTTTGTGCCGTTTTCAGAAAGTTCGTGAAAACATCAGAAACTTCCGAATATTCAATTCAAAAGAGGTAATTACACATTTGGCCTGACTTTCTAGTGTATTTTAACGCATTAAAATTAGTAAATTTGGAGAATTGTCTGTACAGTGCCAGGTTGGAAAATATAAATTCCTCGGGGGCACTGGACATGGAGTGTAAAATGCAAAGTTAGTACAAAGAAACTGGTAACAAGGAGAATGCATATTAAAGGTACATATATACCATAAACACATCCAGACCAAATCAGTAGTCACTGACCAAATCAAGCATGTTCGATCTCATCTCGACACTGACTCCCAAGACTGCATGATTTACACGCTGACTAGTTCCAAGACTTAATCTTGTACATGTATAGGTCTACTGACAGGATTGCTCCCGGACTGGTCACTTGTATATAAATACTCGTCAGTGACTTCTTAGTGGATACAAGCCTTAGAACAGGTTAAGAAAGAAGTATGTTGTGGCAGGGAAGACTATTTCATCCATCACCAGAATGGTGTGAACTTCACGTGTGGAATTCAATGTCTAACGCCTGCAGCGATGTGCTCCGTCGATGTTAGATCCTTACTGGTGGGTTGGACGAGGAAATAACACATTTCAATGATGGATGGAAGTGGGATAATATTGTCATTATGTGGTGTTTCTCAGTTTTACTTCTAATATTTAAACAGTTTTATTGCAACTGGGTTATGAATATGTAACTGATGCATACAGAGTGGGAATATTTACAACTCCTATGCTAATCAATGTTGCTTAATTCATGGATGAAGGATGCTATGAAATACATTCTGTATGCATTGATTGGGGGACCTTCCTACAGGTCTGAATATAATACAGAAAACAATCATTCACAAATTTACGTACTTTTAATAGCTTTTAGAAGGATTTACGGACATAATAGTATCAACTGTTTAATGAAACTCTCAACTGCTAATGATTTCGAGATTGATTTAATCAGTGACGTATTCTCGATGCCTAGAATTGGTAATTATAGTTCCGCAAGGGCAAGGGATAGATGGTGAATATGCAACACGAGGATCTAAATACACACATGTCATCGAAATCACTTTTACTTTCTGTCATTAAGGCTCTGTGCAGGAGACATTTCCCAGCTTGTCATGTACCTTATTAATTAGTTCTCTTATAAATGGAGATTGACTGATGATGAAAATCAATATCTTATCATTACTTGCGATGCACCGACAGAGTAGCATGCTCCTAAATTAACACAATTCTGTCTTGCAGCTACTATTATTGTTTTCTCTGAAATTATTATAGAGTAGATCATCATCAGACGTCGCATATCTAAGCCCTTTTAATTATCGAAACGAAGTGCTCCGTTGTTTAGTAGTAGTTATCAGCCCCACAGATTGTATCCATCGATTTGTATGCTATTTGCTTTCTGTGCCTTAAGTTATGGAGAGCTCTGAATACAAAACTTACTCTCAGCTAATTCCGATGTTAAAGGGATACGGAACTGTTACCACACACGCCAGCTAGCGGTTTCTTCTTTCTTGTAAAATATTTAATTGTTACCGCCAGTGTAGATATCTTTGTGTATGTTTCTCAATATTGTTCAATAACTCAGAATTGCGCGATATTGAGCTTTTTGAACAATTACACTTTATATATGCTTTGTTCAGAACAGACAGCATTTAGAACCACTGTATCATCCATTAATTCACTCCTCATACACAACGTCAATTGCTATGACTGCATGGCATGTTATAGTGGCTACAGAAAGCAGTGGGGTTTTGGTTTTGAACTAGAAAGGAAGAAGCAGGTATAATCAATTGTAGGACATGGGAACCAAGGTACGTTTTATTACACCTTTGTTAATATCAAAGACAAATTACACTGCTAAACTGAAGTATGTTTAGTTTCTTTTAAACAGAATTTATTTACAGGTGATTTCAATTTCTTGATAGGTTTCATACATAGTTGAACAATAGCTGGAGAACAAATCATTATAATCCTAAGTATCATCTTACCGTACATTACATTTAACCATATAGTATGTCCTATACAATATACCGATCGATATTTTCGAGTTGGTAAACAACTGGACATCTAATACCAATCCTCTTTAGATTTGAAGTAAGATGTTAGATTTGGCCATGTGTTTTACTTCTCGCATCACTGTTAATCTGTTCTATATAGTCGGTCCCTGCACGTGGGGATCGGGAGTCCTAATTTCAAATCTTCACCCTCAGCTTATCATATATGCCTAGGCATATCCGGTATATTATAAGGAACTTGCACCAGAAAAAACGCAAGACCCATGATCGAGATATTGACTCTTTTGTTAAAGGGTCTGATGTTTAATAAATTTCTTAGTTCTTCAATCGGCATATATAAACTGATTTATAAAAAACATTCTCAATTTATAACATCGCATTATTAACCCGTATTCCGCTGGAGACAATATCTGCGATTTGACTTATTTTTGCAAACTGATTGACCTTGGCCTCCTGAACATGCCTCATCTTTATGAAGTGATCATTAAAGATAAAATACAATCAGCACTGTACCCCAAGTATTTGAGTGTTCTTCCTCAAGACGTTCAATGTTTACTGGTTTAATCCTTCTTAGCTTACATTTCGACCCTAGTATCTGCATCATCCATGTCTTGGAATTTATTGGCAATTCATTACAATTCATCCAAGACGATATACATAGTATTCACATGACGTCACCCCAGTCAGCGGCTATCCTCACTGGCAGCCATAATGTGTGGCAGCATAGATAGCAGGAGACACTAGATCGACAGGATTTCCCGTTTCGAATGTTTGCTAATGGCAATTATACTCATTATTCCATCATGACACACTAAAAATGACCATATAATCTATCAGCATATTGTATAGAACTTTCGGAGGTAAAAACTGCATTTTTTAGGCTTGGAGCACTCATGTCCAGCTAAAGTTGACCCACATTATGGCAAGCCACGGCTAGCGCCGTGACGTCAGTGAATACTATGTATATTAGACGCAATACTCTGTGCTTCAGCCAAACAAGAGCCACCATTACACCCACATTACTGGCGGTGTCATCCGCATAGACTGGCATTTTGATATTTTCTTATAAATCTAGGTTAATAAGACAACATGGGAGATCCTTGACATAACAATTAAAAATTAAAGGCCCCAATAATATCCCATGAAATTTCCCATTGAAATATCCAGCGGATCAGGTAAAACGATGTTCAGGTGTGTCTTCTGCTTCCTATTTAACAAGTAGTTGCTCACAAAGTCGATAATTTTTATAACTTTTAGAGACTTACCGTAGGAAGTTGAATTAAAATTTAGATTTTTATGAGTAACACATAGGGTTGCGGGAGTAAATAGTTAGTTTTATAGTTAGTTTTAGTTAAATGCCTTAGTTGGAGACATCATAATATGAAGTAAGAGTTACTTGTATGCCCACAATCGATACCTTTCAATATCGGGTCAATAAACTAAAAAACATTGCGGTTTGTAGACAAACCTTTCGCAAACCCTCCTTGTCCTTTTACAAGTCATTTCCCTACATGTGACTCTTCAATGCTCAAATGCTATACAATCTGCGTGCATAGAGTTCAGATGACCACAACTTTCTTTTGGCACTGGTGGCATATGTTTTTACTTGAATCTGTGGCATATATAGTCACCAGTAAATGTGCAGTGAATCTAGACAAAAAATGACTGGTAATATTTGTACTCAGTAAAATGTGAAGAAATATCACATTTTCCCATAGACTCCTATATTGAACCACAGTTTTTTAAGCAAAATAACGGGTTAACCTACATTTTCTATTTGATTAATTTGATTAATTTGATCTATTTGATTAATTTGTTTCATATGTAGTTAGGAATAGTTCCTGAAAGTTTTATGGAGATCGGACTGGTCAGTTCTTTTAATTTTTCTTTTTAATTAGAGCGTAGCTGCTTGCTATTATCCCGATTCGGTTCACCCACATCACACCTTTGTGTCATTTGATAACCAAACACCTAAATACAATCTTTGATAAACATGATATTTCTTACCATACATCTAGCCTTTCATCGTGGGTTTGGAGAATGAGAGAGAGAGGGTCAGTGTAAGCGAGTGAGGCAGTACAGATATAGCTTTGTATATTGAACTGTTGAGGATTACCGATAAGTAAACTAACAGAAAATTGAGAGTCATTCATTAATTAATAATAATAATAATTGATGACAACGTATGCTGGGTTATGAATTGATGTTATCATAACTCATCATGATGTATGCTGAATCAACTCTGTATGCCGAATGTGTGCCAATTCAGATTCATTAATTAACTAGCAAACTACCTGTTCTCCGGATGGTCATTCCCTCTCCCCACACTTCCCCCTCTCCCTCTTTTCTCTCCCCCTCTTCTCTGTCTTTCATACCTGTTTTTCTCTCCCAACCCCATCTCCTGTTCCCCCCTCTCCCTCACCTCTTCCTCATGCTCCCCCTCCCCGCTGTTTGACCCTCTCCTCTCTCCCTTCCCCTACATCCTCTCCCTCCCCTCTTTTCCCTCCCCCTCTTTGTTCCCTCCCCTCCCCCTTTCCATTACCCCTCCCCTCTTCTTCGCTTTTGTCGGAACCTTACAATAATGTGCTGGCTGGCTGAATGAAGCCAGACTGGGGTGAGTGGGACTTAGCGGATCCAGTCTTGCTAATACTAGTTAAGTAATTACTTTTATTAGTCAGTTTTTACCAGGGACAGTCCACTACTGCCTTTACTGACTTAGGACCACCAATTTAGGGTTAGGTTAAGGGTTAGTTATGGTATGGATTTGTGTTTGTTCATATTTTCTATGATCATGACAGCACCACTAGACCCGCCTCCTTAAGCCGGCTACAGCTACAACAGCCAATCAGAGGTGCGAAGTCACTGAAGTCACTTTAAGCCAGCTGGCGCATTACCGTTAGGTTCCGCTGCTTGCCTCTTCTTCACTTTGCCACTCCTCTGCATGTAGTCGGGTCCCCCTGGATGTGACATGGTATCTCACAGGGGCTTTCCTAGGCTATAAATAGAGTGTGTAGATCCCAATTCAAAAAAGGCTTCAAAATCACATTTTCACCCCAGATACCTTCACAAACCACATATAGTGTCCTCCAGACGTCCAGTGTCCAGTCGACGGACCTGTACATACCAAAAAGACAGATGGGGAGATCACAGATTCCCAGAACATGCATGACAAAAAACCCTTCTAGATATGTTAGATTAAGAAGAAGATTGATTGATTTAAAAAGTTTTATTGCAGGAAATGACATTACATCAAGTTGGATGCTTTTCTCAGACATGCCTCATTTCGAAACAAAAGTATAAATTCATCTAAATTACAGCACTAAATACATTTTACAAAGTCAGATAATGATAGCCTAAACCATAATTTTTACAACCAGGTAAATTAAGAATAAGATTAATAAGAGGCGTCCCAGACGCTTGATAAGTGAATGTTTTTCTTTGTTTTCCTCCTCTGCCCCTTTTACTGTTTATCCAGAAATCTAAGAAAATTGTTGTCTATGTCTAAGCTGAGATTTATCATCTTCTCTACGTATTTTTAGGCAGTTGACAAACAATTTCCCTGCTACGTTTCCCGGAAGAAAAGGTCACAGAGGAAAATACTATGTAAAGTTCTGTAAACTAGATACTTGTCTTTTTCATTTTCTTTCATTCCTTTAAGTAAGGAGGCGTTCTAGTCGTTGGCCTAATCTTTACATACCAATCTGTCTTCCGGCCCAAAAAAATGAAAGCTAAATTCATTGTAGTTTATTTCCAGATTATCCATACTGAAATCCACTTGTGATTGAGATTCTGTTACGTGCACCCATTATTGCACAATTTTCCAGAGTTGTTTACATTTTATAATAATTACATTCGTTTCGGGCCCTACTGCATGTAGACCTTCGACATTCTAAGAAAAATGACTCTTATGTGCCCCATAGTTCGGAAGACTTTAGAAAGCCTCCTTTTGCTACGGCAGCTGAGAATACAGCAGGACTTAAGTTATAGGAAACTAATGCATTTCATCAGTAGATCTTCCTACAGTCCTTTTGTGCTTTTTAAAACGCAAGTGGACTTAAATATTGCCTTTAAAGGTAAATGCCAGCGTCGACAGCACTGCAGCAGGCAGCATGGTAGGGGGAATACAAAAAGCCATACAAAAGTCCATGATTCCTTTATTTTTGAATAAACACTGGCATTTACCTTTTATATGAAATCTCCCCTATGCTGTTAGTAAGATATTTTCCCTTCATTTGATGGATAAAAATGAATCATTACTTTAGATACGGAACATAAGATTAATATGTATTAGTATAAACAGAAGGCATTTCTGTTGGGCAGACAATGTGATCAGTTTCCTACCTCCGAGTTATGTTTATCATTTCAATGGCAACTGAACATTGTATAGTTGAATATACCGGTAGTCATAAGATCAACTATCAAGAACCTACTCTGAAGCATTCACAGCATGGCAGGTTTAGTTAATAATGACACTTCAAAATTGGAAAAGAGATTTCAGCAAAAAGGTGCAGGCATTTCTGAAGTAGCTTCAAATCAAATCACTACACAACATTCTTTAAGTAGACACACTAATCACACATGTTGCCTCAAACCATCTCTCTTAAATGAGTGACCAATCCTAGTTTAAAAAAGATAGAAATGTGATAAAGGGAATGTTCTTTTGGACATCATACATGTTTCATTGAGAGTTCCTTCCCAGGATCACTGTTGCTGCAATTGGTAGTAGACAACTTAAATCTTTTATATTTGCTTTCGAACACAAAACTAAGTCAGACGGTTTGTCTCGCAAGATTGTGTAGGAACGCTAGGTTAAATATTTAGTTCAAGGCAACACCAGGATTAGGCTTGTTCCTGCAAAGTACTCCCTTGTCACATACTGTATCTCTCTCAAGGGGCCCCCGGATTAGATTCACTAAATGTTTACAGGATTGCCTCAATCTGCTATTTGTTTTGGAACTTCATGTGCATATCAGTGCCTTTTCCTGTATTTTGATTCTTTGCAACTCAATATCTTTCGTCACATATATAAATTCAGGAATTATTTAATAAATCTGGTCAGATTGACATTTTTATCCAAAACTATTCAGGGGTATTCCTTTTTTGGTTTTATTGACTGCGACATCGCACTTGTCCGTTCATCCTACTTTGTGCACCTGTTTCCATGCAATGATTTTAACAGACTTATAAATTTATAAATCTGCCTTTGGTGAAGCTAAAAGACACCTGCTAATTTGTCATCACCTCTGGCTACACCACTTGTATTTAAATTATGTAGTTTCTACTGCAAGGTCTGTGACACATGAAGTGAAATCCTCCATGAGCTTAATCGGAGTGAATTAAGAAACATGATCAAGAGAGACACATAGAGGGGCCATGTAACCAGTCAATGTGAGATTATAATAGTTCCTGCTACTGTTATGGTTGGTCAGTTGAACACTTTTTACCTACAGCCAATTGGCAGCAGTAAACGTCTCCAGTGGAACATTGTTAAGTTAGATGACCAAATGTCAATACAGTAGTTGATTGACCTTTTTGCAAAGCCGTAGCGGAGCCAAGGTATAGCCCTATCTTTATTATGACCTGGTCTCTGGTGCCTTTACCAACGAGAATAAAACACTCGTTCGCATTCTCTCCAAACTCAATGCTAGCTATCGGAAATGGCCCTATTCCCGGAGGACCACATCCCCTAGTCCATATTTTTTTTATCCAAAGGCGTGGGTGATGGAGGATGTAGTGTTAGAAAGCATCTTCCAATTGGACGTGTAGTGTGTCTCTGCAGAGTTTGCAGAACTCAGTGAATTAAACTATCAATGGAGAGCTGCATTTAAATCGGTCCTGCAGGACCCAGCAGGGTGTTATTATCAAGATATGTTATAACCACTGAATGCCCCTCGTGGGCTCACTGCCTCCTTTTAGAAACTCGGATAACAATACTAATACTATTTGAACTGAACACATTTTATATCGTACGGTACAGAGTTTGGCTCAGGATGCATTAGCACTCTATAGTCTAATGAAAGCATTATGTGTATCTTTTAAAATAATACACATAGATATCATCACTAAAATTGATATGAGCTCTCCTCAGCTTCTTTAATATTATTAAAGTCGCTGAGGAGAAAATTTCGGTACCTCCTCTAGACTACTTATAGTATTGACGTAACTACTCATCTGAGTGTTAGTATTTTATTATAGTATACTACAGGTTCTATGATAGAGGAGGAGTTGAATATATATTATCATATATATAATAAAAATGTAAAGCAATACGAAGAATCCAAAAATCCTTGACAAAATCTAATATATTAACATTATATAAGGTAGCTGTCAGACCTATATTGGACTATGGAGATTGTATTTATAATGTTGCACCCTCACAGTTACTTGGGAAATTACAGACTATACAGAACTCATTCGTCAGAGTCGCCTTCAATGTTGATAAAAGAACAAATGTTACCGAAAAAAAGATTGAAAATAATATACCATTATTATGTACCAGAAGAAAGCATCACTTGCTGGAATTAGGATATAAGTTAGAAGATGAGCACCCATTGATAGATAATAGAAGATTGAACTTACGCTCCCACAATAAGGGGAGAAAAATTATTCTACCTAAGCCACGAATGGAAAGGATAAGAAACTACAGTTGGGTTGACAACGCCCATATCGCAGCGCGTGGCTGTGTTTACTTCTCATCTATGACGTCACAGCGGGATCGGCCAATCAGCGTCGCCGAGCCCCGCCCACCTTGCCACGCCCATTCGATCTAGCCACTTTGAACTCAGCCGCGGAAACGTTCACATCGTTTCGCCTACCTTGAAAATTTTTTCAATTTTGGAGCCTATATTGAGTTTGTTCATGATGGCTCCGAGGACTTTAAAGCATTGTGAGGCGTGCAATGAATCCCATGGGGGCGTGGTCGGATTGTCCTGTACAAGGGCTATGAATAGCCGTATGGCTGCGCTGGAAGGACTGGTTAACAAGTTGGTACATACCGTGGAAGAGAAAGTCGTCAATAAATCGTCATCGGAGGTCGTCATTCCCCCGAAGATCGTCAACAGTGATTCTGATATCCACTTCAACGAGCAGCATCGTTCACGTAGTAGGGCTTCAAGTGTAGAAAGTTCAATATACAATGTCCAAGGTTCTGCTCGTCGTTCTCGTCGTCGCTCGAGGTCTGCTGGATCATCCAAGCCGTTTGACCACGAAACACATCTTGATAAGGGTGAGGACATTGACTCATTTGAAGCATTATTGTTGCTGAATTTACGCCTAATATCGAAGCTAGTTGTGGATGAGAGACCGTATAGTGAGTTGGCTGGCGTGGTGAATCACACGGTAACTATGTGTGAAAAGTCCAAGTCTCAAGTGTACAATCTCCGTGCTAGTGTCCTGTACGACAAGTGCGTTCGTACCAGAGCAAATAAGGAGGGTCTTGGAGCCTTTTCCAATGTCAAACAGGATGAAATTCTCCGATTTTATTCGTTCGAGAATTCAAGAAAGGCTGTAGCTGAGTCGGCGATCAAGAAAAAGGTAAACACCGAACAAAAAGTTTGTTTCAAGTTCAACTCTTCTTCCGGCTGTGTAAAGTCACCGTGTGCCTACCCACACAAGTGCTCCAATTGCCTGAAAGGTGAACATTCAGCTAGAACCTGCCCATCAGGGAAATCAAACAAATAGGAATTAACATGTAATCGGGGTTTTATTCGTAGTAATAACCATAGTTTGGAAATCTGTGATAAAGAAAAGTTTGTTACTTCGAATGGTTGTCTTGGCGACACCGGAAGTGGTGCGTCCAAGATGGCCGACAACGGATTAGAATCTGTCAGTTCGGACACTTCGACACTTAAAGATTTAATTCCTACGACTTCGATTACTCATCATTACCCGGAATTTGTTCATGAATGTATGTATTCCGACATTTTCGGTAAAATTTCCAAATATATTGACGGTGGTTCTCCCGATAGTGGAGATAATTTAATATTCACCGCTCCGATTTCGCCGGGTGGCTGTACTGTCCCCGTTTACGGTAGTTGTGGGCATGGAATTTGTACGTGCAGTCATTCCTTAGCTAACGTCAATACTCAACTTAAACCTTGCCGTTTTGCCTTTTGCCTTTTCACCCAAGGTTCTTATATGGTAGAAAAATATCTTCATGTATTTTATGGCATTTGTGACGGTTTTGATATCGTAGATGGCCCAGTACAGGGTTACGACTGTGCGAATTATGCTTCGATTTTGGAGCCCACAGCTAAACAAAAAATGGATAAAATAGTTGCTAACGAACTAAAAGAAGGTTTTATTTCTATCGCTGATGTTTCTCCTATATGTATCCACGCCCTGGGTGCTGTGAATAAGCCTGACGGGGGTATCCGTCCGATCACCGACTGTTCCAGACCTGAAGGTATATGTGTGAACGACCAATGTAGTAGTTTGGTTCGTACTTTCTCTTACAACTCAATAGATGATGCTGTTAATTTAATCGAGAAAGATTGTTTCATGGCAGTCATTGATATTAAATCTGCCTACAGAGCGGTTCCTATTAACCCTGAACACAGAAAATATTGTGGTTTTAGATGGTCCCTAGATGGGGTAGACACATTATTCTATGACAACAGGTTGTGTTTTGGCCTCCGTACAGGGCCTTGCTATTTTGATGATATCTCCAATTTTGTGACTGACTCTATACGAAATGTTTTCCATATTCCAGTTGTGAACTATTTGGATGATTTTTTTACATGTGATTTGTCTTACGATGGCTGTACTGCAGCAAGGGACAGCATAACAGGTGTGTTACGTTTCTTAGGCTTCTATGTGGCGTGGCAAAAGGTGACATCTCCCAATTCTACCTGCAGATATCTAGGCTTCGACATAGATTCAAAGGAAATGTCTGTGTCTATGCCAGAAGATAAAATCGTCAAGCTTCACAATATACTTTCATCTTTAGAGAACTCCTCGTCAATTTCCAAGAAACAGCTAGAAAGTGTATGTGGTTACATAAGCCACTGTGCAACTGTTTTTAAAGGAGGAAAAACTTTTTGCAGGCGTTTATTCGACCTGTATAAACTTGTGATTTCTAAGCATTTGAGGCATGTGAATATTTCTCCCATGTTTCGTCAGGATTTAATGTGGTGGAAATCTTTCTCTGCTTCATTTAACGGTTGTCGTCTGCTGGAAAAAGATATATACGCCCACCCAATGGTATCTGACGCTTCGTCAAAGGGATTTGGCGTTTACTTGAACACTGATTGGGTTGCTGGTACATGGGAGAACAGTATTTTGCAACCAGATTTCTCTGAGTGTGGCCATATTGTCTCACGCCCGAGTGAAGAAGGGATAGCATCCAACATCAATATACAGGAGCTATTTCCTATCTTGGTAGGCGTGAGAAGGTGGGCAAAAATATTCAAGGGGAAAGCCATAATGTGTTTCATTGATAACACACAAGTTATTGCCATGCTTACGAATGGTTCCAGTTCTAGTTATCGCGCAATGCAGTGGCTATATGAGCTCTACTGGTTAACCTTTATATTCGACATTGAATTAATTCCTAGATATATTAATACGAAAAACAATTTATTAGCTGATACTCTCTCTAGGGTACCATATCTACTTAAATCTCCTGACTCGCTTGTATGTCTGAAGCAAGCTGGATTGTGTTGTGCTGATGAATTCTTATCTTCACTCCTTAGGCTGGGACAAATGGAGGAGGAGAGTAACATTTCTACAAACCCTGTCGGTGTCTGAGTCGACATTGAAGCAACATACACGACAATGGGGTGTTTTTTCTGAGTTTATATCAGAAAATAAATCTCACTTGGATTATATCTCCATTGATATATTGTGTATGTATGCAGCCTTCTTATCAACTTTGATGAAACACTCGTCTGTTATAACCTATTTATCTGGTGTGATTTTTGGAGCAAAAATCAGGAACATTCCATGCTCTTCGATGTCCCACCCTGTGCTGAAATCTCTGCTCAAGGGCATCTCTAAACTACCAGGTTCAGCAGTGATCCCAGCATCTCCACTATTACCTCGTCATCTCAAGAGATTATTTCATCTGTTGAATTTTGAACTATATGAACATGTATTGGCCTGGACTATTTATATATTTCTATTTCGCTCTATGTTTAGAGTTGGCCATGTGATTGAATCATCACACACTATACGTCGGAGTGACATTTCCTTCCATAAATGGGGATTATCCTGTGCTGTGAAATCTTCTAAAACTACTTCTGACCCATTCGTCATCCCAGTGGCTAGTTCTCCAGTAAACGAGCTATGCCCTGTATACTACATAAAGAAGATATTCGCCTGGAAATCTCTTCCTTCTGATTCATGTGCATTCAGCCTCCCCAATGGAGAGTCTATGTCTTATAATTATTTGAATACATTGCTTGCGGATTTGTGTGCTAGAGCTGGATTTGTGGGTCAATTTACTATGCATTCTCTCAGGAGAGGGTCTGCAACTCACATGTCGTCAAGAGGCATCTGCTTGTCAGATATAAAGAACAGAGGCCGTTGGAGGTCGGATTGTGTAGAAAAGTATATATCTCCTTCATTGGACCATGAGTTGAAGATTGATGCTCTTATCTCCTCATCGTTGTAGTGTGTTTGGGCTTTTGGTACTGAATAAATGTGCTTTGCTGCCCAAACGGCACTACTGCCTCTGGTTATATATTCATATTAGATATATATGTCATCATACTTCCTTATACACCATCCGTCACGGCCACGCCCCCCTGCGCATATCTACAGTTGGGTTGACAACGCCCATATCGCAGCGCGTGGCTGTGTTTACTTCTCATCTATGACGTCACAGCGGGATCGGCCAATCAGCGTCGCCGAGCCCCGCCCACCTTGCCACGCCCATTCGATCTAGCCACTTTGAACTCAGCCGCGGAAACGTTCACATCGTTTCGCCTACCTTGAAAATTTTTTCTTTTATTCTATGTATTGTATTGGGTACTGAATAAATGTGCTTTGCTGCCCAAACGGCACTACTGCCTCTGGTTATATATTCATATTAGATATATATGTCATCATACTTCCTTATACACCATCCGTCACGGCCACGCCCCCCTGCGCATATATCAATTTTTTATCAACTTCCAAAAGCATGGAATGAGCTACCAAAAAAGGCAGTAACATGCCCATCTATAAAAGAATTTAAACAATTTCTTAAGAGTAATATCGAATAGAAATATATTAACCTGGATAACCCTTGTACCTTTTATAACATTGTAGCTTAAGCAAGGAAAGATAATATAATTGTGCTATGTAAACTGAAGTATCATGTAGTATGATGTAGTGATTGATATCTTGTCCTGACCTATCATTGAAGTGGCAAAATATCAAACGATGGTGTGTAAATCCAGTACTATTGTATAATAATAAAACTAAATAAGTCATTTAACGATCTCAAACCGTGAGATTGAATCCAAATGATAGAGAAAAAGGAATATGTAAAGGAGAAGTAAAGAAGTGAGTATAATTGTATTTACTGCTGCTCATTCACTTGAATGAGATTCAAATATTTCGTTAAACTTATAGCAAAACGTAAAGTATGACAAGTAAATTGATGATTGTTAGAAGAAACTAAACGCTATAATTGTTAATAATAAGAGTTGTATTGTTACACATATTTCATTGTCATGTCAATGTTGTTATAAATGTATGGACAATATTCGTAATATCGCACAGGACTCAACAAAACGGACACTGAACTTTAATGAAATAGAAAATCAAACTAATGCGGAAAGGAAGTCCAGGAAAACCTATGTTAAGTCACAGAAGGACACAAATCCATTTTCCTTTACTTTATACAAAATTGTATCTGTATATAAAAAAGAGAAATAAAACTATTACATACATATATATGTTCAATCAATGCCTTCTTTCAACCCCCCTTTCCTATCATCCCACTCATCAATATACACAATATCCTATTATATATTATGATACGTTGAATCAATATTTGTACTTATAGTATCCTTTGGCGCGTTCTAATACTCATTGAATGACATGTGCCAGGATAGATTATACTACAGCCCATAACATGTATGCCCTTGCCTGCAAATATTTATAAACGTCAGCTTTAGCTGTGATCTAAGCCTTTTTTACTGTTGATCAGTTTACATAGCGGCACGTGAAATCGATATCATTTTACGCCCGTCAACCTGACCACTTCTGCTCAGTATAGCATTCGGGAATTTCATTGCCATCTGCATTATATCAGGTTGTAGCAAGAGTCATTTCAGCTGAACGACCTGTGAAGTGGATATAAGCGTAGTAGACATTTGGAAAAGGAATCACTTTGTTGTACAAAATATAGCCCCCGGGTAATCAAAACGTATGAGTGATGGAAACTGGCAAGCGAAGAGGACCAATCTTCTTTTTATTGGATTTATCTATTTCGTATGTAACTTGAATCAATGTACTAAGTCTTGAACAATACAGATGAAGACTGAATCATAATACAAGTAGCAGGACTCTAGTTTGTAACATCGAGTGACATTTACACGAGAAAGGACCATTTAAAATATCTAGGATCATGGGTACCATCTAATTGATGCAAACAGACATATTTATAAAAGCAAGAATATCAATTAATCAATAGGGGGAACAGTTTCCTAGGAAATGAATTACTTTCTAACACACCTATATAATTGCCAATACACATTCTATATCGAGAGCTACATTATACCAATAATGATACTATATGTATGTGATTGATGCACCATAATTAACAAAAACATGAAAAACAGAATCAATTAATGCTGCAGAATCGATACCTGGAAAATGTCCCTTCTAGCTTGGACTAATGTACATACACATTTTACCAATTACTGGATAACAAATATAACTTACCTTCTATAATCAAGAAATAAAGAGTTGCAATTGGTTGAAAAAAGGGTTAGTATTTCCTGTTAGGGCATGATAGTTGCAGGCTCTTTTTGGACTCAATTTCTTTATGAATTATGATAGAAGTAGAATCATGATATGCAATCGAGCTATTAAAATAACGAAATCAACGGCAAATCGTATGAAAACAACGGTCAACCTTATCTGAATTGGAATCTATGGCAACCGTTTTCCAAATCATTTTTGGAAAGCCTCAACCGGTTCTGGCCCCAGCTATCGCAGCACCAGTACACATTTCATACAAACTGAGATGTTCCCAATTGAGGCTCAATAAAAATGGTTAAACAAACAAATGATTCAGTCCGTCGAGAAATACCTGGCAATTGACGGAAATATTTTTTGTGTTGTTGATAATAATTGTTCAAGTCTCCTATGGTTTAAGCTTGCTCTGGATATAAGCCTGGGATACTACGACGGTCTAGTCCCTATGCATACACAGTTCGATACCTCACCCCATTTGTGATGGACGCTCTAATGACAGTGGCAGACAAGTCTGAGCGATATTAGCGGACGCAGAGAAGGCTGGGCGATATAAGGCAAACATATAGCAGCTGGTCTCCACAGTGTCGGTTACAACTTGATAAATGTTCCTGCCATAGGCTCAAAGATGTCCTGTAACATTTGCCTACCTATTATACCAGGGTTCAATACCCGTCAAGTTAGTATCAAAATAAGGAGGGGGATTTAGAGAAACAACCCATCGTCATTGTGGCACTACAGCTATAACACCCGAAGATTCTAAAACCTTGACTTCTCTTCCTAAATCTGTAGGCAACAAAATTAATTTAGCTTGTCTATCATTGATTCGGCGAAAAACATGATAAACTCAAATGGTACAAGTGCTGAGTGTAATTATGGGTGTATATCGACGAGCCATTTATTGGCTTATAACTATTGAGATAATCCATAGGAGAGGCTGTATCAGGGTTTAAGAACTTAGTAAGTAGAGTATATCTATAGGGAGGGTAGGAACTTATTGTGAAGAATAAGCATGATGCATAATTAATATGATGCGTAAATTAAAGGTGAATATGTTTGTCGACTTGGCAAAATTGGATCTCCTTTGTTCATCCCTTATATGGAAAGCTCTGCAAGAGGGACATTGAACATTTCTTTTGTATTTACAAGAGATCTCCACACTGAATTCTTTCAGTAAGAGGTAAGTGTTCTTCATGAGCGATTGTTATACCTTTCTTACTTCTCTGTTTAATGCATCCCATTTTTGGCAGAACAGCTAGGTCATGTTTCGTGAAAATGCCAAATATGTGCAGCTTCTCGTCATGAATCATGTCTTATGCATGAGAACAAAGTTTTACACTTTTATTCTGTAGTATTTAGGCACATATATATGGTTAATTGTAACTCTGCTACGGCTGGTGGAAGAACTAGATATATGGTTCAGAAGCCTGTTTTACCAATTTGTCAACTTTTCACAAATTTTTCACAAAAATAAAGTATTTTTTATTTCATTTCAATCTCTGGCATATTCGTTTAGAATATTTATCAAGTATCTTGAGATCTACCCCAGCGAAGAAATGTTTGTCCTTTTTTCAAGGGCTGAAATGAAGGGAAACCGGGTGGGGGGCTAACCCAGAGTAAAGATCAAGTGTTAATTAGACTTTCAAATTAGACTTTCAAATTAGACTTTCAAAATCGCCGATGGCGAAATAACTATATACTTGCAAGGGTTAACCCATTAAGGTGATGATTTTGATATCGACCATTTTCGACAGTCTCAAGTCTCAGTCAATTCTTCATTTAGATGTGAGCATGTTGCCTGCAAGTTCCATGATTCGTTTGACTTTACCGAGAAAAACAATTTAGTGGAAAGATGGTGCATGACATATGAGTAGGCCTACAAGACACTAAGCTAGAATGTCCTTGGCTTACTAGGTCAAACGTTAATGACGCGCAATGTTATCCCAAAGGGTTATTAAAAAACAACAACTTAAACAACAACGTATATATATAAACCCTGTACTTGATGGAGAACAAAAACCAATTTAAGGCAAGCCATAAGACCGCAGCCACGAGAAGGCATTGTGAGGGACATATTAGGCACCATATATTGGAGTATGTAGGTGGATGAAGGGAGCATCGGAACGCAGTGAAAAACAAGCAAAGATGAATGATCCCCTGACACTCGTGTCAGGACGGGATGTTCCCAGGGAGGCAATTAGTCCTGTAATACAATATGATTTTCCTGGCCTGAAATTGATCACAAGATCATGTGAGGGCACACCTCTTTAATCATCACAGACCGCTCCTGGCTCTGGGCAATAGGTATATTGAAATAGACCTCTTGTAAGGCTGGGATGACAATTTGACCATCGTGCCCAAGACTGGCAGAAAGCATACAAAAGCGGATTTAGCTGTTGAATACTAAGATAGTTAGGTATGAATGGGCAGAAGCTTTCGTTTGATTTGTTTGGCATTAAACCCTAAATCAATATTATTTACTCATTCATTATTATAGTTATCATTAGTGAGTATGATTGATTATATGATTGTAGTATCATACTGATGATAATGGTCAACAGGAAGATCTGAAGTATATTAGTAAATATGACGTTCTTTCTTCGTTCATGTACTGCCCATATAGATAAACCTCCATCCCCCGAAGACGTATACATTTAATTGGGTTATGTACATCCAGCGTGTGTCCAAAATCATTACTTCCCCATTTCTGAATTAAGGAGAACGGATCCCTAGAAGTAGAGCCTCACGGGAACTCAGCTTCGCAGATACACCTTTCAATGCTCAACAATTAACTATTCAAGATAAATATTTGAACGGTCTTATATTACTCTATATACATTACCTATTTTATCTTAGATTGGGCCATCGAGCAGTGAACTTATTATATGTGGATGGCAAGAAAATGAATAAAATGCGAACTAGCGTCAGTAAAATAACGATTTCAAGTGGCCCTGTGTTTCATAATATGAATCGGTAAAGAAATATATCATTCCTTACCCCTACTATAGGGGTAACGGATGGAGCCTTTTATTGGCAACTAGCTCTAGGGCACCAGTCTTGCGGAAGCATATGTGTGTATATATCGATCATCCAACAATTCGCAGTAGAGATCTTAAAGTAAAGTATTTATTCATAATACTCCATCAGTCATTCCACGCATCATGCCTCCATCTAGTCTCGGACTAAGATTATTGAATGGCCCCCAGGTCTCCAATACAGTGGGAGTTTTTCCTAAGAAATAATAAAGGAATCCATCAGAACACGATCAAATAAATGTTATTTATGCTTGACTGGTAAGCAGTCTCGGGGATAGCCGATTTTCATGAGTTATTAGTTTGGGCAAGATGTCTCTGTCTTGGTAAAATGGTGTTCAGAGATAGAAATTGACTTCTTTATATCAGGGTCTGTTGTGGTACATATCTTCATCAGTGCCCACACACACTCCCATTAGCATTTTCAATGTGCAGTTAACTTATCAAATACTGTGTCATCTAGCTAATATTTTAAAGCGCCGCATGCAGAAGATTCTTTGAAAGCTCGTTCCGCATTCTTTCAGCTTCACTCTAAGCTTTTTGTCGCCTAAGAGGATATTTCCCACCCACTCGGAACAGTCTCTTCTATCGTGTGTGTATGAGAAAATATAAATATCTCTCGTTAGTTAATATGAACATCTGCCTTTTTAACAGAATGCCACGTGCTAAGCCTCACCAGAATTTCTTTTTCTGAATTTTGTGAGAGAGAATTGTGTATTTACTTCAATGTTATCGTTTACTGTGCCTTGTTAAACCGTGCCCTGTATTCTTTTTGAGTCTTTACAATCTATAGCAATTATAACTTGCTACAAGTTCCCTACCTAGTACAATGCCCTACAAAAACTTAATTATACTGGAAGCTTAGTCGCAGTGTCCTGAGACTTAAGTGCCTGTGTAGACTTCTAATCCGTGTGTCTTTTCACAGGAATTTCTCTTTTTCATTATGGACGAGTCACTATGCAACTCTGTTCGGTTCCTGTTGGCATCAGACATCAAAGGGGAACGCTTAAACGGTAAGTTTTACCATTCTTACCGCTGCCAACTCCGACAGAGTGTAGGTCGTTGTTAAAATGCCAGTAAACGGGTTAGTAACAACTTTGGGATGACAAACGTTATGGATTTATCAGTAGACAAAGAATTGGAGGGTCGAGGGCGGTTGTGTGATAATCTTTGATTTTTTCTGAATGTGGTCCCGATGGCTGTCATGCTGATCACGCATGTTGTTAATATTAAAGTATTGGTTTATTGTTAACAGTTAGACCGACCGTTAACTGTCACAGTTCACTAGGGTATGTTTCTTAACATATACCTGATTGCATTTCCCCAAGGAAGTGGGCAGGAGCAGTGATCAAGTGGACCATGACTTGCAGTTAAGATAGAGTGAATGCAGGAAAGGGATTTAGAGCCGGATTCAATGTATAGCCAGGTCCGGGATTGCAAATAGAAAACCTGCGGGATTCGGGAAATGGGGCTTTTAAAAAACGGGAAATTGCTCGGGGGGGGGGGGGAGGGGGATTTTATAGGTTTGTCTTAACTTGTTGGGTTCTTTTGAGGATTTTGTAGAGAGAATCTTTACAAGTAGACGTTTTCTGTAGCCTTATTTCTCTCCTTAGTATTAGCTAGACACAGCAGTGGGCGGAAGACCATCCATATTCCTCAACTACCTGAGCCCGGATCTCAATGACCTCAACCATATTATAACTGACAATGTACAACATATGCAATATGTGCCTTATTGTCTAATAGCTTTGTATTTGTACTGTTCCTGGGTGGTAGGATTTGGTTGTAACCTGCTTGTAACCTGCTTGTAACCTGCTTGTAACCTGCTTGTAACCTGCTTGTAACCTGCTGAAGGTGTGACAGTCTAGGCAGCTCAGATGGTAGAGCATTGGAACGGAAATCCAAAGGTCCGGGGTTCGTTTCCCCATCTACGCAAGAGCATTTTTCAGCAGGTTCACTACAATTGGTGCCGTGACCATCCACTCAAGAGCAGATATGGAGTTAACAAAAATTAGAGTTGAATTAGATGAAATAGAACATAACCTTCAGCTTGTCAGTTACTCACTCTCTTGCCAAGCCAAGTATACAAGACAGTGATACCATAATGGCCAGTGGCATATCACATATAATAAGCCAATAGGCATTTCGCATATTACAGTAGGAAAGAGTCTCGAGGATAACAGGTTTTTGACTTATCAGCTATCAGCTGTCATTTTTCCTGAAACTTACATTTGGATGCAGTAATCCAAAGTCAGATCAAAAGTGCATGTATCTACACCAATTATTTGCCATGTGCGACATTTTATGCTCCACATAAGTTCTAAAAGGCTTTTTACTGGCTGCATGTACAAGGCTCAAACTTTGACGGTGGTTTCCTTTGGTCTCGGGTGAGGTTACCTGGGTATATTGGTCTCTCCAAAATACTTTTTTCAAGGAAGTTATTTTCAAGCTATTTCAATGCAATTGCACATGCTTCGACCCACCCTCCCAAACCATGGCAAGATCATACCAATCTTACCTTGATGGAGGAATGAAACTGAAAGACATCCTGCGTTTCGGAGGATGGCTTCGACCATGCACTTACGGCAGCTGGGCTTTACCACAGTCACAGGGCTGACGCAATGTTATGTGGGTGGGTGGGTGGGGGAAGGGATGAGTGGGGGCGGGGAAGACTTCACCCCAGGCAGGGGCAGAGTGTTCCCATGCCCTCGCCCGTGCAATTGCTCTGTTTCTCTCTTGGAGGGGTGGGGTTGGAGGATGAAGGGGAAGGGAATGGAAGAGGAAGGAAAGTGGAGGGAGTGAGGAAGGAGGGGCTATGGGGGAAGTGTGGGGGGAGGGGGGTAAGAAGAGGAAGGGGAGAGGGGGAATGGGGTCATGAGATTGTGTGGAGGGGAAGGCAGTTTCTCAAGGCATACTACAATGTACATGTAGGTTTTCTTTTATTGGGGGGCGGGGGGGGGGGGCGGGGGGAGGAACGATGAAGATTGGGAAGGAGGACGGAAGGAGCAAGGGGTTTCTGAGGAAGGGACAAAATAGATTGGGGGAGGGACACTAACAAGGAAAAGGGAAGAGTGGGGTGGAGAATTATAAAGGTGTGAGTAATAAAGATTAGGAGAAGGGATGGAGGAATTGAATAGAAACTACATACTGAGAAGTAACCTACGTACTACCCGTTTTAGATGGGGGCGTCTAGTATACAATAATATCTATTACAGCTTCAGGACAATTTAAATTCCTGTTGCTTCAGATCAGTTGTTATTCTTATGTTAGTCAATAGAACAGGAAAATCCTCCCATAAAAATTACCCGGGAATCACAGAGCTACAAGGTATATAATGATATTTGACTATACATTATACCACCAGACGTATAGGTTCTTTGTAACAGGAAAAGCTTCTGTTTCCTACTCTTATTAATCTATTGTCCGTCCTACGTTGGTCTTGAATTACCCTTCACGGAAGGCAGTCTCCTCATACGAGTAAAAAAAAGCTGCCTATCTAGATTTGGATCTCCTATGATCCCAGACAGAGATGGAAATATTCTCATTCCAATACTCGCAGATCTTTTCTATCTATTGACTGGGCACTATGTGTCATTTTCATACTAGTATCTGATGAAGAGTGGACTGGCCTGGTTGATATTAGGACTCCTCGCTATTTCCCAGCTGGGGAATTCTGAAATGTAATACCCACTTCTGTTTCACTTTTGATATGCTCTTCTCGTTCAATACATGTGCAGCCTCTGGATATTCTGAAGATCGCCAATGTTAAGCTGGGTTCGCTGCGGGCAGTCTATAGCGTTTCTAACAACTGCTCTCGAGACGTGCTTTGCTATTATTTTGATTAGTCTATACATTTGGAGGTAGGATACGAATTATTGACTTGTGAGCTGTCATTCAATTTGCTTTCTTGAAAAAATGCACCAGTTAGTACAGGCATTTTAGCATGAAACCCGGAATAAAATATTGTAAAGCTGATTTTTGGATATATGATGCGGGACACATATTTTGACATTTTTGTGTCATTTTCCACAAAATAGCATTGGTCTCTATGGGGAAAGCACCTGGCTCAGGCCATTATTGCCAACCTTAAGAATATTGAGCATTGTTATTTGCAGGGAATATAACATATATAAAATATACTGTACAGGTTAATTGGGGTATCATAGTAACCAAATACGTTAAATATTTATTTCAACAAAATATCTTTATTTTTTAATATTGTTGCCATAGCAACGGTCAGATTTTGGTGAAAAAAACATTTTTTCAGATCAGGTCATAATATTTGGGGACCTAATTGTCTACATTGTGCACATTGCGACACCTTTTTGAAATTTGGCATGGTGTTAGATAAGGCCTGAAATTTTCAAAGTAGCACCAGCTACGAGTTGGTAGACACCCTTGGTGGCCAGTAGCTTCAAAATTCAAGATGGCCGCCCAAAACAGTAAATATGGCATATCTTGGCAGATATTTGGTAGATCTTCAACTATAATACCTCTTTATTGATGTTTTTAAGTACGAGGAATTCATTTCTCAAGGTCATTTTATGTTCCAAGGTCATTTTCAAGGTCAAAATGCAATATGGCCACCACTGAATAACAAGAATGTTATCTCAGCACTTGTTGTATATGTGCATTCAATGGGTGTACATATTGATGAATAAGAACATTTATTTTAGGATCAAAGGTGTGAGGAATCCATTTTTTATGTCACGTTTTGCTTTGAAAATCATCATCACATCTGGTAACAGAACAAATTCTCTGAGCAACTGATTGATCCATGACACTATGCGATCATGAGGAAGCAGACACTAGGCTACTGATCCACGTACAGGATACCCTTCTGAATGGCAATACCAACTGTGTGGTGCACACTGTTGACACAGATGTAGTGGTGATCCTAATTGGCAACATCCATTACCTCATCACCTTGTGCAGAGATATGAACATTTGAATTGCCTTTGGTACAGGCAAGAACTTTTCATATCATCATATCAATGCCATCTATCACTGTTTGGGTAGAGAGAAGTCCCTTGCCCTCCTTGTCTTCCACAGTTTCAGCAGAGGATGTGATAGCACATCTGCATTCTTTAGAAGAGGCAAGAAGTCAGCATAGGGAGAGGCATGGCTTTTCTACCAAGATGTGAGACAAGCCTTTACAGACATGGCCCTCCATCCTTTCACAGAGGTCAGTGCTTAACATTCCCAGTTGCTTGAATGCTTCACTATTATTCTATACAAGCAAAGTACCCGTCTTTGGACGGTCCCCCTCTCTACCTGCCCCTCCCTCCCCCTGTCCCTCCCTCCTTTTCCTTCTTCACTCTACCGCTCTGGCCTCCATTCCACCCCTCTTTTTCTCTCCCCTTCCCCCTCTTCTCTCTTTCCCCCTCCCCATCTTCCTCACTCTCTCCTACACACTCTCCCTCCCACAACTAAAAAACTAAAAAGGGCTTCATCTCTTCCCCTCTTCTCGCTCTACCCTCTTGTTCCTCACCCTATCCAATTTCTCCCACCCTGTCCCTCTGCTTCTTTCATTCTCTCCTTCCCTCTCCCGCCCTTTCCCACCCTCCCTCTCCCTTCCTCACTCTCCTTCCCTCTCTCTCTCTCTCCCGTTGCTAGGGACTCTCACAGGGCATGTTGCTAGGGAATCGCATGATTCCACAGATGGTGGGAGAGGCATGACGTCAATCTCTTTCAGTTCCTAACAGGGGCTTTACTGTGCTAAAGATAGTTGTATAGAATTCTAAAAAATTCTAAAATTAAAAATCTAAAAAGGGATTCAAAATCACATTTCCACCCCAGATACCTTCACAAACCACATACGACGTCCACCAGAGAGGGTGGACAGAACTCTACAGATGAGTAAAATGGTTTGTAAAACAACAAATTCCAAGAACATGTGAGACAAAGAAACCCCTCTTTTCTACCTCTTTTCTATGCTCTTCCTGTATATTATATGGATGACAAGGCCTGTGATCTGGCACATATTGATCAGGCCAGAAAGCAGTTGTTTTGCCAAAAGGGGAAGACAACAGAGTAGATCCCACCAACCCAAATACACTCTTGCACAACTCCATGGGAGTTTCATTCCAGAGTGGAATATGGGGGCCATTAAACAAACAGCATGTACCTAGTCAAGGAGATTGGGGCGGCACTATCGCCAAGGACAGCCAATCATGGGTCCCCGTGTGGACCACATTACCTGTTACCTCTAAGGTTTGCAGTGAACTTGTAAAGTGTAGTTGCAAGAGTAAAAAAATATGTGGGGCAAGATGTACATGCAGAAAGTTGTGTTGGAAATGCTCTGAACTCTGCCATTGCAATTGTGAGAAATAAGGTAGGGGCAGTTAGACCCAATGATGATTATATTTTCATGTATTTGGTTTTTCTGTTGTGAAAAACAATCTAGTCCTTCTCTAAACTTGACACTATTGTTATGGTTGATTTTTATACTATACATACTAACAGTTATTAACAACACTATAATTCTTGCTACAGTTCTAAACCATAGTGATGGCACTATAGGGCCAGATGACAATATTTTGTCATATATTTGTTTTTGTGTTAATAAATACAACCTGATCTTTTTTTAAATGGTATAGGTGCATTCCTTGACCCTGAAAATGTATGTTTAGACACCAAGATTGTGATCCTTAGTGGTACAGAAGCTGAGATATTGGTAGATGTAGGATTTTACATGAAGGCAATCTTAAAAATCCAAGATGGCCGCCATAATATATCAGGAGAAAGTGGTGCCTACCAAAAATTGAAACCTAGGGCAATTGTCAACACGTGGTAAAAATTTGGCGCTTTTGTCATGAACGTCCACCTCCTTCTCAAATATGGTCTTAAGCTGCCCTACTATAAGACCAAATTAGTGTCCATGAACAGAAGCAAACTGCAATATCAACCGGCCAACAATTCTATATCGATGGGACTCAGATATTAGATTCAGTTAAGTACTAGATGTAAGTTTTGGGTGGTACCTATTGGCTTAACACATAAACCATATCTTCTTCATTGAGTTAGTCATTTATAACCAATGACGATCTCAATCTACAAAACTAAATACTCTGTTGTTTTATTGTCTTGAAGTTGTTTTTAGATGCACCTATGTACAACAGACCTTTTAAGGACTAGGTGATGATTTAGTAATAATGATAAAATACCGAGTGTGGGTCAAAATGAATATTATGTACGGACTTATGCAAATGTAAATCTGTAATTGATGGAGATACCAGCTTACTATGTGAGTTGTAGTTAGAAGAACGAATTTTGAAGTAGTAGAGTGTTGATAGAATTCTCAAGTGTATTATAAATGTAATTAATATAACTTAAGAAAGAGGTTAACAATTGAATAGAAATTTCCTAATTATGCATGTTATGTAGAAATTTTTAGGCGTCGCGTCAAAACGTTATCTGTTTTGACATGCGTCTTTTTTAACGATGTAAATGTTGGGTAAATTATGGGCCGGTAATTACCTTTATTATGGAGACGTGTTATATCACAATACATATTAACAACCCTTTAGAATTTTGCAAAGGCTTTTCAGACCAAAGTCTTACGTCCAATTTTACAATCACGCCCAACTAAAAGCACAAGTTTTTATTTATAAGCTAAAGTAAAATTCCTACAATATTCAATGGATAAATCTCTGCCCTTAATAACCTTGGAAATTATTGGCACCCTTGATACAAAACCCGCTGCACATTTAAAGCCTAGCTGTAAGCTAATACATTTAGATATTTCAATATACATTTTATAGACACCCCCATTAATGTGTCGCACGGTATAAAATCCCATCTATGTGCATGATAATGTGTTACTCATAGTTATCTAGATAAACGAATCAGCAGAACTGACACTATATTGAAATAGGCTAATGGTGTGCCATTCAATGAGTGGGACTAATGAGATATTGTCATTTGTAAAATATCTGCGACACATATTATTTCGCTTTCATTGCCTTGTAGATATTCCTTTTGACACTCATCCTTACACCAACATATAGAGGTGTAATTAACTAAGTGCCTTTCCTTGTAGTCGTTCTAAGCTGTGACAAGGCAAAGAGGCTAATAGGTAATGATATAAAATGTTCCCCTGATTAGGCTCAATATGATGCCACAGACTATAATCAAAAGTTACTGAATGAGCCCAGATATTTCTGCATATCAGACCACATTTTTATATCTTTCCATCTACAATAGAGTTTAACGAAACCGTACGTATACTAAGTTTTGTTGTAACAAGAACATTGTTGTGGACATCATCGTTTGTAAGAATTCCTGAGGACGATTATAGAGGAAAGTGACGTTTCAGTGTCAAAATGTGTGTCATGGCATGAAATAACCTCATGACGGAAGAAAATAAGGATACAGAAGAGGCATAGGCAGAAATCCCTATAGATGTGGGTATATTTGAGTTAAATCAACTGAATCTCCTTCAGAATCGACACTATGAGAAAGAAACCTCTCTCAGACATTGTTGAAATTGGCTAATAAAACCTTGGTGTCATAACCATTCCATTCTGACCCTGATGTAAGTAGGTTGTGTGGAAACAAATTTAACCGCCACCAATTTGCAAGGTCCGCATTTGTTCTCGAGTTCCAATCTCAATTTGAAACTCCGGCCCATGTGTCAGCAAAATTATGTGTGACTTATTCATAAAGCTGCGTGTTTGAGTGAAAACAATCAATTACTTCTTTGAGAAATATAAACAAAAATTCGCGAACCAATTTATGGCGTGATTCGTCCGCTTTATGCTGCTCAATGTCAATATGACATGAGAGCCGGGAACAGTTACACGCGGAGCAACGTGGAAATTATCGTATTGACGCCTGGAATAATTGCGCACGTCTGTAATAAATGTACACGCGATTAGCTATTTCCATCGCCTGCTTAATATAAAGATCGCTATGTTGTCAAAGGCGAGGAAGCTTTACATTAGTTTATATATTCCCTTCTCACACGTTCTTCACTTGAGGAAATGTATCTAAAGGGCAAAGGTTCCAGGATGTTAGATAAGTCCAGTTGTCTTTGTTTTTATCTATTTCTTTATCTATTCATTTATTTTATGAATGTTAAAGACATTGACAGTATTTTCTTCAGTAGACCTATGACTATATGACTGAGCGGAAAAGTCAACGAAGGTCCAATCCGTATCATCTACTTTAAGAGTAACTTCCATTACTGAATAACTCGCTTAGTTACAAGGGAATCATAATAATATACTTGATATCCAGATTTCCGACCACTTGCCTATCCTTGCCACCTATGGGAAAAGAGGGGTACCCATTAGGGAAAGGAACTATAAATGGGTTAGAGTAGGAATGAGGTATAAGATGAATAGGTTCAGAGATGAAATACAAGTTAGAACGGGAAACATTGATCTCACTGACGAAAACTGTGATGTTAACACCGTATGGGCAGAGTATTTCAAAAATGTGATTGACTGTAGTAATGACATTTTCAAATATAAGAGGGTAAGAATTCAACACCAGCATCAAGAATATATTGATGAAGAAGTGGTGAGAGAGATACAAGAAAAGCATGATGCTTTTTTAGTGGCGAAGAATTCCAATTCCGCAGATGATTGGAATGAAGCTCGATTGAAAAGAAAAAACGTGGGAAGGTTAATACACAGAAAGAAGAAAGATTTTTTACTCCGCAAAGTTAATGCGTTGAGTAATAATCCGAAAAAATTCTGGCGGGCCCTTCGTGAAATCTATAATCCTAAACACTCGAATACTGACACAACGTTACAACGCTTCATGACTCCGAATGGGCTGGTAACCGGCCATGACGCCATGAATTTTGCAAACGATTTCTTCGCGCGGATTGATGAGGGAAACCTTGCCATCATGCCAAACCCGGAGTTTGCGAATTTACCAACCGTTTTTGACATAGAACCAAACACGACCGAAGCAGAGATAGAGAAAATTGTGCATAAGATCGACATGAACAAAAGTTCTGGCTTTACTGAGCTAGACTCCCGACTTTTGGTAAACGCTCTTTTGGCAAATTTGACTTTCATCACTGCATTTATGAACGTTATAATTGATAGAGGTGTTATACCGAGTGCATGGAAAACTGCGCCGGTTGTACTTATACCGAAAAAGGGCGATCTAACAATTATCGACAACGTACGGGCTATAACCATGGTTCCTCTGACCAGTAAAATTCTGGAGAGGATTGTGTACAATAACCTGTATGAATTCCTAGAGCAAACAAATTTCTTTTATGTTGGTCAATGCAGCTTTCAAAGTAACTTGTCGACGGCGGATGCGGTATATGAAACACAGGAAACAATCTTTGATGGTCTCGAAAAAGGGAATGGAAGTGAGAATGGAGAGAGGCCAAGAGACCTTCTATAAAAAGGTAAAAGAAGAGTATGTAAGAAGGGATGGTCTAGAGTAACATAAAGTAATTGTATATCGTGGTTGTGTATTAAATGTATTACAAGCTGTAAACAGTATTATATTCTTAGTATTCATTGTTGCTTCTAGGGATATTCATGGAAGACATTGTACTGTAATTTCTGTTTATTTTTTGAGTCTGTAAGCTTTGAATCGATTGATGAGACCTTTTATAAGGCAACGTACGAAGACATCACTGAGTGATACACTACGTTTTTTCAAATGTTCGGATAAATATTATGTAATTGGCCTTTAATACAATAAAAAAAAATCAAAAAAATCATTAATACTTTACAGACATAACTTGCAAAGAAATGGAGAAATAAAGTAACTGTGTCTGTAAAATGAACAGACTTGTATTAGCTTCAGTTTGTAAGATGCCCGCATATTGTTGGATACATGAGACGCCCCTGAGTTGCATTGTTTCACAAACATCGAATGGAACTTATGTGTGCATGCATGCACATGGATATAACCATCTTCCAGCTTCAATGGCGGCCTGTAGGTATAGGGGGTTCAAGACATCCATATCTAGCCATTCGGGGAGAATCTATCTAGCCATTCGGAAAAGTGCAGTGTCTTATTTAAATACAGAATCTGATGATATTATTTCCTATATAATGCAGGCGGGAAGTGTATCTAAGGCAGTTCCGTAGATTTATGTTTAAGTTAGCTATAAGTGAGACAATCCCTTCATTCTATTGGCAGTGAAAACTGAGATTCAACTACTGAAGCTCCTTAAAAGATATCTCCCTACTCAAGAAATGTCCCGGGAAGTGTGCCAGGATGTTGGAAACACATAATATCCTTTTCAAGCCTGAAATTCATATCAATAATATTCATCAATTTTCATTCGAACATCGACCTTTCCATAGTCCATAGTTCTATAGTATCTGTTTGGCTCGCTGACAAATTATGATCATAGTTGTTATTCTCCGTGAACAGACAAATGCCCAACTTCTATAATGCATTCATTGCTTTCGCCACGCTGATGAATATAATCTGAGAACGATGGTGCGCCTAAATGACCAAGGATCTCATTATTTCTTCTTTATTGCACACACCCAACTCAATACATCTTAACACTGTCTTCAACAACATAAATCTGAAGCTATTTCAATTATTGAAGATGTGTTTATTGAGACTCAACCCTCAATTTCCTTGACGAGCGTGTTCATTTTCACCAATACGGATCCCCATGGGAGCCATTTCCATTTATCAAGAGTTCAAAGCAATCTACTGAAGAATGAGTCAACATTTATTGGACATTAAATCATATTTGAATCACCACACTTTCATTTAGAATTACGGCCCCCGTACTCATTGAAATTCATTGGTATAACTGGATCTGTTTAGAAACATATCAATCGTATCATCTTTAATTAGATAGTGTTCCAGGAAACGGCACCATATTTATATGATGTAGTACATTTTTGTGATGAGGAATAGCTGGTACATTCTTGGGAGATTAAAATTTCATTATTACGTAGATATGCATTTACATATCATAATAAATCAGCTTCCTCGTCAACGCATCTATTACCATATTAGGGTCGACTCTCGACGAATGGTACTAGTTTAGTCTAAGACTGATATTAAGGTAAAGAGTAGGCCAACACATCTGCACACTGATTAAATTTGATAAGACCCTCTGAGTGGATTAACTCTGTTGGCATAGGCTTCGTATTATACATTGCAGTTACTCAAATGGAATTTAGTTTTGACATGCATCGTACAGGGCGTACAGGTTATATAGTTGCCTTAGAATATATCTTCAAATAGTTGCTTAAAGATGATAATTACGCCATCCATTCATAACATCATAATTGAAGCACTGCTTTATTCATCAACGAATAGGGAAATTTGATACCTGTGGTACCTGAATTTGTTTGCCTTGTGTTTTCGTGCCAGTCAGCTGGCGATTTTGTTTTAATCCGGGATATTCTTTGATTAAAACCTCAGATTTTACATCGAATGATAGTTTTGATCCTCGTTAGATATATAGGTCCAGGCCTCATCACAGTCCTGTGGTGCTTGCCTCGATCGTCTACCTATTGCATGTATTGGTAATATAATATTCTCTTTAGTACCCTGGACGGACCGGTATCTTAAAGGTTGTTTTTTAAAAATTGTGTCAATGGTCACTAATGTTGGTCTTGCATATGTGAGCTGTTGGTAATATAGATATGATCAAGGGTTGTCCCTTCATTATTCATACTTTGAGAGATGAGGAGGTATAAAATCATGCCTTTGTATTTATTAGATGTCATTGTGTGTGACTGAAAGGATTCACCTTGATGCATTAGTAGCAAGGTGACAAGGGTGTGTGTGTGTGGCGTGGTGTTTTTAGGTTTTAGGAAGATAATATAACTATAGATGGGGGTTATAAACCATATTGCACGCTTTGTCAGGTCCATCGTTTATTTCGGCTTATAGTATTCACCACAAGATAGCCCTGCATGCTAGGATCAAAGCTATAAAAATGATTACCTTGAATAATATGAATCATTTGTCTAGCGTGTTGTCCAGATTGCTGAAGAACGTACAAGGCAATAAATGACAAGCCCCAATTGGGGTCGCTTCTCCTTTGGGAGGCTTTGCCATGGGATATAAAATATTGATAAATTCATTAGTTACTTGATAATCACTTTCATTATGAACCTATTAACATCTTCGTCTCCGTCAGGTGATTTCAAAGAACGACTCATTTTCGACTAAACAACGATTCCCTCCAATACATTACTGTTCCTTCGGGCAAGATATTGGACCAAATGAAAATAGACAGATTTCGAAGATGTCGTCTCGAGTACTATTTTCATACAGAAATGAGTTCAAAGATTCCAAACATGTATATATGCACCCCTATATGGCGCTGAACAACTTCCCCGTGTACACATCCCATAAATGTGATCCATTAGATCAATATTGCATGTCTAGTTCTATATCCTTCTACTGATGGGTCCTATATATATATATGTCCTCTTTTACTATATCTCCGTGTCTATTGCTCTATATTCCTCCGTATAATCAAAACCTATGGTGCACCCTCACAACATTCTATGGCCATACCGGACGCTTTGTTTCCTTCCTCTTCCATAGTAATTACAACCTTGTGGTGATGCAAATGAGAGGGGAGAAGGGACCTGGCAACCCATCCAGGCTTTTCCATAGAAGGGAGCAAATGTGAGTTGGCTTAAAGGGATTTGCAAGATCATACCAAAGGCAAAAACCGGAATTTATGACCTTGATGAGTTCGTTTCCTCAATGCCATTCTAAATGGATCAATAGCTGGGCGGCCATTGTCCATTAACTGGATGTTTTTGTAGATTCGCATAAACATTGTATTGTCTGAATATCTCTGAAGTGTGGGCTACATTTTCTGAATGTATACATCCTTCGATCACGTATTTCATTAAATTGACCCATCGGTGTATATATTTGCCTGTGGGCGTTGCCGATCTCATCCATTTTTCTTTATTTTATTTGTATTATGGTGAATAAACCTAGAGTTCCTCTTGGTTCAGGACAATTCCCTTCTCGAACTCAATTATTACGATGTTACAACGCAGGACAACATAATTATGTAATATACATTCTGGCAATAATAAAGTCGACGCATCTACTTTACATATACATGTACCAGGTGAATAATACAAATAAGTACAATTGGAATAAAGATAATTTAAACTTGAAAAAAGGAGTCTGAGTTATGTAAAATGCCAAACATTCTTGCTTGCACGTGACAGGGAGAAGGACTAGGGGAAGTAAAAAAACCCATCCAGGTATGGGTGGTTTTCTAGTCCGAAACAATTTTTTATTTTCGTTTAAATAAGGAGAAAATTAAGAAATCCATTCCAAAGAAATTCAGTTATTTTTCCTGGTAAATTCAGTTATCTGAACCCAACAGCTGTGTGTCCCTGCCAGTATTCACCAACGAAATCCTACATAAATAATGTCCAGCTGTTTCCTATCGATTGTTTGTGTCCCTTTTCTCTTGCAATTGAGAGTGGGGGTGTCAGATTTTAACAACGCAGAATGAGATAAATAGTGGGTGGATAGCAAATGCACCAGCAAGTCCAGACCAACAGTACCCTGGATGGCTAAATGTTTCAGGGAATCCAGAGAATTCTCTAGGTTGAGTTCATGCGCCCTGTCCCTCAGCTCAGGTGGAATTTTGAGAAGAGCACATGCAGACATTTCTCACATAGACTTAATAATGTTATCATTGCTTTAATAATGTATTAAACAACACAATAGCACTCATGCCGTGGCTATATCGTGCATTTGTAAACATATATTATCTTTCTAAACATAAACAACTAGTACGTAGGTCCATTTTTACTGAATGTGGCATCGACTCCGGATAAATTCGTTCTTCTTTTTTGTACATCAGCAGATTGCACTACAAATCGACACCTTGAACGTAACCCAGGTGGCGGTGTTCCGGTTTGATCAGCAAAAGAATTATGGCTTTCTGTATGATACAAAGCATGTTTAGGACTATAGTTACGGTATAATCCCATAGATTCATACTTTCCCAGTGAACATTAGTAGAGATATTTGGACAATAGACTATGGCGCTCCCAAAGGTCTTCCTTCCATGGCATACTCTTTAAGCCCACTTTGTGAACCACTTCTCATAGTATGTCGGGCACACCAAGAATATAAGGACATCCAAATGGCTGTGGGGACAGACTGGTTATGAGGAAAGTGCTCACAAGACTGTATGCACTTAGACTTCATATTTTTATTTTAACCCTTGGTATCTTGTATATATATGAGGCAGACTGGAATGTGGTTCAGATTAGAACAGTATCTAGTGCAATATCAGCAGGAGATATCGCAATATCGCGAAGCGCATTCCTACGTGTTTTTATCTATAAATGAAATCTGGCTGCACACAGATCTATAGTTTGTGTTTTTCAATATAATATGCATCAATACAGTATTTCCCTCCCTGTAACTGATTACGACAGGAATATTATCATAAACTATGTGTGTTTCGTAAATAACTGAATATTAGCCACATGCTTTGTTTGCTCTACCACAACAAGAATTCTCTCCCCGTCAATTGTTTATATTCACATATCAGCGGCCCCTTTCCTGCAACAACCGCTATAGTTACGATAGAGACGGGTAGAACGAGATACAATCTTATTCCAGTGGCCTGCAGATCCATTCATTTCGGTAGTGGAACCTTGAATGCATTACTGATATGAGGATTTATAGTAGCGATTGTCTGCCCATATTCATGCTTGTAGTTCTCATATCCCTCTGTGTCTTTCTACCCTGACCATAATCATGAAGACAGGGTTTTTCATCCTTGCTGTATCTACTTTCTAAACATCCCCCATCCTCCGACCGCCTCTGGGTATCTTGCGTTTAATCTATATCTAAGTTCAATACTATTCAGTGGTGGCAAAAGAAGCAAGGCTTTATGACATTTGAGACGCATTATAGCGGAACTCCACTAGAGGAAAAACGGCGGCGACACATTTTTTTGTTGCCCACTAACATCAGTTTATTTCATGTTTGCAATGAAAACGCAAATGGAGGAGTATCAGATGTGTTGCCACATTCTCTGGAAACTGTTGTTTCTGTATGGATATTTGTTGCAACAAATTAGTGGGCAACAACAAAATTTGTTGGCGCCGTTTTTCTCTCTAGTGGAGTCGCATGGAATAAATATCCACACAGAAACAACAGTTCCCAGAGAATGTGGCAATAAACTTTGTCGCCGCCGTTTATCCTCTAGTGGAGTTCCACTATTATAGGGCGACTCCACTAGAGAGAAAAATACGTAGCATAGAATTTTGTTGTTGCCACTAATTTGTTGCAACAAATATCCATACAGAAACAACAGTTTCCAGAGAATGTGGCAACACATCTGATACTCCTCCATTTGCGTTTTCATTGCAAACATGAAATGAACTGATGTTAGTGGGCGACAACAAAATTTGTCGCCGCTGTTTTTTCTCTAGTGGAGGCTCTACAAGCAATAATACATGATTCAGTTTGTTTTCCATTGCACTCTTTGTATTTTGACTCCTATATATCTTTCCATAATACCTAATGGCGACACAAACAAGTTAACCCTTAATAAAATAGTATATTCACATGTATTGCTAAGAGATCTAGATATATCCCAATGCCAAACTTGGGTTATCAGAACAGAAAATGCCTAAAATATTCTTACAACATTCACGTGCCTTTGAGAGCGGCAAAGGCGTTTCTTGTTTGAAAGTACCAGGGAATAAAAAGTACTACAGCTAAGGGACCTTTTGATGGTTACTAGTCATTTTTTCTAAGAAAAACAAATACTGTTTTTTTTCCTTTTAGAGATCAAATACGAGCAGATCGTGACTTCCAGACAGATGAGGGGTCCGCCTCTGGGGATCTCCACTCGAGGAGGCAGCGATCTAAGGGACGCTTAGAGAATTAAAACATATTCTGTCGCCACTAATCTTCTTTTTTGGTGTCTCCTTTCTTATTCACATCCATTAAGCTTACTTGTGTGTTCATATACATGGTGTGTATACATAGATTTTGGCCTTAATCATTCACTTATTAATTGATTCTTGTTCTTAATTTATTCAATACCCCTATTTAAATTTAAATCTCACAACACTATATAATAATGACTTGGAGATATATTCATCCTAATCGTTCAAATAAGTCCAAATGAAATGGAAAACCGGCTGGGCAAGGTTAGCAGATAATAGAGTGAATAAGTTAATTTTGGCTGGGTCCTCTTCCGAAGGAATCAACCAGTATTTCGTTAAATGTGTACACCTGTCGGTATATCTAATCGGAAATCTTCCATCGAACCGAGGCGCAACATAACTCTATTCTCTGCAAGGTAAGCTAGTCGCGATATTAAAGAGCAATGTACATTCATTAACTTCTCATCTGTTTCAATTATTTCTCTGCATCTAAATTTATATTGGATATAATATTGTTTGAAACTATGTTTTCTTGTAATAAATTCCACGGCGTTATCTCATGAGAACAACTTTGGATTCAGACGCCCATGCATTTGATATATTAAACATGTGTTACTATTTAGACATGTATACTTTCAATGGATATCATGATGCAACTGTTATATTGATTTAATCGTGAAATGTCTCTATAATATTACAAGACGGTTATGAAGCAAACCTTCTTGGATACGACAGTTTCGCACTACTGAAAATGTCTCAAACAGCGGGATATGCCCCATTCCCCATGTATTGGACCACTATAATGGACCACAGCTAAATCTTAGCTTTCATAATGATGTTCTTGTTCGTGTAACTTAAGAGTTAAGCACAATGATGAGGGAATTGGCGAAACATCAGTGCAAAGTTCTATAGTGTAGCAAAGAGTATACTTGCGTTCCATCCTATATTGCTCCAATGAATACAGCCTAAACAGAATCGTCTGAAAGATCAGAAGGCTGGACAGAAGCGGATCAGAATTCGTGGACAGCCATTAGGTGATTGAGCTGACGAGAAATCACTGTCATCAAGGCGACTGCCATCTTGGCGCACCGATCATGCAGGTAGGGACGGTTTTGTTGAGGTAGAAGGAAATGCTCTTGATTGGATTGTGGTGGTGTATGTATGGCTCTGGTTCTGGGAATATGGATGCTTTTTGAGTGGGTAATGATTGCGGCGCTCGATGAAATGGCAATTAAATAAGGCGCACAGACTGTTCAGTAACTTTTCTGAGTAATAGATTATGATGTAGGAAAACCTGACCTGATAAGCCCACATGCTTCCATTCCCCAGCGTTTATACGGCAGAATGCAGTCAGTTGTATTCTTTTACACCGATAAATGCCCTGTAGGCATACGGAATGAAATAGGATATTTGAAATATTAGAAGGTAGAATATTCTATGGATTAATATTGCATCTATTTTTGGAGATCATTGTAAGAAGGAACCGTGAAAGGAACATTACAAGCAAGAGTGTAGTTATTCGGGCCTGTAGTTAGAGGCGAACTGTAAAAGGGAGGGGCTATTGCCTTAGCGTCTCACTATTGTATGCCTCGATCTATTGTCTGATAATGAAAAAGCTGGGAGAAAGCCTGAACTTCCGTCATAGAGATCCTAATAAAAGAGGGAGTTGGATCTGGCGTTTCTCAGCAGTTCCAATGTATCCAGATTCTTTTATGTGACAAGAAATTAGCAGGCAGTACTATACTTCCCTGGATCATCTCCAATGGATCGATGGATATTATCTCTAGGTAATAAATGGGCACTTGTGGTATTATGAAACCACCGTAACCAAATAATAATATATCTATGATATTATCATTTTCTCAAGATCCCAATGCCAATGTCCCATATGAGACGTGTATTGGTCTGATATATAACTGTCTCGAATAGGGAGACACATCGATTGGAGGGAATTACGATCTTTGGTATTGGATCCGACGATTGCAAACATCACTTCAACAGACAACACTATAGGAGCATGTTTATTGAGGTCACCGCCACTGTGGTAATTAAATTATGTTCCTCGGAATCAGTCAATTTCAATCCGAATCGTTTCTCCAGACTGGGGAATGCATCCACCTGTCCTCCATTGACCACGTTTTCCTAATTTAGGAACTATTTGGAATGTCTATTACACTTAAACTACGATCCACCCAGTATGTAATTAAATGGAAGTTGAAGGAATATTGAAGCTATGTTATCGGTTCGTAACTGAATTAACAACTATGCGAATTGCTAGAATAAATTACATCAATAATGATCATGGTCGGACTGGAAGAATTAGAACTTCTGAGTAAATGTAGAAAGTCTGCCCGGAAATAAAAAGGACAAGCACATGCGTGTGGAGTTTATGAACCAATATGCCTACATGACAATTGACAATCAATGGCCCTGAAATTACCTTCATGCATTGCAGAGCTTCCACCTCTCACACTATCGCTTGGGGCAAACGCTCATGCAGTTGAGAATCCGACGCTTTTTTTCAAAGCACGCTAATTTTAGGCGAAATTGTAGCATTTCTCCAGGGTTTGAGAGCCACGAATTTAAGCCCTGCCACCTTCATAGTGACCTACATAATGCATTGAAAAATAATGTTCATCTTGGGAACGGGTTTAGTAATCTCTCGGGCGATACAAGGAAATCAAATAAATTAGGTTGGGGCAAAGATGATGGCTGGAGAATTAGGAGATATATTGGCTGGAACCCCTGAAGGCAAATATCAAACAGATCACAATGACAACAATCGGGCCAGCAATCTAAACACAATATTCATATGACGGGTCAAAAATGTGTGTTAGAATAACTATATGTTACTATGAATTAATATTTGCTATTGAATCCAAGGAATGAGTTCGTCAAAACTTGCCTCGTAGCAGATTTGGTATTATTTACTAGTTTCGTGTAAATCTTGATTAATTTTAAAGAAAGGACATTCACTTAAAATAAACGACTGCTTTTTAGTTATTTTTAGTGAATTGACATTGAATTCTTCCTTTGCCTTTTGAAGATCCTGTCGCTGTCCTATCTACCATCCCCAAGCCTCCGGTAATAAAACTCTCCGGAGCTTTGGAAAATCGCCATGGAGACGCTCTAACCACAGGAGGAATGAGGCTCCATGCCTTTCACCCTGGAGAGGCATAGGTTTTGCGCTGGGAGCTAGCGAAGTGCACAGAAGCACATTATTGGGAACTAGAAACAGGCGCTAATTCTTCCTCTTTCACAGCTCCGATCGAGTAGCATAAACAAAATATAAAAGTGACGGAGGCTATGGTAAAGGTGTAGATTTAGTGAGGGCGGTAATGTAATTTCCTGCCGAGTAGTCCCCATGGAAGGGACTTTGAGAGGCCTCACTGAAGTAAAGTCTTATCTTCGCATGACAGCGACCAGCTTGGGAAGTCCCAGAGATTCTCGTTTCGTTGGAATATGTCCTCGAGAGCGTCCGTCACCTCCGTCAAGTGCCTTCTGATTAAAGATGTCAGACCAACTTTCTTGATTTTCAGATCCTTGTGTACCGTTTTTAATTCCTTTCAATATATGCAACTCATAACATAGTGCTTCCCAGACAAGTCGATATAATTAACTAAAGAGTCCTTATGAATGGCTGCAGATTTCAAGAGTAATCAGTCATTGTCGGGAGGTCTTCTGTAACATATTCAGATTGATACAGACCATTCGTATATCCCACAAAAATCCCCTACCATGGCAATAATTAACACAACACCGTTTACAAATATAATTCGTACATCGATATGAACAGGTTCAGCTAAATCATTGGTGTCATATTCGAGGCACTATACATGCATTATCTTGGTTGCTTTGATATCCGAATCAAGAAAATCACCTTCCTATAATCTAATTCGGCCGATCCCTATTTCCTTAAATTGTGTCATTATTTGGCATATGGTTTTATTTGTGATCGGTCGATTCATAACGCCTTTTCTTAATATCTTTAATCAAACATACTCCATAATATCAAACGGTATGCATAGGAAATATTTCTATACACTTATATAAGTGGTGTGACACAATGAGCAAATGTTTGAAGCCCACCTTCGTGCAGTACCAATTACACCGGTCTTTACCAAATATCAAATCCCTATGATCACGGGCAATTCGGTCGAAAGAAAAGCGAAAAATTAGGCCAGAATTTCAAATAGCTTCTGACAAGATATTGACAGGTTCGAAAAGCTCCAATTAATTATCCAAAATGCACTTATGTGACGAAATGTGCCCCTATATTCCATGTTACTTTCAGATATATTACTATAAGTTACTTGATATGGCAATGTGTGGTTATCTATTTAAACCATATTTCCTTCTAATCATAAACATGACATTAACTCAATAGTTACGTATAAGGAAATGTCCTGTCTTCAACTTGTTTTATATGCTACACATTTCCTGCCTATTCGTAGAGTGCTTTGGAATAACCAACACGCTATACCTACAAAAGAACTACATAGATGGCACACATGTCTCTGGGACTACACCCAACCTACATTCCATTTTTTATACCAGATGTAAACTGTGGGCCCATAGATGTTGGCATAGGCATTGCATTGGTTGGTATGGACTGCACCCATGTGGACCATGCCATGTATGTGCGGCCCTCAGTGTCCTATAGCTTTATATAGGTTTTGATCGTACTCCTTCCAGGCAAGCCGATAGATCAATGAATGATCCACGTCTGAAAGAGGAGCAGTTTCTTCTTGCCCCCATTTATACAAGTGTATGCCAAATTACACAAATACTCCAGAGGCAAAAACGCGGGCACATATTGTGCTGAGGCTGTCTAGCTTGATAGTGTCTTAAATCTACTCGTTATCACCCAGTCAGTATGTTCAATGGTGGCCTTTCAATACTGCACCCACTTCGCCGTGAAAGTCTATGGGTGATTTACTTAATGGGAGCATGCGAGGAACACTTTTGGGTAGGCCTATATATTGTTGCCTTATTCCTCCAGGAGTGGGGAATTATCACAGCAAACATTCCATTCAACCTGCTTCGCTTATCTGGACGAATGGTCAAACACTATTCCACTATGACCATTGAGTCCACCATGCCCATGCAGGATATTATTCTTTTAGCCAGTAATTTAGTCTCGGAAGAAGAAATCATGGACGAATTATAGATAAGCATTTAGATTTTCAGTAGTGTGGGCCACCGTACCCCGTATTGTTGCTATGTACAAATCATAGCATTAGTATTGATTAGTACATCTTCAGTTTGGACATATCCCTTCTCTTTTAAGTGATGATCTACACTTTGCATGAATACAACTGTCCTATAACCATTAGAAACAATGCCCTCATAAACAAGTAATGACGACTGAAAATTAATTTAGCTCATTTACTCATATATATACAACAAATATCGAATTTCGTAAAAGAGCCCACTGGCATAAATTGTGTTTGTATAAGTGGTTAATTTTCACCGTTAGCCATTGAAAATAATCCTGTAGGCTAACCTTCTCAAACTTGAATCAATCATGTATAAATCACCGCTATCATATGCGGCCCTTTATAAGCATTTGGGGGAGATATACTTTCATTAACCCCTTCAACCCCAGCCTCCCCAGGGGAATTTGGGGGTAAATATCCTACAATTAATATGCATATATCTGAGTAAAAACTACATTTCAACATTGTCTTTCACCATAAGATGTTTATACCACCTTGAAGCACTTCCCACAGAGATCCCAAATTTGAAATGGTTATGTACTAAAAATCGGTTACCATGGCAACGCATTGTTCAATTAAAATAATTAGTTTAATTTTGGGTTTATACAAAGATGCTTTATTATATGGTTTAAATAATCTTGGATCTAGATTGGCCATGTCACTAGGAACATTTTGATACCAAACACATCAGGGGATTCCTAAAGGTTACCTTGGAAACGTCATACAATAATACCTACCCCTATAGGGTTTACCAGAATACCATTATAGAGAAGGTATGAGAATAGATACCCCTGTATTCAATTTGACAATTTTCCTACTTAATGTGGATCTTTTGTTCATTTGTTTTGCTCAAGTCGGTCTAAATGGCTCCCCTATTAAATAAGGTTAGTTTTTACAAATTTATATGTTATGTTATATTTATATGTTTTTACAAATTTATATTCATAGCAACCAAATGAGAACACATGTATTAACAAATTGGAGAAATTTTCTATTTTTGGTTGCCATGGTAACAAAACTACCCCAATTTGACAATAAATTATATTTCTGAATTCTCCTTGTTGAGACCTTTCTTCTGATACCACACTTGCCTATATCAGGAGATTTCTAAAAAATCATTATTTTTCTGAGAGAAATTAGCCTAGGGTATATATCCTAAGTTGTTTCCATGGTTACCTTTGACAAACACAGAAAAAAATGGATTCGTTCAACTAATTTTGATATGCTTGGCAACAATTGAGAGTTTCAGCAAATTTGGCTGAATGTTTTAATGGAAATTAATCGTTTCAATTTATAAATAATTTCGAGTGAAAATTGATGTATTTTATCAAAATCTGTTTCCATGGAAACGGTTTTTCGAGTAGAACTACATTTTTTCTCTAGTAATATCAAGGTATCAAAGACCTTGAAATCTAATGTTTTTATAAAGACAAATTTCTCAAAATAGCTCAATACAAACAGGAAAGATGATAAAAATAAGTCTTAAATTGTTACATTGTTTCCATGGTTACCATTCTATCCCCCTTGAGTTGCCATGGAAAAAATACTAGAAAATGAATTTCCACGATGTATGCTTTATGGTGATACCAAATACACTATAATACATAGTTACACAAAATTTCTATAACTATTTCAAATTTGGTCAAATTTGGTCAAATTTGCCCAAATGGGCAAGATTTGCCCACGTGGGGCTGGCAACAATTGTTGGTGAAGGGGTTAATCCATATTTGATATTTATCAACGTATGATAGTTTATTACTCATTCTTTTCATGATCATAAAATAAAACTGAACATATTATTAAATTTACTTGATATCTAATATATAAAGCTCTAAAAGGTTTTTTTGTCACACATATTCTGGGGATCCTTTTGGTCTGTACAGGTCCGTCGACCCTGTCTGGAGGACATTATATATGGTTTGTGAAGGTATCTGGGGTGAAAATGTGATTTTGAAGCCTTTTTTAAATTGGGATCTACACACTCTATTTATAGCCTGGGAAAGCCACTGTGAGATACTATGTCACTTCCAGGGGGACCCGACTACATGCAGAGAAGTGGGAGAGTGAAGAAGAGGGGAGGGAGAGGGGAGGGGTATTGGAGAGGGGAGGGGGAAGGAAAGAAGAGGGGGAGGGAAAAGAGGGGAGGGAGAGGATTAGGGGAAGGGAGAAAGGGGAAGGTGAGAAAGCGGGGAGGGTTAGCATGAGGAGGGAAGGGAGGGGAGTGAATCAGAGTTGGGTTGGGAAAGAAAAACAGGTATGAAAGACAGAGAAGAGGGGGAGGGAAAAGAGGGAGAGGAGGAAGTGTGGGTAGAGAGGGGGACCGTCCTGAGTACGGGTACTTTGCTAGTACTAAAATAAAAGTTCACCAACAGTTTGCATCTTTACCAATGGAATCAATGATTCCATACATCCAGATCCTCCTTGTACAGTCGTTAGTGATTCTTATAATATAATAAAAACTTCACCCTGTCAAAGTGTATTGTGTAATTTTCAATGTTACTGAGTGTTACGCATAAACATCCGAACATAGCAGGATATGGACTAGACAAAGTATCCGTCCCCTAGCCCTCAGAGGCAGAGCATTGGGGACGAATACCGTCCCATAAAATTTAGGCTAGAAAAACGGATTTGGCAAATTTCAAACTAAAGTCTTGCTCCTGCTAATAAACCTTACCTCATATCAATACTTCTTTATAATCTTATTATCCTGACTCTCCATGAAGCTGAAAACAGTGATAAACACAATTTCTGCTTGTGAATGCAAACCCTCCCGCATCGATTTTTTTGCCAGAGGCTGGGGGACATGGCCTTGACCTTCTCCGTCAGGGGAGTAACAAGGGCATTTCATTGGACCCGCCCATTCCACTCCTTAGTTCCAAAATGGCAGCCACTGCTTTTTGCCTTGACGGGACTCAGTTTGTACGGAAATCATGAGATAAATATAGTTTTAACAGGTTAATTTATTATCAAACATGTCTCCGAAGATAGATATAAAGGTACTATTTAAATTAAGCTAGTTTATTTTTGTTTATTTCTGTGTTAACAATGTGTCTGGAGGGAAAGTAATTTGTGTGTCATATTTGGAACCATAATGACGGCTGGCCTTGATGGGGGAGATCGGGGAATGAAGGGCAGCTATGTGGGCTAGATATGGACCTAAGAAATCAAATGAGAAAAATAACTTGCCATGTCATTCTTCATAATAATTATACTCTCAATTGAGAAACTCTCAATATAGGAACTATAATTAGGATCATATTGATGCAAAAATCACATCTGTCAATGATGACACTCCATGTAAACTAGTAAGAAGTATGTGCCCTGACGAATATGAATGTGAAATAATGGCATCAGCCAGACCTGCCAATAAAAGTGCACCCCATGGTTAACTTGACCTCCAATTTTCTTTTGAGCGTGGCAAGATATATTTTCTTGTGGTAATCTATAGGGCATGACCTCAAATAAAGGTGTAGAAAATTTAAACAATAGACTTCCATAGTGAACCACCGTTTTCAAGTGACTCTACAAAAATACTAATGGGGTAAGATATTTTTCCTTTATTCTGTTTCTCATGTAGTGAGGAACAATCATTCTCTTGAACTGTCCTGTATACACATTGGTAAACTAAAATAGCTGATCTTCTGTTAAACTGACATTGCAGCCACACACAAAATTCGTTGGTGAAATTTCCCCCCTATAATTCCTCTGGTAATAATTAACATATATATAGATATCTATTACATATTAAAGGAACAGAATTCGATTTTAATAGCATTTTAGCTTTGTTTCCATCAATTTTCCATGGGCTCTATGGTATCGTTGCTTTCTGGTGGGACAATGCAGAAATACTGATTCAACCCGGCTGGCCATACGGCATGTGCTCGGTGAAGCGGGAGCCAGCCTTTTTTGCGAGGTGATACCCAAGGAAGTGAAAAAATGGCTTTCACCTTATTCAAATCATTTCTCATTGGATTAAACTTCATCAACGACCAATAATAGAACATGAAAATTCTATTATGTCAAGATTTGAGTGAGAAAGACTCGAAAATATCTTGGATTCATGCCGATTCGAACGGTGAAACTTTTCAATGGATTAGGCCTATGTTACCTGCATGTGCATTGGAACACAATAACAGCAGTCGACTAAAGGTATGTGAACGTTTCAGAGTTGCGTCTCTACTTACTTCTATTCGTCTATTATCTAATGTGGAGAAACATGGGTCTGCGTTCTATATTCTGTTTTCTGGTTGTGTCACAGCTTCATCAGCAAATGGAAAGTTGAGTGATGGCTCATTTCATGCGACAGAGGCCTTGATAATAAATAGGGCCTACACGGTGGGAAAACGAGAATCCGAAAGGAGTTCTGGTGTTCAGAACAGGTATTCATACACGAGCGTTGCTTCAGAAAAAAGTAATATCCCTGCTGCATTGACTAATGGTTTGTGAGAATCAAAGTACGTGTGCAGTTCCTTCAGAGACGGTAAATTGTATAAAATAACTCAATCAATAACATTTCTAATTTTGGAAAAAAATAAATCAATATTGTCGCAGATCTGAAAAAAGTGAATATGGTTGAGTCCCATGAATCAAATTGCCCGTTTTAAATGTTTCCGTCAATCGAATTTTAAAATTCAATACAACTCTTAAAGCATGCTAAAATGGCCCTTGAAACCAATATATCAAACAATCAATCAGTCTGAAAATAAACTTACACTATGCCTACTGCTCATCTGGGCTTATAAAGGCAGCATGGGCAACCTATATTAAAATTTCCATTTCATTTTAATAACCTTTCTAAAAATAAAAATTTGGAATTATTTCTTGAGAATTGACCTTATTTGAATCTGAAGATTGTTGTTTAATACCAGTGCTAGATGGTCTGATGGCTGATGTCCCCAGTCCAATTCCCTAGGCTTTTTAAAGTGGCACTTGCCGATCCCATAATTCATTTATGAAAGTTTGGTCAAATTTATTGTAATTGAATACTGGTACAATAGAACCCCCTTTAGCCATGGCTTACTCAATCTGATCATATAAACTCATATTTGTGAGGTATTTTCTGAATCTTCCTGTTGAAAATTATTTTGGTCTGCCAGACCAAAATAACCCTCGTAGGCCTACAGTGCGGCCGTTACGCAAGTTTCAATGACGCACACGCATTCCGTGAAGGACGTCATTGACGCATTTTCAAAGGGAAAGTCATGATGTAAACAAAGCTGTACCGTAACTACTCTGTCACTGGATGATGATGTGTATTTGATCTGCACAACGCCTGTGGAATGCATACCTTACCAAAAATAGGCATAGATATATTGAAAGTATTTCATAGACGTTTATAGGTTTAAACATACACAACAAAAAGATAGCCTACGAGCAAGGTTCCTGTCGCGGAGGTTTGCGTCAATTTTTGTGACGTCATGTGTTCATGCGTCATTGTGACCCAGTTACTGCAGTTTCAAAATGAAACCATGTCATATTTTAAATCAAAATCGTGTTATATTTTACACAAATCCCGACATCCATTTTCAGTGATCTTAGCCACTTTAAGTTGGCACATATATAATTATTCCTTTATCATCTTGTAACAAATAGGGCCTACGCATTATTGCAAGAGACCTTCACAAATTCCGAAACACAGATCAGAGTTGGAATGTTGGCAACACGTTCATGCTAATAGGGGAACCTCTCCTCAAACACTTGGAGCGTCAAGTTAAAAGTCAACTGAGAAGAGTCAAGAAGCTGGTATTTTTACGTTTTAGATGCCAGGGCTGATCAAATTCTTAGGAGACCCGTCCACTGACAGAAGTGTGGCTCTAAATCAGGCTCAGAGGCAGTGATTTACATAATTTGTGATCAAAGGCTGCCGTTCCTTTTCCCATCTTCTTTTCCTTGTTGATGCAATTATGCAATCGACCTTCCTTCTTATCATCCCAGCAAATCTATTTATCAATCTCCTCAGAGAGGGTTACTGGAGGATACTTTGATATACAGTTATTTATACCCTCAGAGAGAAAGATGGGTATTAAGGGTGCCAAAGGTGAGAGTTCAACAGACTCAATCTGCCTATAGTGCCTGTACCACTCACAGGCGTAAAGAATGAAATTATGCGATGAAACACTGAATCATTAAAACAGACAGTCTAGCCAGTCAGGAGAGACTATGTCGGATCTAATGACTAATTAGAATGATTTTTACTTATTAGTAACTTTGACAATATTAATATTAATGTTGACAGAACTACAGGTCACGTAGTTACAGTTATCCGAGAACCTGATCTCGTCAGAAAAGCAGATGCCAATGTTTATATATTTGTATTTTGAATAATGTTCAGATTATTGTATTTAAACAGTTTAAAGATATACGCGGGTGTCCACGCCCACGCCACCTAGCGGCTCCTATTTTTCTTTGAAATATTTCGTTATCATGATAAGTTGAGATGTATTTGTGCATGATTTCCAATATCTACAGGGTTTATTTTCATTACAGCACTTTTGAGGCATGTTTTTAAGATTCATTTGTATTGGTTATGCTTATGTTTATTGGTTTTTATTGGTTATTTTATACTTCAAATGACCATAACTTTTTTTTAACCCCGCCAACGTATAGTTTTTTTTTGTAAATCAGTAGCATGATACACCAACTATATGTGTAGAAAGTTTTGATGAAAAGTCACCGATCAATTTTTTTTTATATAGTGAAACGTGAAAAAAAACACATTTTTCCATAGACTTTAATGCTAAAGCACTGTTATTTTCAGGCGGCTGTAGAAAAAAAATTAAGTCGTTGAGATATACTTTTTTTTTCATTTCTTGCTTTCTTATGTAGTCAGGAATGATCCCTGAACGTTTCATGAAAAAGTCACCGACCAATCTTTTTTCCATTGAACACCCGCATATACCTTTAATCTGAGGCGAATTGGTATGGCATATTTTTGTTAAACCCCACAGAATGAAATGGACATAATAAATCCCAAGAATATAGCTCTGCGAAAAGATGAATGATCAAGTAGTAATAATAATGCATAATATCCCATAGGAGTAGAATACAGAGAGTGAATATCTTTAAGCAGGGACTCTCCCTTTCTTTCTCTTTCTTCCTCACCCATACTCCCACTCCTTCCATTGAAGAAGCCTGGACAAACGTTGATAAGACAAGCAAGCTCCTCCTTGATGGACATTTGAGTAATCCAGAGGCCTTGACGACAAACGGGACAGGTCCCTAACACCCGACGTATCCTCTATCAAGATTACTCTGCCCTGTACCTGAATAGTTGTCTGAGTGTCTGACCAATAATGCTACACTGAGCGCCAACTAATATGAGTTATAGCCCATTAATAGCAGATCTTTGGATTCTGCTGGGGTTCTGGATAGTTATAAATTACTGTTTGGACAGGAAGTCGTCAAACCGGAAAACGGATGTAGTAGTTTATTTTTCGGATACAGGGGTTTATTTTTCGGATGTAGAATTATTTTGCGGATGTAGTTAAAATAATGCTTCCCGCGTTGCCGCTCATGCACCTACCTCATCAACTAGTTGTTTGTCGCCTAAACATCACTCCCAATAGCTCCAAAATCACCGATAATGTTCCAAATATCATTGTAGAAGGATATTCCACTTGCTGAATGGTGGTGAACAACGAAATAGGGAATAATCCATTTGTCAATTCCTGCAAATCATCGTCATGTTCGCCCCAAGCGGCCATGACAGTTCCAGGTTCAGAGTTCAAGGTCGGGTCTTTACTAAAGTTCTTTGGTTGTTTGTCGTCGATTCCGCGTTCAGTTTGGAACGTGTATAAAGTCCTGGTCACATTAAAGTCATTCCTCCACTGTTTCCGATGGAAATATTAGCCATTTTAAAGTAATTACAGCCTAAGCCTCGCCATTACATGACGACAGTAGACATCGTGCCAGCCTCGTGTGTTGATGTGCGGGAACTTTCGAATGAAATCCTGCGTGCGCTATATAGACTACCGTACACCATAGAACTGCCCGTAGTGTTCTCTGCGTACACTATGCCGAAAGATCTCCACATCTCTTCCGGTATACACGCTCGGCTTCTGAAATCGCCATTCATTGAATACTTAATTCCCGTAGACTAAATCTTCGCTATCAGGCTAAAACAACATTTAAAACATTTCTACCGATTCAAATCTTTTATTTATTTCTTTTTTAAGTCCCTAGACACACGCAACACGGCATTCGAAAACCGGAAGTCTTGCTGATGCTTTGGATAGCAAGCAGCGGATCCTTATAAAAACAGGCCGGCTCGCTGAACATAAACATAAGTAAATACGCATCTCTGATTGGCTGTTGTAGCTGGAGGTTCATTCGGCCAGCCGTCGCGTTGTCACTTAGATTCCGACTAAAGCGGTGCAAACTTGCGGAGAGTAAACACAGGGTTTCTGAAATCGCCATTCATTTATTACTTGATTTCCATGGAGGAAAACGTCGCTATCGGGCTAAAACAACATTTAAAACATTTCTACCGATTCAAATCTTTTATTTATTTCTTTTTTAAGTCCCTAGACACACGGATACGGCATTCGTAAACCGGAAGTCTGATGCTTGGTTGCATGCAAAAACTGGAAGCTTCGTTTGTTTCTGGAACGGAGAGTGCGGCTGACGTAAACGACATTGTGAAGTTATGATTACGTGTACATATGTGATATTGGTTAGAAAGAGGTAAAATAATCTAAATATTAGCATGTGATGGGTTAAAATGTGTAAAACATGCTAATTTGGACGTTATAAAGGCTGCATTTGACTCGGTCCTTTCCATGTCAGATGTAAAATAGTAACCTATGTATTGGAGTTAAGGAGTTAAATTATTGGAGTTCTTCATGCTGTAAGTACATCTACAACCTTTTTTTGAGCCTAATATTTGTTAATATGTGTTTAAACAGTGTTATTGAATCCAAAAATCGGCTATTAAAGTGATTAATTCCCTCGATTTTGTGTCTTCGGCTTTTGCTTGAAAATAAACCCCTCGGCCCTTCGGGCCTTGGGGTTTATTTTCAAGCAAATGCCTCAGACACAAAATCTCGAGAAATTAATCACATACTAATAGATTCTATATTGGTCTACGATCATACAATATACTCTCGTAATACCCTAAGACAACTCAGGTAAATCACCCTTCTGTGTTATTTGTGGATATTTAATGTAACTATGGGTATCTCGAGGGAAGTTGCATCAGTTCATATCTTTCTAAATAAGAAAACATATTGGATAAATACAAATCGGTCACTATATCCAATCAGCCGGGTATATCAATAGATGATATGGTGCTGTATGTAGAAAGCAGAATCATATATATAATATATGTAGCTGATCTCTGTTCACGGAGCTAGGGTGGGGGGCCTAGATAGATACATCTGTTGTGTCCCAGAGTTGTCATCTGTACGATATATGTTATATTTCAGACTTTTCCTCTTTTTTTGCACATATTACGCATAGCCAAAATACATTACTAAGACACCTTTTCCTATTACCGTCCAGATATTCCTGTTCCTGGAACAAATAGCTTCATGGCACGGACTATTTCTTCATTACTGAGATCTTTGCTCCCATTACAAGAAGTCTTTTTCCTATTACCACTCCCCTATTACCTATGACCTGTGTCATCTGCTGCTATGACGCATTGCAGTTGGTCCTTTTAAAATATGACAGTAAGGATTTCATCCTTTTTTGCTCCTTTCCTAAGCATCATGGATAGACTTGTACACCTTGATTATTTTTATCATTTAAATAATAGGGCATTGCCTACAAAACAATTATTAAACTAATTATTCTTTTACAGAAATGAAATGTATCATATAATAACCAACTTTACTTTGGTTGGATTTCTGGTCTATGAGAATAGCCTAAGGGACCCAGTGCTAGTCTACTAGCCACTATTCAGACACCACATAGTAATGTATCAAAATGAGCAACTGACTCTGACATAAGAAAGATGGCTATATATGTGTATACCTCTGTGAGAGAAAGAAAATAAGGTATAGCTTCGGATATTAGGATATCCACAAGTCAAAAATGTTGGATATTTTGGATATTTACTATGACACATTTTTATCCTGACAGTTTGGGGACAAAACAACATCTAACACATATATATGAGTATATAAATATAATATATGATACTTATGCTGGATGATGCAGAGGAACGTAGAACACGCGTCAGTGATCACCCTATTCGCCGACCTTGATACAAAGTACTATACAGTAACCTTTCTCCGAGCTCTAGATTTCTCACTACACCTCCCGTTGTCCTAACCATAAGCTTCTCAGATTTCACATGTCATTGACAAAGTGCAACCTCTGGCTTCAATGCCTCATGTCTCTCCAACACTTGCCCATGCTCTAAAGCAAAGCAAAGCTAAGATGTACAAATAGATAGGAAGGTCCTGCGTTACCCCGTGCCTCCAGATCATTCAATTATGTTTTGGGTCTTGGTGAGAGATGGTGCTGGTCTGATCTTCTATGTCTTTCTAAAACTATTGATGTTCTGATTACGATGGTGTTGTAGAATAGAACTAAGAGCCATGTGATACAATTGCATTATTGCACTACTTACATGAAAAATGATATTTAGATTTTCATTTAGATTTAAACAGCTGGACTTAAAATCCCATTGCAAATTGTTCACATATCATTAGAAATGACTATCTTCCATCAAAGCAAAACTAGTTCACTTCATTAGTAAGAACAGCTACATTCATTAGTTACATTCCCATGCATAGAACCTTTGACGCGTGAGTATGACGTGTGTATACATCCTGAGTATATGGTTGCGTGCGTTTAACCATACATCTAGTATGTTGGTGTTCATGTCAGCGGTGACGTAGACTTCATATGACCGGTGAACATTCTCTCTAGCTGCAAGGCTAAACCTTTCAGACCTACTCTAAATGTGGACACATAACAAGCTGATCATCCTCAATGATACACCATGCCGCCTAATAGTTTAAATGCCGAACCATATTTCGTTATTTGCAGGCCATATCTATACATTAATTGCTCTTATACAAAACAACCTGTTTCTTGCATCCATCAAATCTATCATTTCGAGGGGTGCTATAGGATGGAACCAACTTCCATTAGGTATCTAAATTTAAATCTTTTGATTTTGGTTACGCACAATTACATATACATACATGTATACATGTATGAGGTTAGTGCTAGGCATGACCTTACAACGGGTTGAGCAGTGTGTTCTATAACTTATCCTTTATCCTGATCCTTTTCATTAGGAATCTAACTATCACGGTATTCTTGAAGTATATAATATTTATATAATATTACATAATCCAATGATATATGATGCCCCTACTGCTGCGGGGCATCTGTCCGTATAAGGTCTTTACCGTGGGGCATATATAATACAATTGTGAGGCATTTTCAATGAGATTTATTTCAGATAAGTTATTATACTTTTTCATAGAAATATAATATATGGCAATCAGCGGAAGATCTGACACGTCAGAGTTGACCAACCACTTGTAATAACATCAGCAATAAAGAATTTTTGAATTGAATTGAATTGAATTATGTCGTGTGTGATTATTTGTGATTTCATGAAAAAGATAAAATTGTGTGTAGTGGTCGTGATGTTGGCAACTAATTGCCTATTGAGCCAGGTATAATTATGTAGAACACCTAGCCAGTAGGCGGGGTTGGAATACATGACATTATTGACACGATATTATGTCCTCCTAGTGTAGATATATACCCAAATATCTATCGGTGTCTCATTCCTGATTTTTTCATCTGCAAATCTTTTCAGACCCAGTACATCTATATGTTCTAAATTAATAGCACTGTTTTTATTGCCAAGCAATCTCCAATCGTCACGGGATGTTCTAGGGTTTAGTTTAAAGGCTGAGAAATTAGAAAGTGGACAGCCTTGTCTAAGTCCCGAGTATATTTCTCTCAAACCTGACGTGAATCCATTGTTGCATATCACACTGAACAAGGCTTTATGGCGCCTACATATACATGACACATACATGTGCTTCGGATATAGTTAGAAACAGAACCTTGTTACATTTCCACTTATTTTTCCTATAATAGCGGAACTCCACTAGAGGAAAAACGGTTGTTGTTGCCAACTAACAACAGTTCATTTCATGTTTGCAATGAAAACACAAATGGAGGAGTGTGTTGCCACATTCTCTGAGAACTGTTGTTCCTGTGAGCAGACTTGTTGCAACAGATTAGTGGGCAACAACAAAGTTTGTTGCCACCGTTTCCCCCTCTAATAGAGTTCCGCTATGAGACTTTATTTACCAGATCGACAATCTAAAAGTATCAAATATTATGCCTCTAGAGATATTGAGTTGTAGAAGGGATCGTTAATGCTATAACAGTGGTATATACTTCCCTGCTGAATTACCTCAAATTGTGCTTACAAAAAAATCTACCCCATATTGCGACTCTTTCAGAGCTCTGAGAAAATGATCCTTTATCCTGACACGTCATTCATTCAATGACAGACCCAAAGAGAAAACTTGGCTCAAAGTATATATACATCTATGTATAAGCCATGCTTCCTGATGTGCCATTTGTGAGTACCAATACGCCAAACCACTCAAGGGTTAGATCCCATCCAAAACTGCTGTTGCGACTTGCACTTCAGAATTTGATGTATCATGATATATTTCTGCCCTTTTTTAGTCCTCTTCGTAAGATTGATCTGCAATCAGTGCCAACGATGGGATCTTGCACGCAGAAGCTAGTGCGCTACTTTTCGCAGTAGAAAAAACAGAATAACATATATATATATATAGACCATACAAACAGCAATGAATGAGAATATTTCGTTCCCATGTGAAGAATAACATGTACTCTTATATTTCTCTACCCTCTCGCAGAAACAATAGCATTAATTATACGACGTATAGTTTTGTGTAATATGGAAAGCTTTTTTCTTTTTTCATCTATTATGTCACGGGCACATTTATAAGCAGACCGCCACTATGTCAAAATAGGTCTATTCTTTTAATGTTCATGTGAGAGTATTTTCCGAGAGCGATCTTGTTCTATTCTCCCCGTGCTATTTCCGATATGAGACACAGGTAACAACCAACTTCGGGGAAGTTAACGTCATCTTTACACACACGTGTATATTAATTATTATCGCACCAAATTTATCCATCAAAAGGTAACAAGCTGGTGGGAGAGTAAGACTATAGTTGTATTACTATTGCTTAAAATAGATGAAGATGAGAAGTAATATCTAAGTGTGCCCTCCTACTCTTGAATGCTACATTATATAGGTCAAGCAATACTCGTATGGCATTGATACAAGCCACTGGGGTGATAGGTCCTTTTACTCCTGGCTTTCATCCCCTTGCCTGCCCCCAGCTCAAGGGCAAAGAGGCAGAACGATAGGGAAGTTCTCAGTGACCTGGAGGGAAGAGACGAATATTTCCACTAGATAATGTCACCTAAACACTCAGACTTCGTTGTCATTGAGTGCGTTTTTCTCAGCAAAGTCATAATACTTTCTATTCCGCCCAGGTTTCTGTCCACTTCCATGCACAGCTATAAAATAAAAACTAGAACCACAATGGTCTATGCATGCGTGAACTACAGATTGTGTTCTCTTTCTTTAATAGATAAAAGGGAAACATCACATTGCATACGATAATGTGATACCCGCTCATATGTTTGGATTCCCTTGTTTTACAGTTATAACAAGGCCCTGGTGGTCACTTGCGGAGGAATGTTGTCCGATAATATGATTTATTACACATGGCGGTTTCCATTATATATTTAGTGTTATATTTTTAAAACATTGTCAAATATAAAATGAAAATCACCAGCCATGACATAGTCACCTTTTTAAACCATCATTATCATTAACCTTTCACGATGAGTGGGACCCGCCTACACATGAGTGGGACCCGTCTACTTCCGGCTCGCATATATATTATTTATATGAATGACATCTTCTATGCGAAGCCTCTTAGAAATGACATTCTGTCTTGAATCTTGGGACCAAATTAGGATACATCGTTGAAATGATTGCACATGTATGATATAATTATTCTTAAATAGTGTGCATGAATAGTTAAGTGATATAACAACCAACAATAGTTTTTCTTTCATATATATTGATTTTCTAAACATTTTGGAGAATACTTGTTCACTTAAACCACTTGACAAGATGATATTGAAGAAGAAAAACAAACCATAGAGATATTTTTGGTGAGCTGATTACAACTCTCTCTGATTATATGTCTAAGTATTGTATGAGCATAGAGGGCAGGATAAAGGAAATAAAGGATATTGAAAAAAACAAAAACAAAACAACAATAGTCTGTAATGACAAACTCTGAGGAAATTTTGAAAGAATCAAGCAATTATGCACGATCTCAGTTAAGTAAGTTCGCAGTATTTTCTAATATACAGAATACAAATGATTGGCAAACAGCCCAACGTCGCTCATGTAAACTACGACTACTGCGGACCTTCCAAGGACATAACGCTAGAGTAGATTTAAAATCTCATTCACTAGGCCTCCATGAAGGGTCCCAGGATCACAGGGACGTTCCCTCAGGACACAATAGAGTGGGACTCCCAGATTCAGGGGCAGGACTGAGGTATCCCCAGAGGCTCTAACCCCGTGTCACATCAAAGTGTGGCCCCTGTAAAAAATAGGAGAAACGCCAGATGTTGGCAGTATATAGGATAAAAATACAACCGGTTTACACCAAAATTGGCGAGATTGTTTGATGGACATTGACTTAAGAGGAAATCCATTGAACAGGATCGTTCTAACCTGTTTATCTGTGACACTCAAGATAGTTGGAATCAGGTTAGGTTCATAGGAAAAGCGGGGAAAGCTATTCGTGTCATGTTCTACATGACTCTCCGGAATACCCAATATATATATAAAGTTTATACCTTAAAGTTTTGAGACCCATCTCAGGACTCTCTCATATAGGACAGTTTGCATTGCAGAATAGTGTTTCTCGCTGCACCTGCTCATCATCTTCATAAGTCAGGTCAAGTTCACCATTACCCACCATCATCATTAGTCACATTTATAAGGTCCTCAAGTGCTCTTGTGTGCATAACATGCAAAGCATCTAAGACGAGATCGGTTGAATGATAAAAGAGCTGGTAGTGTCATCAATTAAAGGATTCATTTACTGCAAAATTATCGGCGATCCATCTATTATTAATGTTGATTGAAGCTACTGTCACTTAAGATAGGACAAGGACAGGTAACGGGGGAAAACTGCTCTTGTCAGTATTATATAGACCACTATGCATCTGGTTTGATAAGAAAAAGTTCCTTGCTAACCGTACAGATATCTGGATCAAAGCCGAGCTCTATAACGAATTATATATTTACTGGCGATGATTATTAGTAGCCTGTTAAAATAAGATAATTATTACGCCAGTAAAGCTCCTTTGAACAACTTTCATCTGACTCAACCAATCAATATATCTACCAGAACTAAGCTCCAACAGACGTTCTTTACTCGATATCAAATTAAAGAAAAACCTGGGAACACGTATAGCATATATATGTTAACTAATTACAGAAGGAAACGATGACCCATATGGTAAACCTTTGTGTTTGCTTCATTCTATTACATCTCCATTATAGTCTGTGTCCCATTGTTCAAAAAAAAAGTAAAGATAATTAGGTTTAGCGAAGATCTGTCTACTCTATAATATTGTTTTGCCATCTCTTCATTTGTCTGACCCTCTGCCCTATTTCTGTACCGCTCTTTGCTGGATGGCGTTTGCAAGTCGACTTGAGCGTGAAAAATGGACATACCAACATTATTAGTTTGCACTTTTTTGAAGGGGTCATAGTTTGTGTGTTGAATGTTCTCCCGTGTTTGGTATGATCAGGATAACAATTATAAGATTATTATAAGAGTATTGTAGTAAGCTCCTGCTTTATCCCAAGGTCACTTTTCTCATGATTGAATGACATTTGTCTTCGACTTAGCACTAATGAGGAACTGTAATTTCCGTTCAATCATTCCCTGAATTTTCTTTCTGGACTTCTTGATGAATGGAATTTCCACGATTCTAATTTCATTTCAAACAGAATGACAGCACCTTCGTCGCCGCAGTAGGAGACCAATCATACTCACTGAGGTACTTTTTAGGATACAGGCAAATTTTCTTTTCCCCACGGCAAAAGACTTGGAAAGTTTGGAGCTGCGTTAACAGATATTCACTTATTTCTCTGCGATTGGAATGTCATAATAAAATGTCACTTACATTTAATGAAGATGAAATTAAATCGTGGGCGGCACCATTCTCGGCGAAAAGTCTCCCTGGAGAAATCATTCCCAACAATGGGGTTAATGTTGCTCTCACGTGTACCTCTTTAATGACCATGGTATATCTTTCGGGAATCAAACATTACTCCAAATGAAAAAAAAATACTTTTATTCCACGCAGGCGATGGTTCTATATATATATATATACGTTCTTATAATTTGTATACCCTTTCTTGTCTAATGGATGATATCTAAAAATAATTTACTGGCTCTCGGGGTAACTAAGATATACTTGATAATGTACCTTCCTGAATAGCAGTCTTTATGTTTACCATGGCCCTTGTCAGGTTATTTCCCTATAAACTAAAAGGTTGAGTTCTCGTTGCATAAGTAGCAAGAAAGGGAAATTGTGAGGTTTGCAAATACCCCCATCAGCTTTTCTCGGTTTTCCTAGACACCTAACCCGAGGCTTATCATTTCGCAATGGGTTTTTCCTATTAGTAGTAAAATTAAGTTTGGTTATTGCTGCACCTGACGACATAACATTGCTCACGCAATTCGTTGAAGCGGTTTTCATGTTCATCTCTAAGGAAATATCTTCCAGGGGAAGAGAATTACTGCAAAAAGGGCTACCATAACGATCAAGAAGGAGTCTTTCCTCATCAATTAGCCTTAAAATGTGCAATAAATGTCACCTTGAATGACAGCTATGCTCTTTAATCATCACCAACCATCTTCTCCTCTTTTCTTTTACCAGTTCGATAATATTGTTCACGGCTTGCATGTAGTATCTGTCGTTGGACCAAGTAGACTTTAGGACCCAAGCCAATCGTTCTTGTTGACAAGTGGGATGTTTTTGATAATCCAGTAGATTTTAAAGAGTCGGAAGTAACACTGAGTATCACAGCAAAATAAAGAGAAACCAGCCAATGAATAAACCAAAGGTTAATTGGAAATATGGATAGATTATCTGAAGAAACTGTAATGTCCTGAACTATATAGTTCACAGCGTTGGCAGATGAGCCACACCTCTTACCAATAGAATATTCGAAGCAAATACAAGCTAGCGCAATATATATGTTCATTTGTGGAACTATTTTTTCCAGTAAACAAAGTGAGTTTTCGTCCTTAAGTCCTTAACTAAAGGGAATCCGATTGGTTTGTGTGTTTGATTTACCTCCATGGACTATTTCTTTTAATCTAGCATTATCCCTTTCGTAGTGTCTGGAGTAGACGATTTTAAGGATGTCGTTAATCCACTTATCCTTGCTTTTCATCTTGCTAGGAAGGTCGGTCGCTCATGTGGAAGTGGGGGATAATTTGGTACGGACCACAGAAGGAGGCGTCAGTTGATCAAATCACATTATACAACTGTCCGCAACAATTGGAACAGCAGTATATATATATGTTACTGATAGGTCCAAACGTGAAATACAATGGTTATATTGTAGAAAATCATAGCCAATTTTAATACCAGGCATGAGTGAGTGGACCCTTAAAAGCGTCGTGTTCGGTCATGGATAATGGAACAAAAGCATTCAGCTTGACTGATGATCCATTAAAATTAAGTCAGCAATGATCACAATTTATGAAGGTACATGTCTCTACAAAATTTGAATACTCTCCGTTTCCTTTAAAACCAGTTCCAGTGGCATCATACAATATCTGTCACTTTTTCTAACGGTGAACATGTCTTTTTGGAGTCGGCTCTGGAACTAGAAATCAGGAACGATCAAATACAGAACCTTTCATTATTCAAAGCTAAAAGGGGCAGGATATTTGAGGAGGCGGGTTGGTCTAAAGCGCCAGTCGACTCAGTGACATGATAATGCTATGGGCCCGAGCACTAACAATTCCACATCGTCCCAACCGCTGAACGTCAAAAATAAAATGTTGCAGTCAATTAAATTTGGTAGTCAATAATAATTGCAGTATCAAGCAAATGAAAACATTTTTATGGAAGATATATACATACATATATTATATAACATTCAAGCACAAAGACTCCTTATTTGACTCCTATTGAACCCAGGATTTTGCAGAACATTATTCACACCATAGTAAAAACTGCATGGGAAAGAAGAAGGTCAAAGTAATTATCTGAGTGAAAATGCTTTGTAAAAAGCAAATCTGGGCATGAGATGAATGGAGAAAGGAAGAGAGGATGATAAATGACACTGTTATCAAATTCAACGATCTATCGTTCGATCGCGATCGGCAACGTAAATAATGAGCTTGTATGGGTGCATAATACTTGTCTATTCCGCACAGATTTCTTGTTCCTGAATTTGGGCATGATAACGATATTGCAAAGAACCACAGAGTTCAATTCTTCCTCCACGTAGGTTTTAATTCTGATTCTTGCCGTTCACCTGTGAACCCGGCCATAAGCTGTAAGTTACCCATACCGCGCACTCCCTTTTCATCTCTAAATGTGTTCTTAAGGCACAGGATCAATGGTCGAAAGTGTTGAATGGATCAAGGTAGAATATCCAAAATATCGGGTATCTGTTGACATTGACGACAAGGATTCGGATGTAAAGAAGCTTAAAGAAAAAGAGGATACCGTCGGAGTGTATATGTTGGGGTTCACCTTATGACCATGTCTTTGATGTTATACCAACATGAACCCATCTCTGCAGGAGTTCTCCTTCAACCACTCGACGTTGCTGTTATTGTAGAAGTGCACTAGGTGATGAGCCCATGGCTAGTTTATAACAAGCGGTTGATTATTATAAAAAGATGACAAAACAAATTAACCTACAACAAATCTCCTTTTCTGTACTCATTGTTTTGGGTGTTGTAGTCATCTCGATATTATAAAAAGAACTGAAGCATTAATACTCGATCAAAAAAAGAAAACGTCTCATTATAAGCCATGCAGTTATTCTCAAAACTATAACTAATTAGCCGGCAAAATAATGATCTACATGGGTTACTGAAAAAAAAGTCATTCTTCCATTATTTAAAATTGAGAATCTTTTAGTAAAGTGTTTAACCCACTTTGTTTGAACAAGAGCACTAATGCTACAACGAGTATTTAATGGTGCATGTGGCAGGGAAAGGTTCCCAGGGGAACCCATGATAGTCCTGGTCTCTATTCAAGCAGCTGCAGGTTTGGTGCGACTTTCAGGAAACATCGTATACGCTAAAAAAGAGTGAGCCCCTAGTGTATGGTTTAACAAGGTCTTTTTATATGTAACTTTTCCCCCACAAAAAGAAATGCCTGCAAAGAATTCTAGATTTTACATAGTTATTTCATTCGTGGCATATTTCATTATTGGTTGCATTTATGAGTACAGTGGGCGTTTTGGAACTTGGAATATCAACCATTTCGACGTTTAAAATCTAAGAGGTGGAAAATGTAGGTGTACTTTGAATGCAAAGAAACCAAAACGCTAGGAAAATCTTATACCTGTATAGCTTCGATTCTGGGTGTTCCTGCCCAATAATAACACCAATGCGACACGGAGTTTGTGCAGGTCATTATGAGGACTTACACCGCCTTGAAAGTCTACTCGGTGATTTATGTTAATTACACTATGCAATAATGAAAAAAGAATATTTTATTATCATGTCCTGCAGGACAATAATTAACAAACGCAGTTTGTAATGAAGGCGTAGTTTTCCTGAAACTAAGATATGCACCTAGAGTCATATTATTTGATAGAGGAACGGAGGTGGGGCAGTCAATTTCTTACAGGTGGTAGTGAGATGTTGAAAACAAATCCTAAACCAATTAGACCATTGCCAGGAATAATAGGATCTCTTGGGTTGAATTAAGCTTGGAATCTACCAAGGAGCTGAGGAAGCCATTAGTCCCTTTCCTCGGCCTAGCTCGGGAGGTCTTTGGGGCTGAGGGATTGTGCAAATCATCACATTATTATACTTGAACTTGTAAAACGAACCAACAGGAAATGAGAGCAGATGAAATTTGGGTATGGCAAATGTCATCGCATTAATGTCATGTTGATTATTTTTTTAAGGAAAATGTGATCTAGTCCCAGTGAATTCCTCTACTTACGTGATTGTCAGTTGAATGTTTGACTAGTAGAGGCAACATGCATGCCCCATATCTAAAACATAATCTGTATTGACATTCCATTATGCGCCATATTGTATGTGGATCCCGCTGTTGTCATTCTCCCATTAACACATGATATCATGTTTTTTCTCTCTAGAGTGTTTGAATTATGTTTGTTTGCTTTATGTAATCGCCAAGTTTGTACAATTTAATCGTGAAGAGTCCTCTAGTATTGAAATATATCGATATGGTTTTGGTGGTGCGGGAAGATCACCGTGCATACATAGACTTAATTCACCATTCCCTAGCTTTGAATAGAAAACTTAACTTCTATTGGCTGAAAAATCTACACCATCTGTCTTCTTGAGAGAGAAAACCTTTACACAAGGTAATGGAAAAGTTATCATACCACAAAATATAGTACAATCTCTGTTAAAAGTTAAGTCTTGCTCTGTTTATCAAAGATTATAAAGTTGACATAGACCTAGGCACAGGAATATTACAGAACCCGAATGAACTGTTAGGTTTTCAACGATATATTCTCGGAGTTATTGGATCACAGACAAAGCATGTAGATTCTCTGCATGGTGCGGATGCAGACAATCCAAATGGAATGTGCCGTTCATGATACTCGTAAAATCACTAAAAAAGATTCTTGTCTGGGAGAAGGCAGGAAGAAGGCATAACTCTGATTTATCATGTACTCTGTGTGACAAGCAAGTAGTGATTCCCTGATGAAATGCCAAAGAAAAAAATGACATCATCGGTCTTCGGACTAACTAATATGAGCATCATGAAGAATATGACCATAAAGTTTGCCCTGCAAGTAGAGGTACAATGGAAGGAGGCTTAATTACTTCATGGTCAAGGGTGACAAGGTGTGGGGAGGTCACGCTTAGAGGTGTGAGGCGTGGATTAGCCCTATACTCCCAAATCATGCCTTTATGGGAATTATGTAGAAAGGGGCTATAAGATCATTCAAGTAGGTCTTGTGGAATGAAAAGGTGCGCATATCGACACGCATAAATTTAAATCTTAAGTGAAGCACTAGCCCCACAGCCAGAACAAACATGTATATACCATGCTGGCAAAACGTATTTGATGAAGTATTGATTTGGCCATATAGATTTTTATCTGCAGTATTGGTCGTCCAAAGTGATGGATTTTTTTTAAAACATATTTTATTTCGAGAGACAAATTCCATACAGATTATGGTACGTTTCATGTTCACGAAATCCACATGCGACAAAAAGATAATATATATATACATTAATCTACGCTACCACAATGCTCTATATTTTAAGTAATATTTAATAATACAATTTTCATTACATTATAACACCATATTTTTGTGAGTTTTTTGGCCCTCATTAAAAACAAATATACAATCCATCCGCTTGGTTAAAACAATAAGTACTTAGTCTTTACCAGTTGGTTGATATATATCTGATATAAATGGCCGTTTACATATTAGCACTTCAGTGCAATGACATTTCTGTTCAATTCACAATAAACAATGACAAGACTCCGTCGCTAATCAGTTGTACATTCTTCAAGAGGACAGTTATTTGTTATCCCTTTGCTAACGCAATGTTACTTTCAGGTATTTCTTTACCTCCGGCCAAGTCTTGATTTTAATGTTGGGCAGTAATTTATTCCACATAGATGGACCCAGGAATTGTGGGGTTTTCGCCAACTTTTCCGTATTTGCATTAATACACAACAAGTTTGGGCCCTCGGCAAGCCTGGTTTGTCTGGGCATAACCTGTAGATACTCATGATCGTCTAGCCTGTTATACATGAGGCCAAAGATGGATATTCTACCTCTTATGTCAAGATCTTTAATACCCAGTAATGCCTTCATTTCTAGCGTGGAATAATTTCTGTTTGTGAAGACTAATCTGATTGCCCTATTCACTGCACTTTGAACCTTCTTAATATTAACTACTGTAGCCATATTATACAGGAACAGGCCATAATCGGCTAGCGGAATGATATGCGACTTCACAATAATCTTAGCCAAGTCTTCATTGATGTAATATCGTATCTTTGCGAATTTGTTTACCTTCGCTTGAATAATACCCCTCATTCTCAAGATATAATGGCAGTTGTCTGCGCATTGACAATATACAGGCCCTTGTCCAATAAGCCGATTCTCATGCGATTCTCATGGAATTTAGTGGAAAAGGGTCTGTGACGCAAAATCGCCTGAGAATTGGCTTAGTGGACTACACTCTGTCCAGCCTCTGTAGAGCGCGGCACCCGCGTACTGGGGTATGTGTCCCTCCTTGAAGTCTCTTTGAAGTCCCAGCTCTTCAGAGGCTGGACAGAGTGTAGGCCCTTAAGTACATACCTCTCTAAAGTGGTTATTTATGTTCTACCATATAAGAAACGGTACAAATGTTTTGGTTGTGAATGCAGCAATAATTGTTCTTTGGGTATAGCTTCCAAAGTATTTGATTATGGCCTACATTCCAAAAATTCATTATGCAACATGGTATCAATGGAAAGAGCGTATTAATGATAGAAACTTTTATCATGCAATCACGCCCAACTCAAACATGAAAGATTCCCTCGAGAAGGCTTTCAATGTTTTGATCGCGTAATTAGTGATGCATAACTGAACATTTCGAACATCTAAAGCGTCTTAGATTAGATTGAATAAGGCATTTGCATACAAACATTTGATTTATACAGCATCGCTCATTTACTAGAGCGCCGTAAGAGAGAAGAAATGAATATAAACGCCTCTCTATCCTAAATTTCCCCGTGCCCTTTGGCTTCTAGAAGAAAAACCCTTAAAATTTAGTGTCTGGTTAATGGGGCCTTTTGGCATTATAGTAATATTAACGGTCAGTTTTTCATCAAGGCAGAAAATGACACTGGAAAGAATTGCTTTCACAAACATCATTTCGAGGCAGTTTCATCTAGCTAGGGTAAGAGTCACCCTGTGGGCAACAGAAATTCACCTGGTATGGACAAGGGCATTACGAAAAAAAAAACGAAATTGCGAAACATTGTCTTACATTTGGGCGATGTAAGAGAATGAAGCTAACAGAGGCAATTTCCACGAGGGCATAGGCTGAAGCTTAAGCCGGGAATGGTACCATTGACTGAACTATCCATGGCAATAGGGACAAAAAAAGCCTGACACAGGCGATAAGGTAGCGCGCAAATCCCTTGGTTTAGTGTCGATCAGGTTTGATGGGTAAGTCCATATCTGTAGTGATGAATTTCCTAACGAACCAAGCTGAACGCTTAGGAGGGGGAATGCTTGTGGCATAATGCATGACATTAGAAGGCTTAAGATGGGGATGATATTAATCATTTATATTCCCCATCCGACGTTAGACCTACCATTTCGCTCATATATAGCCATAATTCATTTGCAACAGATTATATACTACAAAGAACTTTTGTGGTTCCCAATAGCGATTTATGAAGTCTCCTTTCCTATTTTGCCTCATACCTGTTGTGAAGTTAAGACAGTTTCTCCCCAACCAAGCCAGATTACATTTAGACTTGTCATCGTCCACAAGGTTCTTATTACATTAGCATAATCCATAGACGTCATTGTGAATTAAGATCAGAAAAGACTCTCACGGCCGTGAGAGAGACTATATATTGATGACGAACATTCACATCCCACCACATTCCCGCAGGAATGTATTGATTTTCATTAGGGTCGCCTTTCATTGTTATTGACGATATACTGCCCCCATATTTAGGTTGACCATGAATGTGCCATACACATGAACACGGTGTTTTCACTTGGACGATGAGTTATGCTCTTGTAGAAAGAAAGTGCCTACAGTTATGTTATGACCCGGTAACAATGGATACGATCTTGCCATCCACTGATTTGTCTATTTAGAACAGTGAAAGTGATATCAAAATTCACGAACATGCCTTTGTTTGAGACTTTCCATATATCCTCTTTGTATGCTTAGTAACATATATAAGTTCATGAGAAGGTAGCCAAATATCCACACTGTCCATGAAATATGGAAAATGTGTGGCTTTATGATAGTTCCGGGAATATCGTCAGGTATGACAGTATCAAGAGTGTAGGCAATTGTTAAAAATCAAAATGCATCAGTAGCCGATGACGAAGGCATATATTAATTCCCTAACAGAAAGGATTTAAGCGAGTGATTTTTATACACCGATGGGGAAGTTGATGACAACATTTGATATATAATATATACATTATATATATACGATGGCATTATTAAACTCTGATGTATTCTACAAGGGTGGCTTTTATGACGGGACGCCGCATTCCACTCAAGTTGTTGAGTGGCAAACATGAGTTGGTGCAACTTATTTAATCAGCAAATGGCTAAATGACATTGCAAAGTGGGGGCACATCAAAGAAGATTTGCGTTGAATAAAAATATCAGCATTAGATTTGATGGGTATAACATTTAACAAATTGATGAGGGTTACTGTAGGTGGTGTTATTCTAACTAATTCAAAACACATTTCAACTTGGCCTAGCTTGAGTAGAAATGTAGCATGTATGACGGATATTTCTCTTGTTAAACTCCATCAAAGACTTCCTTTGGGAATCTGTCAGAAAAACTCACTTACCTCTAATGAAATCCACTGATTGTTCAAGCCCATAGATATCCCTATCGCAGTCATCTTTTATCCGAGCGCCAAGCCTGATTCCAGGTATAAGGTCCCTTTTGTTAATATAGTCTATAGTATATAGCATAGCTTCAGTGGCCTGTAGACCACCTTGTGGCATGATTTTACCACATATCATATCCTCACTTCTTTCATGCACCATCATCAGCCCTCCAATGGTTATGTTACCCTCTACTAGGGCAACCTGCACCCTGCGGGGCCAGGTGAAATTACCCTTTGGGGTGGAGAATACTGTCTCTCTTAACATACTTTTCGGTTTGATTCTCTTCCGCCGACCCTCAGGACCCGCTCTGATATCATGGTCTCTATTTTTTCCTCTTCCCTTTTCCTTTGTTCTCTCCCTCTGTCTCTGTTTGTTCCGCTGCTTTTTAATTGGTTTGTGTGTTGTGGTTATTCCCGCCTCTGTATTTTCATCCATACTTTGTGTTTTTGTCTCAATTTCGCCTTCCTTGATCCGATCCTTCTTCCTTTTCCGTCCCTCTACCGATGAGAGGATGAAACAAAGTATGAGAGAAAGGAATAGAATTGCAGTGAGGAGCCGAGGCGTAAATTGACTAGGGGCGGCCATATTTCTATAGGTCTATTGCGCGCTTTCGATGGGAGTCTCGTCAACTATTTGATCAATTCCAGTGATTCTTATCTCTCCTTCGTTTTCAAGATGACAAGTAATACACATTTGCTCTTCCAGTTCCGGACAGCATAATATGCAATTGAACTCTCCTGTCAGTGAGGAGATGGTGGTGTAAATTCGATCGGTGCCGGAAGGGGGCGACCACAACAGGTATTGCAGAGACGACCTGTCACAGGAATGATCACTGATACTTGGCATAGATCAATATCAAGGAGACGGCAGGAAGAGTATCTTCAAGGATACGCCTGTCACCTCCACATCAGGGGCACCTCTCTTGCGGGCGAAACAAACCGCAAGCGATTCCTTTGGCAACAAATTGGCCTCTTGTGTAGCAGTCCCAGAGTGTATTCCCCTCTTCTCTTCTCACCCCCTTCGATGCGGTTTATGATTTCCTTCCCGCCCGATAGTAAAGAGCACTCAATGTTCAAATTGGGCTGAGGGTACCATCAAAGGATCTCTTTAATCGTCAGATTCCCTAAAAAAAGACATAGCGAATCAGTATTAACATGTAGCCCACAGTGATAATCTTTGAATACATGGCCAGCTATATAAACTAAAGGTTCTAAAGTCTTTAATAATGCTGTCAAAATTATGAGTAATGTAGTTGTCCTTATCCCATGTTAAAGTCATAAATAATAACCGGAGTAGGGGAAAACGGAGGAGGAACAAATACCAACGGGAGCTTGTAACTTGAAATGATTTGATTTTCCCCGAGCTAGTCACGAAGCCATAACTTGATCAATGTTCAAGAATAAAAGGATACTGCGACGTAAATGGGTTTTGACTTGAGTAACTCGAGCACCCGACAAGACCAATTACTTAAACACGAAAATTGTAGTTCTAGGTTTGGAAAAAATGCTTGAAGTGGTTGTTCGTTACCCCAAGACCACTCATTGTAGTAAAACCTTATTTATAAAGGTCCTTGTCTTCTCTTCTCTTCGCCTATTTCTTTCTATTCTCATATTTAGCAATCGTTAAGAGGTAGTTCTGGGTGTTCTGGGCAATAACTAGGTTAGGCTGAGATTTAAGGACTGATGACACGAAGCTTCTAATAATTACTGATGTCTGGTTGTTCAGGGATTAGGAACTGTAAATCATGAGCGTGAGAAAGATTGAGTAGGTGGAAGGGTTGGAGGAGGGGATGCCGTTAGTGGTGGAGGGGAAGGGGTGGGTGGAGCAATGGGAGGAGGAGAGAAGGAGGAAGGAGGCGATCGGTAGGTGGATGGGATATTTCACTAATTAAGCGGACTCTTCTTTCCCTTCCTCCTTGGTAAGACAGATGGATTGAGCCCTAATTCTCCGTTCGTAGAGGATGATTGTCTCCCCATTCACTGAGTCCCCGACTGTGAAAAGCTAGCATTGAAAAGCACCAATATAAATCAATGCAGGGGAAAATCGGACACCCTTACCCCTCACTTACTTTATCTTCTCCCCCACTAGCAATCCATACGAATAAACAAAATTGGCTGTCTCCAACGGGTGGTCCTTAACCAAAAGTGATAGACATGAATGAGAGTCTTGGATTATTCGCATGAAGAGTCGATATTGTCAGACTTTCACGCACAATATATATTTATAAAAGAAGAGTTCTGGAGTTTGGTGTAGGGTCTGGTATGTTATTCATAAAGTAGCTACCTTCTATAGAAATCAACCTATTGCTGGAAAATATCTTCCACCGGAGGATTATACCCATGCTCTACATAGTATAGTGAAGCCGACGTTGGCCTTTTGCTAGGGACACACCAAGCTCTATATAGCTTTGCTCGTAGCTTTCACTCAGTTTCAGGATATCAGCAGAATATGGGACAGCTTCGACGTAAACCGTTATATGATGAGAATGGACCGTGGGAAGTGTGTTGTGGGAAACTTCAATAAATGATAAGGGCCCCGGGCTTCCAAAAACATACTCTGTCTACATAAAGAGGATGAAGATGCCAGCTCAATGAAACATGTCATGTAAGACACTACTATTGGTAAATTCGGGAGGCAAGATGTAATATGTAGGAAAACGTGATTGTCGAGAGATAACCGTTTGGTAAATCTTACCGATGGAATGTCTTAACGCACAAGATTATCTTCTCATATCACAACACAGTTTGGAATGTGCTATAGACTTGTGACCCTGTCTATGTCAGATGAGCAATTGCTTATGCCGGAAACCACAGGGGCAGCTTGTACTTCAGCTTCGAATCAATGTTGTATAAGCCTATGAGCAACTCCGCGGTAGCACAGCCGAGCAGATGGAGGAATTTATAGAAGAAAGTTATTAGATTCATGTATTCTTTAGGGCTTATTCTGTCAGACCTGTATAGATCTATGAGCCCTCCCGGCTTCTGCGCCGCAGCTGGGTACATATTTAGAAGAACAAGGTGGAATTGAGTGTATGGACGGTGCGGAGACGGGTATTGGGAGTAAAATGTTCTTTGCTCGAGTAGGGCGGCAGCGTATAAGTCTTAGCTGACTTCTAAAAGACCAGCGTACTTTCTCTGCGGTGACCAGATAGGCTGCCTCTTGTAGAAGGGCAAGCTAATAAACTAGCCGTAGCCTTTCACAGATTGGTATAACATACACCGCTTATCCCCGTCCTTTACAGCCAAGCATCCGTCCTATTCTAGCCATAGCAGTATCGCCCTAACCAGTGTCCTTTATATCAGTAATGTTATCCGGGTTATCTCAAGGGAAATCACACATCACTTTAATACAAAAGGACCAAGACGAATATAAGCCACGGTAATTCATCTCCCAGTCAGCCCTGATCACGATTTCGACCGGACTTTCGAGCGCTTTCAGTGTGTAATTGCAGCAATCAAATTTTCTGCCCCGGTCTTAGTTCATACAGTTTCAATATCTAACCCGCACAGCCGATTTATTTCTCCTAAGGAAATGGTCCTGTGTGAGCGCCTCTCATTATTGTGACCACTCTCAAGGTTCTCCTGTTTCCTCTGGCCTATCTAGAATTTAATTATTTTGCCAGCCCTCATTGTCTGGCGTTTGAACGCTTGCCTCAAACCCGATCCCTTATTATGCCAATAAAAAGGTTGCATGATCTGCTTTCAACTCCATCAAATGTCAAGCTTTGGTGACGCTTGTAAGCTGGCAAAATCCTGGAGGAGAGAGAAGTCGCTCTGGGAGCCACAGGTAGTGTGTTGTGGTTGGCGACATGGGAGTTGCCTCGTGTCATAGGCTATGCTATGCCTTGTTTTATTTGGCCTAGCGGTTGAAGCTTTCTACCACATAATTTCTTCACAAGGCAACTAACTTCGTGGTCGCCCGCCACCCAGAAGGTCTATGATAATAGACCCAGATACTCGAACTCGGTCAGAAAACATTCATGAACCGCATTATGTGTGATGGATTGAACGCACTAGTGGATCTGAGTTCCCTCCCTTTTCATGTTAACGTTCATGATACAGGATATATATACAGGTTATCCATAACCTTTTTCAAATGTAATGCTCTTCTATGTAGCTCCTACCAAAAGGCTATCCAATCCAGTGTTAGGGACAAACAATTTTCTTATTACGAAGCCGCCGATATCTTATTGCAGACATAACATAGTAGTATAGCCAGTAAGTGCTTTCACCCGGGCTTCCACGCGTATCAGCCAGAGGCACGGATTAAAGCCTACCACGCTGGAAAAGCTAGCGTTCCAGTATGTCACACGAAATGCCAAGGATTCACACTATGATGGATAAATCCTCACTGCTGGGGTGTTTCATTCCACCACTATTTGTATTTCCCTAACTGTAGATATATAGAGGCAGTACCTGAGTGTCTAGTTGACGAATGCCTCCGCGTAGGTTCCCTATGTGAATAGCAGCGCCTTTGCTCCCGGGTGCCTTCTCACTGCAAAGTCCCTCCTGTTCCTGGCACCTCCACAGCCAGGTCTGTGAAAAGAAGGGAGCAGGAGGTGGAGGAGGAGGTAGTGGTGGAGGAGGAGGAGGAGGGGGAGGAGGAGGAGGGGAAGCTACACACAACTCTACCTACAAGTCAGCAGCGACAAACTGGTGGTACCAAGAACAGTAGGCGTGCTCGCTCTCTGTCTCTCCCTCCCTCTGATCATACATCTCCAACAGAACGCTCTGTGAAATCGTTTTTGAGGCATATAAGGCAGAGTTTTTTTTATATTGTATTCAGAAATATATAGTGCATACAACGATAAAGGGATGTGGGTGTGGGAATGTACAGGATAAATACAGAATACAGAGGAATACACTACGATGGCCGTCGGAGATATCTGAATGTGTACTCACCGAGAAACAGTTTTCATTGAGTGAATTTTCACTCTTACACTTACGATTTTTGACTGATGAGCGTTATTCCGTGTCATTATAATAAATCTAAACTGATATTCCTATATATGGGATACTGTATGGGATATTATTATTAGTATAAATAATTGGAGCGTTAAGGCGTCTTCAGGTCAGATAAACCTTGTGTGTTCATGGATATGGAAAACTAGAACTTTTACCTATGTCATGGTTTGAAATGTGATCAGTTATTCATACATAGCTCTTTCAATCAAAATTCGCTTTTATTATTTTGGGACAGTATGCCAGATGATGGAAAATACTTGTAAATATCTTTTTAGCACTTATGGTTTGAGTTTGAAGCATGGAGCAAAGTGAAGAACCAATTTGGAGGTGGGGTGATGCAACAGAAAGCCACCAGGCTGAGTGTTAAACAAGTTATTCATTATGCTGGACATGCATAGAATGAGATCTATAAGGTTATTAATATATATACTATTAGCAATGTACCCATCTGCGATGGTTGATTGGGATCAGTCAAGAGAGACATACAAGATAGAGCTAGTTTATTTACATAATAGAGCGAGACTTCTTCCATTAAACCTTCGGAGAGAGACGCCTTTAAATTACAATTGGTTCTTCAACATAAGACAGGTATTATGGTGGACATGAAGAATGATTTTAACCTCAGAAGGGACGGTAGGAGCAAATGTTTAGCTCTAGGTGTTTTTGAAGGACGATCACATTTTCAGATCCGGTATAGGGAAGATTGCAAGGACTTGGAATAATCTGAGGCTTGAATTAAGAGAAATGAGAGATATTAACTCTTCAAGACTTATTTGAAAAGGTCATAATATATATTGAAAGGTTTGGAAATGAAGAGTAAATAATTAGATGGTCTGTATTACCTAATAATCTGTATGTTGTGTCCGCCTGTCACCTCTCGTATTATGATGAATATTTCTTACCTTGATATATATGGAACTGTTATGTACTGATAGGCCTCAGCCTAATTTGCTTTGAGTTTGATTAGTTAATTATTTGAATGGGAAATTGGATTAATTGTTGAGATAATACTTGGTTTAAATTGATTATCTTGTACGAGCACGTTAGCTCTAATGTTCTGTAACGTATGAGTGTTTTTAACCATTAATCTGACAATGTGTCTCTAATTTGTACCATAATGTCTAAATATGCTATTCCATGCCGGTCTTTATTTGATTGTTTCCTATCAATTTAAAGATGATCTGTACAACTGTGAATTGACGCAATAGGGCGCAAAGTTGCTGCAGAATAAAACATTTAAACAAACAAGTGCATATTGTGTATAGTAATCTTTAAATATTTGTATTCCATCCTTCTCCCAACTTTCCCTCTCCAATAGCTACTCCTTTGCTTCCTCCCTCCCTTCTCCCTCATGCTTAAATCCAACTTTGTATTATCTGACATCTTTTCTGGCCAAAGCCATTGTGGTTTTTGGCAGCTGAAGCCGGAGGCCGAAGCTGGTCAAAAAACCACAACAGCCCAGGCCAGAAAACATGCCAGTTTCTAACCAATTTAGGAAATGTTTGAGCCGTTTATGAAGATATACACATTATTAAAATGTTCCCACCTTTGTTCCATTAATATTGGATTCAGAACTTGCTTAAATCCTTTTGTAAGACATTCGAAGCGTGGAAGTATCCCCCCATTTAAATCGACATGCTCACTCCTCAACCTATATGACATGTACATGTATAGGCCTACATATATATGGGCAATTAGCAGCCAATTGACTTTCTGTTTGGTTAAAAGTTACTAAGTTTGATTGCAATTAGAGGGGCACACTTCAGTGAGGTTTCTGACTTGCTGTGGCAAAAATTATTACCAACAAAATTGACAAAGCTATCTCTTCTTTTGCACGCTGTTCTATTTTATGCATGGAAATGAAACTTTCACATTGTCATTTATTTAACATGATTGAAGTGGTCTACATTTTGATTGAAGTTTATGAAGTCCATAGTTTATACCTGTTTAGCAAACTGGTCACTAGTCACTGGTCAAAAAAACCCAAACATATTCTAGCCGTTAGTAGAGGCAACATGAGTGATATAGGCACAAGCGTTAGCGGCCAAGAGTGGGCAGTTCAGTGGTACTAGTTTATGAAATGATGTATAACAAAGTTTTACAATGCATCATCAAGGAACTCTCGCAGCATAGGGTGGGACGGCGTCGTAACATCGCGAAACATCGAGAGTTTTAGTAGGAAATCGGAAGGAGCAGATTATGACTAAAAAGCATCTCTTTTAATTGTAAAAAAAACCCCTCCTTTCTATGACGATTGTAGTGGTTTGCTTGTGTGCGTACTTATGGTTTTGTTGTGTGCGTGCCTAAAACAAACAGACACCAATATCTCCCTACACAACCACATTGGTGGATCGGAAGCAGTCGTGGAGAGAGCGAAGCCTCTTTTAAAGAGGAAGTTAATTAGAAATCTATGCTTTCTCATCCCTCCTCTTCATCCGATTATAGCCAGCATCATGGATCAAAGATTAAGATGCTTATAGAATAATATCCAAAGCATAAGCTCTAATTCATAGAATTAAGCCGGGCCCACACATTCAAGAACTCAGAGCCGAATTGGGCCTTAAGACAATTTGTACGAATTCAAAATCATTCTTAAGAAACTTATTTGAGTTTGGTAATGTGTGGGCTTTATGAGGAGAACTCCAATTTTTGTACGACAAATCGTGGTTTCTTAAGAGAATTCATAGGCAAAATATTGGCCCACACTGTACCAAATTGAGAGCCGAATTGATGCTACCAAAATTGTTAAGAGCACTTTCCAATTCGTACGAATATGAGTAAACTGTTATGTTATATTAAGACAAATATTTTTTTCGTAGACCACTCTAAGACAATTCTAAAGGCCCTTAAAACCCTTAAAACAATCAAATATATTCACATTTACTATTGAATATAGGGTCGACAGTAAGCCTCGGTAAAAACGGGGAAGTTCAAAGTTATCTAGTTTGTCCAGACAAAATGCTCAAGCAATGCCTATAAGAATATGTGTCCTTAAATCTATAACATTTTGTTATGCTTACAGTAAATTCTTGGGAGAGGATGTGCACAACAAGACAGAGAACTAGTTGGTTTATTATCAGAAAAACCTCTCCATTCTCTTCCCGATATTGAAACATGGTGCTCCGGCTTGTTTATGTCTCAGTGCGCATGCCCCAAAGTATGTAAATGAGCAAAAAAACGGAGCAAAGCAAGGTCACGGTTTAGATCATGGTTACAACGGTAGGGCACTAGGGCCAGGGGTAAACGTATGGGCCTGTTGTAACCTCTCTCAGTTGTTGTTTTTTGCCATTTCATTCAGTGGAAACAAAATGGCTCACTCGCCGTTTTTTTGGTGTGGAGCAGATGAAAACTCTGCCCGTAGTTGATTAATTCTTGACATCAAGCATTGAAAGGTAACAAGTAGGGAGATAACCATTGATTTTATTGTCATATTGTGGGGTTACAAACTTCTACAACTCTCCACAAACTACCGTAATCCTACCCACCCTGTTTGAATGGAGCCCGATTCAAAGCCCTGTATTAGTGTACAAGGCTAACAAAGCTACGATTTGATCAAAGATTTGACCAAAAAACGTCACTAATTTTTGGAGTATTAACAATTTTTTGTTCTCCTTTATAATGCACATTTCCCTTCTGTACATCCCCGACATTTTTTATTTAAATTTTTACATGTGATATGTTGTAGGAAAATGAGTCCATGAAATCGTAATTCCTTAAGAATAGTGCTAAGACAATTCGTAAGGCAATTCGGGAATAGGCGAGATTGCGCAGCAATTGAGTCCCATAAATATTCAATCAATTACTAGTACAATTCAATATTCAATTACTAGCACAGTTCGGTATTCCAAGGATGGCTTTAAGAAGGTGACAGTTTAGACATCATTTAATCGCAATTCTCATCAACAACATACATGAAAAAAGTCTCGTGGTATCAGAACGGCCGTATGACTGCGTGTTTTAAAACTACTTTATTACATATAATAGGGAACTGAAATGGCAGCTTCAACTTCATTTCTTAACTTGCGAAGGCTAAATACTGAGATTCCGCACAGATAAATAGGCTGTGGTTGGCATCATAAAACAAAAGACTTCCTGCATTTGTGGCGGAGAGAGTAGTATTTTGTTTGCTTACATATTGAGAGGAAAGATTGGGGTGATGTGGGTACAGAGAGCCCGGCGTCAGAGCAGGGTTAGAACGGAATGGGCAGATAGCCTGAGGAAAAAGGCGTGACACAGAGGATGGTAATTCCTCTGAAAAAGGAGTTGAGAGCAAGAGAAGTGAATAAGATGATAATGGAACGGCTGTAGAGGGACTGGGACAATGGACAGCATATGAGGCTATGGAGAAGTGAGGAATGGTCGTGTTATATATGATAATAGCATCCAGGAACTGCCCCTGACATGACAGACATGGGGCATTTCTACCTCATATATATAAGCCTGTTTTATGTATAAGTTGGATCTTTGATTAAATAAGAAGTATTAAGGCTAAATAAGATGTCATATAAACCCTTTCATTCTCTTTGGTGTATCTATTATAAGGGGTGATTTCTAAAAAGGACAATATACCGAATATTGCTATGTAGTTTATGACTTGACTTTATGACTATTGCACATCGTTCTTAACGGATCATATTTTTTTTTTAAATATTTTTATTGGCCTTACACATTTAACAAATAATAATGATTAAAGTGATGAAAAAATATGCATAACTGACAGCGCAGTTATTTTTCATGCGTTGCCCTTATATTAGATAAACACATAGGTAAGGATTACCGATCGATGGTACATAGTGTGTCCTGTTGATGAATGCATAATACATTGGTACAGACTCATCAAATTAAGTTTGAAAACATAACCATTACTACACTAATTGGTATAATCTCTTAAACCATTACAAAAACTCTCAATACTTTCTTGCTTACCAAGTCATTACAAGTTGTCATATCAACGAATATATATGGCTAGTGGGTCTAATTTAGGCATACAAAACGTTTTGCTATCTCACCGCGAGGATAAAATCCGGGCAAGGCTAAAAGAAGACATATTATCATTGTGTACAACAAGCTATTCTCTGTAGCTGTTCATGAGTGCTCGTTTCAACGTTCTATAATCAACAATTGTTTTGAATTCGGGTGCCAATTCATTCCATTCTCGCTTACCAATGTAAACAATCGATCTTTTAAATCGTTCGGTCTTGAGTCTGGGTAATAGCAGATTTGGGGCAATATCATTTCGTAGTCCTAATCATATGATTCGTTAAGGACGTATGTTCAATAGTATACATGTATTTCAAGTACTGTATAGACATATTTGGTTGGTACTTTTGTACTCTTTTACCCAATGCAAATACAATCATATGAGCGTCAAAAATTGAACTTGAGATTAAGCTGACAAGGAGTTATGTTCTATTTACTCAAGGATAATAAATAAGATTTATGAAGTGAATTAGAGATCATGTCAACCTAACTTGCCGTAAGCATGCATGACATGACAGCATTATTGAGACTGAGTTCTTGACTCAAGTTATTTATAAGATGGGCTTGGGTGTTGGATATTGAAGTGGCAGCACATCAGGAAAGGGTGAAGTATGAGGTCAAGATGGGAGAAGATTTGTGGAAAAGGTACGAGGCCCTTCGATTATGCGTATAAGGACGATGCATACCAAACGGATGATAGTGGTGGGGACGTAATATAAACTTTGTTGCCAAAATCCCTCAATATAGTCTAAGCATAAGAAAAGAGAAAACGACAATACAAAATCCACAAATTCTTTAGAAATACCCCAAGTGTTTACCATAATTATCGAAGCTCTCTTATACCTATTTATAGATCAAGTATTTAATACCAAAAGGGATATACCTTGATACCTTGCTTGAAGACCATATTAAACTCTATCATCTAATGTCATCTAGGGGAAATAGTTCCAATAAGAATACCACCATTAACAAGTGACAGTGACACTTACCGGTAACAGTGCTTGCGATTACTGTGGTTACAGGTTACTTCAGTTTACTGTTAACATAACTTTGTAACTGTGTTTTGGTAGTTAGAAGAGTAGTTTTGCGTTTCCCCAGAGGAAACGCGGCAGGTGCAGTCAATTACCAGTATACTGGTTGCAGTAATTATGGTAAACATTTTGCTACCTTCCCCTCACTTGACTCACTCAGAAACCATCTGATCACTGTGTAAAGAGGTCGAATCGTAACTATTGTTATAATAACTGGTGTGGGCCATGGTTATTAGTTAAACATATATTCATAAACCTTTTCCTGGTGTTTTATAAAACAAACTGCATTTTTTGTTGACTTTGTTGTATGTATATCTGTACATAATTTTGTAAAATATATGTTTGCGTCTTTTTCTTTTTTCTCTTCTTTTCCTTCCTTTCTGTCTTTCATTGGTTTGTTGAGTGCATTTTTATGATGGATTTTTCTTTTGAAGTGTTTCTCTTTTTCTTTACTGTTTAGCAGGAAGTCTTCGTCTTTTGTGCATATTGTATTTATACGTGAGAATTGACTGTAAGGTTGGCTTTTCTTGCATTACGGAGGATAGGCTGAGAGGTAGTCTAGATAATCATTGCAACAATTGAAAACATTGCAGAAATCTAAAATAATATAGCATTAACTCAGTGAAAAAAAAGATGTTTTAAAATTCTCTTTAAGCGAAACTATTTTATCACTCATGTAGTAGATTTGCTCTAAAGACGTCAGGTTTTGAACTCTTCTACCCCTGTGAAAATAACATTGAAGTACCAATCTACTTTACCCTCTTTCCTAACTCTCTCCTTCCACCTCTTCGGCCTTCCCTTTCAGCATTCATGAGCATTCCCTCCATCCTTCAGATCACATAAAAACTGACTCAATTGCCCTTCAGACTTGACTGTGGTGAATATAGAGGGGGTCGGGGTGACGCTCCAGACCACCCAAACCCTCGTACCTGGATATTTTTCATTTATATAGTCATCAAAAGTTATAAAAAAAATGCTTATTACCCTCCCCTTGTTCATGCCATATTCTAAAAGACTCTGTATTACTGTGGGTGGTACTGTGCTATTAACGTGTAGAACATTACATCTCTTAGTCCCGCTTCCCCCTAAAGCAATTCTAGTGACCTGCTCAGGGTAACTCTTTGGCCAATGGCACCACATCTAGTGGTGACACTTACGCCTATATCTATGTAAAGGATCCGGGAGTAATTGAAGACCTTTGTAGACGAAACGTCTCCATCTGAATCGAGTACGATTCACTTAATCTCCTTCTCTTTGATCATTGGTTTTACTGCCGGTATTTTAGAATGTTCCTTCCTAAATTGGACAGCAGCAAGCTCACAAACGATGTCGTGTCACTCAAGAAACTTTGGACCATGTTTGTACAGACACTAGGACGTAATTTTCTAGCACGAAATCTTTTTTCCTGGACTCGGAAATGATCTTTATACTCGTGTAAATAGAATAGTATATGAGGGTTGTGATTGTCACCTTGACAAAAACAAGGTTGTTTTTAAATGATTGCTATTGTCCACAGCATTGAGAGAGAAAAAATCATATATTCTCTGTTGTTTTGTGGGTCTGACTATCAGAGAAAGGGCTTCGGAATGCACTTCTTCATAATAAATCTGTACCTTGCCATCTGAGAGTCAAAATTGAAAAGGGATTTTAGAATGGCTTTCTTCTTTCCCGGCACAGGTTTATAGGAAAATAATCCTACGGTTGAGTTCTTTGTCAATCAAGTATGACTGAAGCAAAGGAATGTAAACTTATTCAGGCTTTAAGTTGCAATCGAGCCTCAATTTAAATGGCATGGTGGATGTTGTTTCTGGAGGAAGTTTTTATATCTATATGAAAGATTTATTAAGACATATATATATAAGCCCAAAAGAGATCAATGTCCTGCAAGTTCAAATAAAATGTTGAATGCTCTGCGGAAATAAAACGAAAAACAAAAAATAACAAAGGGAAGTCATCAAGCATTAAATGACAACATCCAGTGATGGGGCTAACATTCTATCCAAAGATGGAACATATGGCTCAACCATCAAACTAAGTAAAATGTCAAGCTCTTTTGCTGTTTTGTGTAGCCCAACAAGTCTAGGCCAATTGAAAAACGCCACCCGGGGAATTGTCCACCCAGTATAAATAAAACCTTTCAAGCGGAAACGGATTCTGGTTGTTCGAAGTTAAAATATAATTACCGTATTTCACCGAAAAGAACACCGTGTCCCGATTAGGAGCCTATCCCGAAAAACCGTCGAGTCATTTAAACTTATGAAATAAATACGCGCCGGTGTACTGCTTATATATGATTATGATTGTATTAATGATTATGGTGGTCTGTAATAACATCACTGAATATCACCTGAATAAATGGTCATTATTTCAATGTTAAAGGCATGAAATAATATTACCCATCCACTGAATGACAAGTTCTATTTAGCTCTCGCCAATATCACTAGTAGGCCTAGTGTGTGTATATGAGGAGGACGCTCATAAGAATACAAAAAACATTATCATTATTATTTAAAATGTATTTTTGCATTTATTTCTGTATACCAATAAGCGCTTGCCCCGTATAATTGCCCCGTATAAGGCAGGCTTGCCTGCCTTGAATAAGGGCCTGGTGCCAAGAATGGATTGAAAAAAAGCGCCCGGACGTTTTTTCGGTGAAATACCAATGTCAAGTTAAATATTGAGAGTTATACAAACAAATAGGCAATGAATGTGTTTGAATCTAAAGAGTCAGGTAGTCAGGAATTATAAGATTCGCTTTACAACAATTGTGAGGATATTGAGCCTGACAACCAGCAATGACGCTTTGTAGAAAAAAAATCCAACGATGGCGATATAGATGTCCTAATATAAATGTGTTCTAGAAGCGGAGAGGGAATTGTTTCGACATGTAGAAAGATTCTAAGTTATATGGTCTTCTGATTTATCCAGCTAGAGCTAAATATCTGGGGTCAAAGTGTATACTCATGAATACGGAATGTTGTGTGGAATTCATGGTAAAATTCGCAAACAGATTCAATTAAGCAGAGTCCAAAGGCATACTGGAATTCAAGCCGGTGTTGGAGATGGCTGCTCGGACAATAAATCTATATTAAAATGGTTCTAATTAACATGAGTACATTATTCAGGTTATACCTGAGGAATGATTATTTAACACAGGAATAGGATATTGTCAAAATGTAAAATATAATACATAGTTATAATGTTATGACTATGGGAGATGCATATATTATCTTAAAAAAATATCCTGTAAATTATTTGTGATTTTATTAAATCATTAATAATAGCATATCGATCTTAATCAGGCATGTAAGACTTGTAACCGTAGAATAAGAGAAATGAAATATAATGAATGAGTAACTGTTTAGTTACTTTATGTGCATTGAGCAGATATTGGTACAAGAGTAACTCTTTAGTTACTGGTAGCGACACGAAGGTTTGTATAGAAACGTTTAAACTTAGATTTAAACGTACATGATGTATAATTAAGGTTATTTGGATTGTTATAGTTGTATAAATAAGTGTATTGAATATAAACATCAGAAAGAGAAGTTAACAACATACAAATAAGCATCTAATTAAGTAGGTGTCTTATCTGAAATATAAAAGAACATTCTAAGGCACTCTCGGAAGACCTATGCGTGCAAAGAGAGGGAAGGACCTTTTTCTCATCATTATTATTATTGTAATTGTATGATGAATGTGGAAATAAAAACACTTATATATATATATCCTCACTATGCCAACGTGCATGCATGATTTGCAATAGTGATTCTATATCATATATATAACCAAAGTTTAACTGCTTCTTGAGACCAGTGCTTTAGGATGAGATGATTCAATAAGCAAGGATAGAATTGTTCAAGGCATGTGGGTATTTATATGGATATGGTGGTGTAATATGATATTGTAGTGAACCGCAAACTTGCAGTGGGATGAGACAGACAAACAAAGGGGTCTGTAATTGGACTGGGTTTTATTTAACCCAAGTTGGCAAATACACACACTATCTCATGATGGCCAATCAACAGTATAAGCTCATGCCTGGGATGGCACAAGACTGTTAAGTTAAGCGAAGCCTTGACTTCCTTACAGATGATGGTATGATCTGCCTGCCATCCATAGGCTGGTGTCTGCAGTGATGATCGCTCTGATGGATGATGTCGCCGCCTACCGGAATTGGCTGGGACTTGAGGAGTTTGCTCCCAGCTGCGTGGTGGTGTCTGCATGCTGCTTGATGGTAATAGCAGGCAGACCCCTACAATATGAATAACATGAAGCCTAACCAAGAGGCTACTGGAATTGGATGACATGGTCAACTTCAGGGAACTTCAACGCCTTTCTAACCTCCGCAACGTATGTTTCCTCCGCCCCCCCCCCCCCCCCCATTAAATCTGTAGCACATATGACTTCCAAAGAATGTGTAGAGAATTTGGGGAACCTTGCATTGGACATTTTAATTTATTCAGTAACACATGAAGAAATACAATGCATTTACTTATTCCGTTTTGCATAATTATATTCTACCCTACCTCTAAAATTAAAATAATCATGGCTCTATTAAAAATGCCTCTCAATGTAAGAAAACAAGACGGAATAAACCGTTGCGTCTCATACACCTAGCATCACCGGCCAGGGTACTGTCAGGTGTTGCTAGGGATCTCCCCGTTCTAGCCAATCACATCCCTCTAATCTTTCCAACGGCCACGCCCCTTCAATAATGTTCGATCTATTCACTTGGAACAATATTCACCAACCAGACCAGTCCGTTTAAAATTTCTCACGTCGGGCTCAAATCCCATAATAACACCTCAACAGAAGTTGGGTAAAAAGAAAGGAACGTGCCTTTCTACAATACATTCAAAGGAATTTGTGCAGTACACACAAGGAACAGGCTTGGATGGTATTTACTAATTTTACGACTTCAAAAGATCAGACTTCACACAGCAGAAGCTTCATTGGCAGGAGGACTTCCTCTCAATCAGCTTCAAGAGACAATAAAATGATCGTCATTGCTTTGGTGTTGCACTATACCAAGCTTTATTGTAAGGACAAACATCCTGAGTGAAAGGTCGTAAAAAGCTTCAAATATATCGTCGGTTACAACTATATTTATCTTTTTAAATAAAGCAATACCGCCACAGCACCACCATTCCCGTCCATCAAGAATATTGTAAAAGAAAGGCCAATCAAACTACAATGGGTGTTGCAATGAATGAGGTCTTATTGAGTGGTGGTGGGGTCAATATTGATATATCAGCTAACATAATTGTTATAGCAATAAACTCTGTTTTTTATACTTATAATTCTCTGCAAGAAATTCCGGAAATAGTTTCATATTTAACCTCTTTCCCAACAAATACGCGATGCCTTCTTATACTTACATTTCTATTGCAATTGCCACACCCGCAGGGTGGTAATGAGGGGAATTAGGGAAAAACAAGTTGCTTTCAAGAAACAATGAATGTAATGAACTGTCTTTGATGGCCCTCTTCACTGGTGTACTGCTATTTGCAGAAAGGTTCAACCTTTGTAAGGACCCGGTCTGAAGAGCTTCAAAGCCCTGCTTAGCGTTGGATATTGAAGCCTTTGAACCTAGGATGAGGGATCATGAGAAACATTTGGGAGGCCGATTTCTTCTTTGTCGTTCTTTCTCCAAACATGGACTTGAGAAGTTACTGCCAATGGCATTGACATGATTGAAAAGTTACATTTAAGGAATCAGACACGACAAAAACCGGTTTTCCGTTTGTGACAGATGGAAATATGTTGTTTTAAGTACAAAAAATCATACCCTCGTAACAAAACATACAATAATGTACTTGGCATACTCACACATTCTACCGTTAGATAGGGCGGGTGGCAATTCAGAATTGTGCAGGCTTTAAGTTAGAAGATTTTAGTGTTGTATATAGGCATCCGTGACTTTTATAATTCGTGATTGTGTAGGTCAATGCAGGGCATTAGCTGGGAGACATGCAGTGTTCTCCAGTTTGCATGAGAATATGAATTCACCGCAGGTTTTCAAAAATAGTGAAATCAAGACGTTCCAACAATATTTTGGTTGATACAAGAACTGTCATTTATAGGCACATGTCAATGATAAGACGTAGATAGCTTGCAAACAATCTTTTACAAATATTCATTGCATTAATCTTTACTTGAATTGCAACATTGATTCATGAAGTAAGGACAATGGTGCGCCTTTATCATTGATCATCACACATTATAATTGGGTTTTATATGGGATGTTTCTAAATGTACATGTATTATATGCTTATCAATGAATGTTATAGCGTTATTTGAGGAGCATGCTATGTAAAACGGGAACTATCAATACCACGGACCTTTGTTTCGCAATATTGGCGCAACACTGTACAGCCTCCAATGCCATATTTGAGTTAGACAGGAGGCGTTAAACTATACATTAATGGAAAGGAGAATATTGATCAGGTTATTATCGGCATTTACATCGTCGTAGAACACTACATTAGATCTGGATTACCCACTTTGAGAAGAGAATACAACACACATATATACGTGTTTTTTGTTGTCTGGTTCAAATATCAACTCTATAATGGTGTGTGTCGCCTACGGTGAATATATTTCGAAAAGCATATCGCCGACCATCTTCTTCTAATCTTAACGTATCCAATATCAATAAACCTTTCCACGGTTAATCTAGCAATTTTCCCCATGCTCCCATAAACATAAAAACTAATCTAAAGGCCCGTAGGTGGTACGGTGAAGCGGCGTCGGAACACAGGCCTTTGCGCTGTGAAAAGAACCGCTCCCTTTCGATACAATTTCTCAAAGAATGTATCCCCTTACAAGAGCAATGCCTTCAGAGATGGAATCTGGATCCTCGATCTGAAGCGCAGAAATACTGCTGAATGAAAGGGCTCTGCTATCACGCAGAAAACTCCAATATGACAGATTTCATCATTTCAAGTGAAAGCTTTCCTGCAATTGCATGCACAAGCACTTGTGGTGTGCTTACGTCCGAACAGCAGCACTTAGCATAAACGAAAGATACAATTACTTGCTGTTGAGTGAACCAGAAATCTGAAGCAAGCCACAACAATACCCTTTTATCCTAAGCAATTCTCAAGAATATTTCTGAATATTCTATTCTCGAAAAAGATAATCTTTATTGCTCAGCATCACACATATTGTATAAGCGAAATCCAAGATCAGTCGTATAGGAGCCATTAATAATAATCGCCATTACTCTCCCCAGATCGTCTAGACAGTCCATCTATCTACCATAAAAATGCCAACTCACAAATTGTCATCAATTATTACTGAAGACCCAATGCAGACACCGTATATTAAACTACCCATACATAAACTGGTAGTTTTAATTGTTTCTTTTTGTTCTTATCTGTTTTCAAGCAACATTTTTCATATTCAAATAGAGTAAATAATAAATATGACAAATGTAACCGTCGCGTCTAAACATATTAATAGATATTCACCATTGCATTTTCCATAGAATATTGCAATAGGAGAAGTTATCACACATGATTGACCAAACGCTGAAAAGGATATTCTGCACAGCATGGGAGGGAAATATAGTGCAGCATCGCCGGGTATTCTTTGGTGGCTATCAATATCAATATAAACAATGGTCTTCCCTTCGCAAATCTGTCACATGCCACACCTTATCAATAAGATGACTTTCATATATATAATACGTGAGATGTCTTGTGACTCCCGTACTATACACTTGGTATGATATCTATTGTCAGTAGCCCAGTTACTTGTATAGCCAGCCTAGGAAAGAGCTTCTTTAATGATATAAGTCCATTCATGAAGCCATATTCGCCGGTTTGTTTATTAGTGGCGTACAAGACTCTTTATGTTGAGAGGCACATAAGAGAGCAGCATAAATGTCCTCCTTAATGCATGTAAACTACTAGTGGGATGACTTGGTTATATCGGGCAAGCTAGTAACTTTGATTTACCAGCTTCTTGTGCTCCCCTTTGCTACTGAGTACTTCTTTCTATCTGGTCAAAATGTTTAAATATATTGAAAGGTTTGAAGAGTTGAATGCATTGGCGCAAGTTATATTGAAGTAATCTATTAATCTAATCATCTGAATGATTATTATTGTCTTGGTATTAACATTTCGCCTGTTAAATACAAAGCTGTCGTCATGATATGAGACGTCATGTACCGAGGATCGTCAATTTCCTGACATTTTCTACTATTATTGAAGGGGTAAGTCAAGACAAGAACGTTGGCCGACGAAATTATAGAAAAACCGCCGAAGATTTCCATCTACATTTGAGGAGAGTGAATTGGTTTTGTCGGAGTACTTTTTGTTGGAGTATAAAGATTAAAATTTACTATATCTTACACATTCCGATCATGAATAATTATTAATATGTTAGCTGTGCATTTAACCAGGGTCTCGTAAGGCAATGATTACCTTGTGACAGCCTCGTGCAAAAAAACATAAGACAGAACAAGTATGAATATTTCACCCAGGTTTGTTTTCTTAATCAGACAGTTATGGGCCACTGTCAACCTGCCCAAGTCTTAAGGGTAGATGGCCACAACACTAGCGCTTACCATTATAAAACGTTGGTCCATCTAGCTGAGAAGGTTTCATATCACAATAATAACGCAATGGAAACCGAACAAATTCACATCCAATATAAATCAACAAAATATCGCTTCACATGTCTCGGGCAATATTCAAAAAAGTACAGAAGAAGAATTATTGTAAATATTTCCCACAAGATTAAGCATGCTAGATTGTAATACTTTTAGTAGCTTAATCATTGCCATAGTTAATATCTGTCCTCGTTAATAGAGATCACTGATTATACGCAGAGAATTTTCGAGAACATTGTTGGCACTGTATAGCCCACATATGTTTTAATCAATATCGCCGTGGTAATTTGCAGTTATTCCGACCCTTTAGAGTAAAATCGCTTTTGGACTCGGTGCTAGGGCACGGCGTGACAAATGGTATTGCTCGGCGATAAGACAAGTCGGACTGGACAGCCTGAAGGGGTCCTGCCCGTTCACCTTTTCTTCGGCAGCTGCCAGCTAACACAAACCTCCATATTTTAGCAGTGAGTGTCTTTTAGCCATACAATCTCATGATACTCCGTACTACCTCTGTACATAAATCCATAATTTTACCATAATGTTTAGTAAATTTATTTAATAATTATAATGACAGCACTGGATGCCAACTTTATTATAAGGATAAAAGAAACATTGCATGCGTTTGGGTCAGGTCAAAATGTTTAATCTAAGTCTTCTTAGAATCATCTCTATACGTTGTTCACCAGCACTTGAAAATGGGTGTGTTTGTTTTAAAGTTGAAGCATGTTTACGTAAATTTACATATTATATCCATTTTACTTAAAGGTTCTAAATTTTTACATAAATGTCCACGTAATGTTTCCCTTTGAATATTCACAAATTTCACTTTCACTCATCAGAAGCCGCAATTGCGGCGTTCCTGTATCCGTGAGTAAAAAGGTTTCTGCCAAGATGGACCATGAAATAAAAGACCAATTAAGAGAACAAAAATGTCTCTCCTAACCATCTTTTATACGTTGAAGGGTGTCTGTAGTTTTTCTGTTGTAATTATCTCTCTCCTAGAGGTTTTACATAATGAAATATAATCCCCGTATAGTGTAACAAGAACCCAGCTTGTAATAGGGAAGCTGATATTCTCCATTCATATATCCGTCAGGGTTGTTTCAACATAACTTGGAAATTATCTTACCTGTTTTTCAATCATATTGCCATGTTAACATCACTTTGGTGTTATATAAATGGTAAATAAAGCAATCCTCTTGTTGCTCATGCCAACTTCTACCTCTCGTCCCATCTATCCGAGGAAATGCCTGCCCATATTGTATAACGGATTAGGATTAAGGTGACAATATAACGAACCACAATAGAGGGTTATATCCATTAGACCCCCTACTACGGATAAGAAACGATGTTTCCATGGAACTCCTTATTAAGGTAACTGCGACCCTTTGGTAAATATGAAGTCAGTGTTGTAGTAACAATATCAATATTAATATCAATATCCACACAAACAGTAATGATATCACTGTGAATATGCAACCGCTCAAATTCATTTAAATCCATGTGTCCAGGTTCATGGTTCTCAAGATAATTCCCGAAAGGAAATAGACCTGCCAAATATTCGCAAATGTCACGTTAGTTTCTATAAAACGATGATTTTATATTTCTGCTGATGAGCATGCAATATCAAACCCCAGATCTCCTGAACGTGGATCTATAATTGTACCGCACTTATTGCCTACCACAAACGTCTGTAACCATCATTACTCTCATCCATATCATCTACCATTACCTGCGCATGGTGTATAATACTTGACTATTGTCATGAAAATGATTGTATATTTTCTGATGCGATATGAGAAACACCTAGGAAACTTATTGTATGATATAAAGTTGAGAAATCGAACCCTTATGTATGTTAACATGTCTAGATTGACTGCACAAGGAGCAGGGCACAAACAAAAAACATTCGGAAGAATGAGCTGTATACTAGAACCCTGAAAAAAGAAATTTTTGACAAATAAAAACGTGCATTTTTCTTACAGTCCACAATCCATGGTAAATAATCTAGTCATGTTCCTCAAACATTAATTGATAAGCATTATGTTGTACATTTAGAAACATTCCAATATTGCAAATTTGTCACAGGACTATGAAAACAGGAAAATTAAGATCGCAGTGCTAATGTTATCAATGTATTCAGGGAACCACTCAAGCAATCTTACATTAGCCGGCGACTCGATAACATTGGGAAATACATTTGCCACGAAGGAATAAATAATGTCCATGAAAGGCCGAGAATTGTCTCTACATACATGTCTGGCATAATAGTACGATCCCATCTATCTGTGGCCTTTTAAGGGACTTTCCATTGACTCTCTTGTATTGTGGCCATAGCCGACGAGGGGAAGTTCTAGATATTGGTGGGTGTCAGTGATTCAGTGGTAGGACTATAAGAAAAACACAGTTCGCACACAAATTGCCTTCATTGAAGGCCAGAATCAGCAGCGGGAAAGCTTCAGAGTCTGCCAGTCATCATTCCTAAAGAGGGAGGTGGTGGAGAGACCAGCAACAAATATAGAATTACAAGACTGTGTCCAGTCGGGTGGCCATCTGTATGGACCTTAATGGTACTTTCTGTCTCACTAAGACCTGGCAACAAGCGACGTATATAGCTAATTAAGATTATCATGCCTGCAGGCAACTGTCAAGGGCGGGAGGCACACATATGTATTATAATTTGCCTGTGTTAAAATGACATCAGCTTAAGGACAGACTCGACTCTAAGGTTTTGTCATCGTGAGAATTTCCTCAATTAATCTCGAATCTGTAATGTAATTTTGAGGTACAAACCTTATTAGTTGAAAGATAAGATACGACATAGAGAGGGTATTGGTGGATTAGGGGAAAAGGTGCCTCATGTTACCGGACTATTGACTGATGATATTCATAGAAATGTCAAGCAATGCATGGATTCCTTTGTGAGTGATTTACACTTACGATGGTGCTATTAGACAGGTATCGTCTATTGCACTATCTGTGTTGATCCCTAATAGCATACACAATTCCTTCTATTATTTCCTCCCGATTACGAGATCATCGATGTTTTTATATACTATGTTTGAACTCGGAGATGAATAAAAAAACACCTTGATTACTCGACTTTAGCATCTTGACCGTCATGGTAATTATTGTACGGTATTATATCAATGTACCCAGATATATCTGGAACCTGCCCAGATCCTATAATTGGAATGGGAATTATTCTTATTGATAATCATGTCGTGTAGAACTTCATCATACTCTGTTAGATCACATCAAAAATACCTTCTTAAACTGCTTAAATTGTACCATCTTCTTTTGTATACCTTTATCGAAATTGTTTTTCCACTTGAGTTTATCATGTTATGTGAAAATGAACTCAATAAAATGTATTTAAAAAATCATGTACGTGTACGTCTGCTAATATAGCTGTAATATAGCAGGTCTCAGTATTTTATCAACACTTTTGAACATTTATACAGTGTTTTTACATATTACTCGGAGAGTAGCAATTTATTCAATGTGTTAAACGAATTACACTAAGTCAAAATCTAGGTGGTCACTCAAGAGATGACGTTCCCTAACCTATGACCATATATGACCACTTGGGGACCCATCCTTATATGCGCAGGCCAACTTTATTCCCTCGTTCCAACTTAATCTCTTACTTTCTACCCGAAGCACTTCCAAGTAGACCTTTAAAACCCCACAACTTAAGGATCTATTTTGCCATAAATAATTCCGGGAACATAATCCTAGAGCCTCGGTGGTCTTTTAGGAAATGAAATGACGGCACTCACAGCGTGTGATCGATAGAAGAAAGCTGGGTGGTTGGATTTATTATCCCAGGCCTTGGTATCAACCTTGCATGGTCTTTGTTTATGGCACTGGGCACAGAATTTTGAATGAGTAAATGCGAACTGCCCCAAGTAAACCCGCATAGATCTGGATTTACAGGATATTTATGGTTTGATTTATAGCATCTTAAAGTCTTCTTCCTGATACAAATATTTAGAAATATGTAGTAGATTCAAGTTACTTTCAGAAATTTGGGATACATTGGCCTTATCCGTTGATTCTACACGAGTGAAGGAGCCTGAGCCTTCAACAAATTGCAACCTAAATCCATCGTCCTTGAAGAATTTGATCAATCTTTAGTTGGAAAAGCCTACCCATCTCTAAACCTCTACGTTAAATGAATTTATGAATAAATGGCAAACTACTTCAATAGCTCTGACTATCACATTGTGTTAAAATGCTACCGTTGCGATTAATTGAAATGGTAACTAGTAAATCTTGAGGCGGGGACACAAGCAATGTCCGGTAGTAAAGTGAAAGTAATTGAAGTCAACCAAAGATGGGCGGAGAATAATATTTGTCGCCTAAAATTACTGTTTTGAATAATTTAATGCGATCCCAATCTGATAGATTAATCCGGCTCATCGAAAAGGCATCAGCAGTACAATGACCCTGGAAATAAGGTATTAAATTGCATTCAAAATCATGATTCATTTTCGATTCGATTTAAACTTGTTAATTGAGACATAATCGCCATAATCTTCTTCCACTTTGAATATTGCAGTACGATTGCGAGGTATTGATAACAACTGTTTATACATTTATTTATTTTTGTATTTATTTCAGTTAAGGCCAATGATAATTATTTAAACACATTAATCCAAAAATGCTTCATCCACCATGGATGTTTCAAGCAATACCCTTTACATAAGAGAAAGTAAATTTCTCAAATGATAATGACCACAATATATCATCCTTTAAGGAATAATTGGAAGACTTGTTACGTTGCTTACATGAATGGATCCTAACCCTAAAAGAATATATATGAACAGTAGATAAGATGGAAATTAGCCCATCAAAGGTACTCTTTCTGGGGTCACCTAAAAGAAATCGGAAGAAACGGGCCTATTTCCGTGAGGAAATTCTCAAGCGCTTTGTATATCAAACTTGGCAAAAAGATAGCCACCTTTAAAAGGAAATTCAAAATTTGTCTTTGTTCTGTAAACCCTCATATCTATAGACATCAAGCTGTGCATCTGCCAATGGGTATGCATAACTCATAGAAATGCTGTTAGCGGTTCAGGGAATTTATTTCACCTGAATATTTTCTCAAAATATAGCATTCAAGCTTAATGAATCGTGTCCAATGTGCGTTGACGATTTCCTGAGGAGCTATGTTCCAGTGGGGTCAGAATGTCAATAAGAACAAATATGGACTAGCAAAGATTCTATCATTCTAGTGTCACTATAAATTTGTGTATGTGTGATTCGGACAAACCTGACAAAATTCACCAAAACCTTACATGTGCATGCAGGACAGGCGATCGTTGCTCATAATGGAACCATTGGTCCTATGCTGCCACCTAGTGGATCTGGTTGTAGTTATGTTATGTAGTCCATGATTGTACCCCTGATGAAGGTCACCATAAGACCGAAACGTTGGGTAATATTTAAATATACAATATTTAAAGCAACTCACCAAGAGATCGGCGTTTATACGGTTATTTCACACTTATTCTCATTGTTATGTAGTTATTTGCTTATATTACTTATATCAAGGGACGTATCCAACATACAGATGTATCAAAAATAACTTTCAGTGACCAAAGGAATATCTTTGTTCCGGTATCCCTGATTATTCGCCTGGCTTTTTCGAATTTGTCACTATACTACTATCGTCTATAAGTAGTGCATCGTAATAGACCATTTACTCGGGCATAAGGTAGCTTCCATTTTGTAGGATAATCTATCCCAATACCGTCATATGGTATTTGCAAGATTATGGTAGCATGAGTACCAATCTATTTTATTTACTAGGACGGTCTTCTCCCCAACACCACCCTCTTAACACACGCACCCTCACACCTCCCCAGGTCTGTGTTAAAAGCTAAAAATGTTGCAAGAGAGATATATACACTATAGCGGTTTAAGATTCCATTGGTAGCGATTTCTTCTACTTTTTCTTTTCTTCTAATTGGTGACTAGTAAATCGTGTATACACATCTAATAATAGAAAAATAGTATAGTTCTCAACAAAAACAGTGATCTTAAGGCTTTCGGATGTAGCTTCGACTTCAATGCCCAACTTAACATATAGTACTTCCATGCCCAGATTATACCTTTAATGGATCTAAATAGCAATAAATAGGGTGATCCCTGACCCTGACAACTCTAAGAATTGTGGGAAACGAAGATCCTCCAATACCATCCTGAAGAAATGAGAAGTGCAACGCCCATTACTAACGTTATGTAAATTAGGAGACGTTATGTTATTGCGACCTGGCCGGCAATCCAATCGGATATATGGAATTATAGAACTAGCAGCAGAAAATTGTCCTTTGTTCATTGTGCATTGTCGGTTTTCTACTTTATTTTGATGTATACTAAAAGTAAATGACCTTTCTGCCGCCGGCCCACGCACTCAAAATGTGCCGGCTCACCTCGACACTTCTAGTCATGTCTACTGACACTAAAATAAATCAGTAGCTTATGCGTTGCTTCACATCTCCCTTATTCTTCAACCAATCTTGATAAAACTACCGATTTAGGGGAAGGAAATAGTGTTCTTACCGAATTCCCACTAGATTTATTCTGTGAGAAAATAGCGTTGTTCAGCCTACTGCTTCCATTTTACTCACTCGGCAAAATTTCAGCCAATATTTGACCTCGCTGAAAGATTTTCAAATTTACCAGTATAGTAGTAATGTTTCTATCCTTTATCTTTATCTATCATTATTTAAAGACCAGCATTAGTAAAAGTATATAAGGATAGGAAATCGTGTCCATCCTAAATGGGGAAAATAGCGTTTTTTATTACTTCAAGGCAGCATTAATGTCCCGCGATGTGTTCGCAAATGCTTCTGAAATTCAGGTGGCATGACACAGAGTGGGGTTTCCCTTAAATATCCACAGTTTGGACGTTCTTCGGGTGCCTCTAAGGCAGACCTAAGCTATAAGGAATCATTATATTGAACTATGTTGCCCAAGCTATAAGTATGGTTAACCTGAGCAACATTGAACATTGAACATTAACATGACTAGTGCCGATACTCGCAGCAGGGCATATCACAGTGGCAATCATTGAATTACATCAAACCAATAATTGCATACATCAACATAATTTTAAAACTGTTTCTGTCAGCCCTGAAATGCACAATTTTTACTCATCCCAGGCCAATTTTACATGGGATCCAACGGGGCACAAGACAGAGACAGAGACATTCACCAAGCAAGAATCAAGAACCCAAGATGAACTGCGGCATCGAGCAGGATGGTGGTCCCGAGCTTATATAGAGGCTACATCGATGACCCAACTACTTTAGCCAATACCAAGTCTATACACGACTGTGGGGTGGGAAGTAGATTGATCAAATAAAGAGATACCATATTGTAATAATCATTCTCTTTTGTGTGTTCCAATTCGCACATGGCCTGAGTTTAATGGAAAACGGTGTAAATACATACTGTGAAACTTTTATTAAATTATAGCTGTGGAATTATCAGAGAAACAAGTCAAACACACCTATTCTTTCCATATTTATTAAATAGTTAAGGCGGACTATCGATGACTTTGTGTAATAGCAGATCGGTAAATTATATAACAGTTCAAATGTATATATAATTTTTTATAGCAGTTTGGCTGTGATATCACAGGTTCTAACAACATCCGTCTCAAGAAATATAACTATAATGTGCGACATAAATATTAGCAGTATTGTTTTTTGAGTTGTGTACACATGTTTGGTAATATCTACCATTTTGTAATTCGTACATAACATTTCGTTCTATTTGTTTATTGTCGGCCATATTGCACCTCACATTATGGCACATTCCCTACGTATCGTTATACGAAGTGTTCTTCTCTTAAAGTTCCGGAGGTATTTTGGTATATATAATATAACAAAGTACTTATTGGTATAGAAAAGATATCGATGTCAATTACGTGATTAAGGTACATCTTGGCAAACCCACACACATGTATACATGTACCAAACTTAAAGGAGTACATTCGTGATTGGTCTTTAAACGCCATGCATGGTAGGCGGGTTTTATAGTTTAAGAAAACTATGATCATAATAAATATATCATATATTATAGTTCTAATTGCTGTTTGTCGTTCATTCAATTATGTCGGTTTAACTAATGAATAAATACAATATAACTATGTGTGTGTTATATCAGTTTCAAAATAAAAGAATAGAAAATCTAGATAAATATTGCCAGTAAATACATTAAGAAAACACTATCTAGAAAACACAATTATAAGTCGCATTCCCTTGCCTTTTTGTCTCATACTAACAGCTCAGATAATGGCTATGAAAGAAATGCTTATAAGTGTTCCAGTGAGAACTATAGTAGTGCATACACCAAACAAAATCAGTTGACCTCTTTCTTTCGTTTTATTTGAAGGTGCTTGTATTGATATGTATGAGACTTCGGAACCTGAAATAAACAGCGTATTATCAGTCTTCTGGCAAAAATGGTCATTAAAATGGAGAATACGACATTTCACTTAATTTTGAAGCGGTGTTCTGTATTCCAATGACTTGGAGTTGTAACTTATTCAGCTCAAATACCATAGACATTACTAACGCGGTCACTGGATGTTCTCACTCTATAGTACAGTGGCCAGAGCCTAAATTTGGGAGGGAACCCCCACCCACCGTATAAGAAGCTAAATTTAAGTTATTATGTGTAGAATTTCATAAAGTTTCCGAATTTAAAGAAAAAAATTGTCAGAAAGGTGGCAAACATTGTGCAGAATGGCCTGTTTCCATGGAAACTAGTGATTTTTTTATTTTAGCAAAGAATAGGTTTTTAGTGTCCCATTTCTACACTTTTATCAGTATTGTGACCAAACTTGGGAATGATAATGGTGTATCTAAGGGTTATCATTATTTCCCACAACTTATTAGACTAGCAAAGTACCCGTCCTCTGGACGGTCACCCACCTCCTCTCCTCTCCCTGCCTCTCCTCCATTTCATTCCCTGCCTCTCCCACTCTCTCTCCCTGTCCCTACCCCCTTCTCGTCTCCTCGCCCTATCCTCTCTCCCCTCTTCTCTCTGTATCCTCTTCTCCCTATCCAATTTCTCCCATCCTCTACCTCCCCTGCCTTTCTTCTCCCCCATCCTCTCTCTCCCGTCTTTTCCTCTCTCCCTCCCCCTCTTCTCTCTATACTTTTCTCCTTCTCCCTAGCTGATTCCTCTCCCCTCTCCTTCCGCTACTTATTCACTCTCCCCCTCCCCCTCTGATCTCTCTCCCCCTCATCTCCCCTCGCTCTCCCCTCTCTCTCCTCTACCTCTCTCACTCTCTCCCATTCCTCGCCCTCCACCCCCCCCCCCACACACACAGCCACACACACTCCCAAGGACGCATTGCTAGGGACTCTTGCAGGACACATTGCTACGGAATCCCTCGTTGCTACAGAGATGGAAGAGGCATGACATCAATCTCTTTTAATTTCTAACAGGGGCTTTCCCGGGCTAAAAAAAGTTGTATAGAATACAACTAAAAACTAGAAAAAGGGCTTCAAAATCACATTTCCACCCCAGATATCTTCACAAACTACATACAACGTCCCCCAGAGAGGGTGGACAGAACTCTACAGATTAGTGAAACGGTTGGTAAAAGAATAGATTCCAAGAACATGTGAGACAAAGAAACCCCTCTTCCCTTATATTATATGGATATTTGTATAGTTTGATTAATGATTGGTTAACCTTACCCCGATTAAACCATGTTAATGGTAACAATCTCATAGTCAATGCCAGTAATTCCCATATGACGAACACAGATATTGTAACAGCAACTACTACTGCTGACCGGTAGCCTCCATCAACGGGCATCCTTGGATAAGTTAAACCGGTGAATATGGTGCCGTCTGCAATAAATAGAAGTCACATCCCACACCATATCACACACCACACCATATCAACATGTTTTCATTTTCTCCCCATTTAAAAAATGTAGTCCTCTTGAATACTTGTTTCTATCTATCTCCCTTTTTCTCTATACCTATTCATAATTGTAATGCTCATCTACATGCTATGTCGCATTATATAAAATGTCTAGTATTGGGAATGGAGAAATTCTCGACTACTCACAGGACAATCCAAAACAGATAAGACCGACAAGTTGGTGAAATTGTGTGAAGTGTTTCCTTATTTTCCCAGGCATGTATGTGCGGATGAATCCAACAAATACCTGAAGCACCATGAATCCCAAACTGAACCATGCCAGTAGTGCATGTGTTCCAACAGCCTCCAGCTGCAAGGAAATATTTTGGTCATCGAGGTTCCCAAAACGTAACTACAACTAATGTAGGAACCTTTGCTTAGTTCTAAGCAAAGGAAGATTTATTTCATATAGACAACGCGTGGGAAAATTCATGGTGGATATGGTGTTTTTACATTTGAACTGGTTTAAATATGTATTGGCCGTTAACGAAATAATAAAAAAAGGAAAACGGTTATAAAACTAAAGTTTAAATCTATAAAGATGCCCATCTATACATGTTAAAGCCGCATTCTCAGCTATTATGACAAAACAGATCTTACCAAATTGACTCAGATTATGACTTATACGAATGGATTTATCAATCTGTATATGTTTATAAATACATGAATTAGAAGTCTAATCACCCAGAGAAAATGCCGCTGGTGGGCGATAATAAGCCATTGCTTGAAAGGATTCGAGCGGGTCCTCCAAATACAAATGAGGACGCTTTAGAAGGCCTTTAGCAGAAACAACTGGACAAAATCCTCCAAAATCTTGGTCAAATGACTTTTAGATGGCTAGCTAAGAAAAGAATGGAACAATAAATGGAAAATATTTAGGTTTTGACCGACGTTAACTGAGAGTGCAGCTTTAAGATTAGAGAATTATTTATTGTCCTTGGTGTATTTGGGTTGAGATTTGATGATGTTCAGGCAAATTGGAACTGTTGAAAAATTGCAAAGTTTATCGTTACCTGAGTCCAGTGGTTATACTTGAGGAAGGAAAGGATAAGCACTATTATAGTCAGGGCAGCTCCCAATATCTGCGTGAACAAATGTGTCTGAAAGGGAAATTGTTAATAGGCTACTTAATGTTCCCCCGTTTTGTAACACTGTAATTAAACCCCAGTATAAGTGCTTTAACTAATGGTTCCTGTATCATATCTTGAGACAATCAGGCATATTATCATTGTTCTAAATTCTGCACTCACCAAATACCACGCCATCTTTTTACAAATCTTCATTTTAAGGATAAGCTTATGGTGTCGTGGAAGCATCGATCCAACTCCAGAAAGAAATACCCAAGCGACTATTGCTAAACAACCTGTAATATAAAAATGTTAATTTTTCATTGTTTCCTCAATGTATAGAAACTATCGCTAGCACAGAATTGTGATTTAGTCAACAGTAGATCTAGATTATTTGCAATTTGGGGGCTTCTTGATTCCTGATGTTTAAAATTAATAACACTACAGACCGGATAATGTCTTTGTTATAACCCTACTTATACATATATATAAACATTGTAATCAATAATGAATGTATTGCATACTTGTAGCATAAGGATTTAAATCAAACCTTACCATGGGCTTTATACACGATGGGTAGTCCCCTGGCTCTTAGAATAGCATTGCTTATAATGCTCGTCCTAGTTGTTGTTATTAATGGTAGAGAATCGTGCTTTTGAATTGATGTTGTCCCTAGGAGAGAAAGCCGAATTGAAACGCCCACACTGACAAGCAACCTTGTATTTATAAGAAATATAGGCAACCTTGTATAAGTGCCACGTGTCTATTGTCACCAGGTTTGAAGTATTAAAATAGCAATCTCTCATTAAAGACCCACCTTCATATACATTTCCGGTGGCTAAAAATATGTAGAAGTCTTTGAAGAGGTCAATAGTCGGCTGTCCATGGGAAATATTCAATAAACTTGTAAACCGACAGAAGATACGAGAATCTCTCCTTTGTATTTGGATGTCCTGAGAATGTACCTAATGCAATATATCAAAACAACTACGTATATAAAATATGTGTATATGTACATGGGGTCTGTCCTAATGTGAATATTATATTATATGCTATTCAACAACAAAATAATTGAGACCACCAATACTATTAACAGTATGCCAGTAACACCCCCCACCCTCGGTATCACGGGTATAAAGTTACAAAATATAGTTTCCAGGAGTGGCACAGGAAGATTGCCGTCGTGGTCAGGACCCCTTCCTTCCAACTTTCGTTTACTTTGTAAATCAAATAAGGAAAATTATATAATGTGCTCCCCCATCTTTTTTTTATCAAACACCCTGAGCATCACCTTGTAGGATTCCAGACCCTTTCCCGAAATCCTGCCTGACTGTCCCTTGCAATGGACAGGTACAAGTATAGTAGTAAGGCTATCGTAGTGACAATATCCATCCCATCTCCCAATGTCCCCAACTCCATTTCCCTTACTACACCTTTCCATTACCCCTCTGTCCTGGTTTAACCCCCTTCTTCTACCAATCCCCGCTCCCTGTCTACCCCCTTCCCTTCCCCCCTTCTATTACCCTCACTTATCCTTTCCCTACCTCCCCCTACCAGTGCCTCAACGTCCATACGCCTTTCGACTTACTGTCCCTTCCATTACCCCTCTCCCTTTATTCCACCCGATTCCTCTCACTCTCATATACCCCCTCCCTTTTCCCATCCCCCCATCCCTGGCTTCCCTTCCATTCGTTCTATTTATATTTTACTCACAGGTGGGTAATGCTCAAAACTATGAGCAGGAAGTCTTCCGCTCACCAAGCTAACTTCTCCCAAAGAGTTCACAGCGCAGGCCGTCCCAATATCAGATCCACCCTACATGAAAATAAGATATAGTAGTTTAATGTCGTATATAAGGAAAGGTGACCAAGCAGATATAAATGTTATAAACAGATATAAAACAATACAATTAGATTCAGATTTATGGATATGTTTAATGATATATCTATAGAATTGCGATCTTCACAAAAAAATGAAATAGTAAACATGATACCATTGAAATGTCCTCCGAAAATGCAATGGCGACGTAATCGTTTTCGTTTCCCATGACTTCAAATTCAGCTTTTTGTCTGTCATTGCTGAGTTTGTAAGTAAGACCAACCTCACAATTTGCACCGGTACACCAATCAGGGTAAAGAACACACCCACGCGTCTTACCACATTCCGACCAATGAAATCCATCCAGTAATACTGTTCCAGGTTTAAACTGAATAAGCGATATGATGAGAGAAACATGACTGTATATCGTAAGGTAGATGTATTGTATTTGATATATTGTTCTTGGTAGGTAGAGATTAAAAATTCGCAAGGCAACGCAGGAATATATCCACTTCGTGGGTACGCGTATTTGATAACAATGTATTGTAAATGTGTTGCCGTATTTGTAATAATAAAAAAAACATCTTTGGGGAATATGATTAGTAGTTCAATGATAATTGCGTATATATATGCTAGTTATATTACAGCCCAACAAATAACTACAGTATCTATATCCTATATTGATGCAATATAATTTGACGGATCATTGACATTTCTTAATAACATTCTCTTACCTTGGGTGTCTGGTCGCCATATTCATTTGGCATCGCAGACTTCAACATTACACTTATATCCGCCCATATTGTGTGCTTCTCCTCTACCATAGTCAGGCTGTTTGATATGAAAATATTCGTGTGGCAGAAATGTTATATGTACTTAAAAAGAAGTCGCTAACGACTTTTGCATTAATGTAGTTACATTTTACATTATTTCTATCAGGAATGGCCTGTACAACTCACCTTATCTGTATGTTTCCTATATCAGATCCTGGCGCCCTCCATGATACTTCAATAGACGTTTTTGGCCGTGCTGTCAGATGTGTTACACATGTCTAATAATTAGACCAAAACGATTTTCATAAACGATTATAATTCTATTTATGACTTATATGAATACAAATGATTTTAGTTTTTGGTCAAATCGATTGTAATGGTAAAATTGAAGTAAATATGACGGGAGGTACCGGTGAGAAGGGAATTGAAAGGCAAGAGTGGTGGTGTGTGACAGGCATTGATCCCGCCTATTTTTTTACCGCGATGTTTAGATAACTATTGTGTATCCGATTGTAAAATGATTATGAATCTCACCCTCTTATATATATATACACACTGAACCTTTTCTTAATTTATAATGAATCAATCGATCGCTTTATGAACGTTGTCGGAATGAAATTATGTTACCTACCTGGGTTTCATTGGTTATTTCTTCCTCTGGAAACCATGAATATGTTCGCGTTGAATTGGTTATTTCAATAAATTCTCCAGCCATTTTTCCGATTCTCATTCCTGAACGATATGCTCTCATTAAAAATCCTCTGAACGTATGGCCAATTGAGGAGGTTATGGTGACTGAATATAATATATATCATACATATTAAATGAAATAATTAAAATAATTCATCTTGTTACAATCAATCTATTGGTTTATGACAATACAAATTCGGACGCAGCAGAAAGTCGTTATTATTCTCCATGGTTCCTAATTAATACACGTGCAACAATCGTAACATTTCTGGCAAAGTCTATAGCAGAACAGTACTTCAATAAAGTATATTTATTCGATTATCAGAAAATAGTAACTGATAATAACCCCTGATCACATCGTGTGGTTTGTAAGTTGTTTGGTTTGCCCAGAGTATGAATGGAGAGGGGCCGATCATCTTGCTTGCCCCATGATGAGGGAAGCCGTCCATGCATGCAGTACTCGGTGCTCCCGAAGAGTAACTCCATGCTGTATTAACTGCAGAGATTAAGTTATAAAGTGAGAGGTGAGAGGCGAGAGTCTCAGTTCCCAGATGTTTCCCAGAAGGATGTTTATAGAAGGCTGTGTAATTGTTTCTTTCCCTTTTTCCGAATCAATGTACTTGTAAATTGGAAATAAAATTGATACATAAATACATACATACATGTATACATGTATACATACATACATACATACATTCTCGGACGATGGTTAAAGGATAAAGCGCAGCTTGGGAAGACAGTGTTTTTATTAATAAAATTGAATTACACAATGAAAGCAAGTTTAAGTTGTTGAGTTATACAATTTGGTATAGCGATGACTACACAATAATAGTAATTAGGAGTAGGATAGAGTTATACAATTGAGTAGAATGGTGTATGAATTATTTTAAGATGTAGAATATAATAGCCGATGGACATTCATGTGTAGGAGTTAAAATAATTATAATTGAAATAAGACCCGCATGGTGGTGTCTATATGAGTATTGGAGAGGGTGGGTGGGACCAAATATTCAACCAACAATGGCGAAGGTAAGAGTGAATGGAGCGGGGAGGAGAGGTTTATGGGTAAGGGAGTTTGTTAGGCAGCCACCACGCGTCGCCACCAATGCCTTGTAATGCGAATCATTACTACAACATTCTCGGACAATGGTTAAAGGATAAAGCGCAGCTTGGGAAGACAGTGTTTTTATTAATAAAATTGAATTACACAATGAAAGCAATTAGTTTAAGTTGTTGAGTTATACAATTTGGTATAGCGATGACTACACAATAATAGTAATTAGGAGTAGGATAGAGTTATACAATTGAGTAGAATGGTGTATGAATTATTTCAAGATGTAGAATATAATAGCCGCCAAACCCCAAGCCGCGTGGATAAAGGAAGTAATAATGAGAGTTATTAAGAGAGTAGTGAAGGAGTGGGACTCCGAGAGAGGCCGCCGAGGGCGGTGTTTAAAATTTGTGTTGAGTAGGGCGAGACCCATTAAGAAATTGTATAGGTGAGACCTGTATAGTGTGATAAGTGTCATATTAGCAGTGGTGTGCACTGTGGGCAAGTAGGCCGAGACCTGTTAAGAAAATTTTATAGGAGAGACCTGTATAGTGTGATCAGTGTCATATTAGCAGTGGTGTGCACTGTTTGGTGAAGGATTGTCTAAATTATACACTTGGGCGGTCCTGTGACTTTGTGAGTTCGGACATGTGGTAGTTAGGCTGTTGGTCATTATGTATGGTGAGACTGTCCAACTTCGCCACAAGGGCGGATGAGACCTTCTTCGATGACTTGGTGTTTACGTATTTCTTGTAAGCGGATGATGACCACCCTCCAAACCGCTGGACCTCGAGTTCCTGCAAGCCCAACGTAAAAGCGTTGGTAGCCGCTGACCTTCTTATGCTGTGCAGCGAGAAGTGAGTCGGGTCGATGCCAAGGTACTCCAGGGTTAACTTCATGTGGAGGGCAATTTCTTTTGTGGTGATGATTTTGTAACTATCCGGGTATACTAGCAGTGGTTGTTTTTGGTATTTTGTTGGTGCCTCTATAAGCATACTCCGCCATGTGTTGACTATACATAGCTCTCTTGTTGTCGCTGCCGGAATGGCCAACTGTCTGCTTTGGTCATATCTTTGTAGTGTTTTGGACCATTTTTGCCTCACTATTAGCTGGTTGTTGTCTACAGTTATATCGTCACGGGTAGTGTGCCTGGTTGCGTCGAACTCCCCTTGGGAGTGCGTGGTTACCTCCGACTGCCGCAGGCCAGCGTAATACATTAAGAGGATGGCGAAGCTGTATTGATATGGGGCGACAAAGTGTCTGCTATGTTTCACCAGGTCAGCAATGGTGTTTTCTGAGATGGGCTTTTTCTGTTGCACTACGTGTTCCTTGGACCTGAGTACTGCGTCTAGTGCAAGGCCAACCCTATACGAGTAAAAGGGGTGGTCATGCTTGTCCTTCATTTTATAATATTCACGTACTGCCCCGATGTAGTTTTGTATGGACTTTGGGCTTTTTAAATAATTGCGTAAGTACTGAATGAACGCACAGGCCTCTGCTATGGTGATGTTGTCAGGGTCTATCTTGTATGTGTAGGTGAAACTGAAATAGGCCCTCAATGCCGTTCGGTGGTTACTATATGTGCCTGGGGCCCTTGCCTGCCTCTGTGATTGCTCCGCTGCACGCATCAGCCAGGCCAGCGTCGGGTCTGAAATGGTCAAATTTCATTACAACTATACGTGTGGTTGTTTCTGATTATTTGGACCTCATTTCCATCAATGATTTGAGATATATCCTCTCTACCGATATGGAGAAAAGTTATTCTTAAATGCCTTAGGGCTTGTAGGAGCCATAGGGCTCTTGCCCCCCCCCATGTATTCTTTTTTTCTTGATCCGTCTTTAAGGGCTGTCAGGGCTGTTTTGTCATCCGACGCGATTTGTATCGTGTGTGCAGTGTGTTTCTCGCTAACGAAGTACTCCACCAGTGTTTGCGCTTTGTCAATGATGGCTAGTGTTTGCGACTTGTTTTCATCATTGTCCAACTGGATAGCTACGCTAGTCATTGAATCAGAGGCCTTGACTTCTCTATCTGTTGCGGCTACATATATGGTCTTACTGATGTGTCGTTCTGGGATCAGGGACACCCCGTTCCAGTCATGGGCGCATATGTTTAGCCATCTCAGATCCTTCCTCATCTCATCTGATACATGTAGCAGGGTGGCGCCCTCTGGGATGCCCCTTAGGGCCTCTAATAACCTTCAGACAAAGACTTTTGCCCCCGTTATGCATTTAGAAAGGTGTAGGGCACAACCTATGATGGACCTGAGCTGCTTGATTGATATTTTGTCGGTTTTGGCTATCTTTTTGGCTTCTTGCCTGATGTCTCTCAGTTTCTCCATTGGCATATGTATCAACATCTGATCAGTATTAATGATCACGCCCAGCCATCTGGCTTCGGTTGTGGGTGGTTGTGCCTTTTCTTCTGCCTGAGGTAAGCCGAGTTGGTGGAGCAGCTTCTTGGCATATTCGTATGCTCTTGTTGCCTTCTTCGGGGAACTTTCCCAACCCACAAGGTCGTCTAAATACATCAAGGTATCAAAACCTTCATTTGCCAATGCCATGGTGATGGCCCCTGCCATCCGCTGCATGTGGAGACTGGACTGCCGTGCGCCAAATGGCATACTAATGTCTAGGTAGAACCTTTGTTCCCATCTGCAGAGTAGCAGGGGCCAGTCCAGGGGGCAGGTCCTAAAATTTTTGTATGCCCGTGCAATGTCTAGTGAATACAATAGTGTGCCTCTTCCTTTTCTGATCAGGTTCTTGACCAGCTGGTCGACTGTGGGTAAGGCGTGGGTGCGTGTTTTGCCTAAAACTAGGTTTGGGCGGATGTAGGCATTTATTGACATGTCTTTCGGAAAAGACATGTCCAATATGACCCTCCTTTTTGGGCCATCACCTTTCTGCCATGTCATGAAAGGGTTGGTGTGACTCCACTCTACAAACGGTGCTTGTACATATGGTCCATACACTGCCCCGACGCTCCTCTTGGTTTCTAGGTATTTTGTTACATGCGTGGCATGTTGGGTGGCAGATGTATGATTCTCTGCATCGCTTGTGTCAGACGTTGGGCCTGTGTACCCAAGCGGGAATCCGTAATATATACAGTCTCTGAGCTCGCTGTCGCCGACTATGCCAGTCAAAAGCCAATCCCACATATCTAGGTTTAACTTTGTGGGTAAAACACACTTGGCCCCTAGCATATTCGGCAGTCCAGAGTCTCTAACCACATTATATATGCATGCTAGCTCGTCATCAATGGTCCCTTGTCTTGACGTGGGCCATGTATTAGCCTTGAACCATTGCAATTCATATGGGCCGGGGACGTCTTCGTCCTTAACCGTGCCTGGCTTAGCATTGCATATCACTCTTATACAGTCAAAGTCCTTGTCATTATATACATGGTTATCAATTTCATGGCAAGTAGCAACAATATTTACATCATTCTCCTGTTCCTGGTTGTTTTCTATTGTGTCTACACGCAGTTTACGTGTGCCTTCTTCACCCTTCGTGGGGGCCGCCATTTTCTTCTCTATATCAAGCATTGTGAGTGGCTGGGTTGGCCGCCCGTGCGTTAGCTGTCTTCCCATTGGCTGAAGCACGGCCGTGCCCTTGCTGGCGTACAAAGCAGTCACATGATTCGTAGTCACAAGGTTCGTAGCAAGAATCTTCAACAGATATGAACTCACATTCATCGTTGCCTTCTCCTTGTGGCGGTCCCCGCGGGTTGGTTTCCGCGGGGCTCACAGGTTTTTTGACTGTGCTGGCACGTATGGCTGTTGGACAGTAGGCATTGGGCGTGTCTGGTACGCCTGCGCTTGTTGTGGTGGATTTATCGGTGGTGGCTGCATGAGATAAGCCTGGTTGACTGGGGAATGATCCCTGCTATTCAGCTGCCTCATCTTTTGGCGTTTCATGCAGTCATTACTCGAGTGCGTGTGCCTACTGTTGTTATTGAGGGCCTGGCAGTAGGCGCAGATGTGGCTAAATATAACCTGGTCGCTTGTGTGTCCTCCCTTCTTGCTACATGCGCCGTGCATGTTATATGTGGGGCAGGGGACCGACATCGACTCTGTCATCATAATACTTCTCATTGACATGGATAATCTGATGCGTTCATACTGTATCTTTTCGGCATCGAGCCAGGTAATTTCGCCTCGCTCCAGCTTGTCAAAAATTGCGTTTGACCATTTAAGGACGCTGCGCCAGGGGCGCTCCATGGCATCTTGCACCACCTGATTGAGGTGCAACAATAGAAATGGCTTGTCGTCCTCGTCAACGACACTCTTATCCATTAACATACAGGTGAACGCGTGTATGAACTCCATACAGGTTATGTTTTCCTTGGCTTCTGCCCTGTCACGTGCCATCACTATGCCTTCACGCTCTAAGAATACATGTGGGCATGGCAATAACTTTTTGATTCTGATGTCAAAAGCACTATTACCTTTGATGTTTGCTGCGGCGAACATAGGCGCTGCCTGTTCCATTTGCGCTTCGATGTATTGCTGTGCGAACGTGTCAGACATCAACTGACGGGCGTGTGTTATGGGTGGTTGTTGTTGCTGGACGTGACCTAGAAGTGGCCGGGTAGTATGGTACTCAGGTAGCAGTTGGTCCAGTTGCTCAGGTGGTTTTTCGCTAGTTTTCTCCTTCGTTTCTTGTTCAGTCTGGGCCTTTGCCTTTTCCTCCAAGGCTTTGAGGACCATAGTGGCGATCTCTCCGGGCATTGTCGTCTGAATGCCCTTTATTGATTTTTCTAGTGCTTCAACCCTGCCCTCCATGCTAGCTGTAAGTATCAGAGCCTCTTCTGGCCCTTGCGGTGGCCGGTGGTCACTACCCTCAGGTGTGTCAACAAACAGGTGAATGGCGGTAGCCGTTTTGCCCTCGCGCTGGCCGTCAGAAATTAAAGTACTTGTTTTACCTTTCTTTTCACCTTTTGTGCGTGTGTTTCTCTGTGGCTTCGCTGTATAAGGTATCTTTTCTCCCCTGTACCTGGTATTGGTGCAGGCAGAATACATATGTCGGTGTTCTGGTGTTTGTTTTTCGTCGTGACGTTGACCAAATATTCAACCAACAATGGCGAAGGTAAGAGTGAATGGAGCGGGGAGGAGAGGTTTATGGGTAAGGGAGTTTGTTAGGCAGCCACCACGCGTCGCCACCAATGCCTTGTAATGCGAATCATTACTACAACATACATACATACATACATACATATACATACATACATACATGCACACATACACACATACATACATACATAACAATTAGATAAGTTGATCAATGAAATAGATCACAAAAGTTAGATATGGGCTTCCACTATATATACAAGCAAATAATTCCTGGTTTACTGATCACAACGTTTTCTGTTAGTCTCTTTGAAAATACACCAGGAAGCTACTGGTGAAATAAGAATGAAGTCGGTACCACTTAAAATATTTGATTGCCTTTATAACAGCTGCCCTAGTCTACATGTATACATACATACACATTTGCATTTTGAATAGTAATATAACTTCATCAGTTTATGAATGGATATATATGTATGCGGCTCTATTGTCATTTGACTCAATGTAAATATAACAGGAGTTTTCTTAAGTAGGTTACCCTGTCTGTTCTGTATAATGGTAAAAGAACTTACTTACCCGTGGCATAACAGAAGAATGCAAATGCAGTCCACTTTACTTTTGTCAATTGGGTTTGTAGTTGACCACACTTTTCTAATCCCATTCTTTTCTTATATTCCCCGGGAACATGTCCACTGTCATTCAAACACACCAAATACCCATGTATATATGAAATACCGCTAGCTAGATTTAACTTTTCCTTCTCAAGGTTGAATGAAGCATACAGGTTTTGAACTTAAGTTTGACCCATATTGTAACTCAGACATGACGGACATGGCTGTTCTCTTAGGGATCCAAGGTCACCTGCCTGCTATTCCTCCCATATGTTCATTCATGCCATAAATATAAAGTAATATATTATTATGGTTAATATTGGGGTATTGAATGGTCTTTTTTATTCTTGCTAATGATCTTGAGGTCAGGTTTTCTTTCCGAGTGCTGGTGCACATTAAGGTGCTTCCAAAACCCTTTGTTCTGTGTTAGTCTCTTGTAAAAATAGAGGGGTAATTCTTCGTAGAATATAATCGAGAGTTCTAAACTTTTGTATTAAAATTGTCGATTTACTGGAAAATAAAAATGCATACATATATGATCTTTAGGTAAAAACTACTGGTGTTTCTGAAGCCTCTTTGTTTTCCTTCAGTCGAGCAGAACCTGGGAGGTTGTAATTTCCCCCGGGCTGAAAGCAACTATTTATATTCATATGTCTTGGAGCACTTGGTATGCCAACTAGGTTTGAGGCGCCATTACACCTACATTATTTTGTCTTTTTCTGTGACTTAGAGAGACAGAATTAACAAATATATGGACTAAATTGTGTTTATAAATGAGACGGAATAAATAAATGCAGGGACAGAATAAATGAATTCAGTGGCAGGCAGACCGAATTGAAGTTGAATCTAAGACCGAATTAAAGGGTACAAGGACAGAATTAAAGAATGTTCTCTTTGTCTGAATATTTAATAAAGGGCGACCCATGGCGCAGGACGGTGCTTATCTATAATATATCCGCCACTATATCAAGGTGAAATACTGTGGGCCATAGATAATAACAACTCGATACTTTCTAGAAAGTTTTCATATGTATAATATGAGCTGGATTCTCCGCCAGTATTATATGAAGATTTGTCTAGTCTTGGTTTATAATATGCGTAGAATCATTGTAGAAATAAAAACATAAAAGAAAGAGTCTAGAGGCTGTGATCATACGATCTAGAATGAATATTTATTGTGTATATGGTGTACAAATAAATTGTTATCCCATGAGGCTATTGGTCATTGGATGAATATGGGTGAGGGTGCTACCTGAGCCTTCATATGCTACCGTAATTACCAAAATAAATTCCTGATTAATGTTACCGTATCAAATATGATAATGTTATTAATTTAGAATGATAGATATAATATTAACTAATGTTAATTAATAGTCATAAAGTGATTACACACTGTTACGTCATCATTACGTAACTTGATTGTACATAACTCCATCTTTTCTGACAAAACAGCAAACCAGTATCACACTTCCGGCATGTATACGTACATTTTATTCGCACAAGTAAACATTAAAAAATAATTGTTCATACCTCCCTGGTTAATGTTTTGGAGAGCGTGGGCATTTTCATCGATCTTTCAATGAGGTTAACTAACTTTCGAGAGAAGAAAAAAAATAATCGCAAGTTATAAGTATCAAATGATGAGTACGATCGGATTGTTCTAATAACCCTTCTAATGGAAGTTCTTATCATGTGGATAGAAGTGAGACAGCGCTTCAATAATCTCAAATGAGAACAGTGTGAAAATATTTTGTGGATGTTAGCATTGTAAAAGCCGCAATGTCAGGATTTCAGAAATAAACATTGGATTTGTAAAAAAAAAAAAAAAAAAAAAAAAAAAAAAATGAATTTATTTATTGATAAAACATGGAGAGTAATATCTGTATAAGCGTATAATTTAGAAAGGAAGGGCTTTAAGCCTCCAGTGGTAGGCTGGCGATCATACCAAGAAGAGAAGCGCTATAGCGACGCCTGTGCCCCCAAGGGCAAATATGAATCCAATAATAAGTATGGCCCTTTGTGCTCCAACTGACGGTCTCGGTTGTTTGTCATCAGCATCTCCTTCAAGAAGATATTCACCAATCAATGACCGATTAACAAGTTCTACTTCTATGGGTATTACAAAAAATTATGAATCGATTTTAATCAATTCACTCCATTTGATTCTCATTACATTCTCATTACAAGTCCGTGGTGTATGTATATAATTTTGATTACTAATGAAATGTACAGTGATATGATCAAGGAAATAAACAATGCCCAAGGCAAGTTGAATTGTTAGCCAATCTCAATTTAAATATTAGCGTGACATACCATTAATTATAATGGGGACATATAATAGATATTCCCCGAGGAGGAATCTGTACCTAGACGTATATATATTTCTGCTGAAAGACCTCTCCAGAGCAGAGCGAAAAAGATTTTATTGTTTCTTTTTATTCATATAATTTCTAGAGTAGCCAGGTGTAACTGTCTGGTGCTTCTAATGTCCTACTTACCTGTAGATTTGCCGTAGAAAATATCCGACTTAGGAAGAGAGGCAACAAGTTCCCACAATACAAAAACACCAAGGGTACATATGATGGCAATTATTACTCTGGTACCTTCATGCCATTTCAATCGATCAAATGTGAGCGCGACAAATATGCAAGCAACTGAAAGATGATGCAAAAAAGAATAATAAGGCTACCACAAACGTCAGTGCGAGAGAATACAGGAACTATAGTGCGAGAGAATACAGGAACTATTGTAGTTAATACTGTTTATTAAGGGTGGTCTCCACTGGCTGTGGTAAGCTCTGCGGTAAGCCTTGCGATGGTTTGTGCTGGTTCTGTAGATGGTGAGGAATGAACGATGTAGGCAGGACCTCGCCACTCCTCAACAACACAGCACCATCGCAAGGCTTACCGCAGTGCTTACCGCAGAGCTTACCGCAGCCAGTGGAGACCACCCTTAAGACTAAAATCGATCCTAGAATAATAAGAATAATATTATTTTTTTTATTTAGTTTGCAACTGTAAAAACATGTGTGTAGTGTCAGGGCGCCCTTTGTAGGACAACTTGTTCCATCAAGTTCCACCAGGCGGCATCTACAACCACCAGAATGTCCAGTGGTGGATGGTTTGGATCGTCATTAACACCCAGGAGCAGAATCATCCACCCTAACTAGCATCATTGATTGATTGATAACTCTTACTGCCATGATATGGACATTCAGGGGATACGTCTCTAAATTTATGAGGTGTTCAAGCCCACCTGTTATAATTTGGTACAACATTATTTCTATAGATGTAGCCCACAACAGCTGTTATCGTCGATGACAATTAACTGCAGACCCTCCACAGTCTTACGATAGCTATATTCGATTCATATGAATAGGCTGGTGAATCAATCGAAACATTTTCGTGTGTATACTTATGAAATGTATAATGGATTAACGTTAAATCATTCTGCTTTCAAGCACAGATAAATTAAAGACGTACCTGCAATTGCGAAACTTGCGAGCCCCACGAAACGATGAAATCTTCTGAAATATGGTCTGATTCGCGTTGGGAAGGAATTCCTGAGTAATGCCATGAAGATTTGGAAAACCATAAATCCAAAGCTGAGCCAACCGAGGATTAGATGTGTCTGGAGCGTGGGGGACTGAATTTTAAATCCAAAAATGTACTCAAACATTTGTTTCGATAGGATGAACTTGTACATAGTACAACATAATGACAAAATTAATGTGGTGTATTACAGGAAAATGAGTCACAAGTCGCAAAAATTGGATTTTGATATATCATATTTGAAAGGATGTGATCTAGGGATTCCAATGATAGTAAACATTGCCCTAATAAGTACTTCTATGTTTTAAGTTTGATATTTTTTATTTTGACAAGAAAGTGTTTGCAATATTTCTGAGTGGACATTGACTAGTAAAGTAGCTAAATATACTCTATAAGATCACCATAGAAATGCATGAATATATTTAATACACGGTCTTGAGATGTGGTTCATGTATTGATAAGACCTCGGGAACTAGACACTCAAAAATGAAAACAATCCAACAAAGAAATCTTGTGAATGAATCACTTTGAAAAATATCAATTTTGCGACTTGTGATTCATTTTCCTACAACTGGGTATGTGTTTTACAACATTGGTAATTTTCCGGGATGTAGTATTCTTTTTTGGTAGTTTACAGTGACCCATGCCATCATTAAATTGTATCACTGTTTCACAACAAGAATTACATACCAGAAAATATCAGTTGTAGCCATCATAGTGATTTTAAAGGGGCTACGTGGGTCACCCATTTAGGCCACCTCTGAATACTACATTCTATATGTTTTATGTCTACAATAAAGCCTAGCTAGTGAGGAATAAAGCAAGATATGGGAAGCAGTTCTACCGTTTTCCAACTATCGCGTTTGAAGAAATACGTTGTGATCAAGCATAAAATGACAAACAGTCCACCAGTAATCTGCAAACCAACGTGGAGCTGAAAACAAAAATCCTCGCTTTTAGTTGGACATTTCTAATTATAAAGTAATCTAAACACCTCATATAATCTTCATCGGTGAAACATAGCCACGTCTGTTACAATCTTAGATAACTTACGACGAACCAGACAACCTTCTGGCAGGCTTTCGATTTTGAGAATTGCTTGTGATGTCGGGCAACCATGGAGCCAGTACCGATAAGACCTATCCACCCGAGGATACCACTTGCCCCTGAAAATTCAAATTTCCGCAGTGAATCTTGCCAAACGTATTCTATACCTTATATCAATAATAATTATGATGATAATCATTTTGAATACCTCTCTGCTAGTCCGCAATACTCTGATAACAATTATGTAGTCAAAACGACTACATAACCAGCAACGAAAAATAGTAATGTTTCTAAAAGTGTATTTAGTTAACCTTTCTTAAAAGATACATGCGATGCAAGCAGATATTTGATGAATGTCAGAGATGAGTGGTTTTGCCGATCTTAGTTCCTTAAATGTGAATTTCAATTAAGGTCAAGTGGAAGCTGTAATTCAACGTTAGAGCCTTAATAAAAGTATACCAATACAATATTTCTCCAGAGTTAGCAAAGAAGTGACCATATCTTAGTTGGAGCAGTTGCATGAATCTAATGAATCTAATCTAGATAATTGCTTTACTAGATGTATTTCTTGAATACCGTGTTACGATGACCATCTCATCAAAGCGAATATTTCGATCAATGGTATTTGCTTTTTACACATACATACCATGTGCTTTGAACACAAGCGGAAGACCTTTTGCTCTCATGATTTCCTTTCTCCTCACATGTGTTTTCACACTCGTAACTACAGGCAATATGTCATGTTTCTTCACAGCTATTGTATCTGTTTTAAAATAGATAACAAGCAATATCATCAAATGTGGATAAGGAAATGAATAAATACTGTACTAATAAAGATTCGTAGGAGAAAATCTCCCCTGTATCACAGCCATTCAATATTCACAGAACCCCCAACCCCCAAGGGTATGGGAAATGTCCTGGGCATTTTTGGAATTATGTGAAAATCCCCAAACCCCCAGGGCAAGAAGTTTGTGTAAATTCCCCGACCCCATGGGGCCCATTATTCACATTGTTATTGGGGGGAAAAATCATAAAACAATGTAGACCCTGATGGACATTCCCCATCCTGCCTGGGGAGTGTCCTTGATATTACGGTAAACTTAGGAAAATCCCCGCTTGGGTGGGGTCATTTTTTTCTTGGACATCCTCCTACCATTCCCCTTTACTCCGGGGGGGGGGGGATGCAATTGATACGTGCATAGTATGCTCACCTTTGTATGTCGGTCCCACGGCAATGGATATGTAGTACTCCTCATTAACATCCATGAATGAGACCACTTGACCACGTCTATTTGGTCTCAATGTGATATTTAATGGTCGAATGAAACGACAGTACAAACGGGAATCGATCCTTTGAATCTGTATATCTCTATATTTCACCTTGAAATTAAAAATGCAATATGACAAGTATGTTATACTAGTAAATATACCCGTGCTATGCCCGGGATTTGCTAATTCGTTGATGGGGCCCACTCCTTCATGTCTCCTTGGTCCATCTTCCACTATCTTTCTTTTTCAGCTTCTCTCTTAGTATACCCCCATTACCCCCATTAGTATGTAATAACATTATGGGAATATAACTGCAATATCATGGTGTATGAACAAAGGTAACCTTGAGGAACATGAAACTTGTCATGAACAAATTAGAAATTAATCCTACAGGTGATAATATTTCTCTGTAGACAACATTTTAAGTCACAGTTATGACATTAGTCATCCTAAGACAAACTGGATGGGGTAGTTTCCACCTTTCCGGCCTCCTATCATTTTAGCCCCGCAGGGCTACTTTCCCTTATTCCCTGGTCATTCTAGCCCCGCAGGGTTATGAAGGGAACACTTATCTATCAATGACTGGAATTTCGGAATTGTCAGACTTATGAAAATGCTATTTTAGTTGAGATATTAACAAGCTCTCCTACTCCACATCCCCACCGACATAGCTTCCATTATGCCCTAGAACTTACCCAGACTTTCATGACAACGTGACCACATTTGACCTAGTATTCATGACTTGACCTACTATGACCACATTTGACCTAGTGTTGGTCCTCCCTGGAGCTACCTCTATGGGATCGTACTAGGGTTAGTGCCAGCCCTAGCTAGGTTTAGACAAAGGTAGCTTCTTTCTGTGCAAAGGGTAGCTTCTTTCTGTGGTTATTAGTAGGGTTATGGTTAGAGAGATGACTAAGATGGTAGGTTAATACTTAATAACCATTTCATTAATTTAATAATTATTTCATTAATTTAATAATTATTTCATTAATTTTACCAAGTAACAAGAGGGGTAATAAATGGGGGGAGTGGGGGGTTTCCCCCCACATAGAACAAGAGGGGGAACAAAAGGGGTGTGTGGGGGTATCCAAGTCTTGCTCTTTTTCCTCTTAGCAATTTCATGGAAAACTGACTTAAACTTCCTTTCAAATTGTTACTTCCATAACCCACCAAGCCCACCCAGTCAGATTCCTCCAGTAGAGGGGATTACCCCTCATGAAATCTCCCTGCATCTGCCACCTCCTAACCACTAGCACTGACTCACTCATCTAGCCCTCATAAAACAACACCCCAGTAACAGCTGCCTCTGTGGCTCAGTTGGTAGGACCGTCGGCCCATAGCTACTAAGGTTCTGAACATGATTCCCGTGGAATACAGTGCGAGAATGCCTTATGGTTTGGTCGTCTCCTTGGTCGTTAAGATTGTCTCCCTGATTTACGCCACTGCCTCCGGCGGTAGACCGGAATGTGGCGTGAAACCTGAAACCCTCTCACTACTTTAACCCTTGTCGCCTGTTGTATGTGATATGTTTCAGGGAAGAGCTGCTCTATACTTTACCAAAGTGAGGGAGGGAAAAGGGTTAAAGCTAAGACAGGAGGAGGTGTCTCCAAAATCGGGTGGGCCGTCCAGAGCCACCAGCTGTTGTTTTAAGGAGGAGGTGACAGATTTCGATATGTTTAATAGAATTCCGTCTTCCACCCATCCCTATCAAAGAAAAATCCCTGCAGTATTGGTATCATGTTACCAACTATACTCCTACCAACTGACTCACAGGCTCAGCTTCCAAGGAACTCAAGGGTTCGACTCCCAGGCTGGGAAGGAAAAGCCTGGGAGAGAAGGGGGCCGGAATAGTGGAAGTGTCCCAACTGGATGTATGTAACACATAGAGATACAGGAACACAAACATGGCATGAAGTAACAGTAATATAAGGGTGGGCAAAGAAAAAGAGTAAGACAAGGAGAGAGGGAGAAGAGGTCAGGACTGTGAGAAAGACAGGGAAAAAGAAGGAGGAACACAAATATCAGAAAGAGCGGTATATTCTTTAAGTCTGGGCCTATATAAACTTCCACACTGAGATGGACTGAAATTGTGTAACAAACAGAGATACATTGACGCAGATGTGGCAGGAAATACAGATACATAGAGATAGGGGAACAAAGTGAGAGAGACGTGGAGAGACAAAGAATGACAGAGAGAAGGAATGTGAAAAAATAGACATATAGGGAGAGACAAAGAGAATGGACTGACTGAGAGAGGGACTCTGAGGAGAAGGTTGAGGGGATGGAGGAGGAGACAGAGGAGGGGACAGAGGAGATTGAGAGAGGAGGTGGATGGGGAGGAGCTGGTGGCAGAGGAGGGGATGTAGTGGTGGTTGGGGCGAAGGAAGAGGAGGAGGTGGTTGTAGAGGTGAAGAAGGAGGAGGTGCATGGAGGAGGCGGAGATTGAGTTAGATCGAGGAAGAGGAGGAGGTATAGAAGTAGGTGTGTGTGGGGGGGGGGGGAGGGGTTGAGGTGAAGGATGAGAAGGAGTTGGAAGTGGAGGAAGAGGAGGAGATGGAGGAGGCGGAAAGTGGAGTTGGTAATACCAAGGCCCTGCGGATGGAGAGTCAGGCAAAACGCAAAACCCTTTTAGAACCTCTTTTACTCACATTTGCTGGTTGTGCAGTTATTTCATTCTTATAGGAAGTCGGCGATTAATAGGTGGGTGTCAAACAGGTGGTTGTAAATTGCAATTGAAACCACCTTTTATAACCCTTATTTTCTAGGAGATCGCTCATAACGCATAATGGAATGGCTTCCCACTATGCCAAAGCAAGCAAGGAAAATGCAATAGAAAATACTATAAAAGCAAGTTAGGGAGCTCAGACATAGTTTAAGGATGGCTAAAGAAAAAATATTTCTAGTAACTTTATGTATTTTCCATGAAAATGAGCTGAGAAATCGGCAAAAGTACAAAATCAATACTATCTGGGACTAGAAAAGTAATTTTGTTCTATTTTTTAAAGTTGGACTTGGGCTACTTGCAGCATAACTTACACATTGCGTCATCTCAAAGAGGCCTCCTTGTGCTGAAGTTTAGGCTAAACAAGGTAAATTGTATTGACAAATTCACGATCTTGACGAACTTTGGGGTTTGTCCATCTTTTTTGACGTGTCGAGATCGGTTTGGTCCCAGACAGAGAGGCATTTGCTACAATTAACTTACTGGCGGGTGGGGTTGGAAGTAAGTGCGCGGCATCTGGCCATGGTCGAAGCTCACATCACCGTTCCCGTTAATCACACATGCAGCCCCACTGTCTGATCCTCCCTATAAGGAAATAGTTCATGTGGTTAGTATCACCTTCCCCGTGCGTTCACCATTCAAGTTTCAAAACAACTATTGTAGTGCTGTGACACTTAAGGTGTGTCAACTGCAAAAGAACTTCTAACTAACTTCTTTTTAATAAGTGTTTCTCCTCATCCATGATCTCTAAGAGTCCTACAGCCTTCACTACTTTTAAAATCACATGCAATGACAACATTGTGAAACTACATATGAGACTTAAAGTAAATCGCTGGGCTGGAACACTTGCGGGGCATACAGCTCAATTATGATTTATAAATGGGAACTCACATTATAATACTGGTTTCTGAGTAATGATATTGTCAGAATCAATCAAGTAATTTCTTTCCCAAACCCTTAGCCTGGGCGCCTCCATATTAGTAGCTGTATGACACTGACTAACGCAGTACCACTTCCTGAGTGAGTTAGGTGTGGTCATGGTCTAGTGAATCTGTAGTATACAGTCAAAGTGGCCACTTTACTTCAAGGTCAACTTAGCTATAGGGCTGCACCCCATGTTAGGGACGTTGTTGTATTAACCATTTGTTTCTAAATCCTTGGATATGAACATGTTTTCTGTGTTCATAAGTTCATCAATTGTGCAATAGGGATTTTCTCAGTATACTCAGTCCAGTGTCTCCCTTTAATATAATCCATGATTTGGCTGTCAAAGTGGCGTATTTCCAAAATACTGACGGCCTGTGACGTATTATTGACTCATACTCCGCTAGTAACAAAAGTAGTCCCAGTGCACAGCATTGTTATTGATAACAATATCTCATGAAATTATGGAATAAAAGTAAGATTTAAGTGGAGACATTGGTTGTGGTACATGTTTCATAGGAGGCCTCTGCAACTGGGCCTTTGTCCTCGTTGCTCCAGCCTCCGGCTCAACATTATTGTTAACCTCATACTCCATTTAAAAAAAGACTACAAATTCAATAGGCAATATACAGGCACTCAACACTGTTGAACATATTGGAAGTTATATAGAATTGAGAGAAGTTGGAACTATTTCATTTGTAACGGTATATACGGTAATACCACGCCCCCTCGACACAACAAATGCTCTAGACGTACTAACATATTAAATATCAAATACTAGCTTTAAGGCAGGTGATAGGAAGACCGCCTCACCGCAAAGCCATGAACTGTATCTACTGTCGAAATTTTAAAAACTGCCACTCCATCGAAATCACTCAAATCGTTATGATCACATGTACAAAAACCTGGAAAATTCATATCAGAGACGATTTAGAGATGAACTATAGTTAGTCTTTGGATACAGGAGAAACCCAAATATCAAGTTTTAGTTTAGTTCATCTAAACTCAATTGAAGTTTAATTAGTTTATAGCACCTTTGATTTCTACTGCATGAAACAATGCTGAACTGCAAGTGGAGCGTAAGTACATCTTTGATCGTACATATGTACATTCATCTTTGATTCCTACTGCATGAAACACAGCTGAACTCCAAGCGGATTGTGTAGTATATTCAGCTATATTCAGGAACCCATATAACACTCGTTTCAGATGAGATACAGAGAATCACAATTTTTTCTTACAGAAATAATATAATATAGATTATAATTATGTTAACATCCCCAAAGAAATAATGAGTTAGAACCAGTTGCCAGTGCAAACCTATACTTATAAATCAACACTATGATAGTCACAGTATATAGTATTGAATGGTCATAAAGAAATGTGAAAGTCTCTCACCATTAGTGTGTCCTCACTTATGCTGAAGCCAACATAGTCATGTGAATCTCCCATTAGTTCAAATTCAACATCCTCCCCATTATCTAACACTTTATACGTCATGCCTACATCACAATTGGCTCCTGTACACCAGTCGGGATAGAGTACACACCCTCGGTCCTTGCCACACTCCGACCAATGGATTTTGGAATCCAATGTACCAATGGTCTGTAATGATCAAAAGAATAAATGATTAAATAATTATGCAACTGCAATGAGATTAAGATATTCAGAAATGTATGAGTCCGAATCGCCAAGTTGGAAAGATCGGTACCACGTATTTTGTTGTTATTACTGAAGGCCGTACTGCCGTATACAGTACTGAGTTTACAATATACCTCACCGTGTGAGTAATGCCACTAATTACCAAAGTTTCGGGGACTTGGCGAATCGACCAAATGTATACAGCACATACTGAATACAGCACATACTATGGACATCCTCTCAAAGTTAAATGGCACACATTTTAATCTAATAGAGAAAGTTGCGCTTGATTAAGAAAATTGCACCCGATGGTGCCAATTGATTATCGACAGATCATATTGATCTTAAACAATAATATAGTCAGTAGAAACATAGATTACTAGCTGGCAAAATGGATACTACAAATTCTACTGTTCCCGATGGAATCTAGTGACAGACTAAGAAAGTCTTATATATATATAACAGTAAAACAGAAGATCTTCCAAAACTCAGTTACCTTTCTTCATAAGGTATAAATTATGGAATATAGCTCATAGGCTAAAACAATAACCCAGTGTACTACAACCACTACAATAAGAATATAACACCTGATAGAATACATATAGCGCCTGAATTATCAGAACTTTATTTTACATATGGGAACCTTCTTGTGTGCCACAAATCTGGCCACTGTAAATCACATTGGATACTCACCTCATATTCATGCTGAATTGAACTGTTGACAGGTTCATTGGATTTCAAAATGATGCTATGGTGGGCCCAGATTGTATCATAATCTTGCACTAAGGTGGCACTGGGTTGAGTGAAGAGAAATTAAAACAGTCCTTTAAACTATAACAGCAACAGGTTGTGTAGTATGCACTTATATAATTCGATGTGTATTAATGGATGGAAATAATAATGAGAAGCAGGAAGTCGCTTTCCAACGGTGACTTACACCACCCTGTATTCAATATTTTTTCAAAAGAAGAAAGCGTGGTGCCATGGCGAATGTTGAAATTAAAATTGGTGGGCTCTTATGGTTATCGACCAGGGTTGACCTCCGACCATGTTATAACCTCAAACACAGGTGCATTTTGAATAGGGTTCTAATTTTAGGTGATAGATAATGCCTAGGGTCCTCAGATATCTGCTGCCAATAGCCCCAGTGACCCATGTAGTCGATATGTCCTGATGTTAAATATAGAGATTCCCACAAGGACTAACTCCACATGAAGGCAGTGTTATTAATAAAGTATCCATGTCTTTATTCCAAATGATTATAATCGGTTCCAAATATATACTGCCATGTCAAGTACAAATGACAGACCTCCTACGCTAGGGTAATGAAAGTTGGACTACTGAAATCATAATTAATGTACATATGACCGATTTTCTGGTTGAACTGGTAGGCATTTGGGTGTTTGAGCAATAACAGATTTGAAATTATGATGGCCCTAATAGCAATAAAAATACTTTGGTAAAACTGTCCTGTGAACTCAACTTGTATGAGTCTATAATTAAAAAAACGGTGTTTTCTTTAATAATATTCCTACAAAATATAAACTTATAACTTCAAGCTGTAATAATAAAAAAAATCAGTGATACCATACAAGTATAGGGGGTCAATTTTCGATGGTATGCATGCTATATGATACCATATGAGGCCCTTTATATTTAGAATATAAAAAGAAGTATTAATACCATGCATTCATTCCCTTTCCTTTTCCTTCCAATTTGACATGGATACCCGTTTTGGTTCTTTATGAAGGTACATTTAAGTATTGTCTAAGTGTTCAGAGGCAAAATTAGTAGGAAAAAAGTTAGAATTTTTGTTCATCCCCCTTCCCTGCCCCCCCGACTCCTGCGCCCTATAGACCCCCCGCTATGGGGACATGCTGTTTCATGCTTGTGTTTCCTATCCAAATTAGTTTAGAAACTAGTTTTGTATTTATTTATGTGTCCTGATGTTTCGTACATATTCTAACGGTTTCCGAAAGTGATTCGTGCTAATATTAATTTATTTATCCAAGAAAAACACTATTAACCATAACATCAAATATGGAGCATATGTTCTAGACATTAATCATTCCTATTATTTTGAATGGATAGTCCCCTATCTAAAGTGTCTCTCCAAATTGCTTTTTACTTGATGTTAATGAACTACCTCACACCGGATGAATTTGAATAATTCCAACCATAAATATCACGTAATGGGACTTTAATTAATAACCATTCGCAAAAATAATAGTTATATTCATATAGCCACTTATCCCGCAGACGATTGAGATTTTAACATTAAATAGAACCCAACTTAGTACATAATACCACTAAGTCTTGAGTATATAAACACATCAATTTAGCGGTGAATAGCGTCTAAACTTGGTTGCGCAGACATGGCAGTATACTATTTGAGAACATTAAGTTTGAAAAGAAGAGGGGGTCAATTTCCGATGTGGTGGGTCACTTTTCGATTGCAGAAAAACGACCCATGGGTCACTTTTCGACATGACACCGGCATAAATGATAACAAACCTTAGTTGGATATCACCGATTGGTTTACTCGGTGCCTGCCAGAGAAATTCAACTGTATCTCTGGGAACGCTTCCCTTATGAGTCGCACATGTCTGTAAGGGAAATAATAAGACACAATGAGATGCTTGTCACAGACAAAGACACACAATGCCAATAGAAGGCCCTTATAAACCCTGCCCACACACAGCCGATTTGCCTCCCGATTGCTCCCCGATTTGGGTCTTCCGATGAATCCTAGGGTTCCATTTTCAATCCTGGTTTATGTTATTTCAAAAATATAAACTAGGATTTGAAATGAGATCATAGGATTCATCAGGAGAAGAATCCAAATCCAATCTCTGTTCCCACATCAGCATCACTGTATATGCCAACTACAATGTCGAGAAGAATGACATTGTTCTCAATGAAAGTCAGCCAAAATATGGAAAGAGATAAGAAGAATAGAGGATCGTTTAGTAGACCAACTGGCTAATCTTGAATTTTCTTATAATTTATAATCTATAATTTGTGAAGTAGCTATAGGCAACGCACGAAGACACCCATGTAGGGTATAATGCGTTTTACTTTTCTGTTTTTCTCTCATACTTCTAGCTTTAAATGTGATAGGCCTTAAATGAAAAAAAAGTACTTGTATTTATAAGCTTGGGACCAGGGACTCCATTTATGGGGGTCTCGGGTTGAGTGGTAAGGGGTGGTGGGGGCTTTTGCCTCCTTGGCAAAGCAGGTAAACAAAACATTTTCATGTAACTGCTTTATCTTTTTAAATAATCATCTCATTTAAACATTAGTGATAATGTGTCAGTACATAATATCATATTTCATATAAACAGGTATTCATCATATTGTTGTACATTTTCCACGGATATATTTGCTAAAAATATTTGATATGCTTTTATATCTAATGAATGTTTTCACAATTCCATTATTTATTCGACCTACTGCAGGGTAGAGGAAGACGAAACGGGACCCGAATCGGGACATCGAAAAGTGATCCAGTCATTCATGCAGGGGTATTTCATGAAGGGAAAGTGGCTATAGGGTGTTTAAATATTGAAAGGTGATCATGTAGTGAGGTAGGATGCATGTGTTATAGAAAGGGTAGGGCTGAGAGGAAGGGTGTGAGGACAGAGAGGTGAAAAGTGTGGGGATGCGAATGGTAGGATAAAGGTTAAAGGAGAAAACATTGGCTCGATGTATTTTACTGATCACTATCGAGTATAGAATGTCTAATTTGTTTCTTATGCATGTATGTTAGCTCCATGGCGACGTAAGGGTAATTAAAAACCCACACAGGGATATTTGTAACTCACTTGAAATAAATATATGAAGAAAGTCATAGACAAAGCCACATCTTGTTATTAATCTTTACCTTTTAATATAACGGTGAATTCAGGTCACTGCCCCACATATGGGGGACACCAAGGAGCCCTAGCTTCACAATTCAATCAAATATATATGATACCCTCTCTACCTTAACGGTGAAATAATCTCTCTGTCTCCCCCCCCCTCCCGACACATACACTTTTAAAAACGCTCATCTACTGATGTACAAGGTGTTTCATCTCTTCATTTCAAACCTAATGAAATGACACCAGTTATGTTCAGATTGGACACTAATTACAAAAGTTATAACAGCTTGGAAATTGTCACCTTATTTCCCACCGTTCCCTAAGAAGTAGGGGTCCAGACCGTCCCCCCCCCCGCCCTCTCGTCCCTACCTTAATAATAAAGATATCATAACTTGCAAATATATAATATTGTAGCTTCATTATAAATTTGATAACATGAGATATCTTCAAATTATAAGAGAAGTTCTATAGGTTGAACATTTACACCTTACCTGTTGAGGTGGGTTGAGCCCTCTCCCCATAATTGAGGGGGCCTAGGACCCATAGAGTAGAATACGGCAGCTTCAGTTAGGGTGCCAAGGCCAATTAGGCACCACCACCCCACCCCCTTGCCTCCATTCAGTAACTATGTATCAGTTGCCATTATCTCCTTCCAACAGAATGATAACTTAACAACAAGGGTTGTATACCATCAGAATTATCTGAAATACTAAGCCTACATCTAATGATGTCTTACCATATATATTACAGTCTGCTCATGTCATTTTACTATAGAAGTAATCGGGTCCTTTCAAACTAATCACAATGAAAAAAAAACGAAAGTGAGCGGTATGTCCACTAGTGAACTTGAAAACAGACATCCCCACAGATTTCCAAACTGGCAGGCTAGCATGGCAAAGTCTCAGCATTTTCAGAAGTTCTAACAATAAATGATTCATGAATTCATTAATTATTCAGAAGCCAATGCCCCTCCTGCCCCTAGAAGAAACATTATGATTGCCAATATTTTCAGATATTCCCAACTCCGGCTATCATTATGCCAAAAGCTTATTGTCTTTCCCTTGCTACGTCGTAGGCTAATTCTTAGAGAGAATGCTTAGGGGTTTGGCTACTGTTGTAGAACTCTTTAGATCTGGACCGTTCTTCCAAATATGCACCCATATGGTGACCTAATTGCGGGCCTAATTGCTTCACGATCTAGTCTAGTATCGGATATGCAGTAACAAAGGGGCCTCGATCTCTTTCTGTCTCCTATGAATCATATATCGTACTTCTCGTTGTGTTAATTTATAGTAATTGAGAGAGCTCTAGTTATTTGGAAAGAGTAGTGGTTGGGTTGTATATTGAAGAAATGATATAAGTCAGTAGTCGAATTCCAAATATATTGTCCAAAGGTAGATTATAAGCAATGTGAAATAATTGAAGTAAAAGTCCAGAGATATATATAATGGTTTCGGTATTACAGGCCTATATTTTGGTTGGATCATGAGTGCCCATTTCAGGCATATAATTATAGCTTCCTGACACCATTTATCAGGTGGATATTGTCAGCTGTCTCGGCAACTCAGTGTACTCGCAGTTTTGCGTTTCTCAGTGTTGATGTTTTTTTTGGAAAATGTGGCCAGTCTGACAATGCCAAGCATGTTAAATACCATGCCATATTTTTTTAAATTGTAAACTTGTCAAATTATTGTTCACAAAATAAAATATATCACACACTTGTGAAATCTTCTGGAAATAAAACATATGCACAAAAAATGATATTGTTTAATATACAACTGACCTAAATGCTTCACTTAATTTGCTTCTGTATAATTGAGCCTTTGACCTAGGGAACAATGACACCCTGAAAATGTATGGTATACATGTATTTGCCAAAATTGTAGATAAATCAGCCAAAAACTATGCATCAATTTTAAGAAAAATATGGGGAATTACCTAAATTTGACCTTGAGAGTGTGACCTTGATCTTGGGTCGTCATAGATTAAGCATGGTTAAGCCTTTTTGTAAATATTAACTTGCATTGTAATGTAGAATACGCCAATACGTGGTTATGAAGTCACATACATTTATTGCTTAAACTTAAAATTATTAATTCATTTTTATTTTTCATGATGAAGTTGTATTAATAGAAATTTGCAAAATTTCTCGACATGAAATGTATCACAAGCGTGAAATAGTTGGGGAATAAAACTTTGAATAATAAAAAAAAATTGGTAGTGTATTATTTTTCTGTAGAAATACATAAACAAGTAAAAGTGGACATTTTATATCAGAAATATATATCAGTAGATATAGTTATAAGAAGTCCATATAAACAAATAGAGTACTGATCCGGAGGTCTTGATTTAGGGAGCAATATGGGACGGGTCAACAGGTCATATTCTGGCCTAGTTTAAGAGCAGCTCTGATAAGGCTAAGGCTAAGTTAAGAGTAACTAAGATACGCACTAATATGTGATTGTATAAAACACAGACATACATGTTATACAAAAAAGATTATAGTTATACAAAAGAGACTATACTGAGTAAATGTCAGTAACTATATTATTTTTATATTTTTCAATAATCAGGGTCAATTCTTAACAATATGGCTCTCCCATTCTCAACCAACATTAAGAAAATATAGAACTAGCAGACGAAAATTATCCTTTCATCGATTATACTGTGCACAAAGAAAGTCAATGTGAAGCAAGAGTTGATGTAATTAATTACATAATGAATGATATCATTACCTAAATGAATGATTTATTGTGGACCTTATTGACTTATTCCCTACTTAAGGATACAATACAAGGAAAAAAATTTGTGGGAATTCCTACGTTTTTTCCCTTTACTTTAGTGACAAATTCCTACAGTAAAATGCATTGTGTGTATTATGTCTGACCTTACATAAATAACTGGACAAGCAGCGAACCTGAGCCAAATAGGTTCAATGCTGCGTCATGAGAAAGAATTTGCTGTCATCGTAAGAATGAAAATCAGTAACATAATCCTCCTCCTCCCTCCATTCACACAGAATTGGTTAAAGGTTTAAACCTCTATTCCTGTTTTTTCCTTCATAATTACTCTAATAGTACTCTTTTCCCCTGTCTCAAATTCCTTGTCTTTTAAACCATTCGGGGCGGGGACTGCTGAATTGCAGGGGAATGCCTTGAGGCATTGAATTAGGACAGTGCTAAATTCCATGGAAATGCGATGAGATGATATGTCGAATGGAGAAAAGTTGGCCCCGCCAGTTAGACAATACGGGGAGTAGGGGCAGCCCAGTGACATGAACATGTTGTGGGTTTGAACCCGGGCTCAGCTACAATTTCACCTGACCCCCCCCCCCCCTCCCACCCGCCGGTACTAGAGGAAGACCGCCATTGCGGTGAACTAGTCATGGTAAAAAATGTAAAAAAAAATGTGCTCCCTGCCCCCTGCCTTGAATAGGTTGATGCATCTCCATTATCAATAATAGCGGAACACCCGCCCCTCCTCCTGCTTCCCCTCCCTCTGCCTCCCTCTCCTCATCTGTTACACATAATTGAGAATCTTAGCATGGATAATTATAATTATTTAATGAATGCACTGATATTTTATGATCTACACGAAAGAAATTAGGGGTTTTCGTTCACCTTTTGATACAAACCTGTTTTCGTCACCCCTTTACTTTGCGCGCATAAGCTAAGAATCTTAGCCTTTCAGATTAATGAATTGATTTTTTGTTTAATCATTTTTATTCAGGTTAGAGCACTACATCAGGATCAATCAATTTAACTTTACAGTATAGCTCATCGGTTCACCTACTGGTGATCTTCCTTCCGATTCCTGATTAATTAATGCTTAGACTCATAACTTACAGTAGAACTGTTAGCAAGTGTCTTCAGAAGTAAATTTCTAACTTTTCATGACAAGTCTGTTTTACTATTTAAAAACACCAACGTTCACCACTTTTCATACATTTGTATACATTTCCATTCCCATTATTCCCAATACTGCAAAATCAATAAGACAAAGAAATATACAACATAATTAACCTCTATATATGGCAACGTGCGTGTGGAGTATAACTAACCCGGACATTTCTCATCTATTTCATCTTTATACTGTTTCTGTTGAATAAAGGGTAGTGATTCCACATTCCATTGACACAATCATTCTCTGTTCAATATTATATTCACCCCCGCCAGCCTCAGCATTAGTTATAAAGCACTCAACTAGTTATTGTTTTATATAGAATACAGTAATGGAATCGTACTAAGGCACCTTGGGATTATAGTTCATGGCATACATTCTTGGATATTGTGTTACCATTGAAATTAATCGTTCGTTATGTCAGTGAACCGTTGAGAACTAACACGGGGGAAAAATAGTCAAAAGTTGCTTGAATATTATTTTTTTGTACTGGACAAGTTTATGTGAATATTATTTCTTGTACTGGACAGGTTTATACCTGCCTGGTTATAGAATCTAACCGAATAATTAAGGTATGAAGTTACTATTCGAAACCCTCTGAAATGATAATAAATAATAATAAATCTAATAATACAACTTAGAACATTAATGTACGAATTAACGCACCATTTTCGTCCCTTTTGCAACTCTAATCGTGTATAATCGTGATTTGTAGTGGTTTATAGCTAATGTATATATCGTGATTTTCGTAAAGGACGTACCATTGCTTCTGGAGACTCGTCTGGATACCATGAGTGAAGGCGGAGAGTGTCCGGAGCACTGATGAACTCTCCTGTTAAATTGCGTATCAGTATGCCAGCACGATGCCCCCTCAGCACTATGCCATTGAATTTTGCACCAACCGGTGAATACACTATCACTAAAATAAAGGTGATAGCGCAGCATTTAGGGTCATGTATATAATGTATGACCTAATTTTACTGTTGAACTTGAATAATTATAATATTCAATGAATGCATTGACAATTTATGATCTACACGAAAGAAATTAGGTGTTTACGTTCATCTTTTGATACAAACCTGTGTTCGTCACCCCTTTACTTTGCGCGCATAAACTAAGCATATAAACAGCAAGTTCGGCAAAAGGAAATCTCATATATAGAAAGAGGTTATTGGCACAAAACCGCTAGCATGATATTTGTATTTGAGGTACACCCAACCTCCAAGAAAACTGTGCAAATATGACAATGTGTCTGGAAACCTACATTTGATACGATCAGAAGGTTGGTAGCTTGTTTGGTTTGCCCACAATACAAAAGGTGATGGACCTGCACGTGGGTCAGCCTCGTGATGAGGAACACCATCTCCACATGTTGATGGAGGGGAGCCTCGGGCGAAACTTTCTACTTCTGAAGTATAAAGATAGAATGTTTGTTGTATGCAGAGCAAGTAGATGATTAGTATGATTAGTACATTATGCTTGTACGCATCTGTAATACAATCGATCTAAACCTTCAAAATCTTTCAGCTTAATTGTCATCAATATCGTTTCAGAATGGTTCTGAAGTGTTCTATACGTCGATATTTTCTTGACATGTAGCTAAGTAACAGAACTATAACTGGATTGTATCTAAAATAAGGAAGAGTTTTCTTGAACACTTAATTAAAAGTATAATGTGTGGTCCCTCTATGTGCAATTGTCACTTTAATAGTCCTACGAGATGACACAGATTTATTAAGCAGGCCATTCATTTGCCTACATTTTCGTCAGGAGTTTAATTACGGCTTCGGTTTTAACATACAGATCTTACAGCCATCATTTAAAGATGCATTCTCAGCTAATACGACAATGTAAGTTGATACAATTTAAGAAAAAAAGAAAAAGAATCGTAGCAAAGTTACACATTATGACTTTTTTGACTGAATTTATCAATATTCTGCTGCTGCTATATATATACAAGAATTTGAAGAAGAATTTGAATTTGAAGTCTCCGAAATATGAATGTGGACTTTCGTGAAGCCCTGTAGCGAAAACAACCGGAGAAAATCCTTCATAATTTCTGTCAAATGACTTTTAGATGAGTAAGAAAAGAACGAAACTAAAATTAGAAAATCTTAAATTATTGGCCCATGTTAACTGAGCGTGAGAATGCAACTTTAACATTCTCTATGCGAAGTCTCCCAAGCTTTGCCACAAGGACACAATGCATATAAATGGGATGGTTATTAAGATATACATCTTATATATAACTATGGGTGTAGAGGATTAGGAAAGAGAAATAAACTTGTCCGAATGGTGATTTCAAAATTATGACATACATTATGTTATCTGAATACCGGATGGATAACTCACTACCACCTTCCAACCCTAGAGATACCTGGATTGTTTTTATTTTCGATATCCTCACTTGTGACCTGGACACCAAATAATATTTGTCCAGTGGCCTTGTTGTGCATATTTACCTTAAGAATTTCCGTACAGTAAACGTTCATGATAGCATTATATATGATGAAAGCGCCTTGGGGCGTTTGCTAAACTATTTGTCCTTAAAAGTTAGGAATACACGCCCTGTATTCAGAGGATGAAGGTAATACATAATTTTATCACACAATTACATTTAATTTCCCACAGAACACCACATGGACGCTAGCTGGTTTGGAAAAAAATAAATGTAATTAATAGAATACGAACGAACTATAGCGTACCTTGATTGATGCATGAAAAGATGACAAAAGTGCAGAATGCAAGAAACGCATTTGACTTTTCCATTCTGAGTTCACGGTATATCTTCCAATAGGTTCCGAGAACAAGAGATGGGTCTTGCCTACATTATACTTATATGACTGTACGAGTCTGGCAGTCCGCGTCAGGACGGTGTGCAGAACGAAATGGTGTGGACCAAAGCGGGACGGGCAGCGCCAGAAAGAACATACGAATGCCTCACCGACGACTGTCTTTGGTGCTGATGCTGGTTTATGCTATGCAGTTCCATATATATGGAAAACGTAGACCTTTCTGAGGTTGTCCTCTGAAAGAAAAGGTGCACAGCTCCAGTCAGATGACTTGCAGATGAGTTGGAAAGTAATGGCAATTTCAGAAGAAAAGTTGTTCATCACAAGTAGGTGGGAATTGATAGCTTTAATTAACCCTGCTTCCATTACTACAGGTCAAAGGGCAGCAAACGCATTATGAATCTCATTATCTTTTACTATAAAATCTTGGAACGAAGTAACCATCACTACCCTGTAAAATAATTACAATAAAATTCCTGAATTATTTCTCATAAAAATGCATTTACAAATTATTTATAAAATGGTTGCCACGATATTGAAACGAAGAAGCTTTGCATGCCGCTTGGTGAGTGGTCTGTCTTAAGTCTGTATATAAATCCTCAGGCTGACAACCTATATAGATAGGTGTATATGAATCTTTGCGACCATCATATTCAGGCAAAATGAGCAGGTCACCACGGATCTGCCCATCTTAGAGTAAACGAGTTAGACGCAATTCATTTAGTCATAACTGGCGGTAATTGTTTAGCTAGTATTGATCAGTAGTTCCTGACCTTCTTAGTTTTTATATGCCACATTATATTGGTATCTTGGGCGGATGATATAGGAATAGAAGACTATTGTCTGAAGTTTGGCCTGAACCTAGCACATCTATGTTTATTTACCATACACAATAAGAGATAAGATAAGCGAATTCTTCATTTGCCATAAGATGTAATTATGACTAAGATCGTTTCAAAAAAAGGTCTGCCAGACCATGCCTTTCTTATTGTCTTCTCTTGGCTCTACAACAAAACAGTTCTCTTGTACATGTATCACACAGTATCCAGTCATGGTAAAAGTTATTTGTTCTAACAATGTGAAAAAATTGATAAAAATATCAGGGCGGTATATACAAAGGGGGTGGTAGCAAGGTTAATGTATGTCCACCAAGCAGTTGGCAGTTCTGCCACCACTACTACTAGCGCCAACTGGTATAAGTGTGTCTATAGTATTCTGTGGGAAAGGTCAATCACTATATATAAAACAGCTCTGCAGTGTCACCTGGCATACAGTGGCTACACCATACAGGACACGCATGGTCTGCTTGAATCAGTCTGCCGCGACTACTCCCTTTGTATATACCACCCTGAAAATATGAAATAAAGTGTGGAATAAACGTACAAACAAATATCAAATATCAATGAGAAATAAGTTATAGGATAATGCTGTCATCTCAATTCATTATACTCATCCAAGATTATGTTTAACATATTATATGTAATAAAAGCGAATATATCTTCAATTCTATGTGCCTCAGTCCTGAACTTGCTCCATCCAATTTGAAATTTGTAAATACCCGGATTTTGAATTTTCTTAGTTTTTGGGGCTATTGTCTTGAGATCTCTGCGCCCCCCCCCCCCCCGCACCAGCATGGCTGTTCTCCCTCTCCTTTCATTGAGAGGCATAAAATGGCAGAATATGATGCATAGAGCTGAGTTTCGTAATGTTTGCAATTTTTGTAGTAATTATTTGGTCCGCAATCATGGATAAAATCGCAGTAATCAAAGTTAGGTAAAATTGCCATAAAATTGCCATTGATAACCGCCAAACCACGCAAACACATATCAAATTACAAATACGTTGAATACATAAAATAAGACAGCCATCCATCAAAGTGCAAATGTATACATTGAAGCCAAACAAACATTTAAGACACATCACTGAAGCTTGGAGATACAACTTCAAACAGCAAATATCCTCTTTAAATCACCCAGAGACCCAATGTCCACTGAGGAGACGTAGGACTGGCTGGGTCTCTTGTGGTGGCGACAATGATTGAATTGATGTCATCCTGCTGGGATATATATATTTCAGAAGATGGCATCCTGATATGACGTTCTTTTTTCCATGCCTGATCGATCGTTAAGCATAATGCAACATAAAAGCCAAGATTGTGTCTCAGCATTACCATTATAATTATATGGTTTCGTTTGTCTTTTCTTTATATTCTTCTTTTTATATACAAAATTACATTTGTAATGACCCGGTTGTATGTAGAGGAGGAGAGTTTGGTATAACATAAAAGACAAGAGCCTTAATATTATTACTCTAATTTATTAAGCAGCTTTGGATGGTACACATGAATTACAGAAGTCATACGAAGTGGTGTCTAAATAAAGTACACACAGTGTTGAATAATAGAGACACAGTAAATACTAGAAGTATACAGTAAATATATTGGATAAGATGTAATGTAGAGAACAGGTCCACCTAGTGGAAACCATGAACAACTCTAGGCTGTAATATGAGCCATTGTAGTATATAAAGAGTGGTGTTTGGCACAGGCGACACTACACTCCCCCCTGCCGGGTTAAAAAGAAATTCATAAGATTTCTTTACAAAATCATACATAATCCAAATATATTAATGTAGGTATGACAAACAAGAAGATATAATAAAAAAGGACCAGCTTGAAGTATTTGTAGCGGACAACAAGAACAGAAATAACATATTCTGAGATAATATAATATAATAAGAAATAAGAAGAACTCTGCTTCCTTCATATGTAAAATGACAATTATTCTTAGAATCACAGATAAACCTCGGCACAAACGTGTACCATGTTCTCTAGCCTCGTTAAGGCACAAACACTGGAATACAGTGATAACTAAAAAATAAGATTAAATCGCTTGAGAAATATTATATTAATATTATATTGGTCGTAATATCATCTTGCCACGTGAACATCATCCAGTCGCTTATGGATCTGCTGTTTCTTACAGACGCCCACGAATAAAAATCTGCTGCTTCTTACATCAAGGAAAGGAGTCCAAGGTACCATTACTGTTCCAAGGAAGAGTAGAGATAAAACAGATAATACATTTCCACAAAATAGTGGACATAGACATAAGAATCCAAAAAGGTATAACACGATACCCAAATAATCACCATTTCAGGCAAATTGCAATCCTAAATAAACAGGTATTTCGAGCGTCGGTATCATATTTAGAAAAGAATATTTCACCCACAATATTTTGCTTAATAAAACCAATAATTAATCATACATTAACTTCTCGTCCTATCATAAGATCCATTTGGGTCATGAATTCAATATTAGGGGACTTCGATGGACTGGCAAAATCTTCAGGTTTCTTTAAAGAAAGCAGATCATTTACCAATTCAGTTGCAACGGAAGCTGCCGCATCTTGATGACCTTGCTGAGGCATAACACCGGGAACAGAACCAGATATGGTCTCTTCAACTGACATAGCCACCTCCACTCGCTTGGATGTGTCGGGGGCTTTACTTGCTGCCGCACTAGGCAACTTCGAAGATTGAGCCGAAGGAGGGGTTGACCTTGTCGACGATGCTCCCTGCGAAGAAACAGTTGAACTTGCAGGCGTTTTCTCACACGAATCTCGTCGTTCTGTTTTCTTGCTAGTACCAGGACTAGGGGCATTAACACTGCTCATCTTTACATTTAGCAAGGCCCTTGTTTTCAAATTTTTCTCGCGTAAAATGTGTAAGGCAGAGCTAGTCGAAGTTAATCTCCTAGGACTAGTACAAGTTTTCAGAGCAGACAACTCTGCTTTTACCTTCGCCAGTTCACTTACAAGTTGCTGGTTATCATTCTCCAGGTCCATGACCCTTACTTGCAGTTGATCATTCAGGCTGGTGGTTTCCTCCAGCGCTTCTACCAAGGATTCGACTTCCTCTTGACTCTTCATTATTTTAGATACCTCTCCCAAAGGTTTAACCATCTCCGCCATAGCTAATATGTATTGCTTCTGAATTCTACCCATCTCTTCATTATGGCGATATTTCTCCTCGTCTAGGCTAGCACCATAAGTATAGGTAGCCTGATGGTAGATCTGGTGATAATTATTCAGACAATCCTCCTCAACATGTACCGAAGGGGCAAGCTGAGAAGAAGAGGTTGCAGCAGACGAACTAGCAGAAGACCAGGCATTTGTTGCCGGCAAAGGAGCATCACAAAGCTTTGGCTTCTTTACAACAGAGGTAGAACGAGGAGTTCCAGAAGCAACACCTTGATACCTTTCATGTTCCGCCGCATCATACATTGTCTTCCACATAAACCTGGTCACAGCCAAACTATAGTGGAAAGTTGGGTTAGCCTGAACGACACGATTTTTACTGGATAGACCTTCCATATACTGCCTCGCCAGACTATCTGACAACCTGTGCCTATCCACCTTACATGTGAGATGGGTATACATTTCTCCTCGCCTATCAACAATCTTCTGACAGAGATTGTCTGGACATTCCCAGCCGAAGGTTAAAGGAGTATGAACCTCACACATATGTCGGATAAAAAATAATTTGGTCATAAATTTCTTCACACCGTTTGGACACAGATTTTTCGACCTACAACATGTGAAAGGACACCTCATCCCCGTGGTATAAATTGAGAGAGACATTTTCAACTTTAAATCCTGATCCTCTCTAACTGACAGGCCTTTCTCAGGCAAAGTCTTACACGGATGGCATAATTTAGGGAAATATGATTCGTATAATCCCATCTGTTCATCATCAGTTGTTTCCTGAATATCAATACAACCATCAGACTCACTTGTTAATACAGGTTGAATCGAATAGTCATCTTTAGGCGACCAATTCCTCAGCAATCTTTGCATCATTTTATAACGCCTAGACAAACCATCGCCTCTGGTTTCTTTGTAGGAACTATCTTCCCTTCTTCTGCTCTGTCGGCCAGTATCCTTATAGGAAGCTGACGATGAATTACTTCTCCTTTCGGAGGTATTATCATTGTTAGTAACCTCGTAAGAGGCATTTTTGTCAATTTGGTTAGTATTTGCCTGTGAAACAGACATATTCGGGTTGGCGTTAGCCATTTTGTCAGAACTCTTGTTTATTCTGGATGCCTAGAAATAAACAAGAAAAATTATCACCAACTTAAACAGTCAAAAAACAGCAACAATCGACAGGAAAATAAAGCTTATAAACAACGTTATACAGCATATAAATCCTAAAAATCACTCATGTTGTTCTTTCCCCATAGGGCTCAATACTGTTTGAGTTGTACAGCGCTTCCTCCGACGTCCGCGCCCCTAGATATACCCAGAAAAGGTCGAACCGTGTTGTATTTTCCCCATAGAGCGCAATGCTGTACGACTCGTACACTGCTTACTCCGACGTCCGCGCTTTGGAGATATAGTGACAGACCAAAGCGGCACGTTGGGGAACCCATAGAGTTCCCTTGGCGCGAGCCAAAACACACGGTGCCCCAAAAGCACGGTCGAACGTTCTAAATATCAAGGTATAACCATTTCAACTTTACATATATTCACCGCGCATTGAAACTACGCTTTCCAATGCTTCCTGGCATTCATTCACAGCAATATAGCATGATATATTCTCAGTCTATTCAGTCAAAAATACAATAACAAATGGCAGCTACTCATCAGTACCGTAGTATGACCTATATAGTGAAATATACACAATGCCCCGCGTGTATGCCAAGTGTGTATAGCCGAATCACCCATACCGGTGTCGACAAACATTGAAGTAATACAGGGTATAACCTTTACCATTTTTCATGAAATACACAATTTAGAGACTGGAACAACAAGTAAACAATATATCCTAAGATTAATATTTAACTTACAGTTCGTCCAGATAAAATTCATGGAGATATACAAGCTCGCTCCAACTGATGTGTAGCCTTCGAGCAGGAGTAGCCTTCTGCCTGGGCTTCTATGAATACCCAGAAACCTCCGCTCAGGGCTATGACATATCCAATCTTAGTGTGATTACCATATTTAATTATTGTTTTGTTTATAACAATTCAATTGGACAATAATGTAATGAGTGTGCCGAGTCAACAAGGCTTAATCCAACTCGTTATAGAGCGGTCTGTAGTAACAGAGCCTAACAAGGCAAATCACACATTCAAATATTAAAAAAAAATTATCCGTTCGTACAGGGGTCTGTGACGATCCTTACGCTTCTCAGATCAATCAACAGAGACTTCTCGTTGTGTTTTTTACTTCTCATCGACATCGAATTCCCAATATAACTTCCACCATGGGAGAACAATTACTACCAGACCTAAGCAGTGATTACTATAACCAAGCTATAGGCATGATGAATAGCGATCAGGAATTTTTATTTCCCTTTTTCCTACACCTCTCTTCTTAGGAATTATTTCCTCATTTTGCCCTTGTACAGGGTTAATTTTAACTTTTAATTTCCCATGTGAGATAGCATGTTTCTTACCTTTGCCACGAGGTTTCGTAATTTTCTTTTTCTCGATCCCCTTGGCCTTAGGCGGTTTCTTGGGAGGTCTGCCTCTTTTCCTGGCTTGATCAGGTTTTAAACTAGAAATATAATCCATAATTTCCTGGCCAGGAGATACTTTTCCTCCTTCTACCTTAATAACATCTCGACCTATCTCACGTAGGTTTTCAACTTCAGGAGAATTTTGAAGATTAACAGTAGGCCTTAATCCGTCCTTGGACGTAGGATCTACAGCTGTTTTCAAATAATCACCATTCCATCGAACTTCTCCTCTTGATGTTGATAGGAGGTATGTATGATAGTTTATTTTACTAATAATTTTGAAGGGCCCATCCCATTTAGCCCCATACTTGTTACTGGCAAAAGGTGGATAATATCTATACACCCATTCGCCCTCTGAGAAGCTTCTTAGTCGCTTGCGACGATCATAAGATTTCTTTTGAGCCAACGATGTTAGATTTAATTTATCTCGAGCAAAAGCATGACCTTCTCTCAGTTGTCTTCTCAGTTGTTCGAGAAATACACTTGGAGAATTCAGATCTAAACCTCCTCGAGGAACTCCAAAAATTAAATCAGCTGGGGTATAAGCTTCATCACCGAAAATCAATGAATATGGCGTACAACCAGTACTAGCATGTACACTTGTATTAAAAGCACTTATTATACAAGGAATTAATGTGTCCCATTTTTCAGATCCATAATCTATATAGCAAGATAATTGTTCGACTAAAACTCGATTTATTCTTTCTGCCTGGCCATTACAGCGGGGTGTATAGGGATTAGTGTGTTGTTTATTTATATCAAATATTCGACACAATTCCCTCATTACCCCACCTTCAAATTCTGGGGCCCCATCGGTATGGATAGCATTGGGAGCTCCAAATCGTAGGATCCATTCTTTGAATATAGTCCAGGCAACTGTTTCTGCCTTATGATCAGGTAAACAATAAGCCTCAGACCATTTAGAAAAATAATCTGACACAACTAAAACACAAATATTACCACTTGGGCTACGTTTAAAACCACTCAAAACATCCATACATATACGAGAAAATCTCTCACCTGCCAGATCCTTAGTTAAGGGTGAAGTATTCGTTCCTGATCTTGTTTTTCGAGTTGAACAGGCTTCACACATCTTAATCCATCGACTTATAGAGCCTTTCAGACCTGGCCAGTAGTATCGTTGCTTGATGGCAGTATATGTCCTGAAATTACCAAAGTGTCCAACACAAGCTGGACCATGATGTCGATCGAATATCCCTTTTCTACTGTCTATGGGCACAACTACTCTACTAAATAGCTTACCAGACGAGGGTTGTCTCCATCTCACACATAATAAACCATTAAATATAACCAAATCTTTCTTCTTCCCTAGCATAGCCCGGAAATCGTTACTTTCTGAACTAGAATCTTCTGGCCAAGGAAGGATATTATTTACATACATTATAATACGTTTAGTATCATGATCTAACGCTTGTTTCTCTAACAGACCCAATGGTTTTACTGGGACTTGTTCCATGACTTTAACAGCAGCTATGACAGCATTATGAGCACCACAATCTGTACAATCTTCTCTCTTACATCTACTATAGGGTATCCTTGAAAGAGAATCTGCATTGATATGGCGACGACCAGGCCTATGCTGTATCACACCAGGAGCAGTGATATTATACAATTGTAATGTCATAAGCCATCTGGCTAACATATGTTCAGGTTCTTTAAAACCTATTAACCAAGTAAGGGAAGCATGATCAGTTCTTATAATAAAATCTCCCCCTAAGATATAATTCTTGAATTTTCCAGAATATATAACGACAGCCAATAATTCACGATAAGTAGTGCAATAATTCCTTTGTGATTTACTAAAAGAATTGCTGGCATAAGCGATGACTTTTTCCACCCCATTTTGTTCTTGAGAAAGAATTCCAGCCATACATTTACCACTGGCATCTGTATCGATAATATATCTGCCTTCTGGACATGGATAAGCTAAAACTGGCGAATTTGTCAAAGCTGCTTTTGTTCGAGCAAAAGCATCTTCACATTCAGGGGTCCAGTTTACCTTAAATTTAACCTTTTTAGACGATTGTTTGACAATGTCCTGAATAGGATATACTAAGTCAGCAAATTTATTAATGAACTGACGATAATAAGAGGCAAATCCTATGAAAGATCTAACCTCCTTCACCGTTTTTGGCTGAGGCCAGTTCAAAACAACTTTTACTTTTTCTGGGTCGGCTCTTATGCCTTCCTCAGAGACCACTCTACCCAGGAATTCAACCTTTCGTTGGAATAATTTGCATTTCTTAGGTTTTAAATTTAACCCATAATTTCTCAATCTGGCAAAAACACTGTCTAAATTATTTAGCATTTCGTTTAATGTTTTGCCAAATATTATTACATCGTCCAAATAGACTAGGCAGATCTTATTTACCAAGCCTCTTAACATTTTGTTCATCATCTTTTGAAAAGTAGCTGGAGCATTGCAGAGTCCAAATGCCATTACCTTGAACTGGTATAACCCAGAAGCAGTAATAAATGCAGTTTTCTCTCTGCTAGATTCATCCATGGCAACTTGCCAATAGCCACTTTCAAGATCTAACGTACAAAACCAGGTATTTCCACCCAATGATTCTAGACAATCGTCTATTCTTGGCAAAGGATAGCTATCCTTTTTAGTGACACTATTTAATTTTCTATAGTCAACACAAAAACGAATGGTATTGTCTTTTTTGTTGACCATCACTATAGGAGATGACCAAGGGCTATCACTTTCTTCTATAACCCCCTGTTCTAACATTTTTTTAACCTGCTCTTCGGCGACTTCTCTCTTCCTAGGAGCTTGTCTACGATAAGCCTGCTTAATAGGTCTAGCATCGCCAGTATCCACCACATGGGTAGTCATTGACGTATAACCTAATGTTTCTCCAGGGAGACGAAAAACATCCTTATTCCTAAGAATCATATCCTTTAATATCTTGATTTCTTGGTCGCTTTTTACATGTGAACCATTTATTAATTTTTCCAGGCTAGAGGTGTCTACTGGAATATTTTCTTCTACTTTGGTCGCTGAAACAAAGCAATCAGTGATATTATTAGGAGATACCTCCTGTACTGAACTTTCATCTGCTTCATAAACATACCCAATGGGAACATTCTTCTTCAGACGAATTGGTAAGGCAGTAGGGTTGCAGATAGGGATCTTCGTAATTTTAGAGTTAAATAAATAAGTATTTAGCCCACCAAAGGTCTCCCCATTTTCCCCTTCCACTTCTGGTTCTACCACGTAAGCACGATCGGTGGGCAGATTTCCCAAAGAAACATCTACAACCATAATGGCATATGCTCCTATATGGACCTCTTTTTTCACAATAGCTGTACCCAAAGCCCCTTTACGAAGGCAATTCACATTTTCCTTACCATCGTTCAAGGACAACCGACCAGGCCAGGCGATACCGCATTTATATCGCCAGGTAAAATCCATACCTAAAATAGCTTGGTCGCCATCAAGGTGGGAGACTACCAAACAGGCATTTTTGTATATTTTGCCTCCAATATTCAACTCAAATATAGCATAACCCAGTGTTTCGATAGGTCCACTTGCTAAAGGTTTAATCCTCATCCGTGAAGCGTACAGACAAGGTTTGCAAGCGAGCGAATCATAGAATTCTTTAGACACCAAGCTGGTTTGAGCCCCAGTATCGTAAAGGAATTCTCCTCGCTTCTCACCGATTGAAACAGGTACATACCATCTCATCTTTACCAATAAAGGCGTTATATGAATCAAAGTTTCAGATTCCTCACATGGGTCCGTCAGTACAGATACCTTCACATCTCCATCGTCGCTTTTTATCGCGCCGATTAGAGCAAGGTCACAAGCATCGTCGCCCCTCCTACCTAAATTATCCATATCCAAGATATCTGGTGGAGAAAATGACTTACTTCCCACTGTCGGCTGGGGTTCACATATAACATCAGATGCTAGCGATTGGCCAAACGCTTTAACTTTCTTATGAATATGCCTCCCATTCCCATCAGAATCACCACTCTGAGGATGATATGTATTTTCTGAGCGATTTTCACAATTGTTTTCACAATTGATTGTCATTATAGGGCCCAGGGCCTCAGCTGCGCTCCTCACTGAGACCCCACAGCTTTTCCCTGGTCCCTTTCCTTAGCCCTTTTCTCTTTACATTGCTGATGCAAGGCTATAACCTCAGGACATTTCCATTTACCATGGTCTCTTGACAAGCAAAATTTGCATTTCCAACGAATTTTGCCCTGATTAGAGCCGCCTGAAGAATCTGACTTGCCTTCAGTATTACTGGGCTTGGAATAATCGACAGTTTTCTTGCTGACAAATGATTGTTTAGGAATATAATTAGGATTTTGATAATTCCTATAGCCTTTTTGCTGCATTCTAAACGTTTTAAACGCTGCAACTTCGGCTTCTAGCTCTTGATCTTCCTCGGATGGAGAAGGCTGTTCTGTTTCTGTCGACACAGCAGCCAAACTAACTTGTTTCGCCTCTTTTCCCTGAAAAGAAACTAAATTTGCTGGCATCTGATCTAGCAAGGAGGCTCTCATCTCGTTGGACCCCCCAGCACATCTCATCTGATGAGCTATGTCGACAGCTATTTGCAAAGTACTGGGTTTATAGTATTTTACCCAAAAAGCAATGAACTTATCACGTAATCCTTCTCCAAAGAGCATAATAGTCTTTAGCCTAAGGTTCTCTGGATATTCGTTATAGGCTTTTCTGCACAAATCGATCAAGCTTTCAGCATAATGCTGAAATGTTTCGTCTTTCTGCTGGACTCTTGTTTCATATTCCCTGATTCTATCTTCAGAGGTTTTTTCGTCAAGTTGGCACGAGAGCCTTCTCAATACAGCATCCAATGTCAATTCAGAAACATTTCCCCATGTTGTCTGACCAATATGACCTGAGGTAGCTATTATCAATTCTCTTACCAAAGTATCATCGTCCCAGCCATACAAATTCGCCCAATTCATGGCCCCTGCTAGGTATTCACTCCAATCATTACCTTTGTACTTTTCCAAAGGCTTGGGCCTAGGCACCTCACGAGGACGATTCAACGACAAACGAGGAACAGGTGTAGGTGAATTAACATCCAACCTGCTAATTTCTTGTTCCATTTCTATCATCGTCGATTTCCGTCTAGATTTAATGCCTTTTTCTACAGGCTTCACTACCATAGTTGTCAGAGGAACGACTGGTTTTTCTGGGCTACTTATTTTCACATTTTTCAATGGAATTTGGGTAAATGTAGTTGCTGAATCAACCGATTGGCCCATAGCAACATTAAATGTGGAATGTTTCTGTACATTATTCATAGCTGGCCTTCTGGGTATTACTGGAGACAATTTATTAGGCTTGGAAGGCCTTTTAGGATTAACAGGCGGTTGTTGTGCTTGATTAAATGGCGTTTTCCAAGCCAAACTCACATCTTCAACTTTCAGAGAAAATTCATCGAATTGTCCACCACCTTCTGAGCACGTTCTACCATAAGAATTAACTAATCTTTCGATAGCCTTTCTTCTATTGGTAGCAATGTCAGGAACAGAGCCCCAGTATTTGAGATTTCTCGTCTTAACATTGTCGACAGGAACTAATATTTCCTCTCCTTGCTCAGAAGGTACTCTAGGCCCTCCAAAAGCTTTTGGCTGAAGACCCAGTTTACTGCATTCGACCATTAAATGATCGACACGTCCCAAAGGTAATCGATAAACATTTTCATAAACTGACAGAGCCAGAGTTCTTATATATACCCTATCTGCTGCTGTGTACGATTCAATTGTCCAGCCATTGTCGATTCCCAGCCTAACAATATCCTCTAGTGAGAGCATATCTGCCCAAGCGGGATTAGTAGAGTGGCTGCTAGCCTTTTCACTGAAAACAGATCCAGCAACAGATCTGACCTTGGTAGCGCCCGCAGGCTTTGTTGATCGACGATCGCGACGTTCCATATTAACACCGGCGTCGATTTCTTTTCTACCTAGCATATCTTCCCGATCTCGTTGATGATCAGGGTCCGCTAGGTAGGTACCTCTATCCATACTTGTTAATGAAGAATATCCAGCAAATCGTCGATCAGGGCCGACAGGCAATTTAAGACGACTAACAGAGTCGTCAAAATCGATGCTGGTTTCAGAATCAGCAGGATAGGCATTTAAAGCAAAGAATTGCTCATTATATTCACGTAAATTCTCCTCACTAAGAGTGGGAATAGTTAAATGTCCATCTGTAGACATATGAATGATCGGTTCCTATAAAGGAAAATTGTCTTACTCCTCTATTGGTCACGGCACCAAAATGTAATGACCCGGTTGTATGTAGAGGAGGAGAGTTTGGTATAACATAAAAGACAAGAGCCTTAATATTATTACTCTAATTTATTAAGCAGCTTTGGATGGTACACATGAATTACAGAAGTCATACGAAGTGGTGTCTAAATAAAGTACACACAGTGTTGAATAATAGAGACACAGTAAATACTAGAAGTATACAGTAAATATATTGGATAAGATGTAATGTAGAGAACAGGTCCACCTAGTGGAAACCATGAACAACTCTAGGCTGTAATATGAGCCATTGTAGTATATAAAGAGTGGTGTTTGGCACAGGCGACACTACACATTACCTTTTCTGCTTAGTATCTAACTAAGGCGACGTGTGCGAATATCCATGGTGGACAGCACGTTTTTCTCTATTTCGAATCATTGATTCATTGTTTGTTAAATGTATTGTTGGCCTTTCAAATGTAATAAGAAAAAATAAAACTTCGTCAGCACTGTCCTGAATGACACAGGATCTGACAAGCTAAGTCCAGATTCTAAGTCCTCCTTACACCTGAAGCCCCTTCTCCCAAGCAATCCTTTGAATGCAAACTGCAATACAATGCGATGGTATGCGATAAACCTTGCAATTATTGAGCTGTCTGCAGGCACTGGAATTAGCTGGTAATCTGTGTGGAATGCAATGTAGGAGTCTCCATTGCAAAGCCCTAGTTTTCTGCCAAGACATGCCCATGCTTATTTATATAATGAGGCTGCAATATTTAGCCAGCCGTGGGTAGCAATATGATTGGTCCACATAGAAGTGGGCGTGGCCGGGAGATATGTGCCGCCCAGCAAACCCAAATATGGGCATCGATGCGTTGATTGATTTAATATAGCCACTTTGATACTAAAGTTTCATATACTTTCACGGGCTGAATACGGCCTATCTAACAGGGCTACTAAAAAGAATGTACAGAGTGTTGTAAATCGAGGGGCCAGACCAGTGTTTATTGGACATGCATCCCCACTAATGAAATCTATGATCGCTTAAATATAAGATATAATGAGAAAAATTCACACTGCACTGATAGGGCTAATGTGGAATTTCTCTAAGATCCCAAGATACGTACAAGATATGCCAAGAGACACTAGACTGGCTGCTGTAGTAATCCTAAAAGTGCCTGTTCCCAGAAGAGAAAAGCTGAGAAAATCACCTCACATGATAGCATCACATGGAATGGGCTACCATCAATCGAAAGGGCAAAGAATTGGCCAAACTTGAAAAGCTTTCTAAAATGAAATGAGGATTGGGTGAATAACTAAAACCATGGTTCTGCAGTTTTGATAAATCCTTCTCGTCTGATCTTTCCGGTGTAAGGAAATTGACCTTGGTTGTTATCTAGGTGGAAAGAACTTTGTCTTGGATCTGAATAAATCAACTTCCATGTGAATTAAGCAAGTATCACATCCTGTGAAATTTTGATGAATCAACAGTTTTTTTAAAGAAATAAGAATGTCAAATAATTGTGCCCTCTCATGCTATATATATATATCCATAGCCCAAGAGAGCGACACTGTAGGACGTTAATATTGCTAAAGACATCCCCTATTAGATAATGTTATGTCACTATTGGATGAGCCCACAATGTTGCACAGCTTATTCACATTGCAATTATGATGCCTTATGGCAACACATGTCCTTTATATAAGGAGTGCCTTTTAGCAATAATATTATTACGTATCCTTTGCCTTGGGGAGTGCCTAAAGGCAATATGCATCCTCAATATGCGGCAACACGGGAGGGATTGCCTTAAGGCAATACACTGCTTGAAAAGGTTAATGAGGTTTAACTAGGTTCATGCACTTCATTTAATCAAAGAATAAAATTATCAGAATTATTGAAATCATATTTTAATATCATAATGGTTAATCAAACTGAAGAAATATACGAGTACTTGTCAGATTGTAGCACATAGAAATGAAACTACAAACAATGTAAATTGGCATATGTAATTGCCTAGCTGTTTTTATTTGGTACTCAGATGAATCTCCTAATGATGGACTGTCTAATGTGTATTTATAGCAAATGTATGATGACTAGTAGGTGAATATACTACTCCCCATCATATCTTGTATCAGCGATATAAGAGTATATTATTACAGGCATCACTGGTTGTGTGAGATTGATGACAGGTTGACTCTGTACTGGGGTGAGGAGAATGTGGCTTTAATGGAACAGTATGTGGCTGTATGGATTACGTCACAGTCACACTTTACCAACGTCATATGCGGAAGCCAGAGCCTACTGGGGTTCTCCACTAGGATGCAAACAGAAATAAACGTCTTGGTGAACGCCTTTGAAAATGAGGGCATGAGAACATATGATAACTTTAGTTTTAAACAGAATAAGTTTCGAGGACAGGGGAAGGGAGGGCCAGTTGTTTTGGTAATTAGTGCCAGTAACCTGATACACCTCACCACCTCAGGGGTTTTTCCTCACCGCCTCTGGGGCTGTGGGGGAGAGGGTGATGATAAGATAAGGGGAGCTTTACCCCAAAATCCAAGTTCCTCCACCCTAACCCAGGTGTTGTTTTAATGAGGAGGTGACAGATTTCGAGAGAGTTAATGGCATTCAGTCGTCCACACATCCCCATCAAAGAAATATCGCCGCTCGAAATTTATCAAGTTACAGACTATACCTTGTGAGTGAAGATTCTATGGGTTGCCCATGATCCTACAATTCTGTTCATTAATATTCGTCAACTAAACTATTATTTAAGAAATCAGGTAGAAATCAATTTTGTCAACGAAATGGTTGGAACAAGCGTTATTTCGTTCATATAGTAACAAATTCCGTTGACGAAATGGTTTGTTAGGATCACAATTATTATTGTGTTCATTTAGTAACATATTTTGTTGTCGAAATGGACTGTTTGGAACAAAAGCACTATTTTGTTCATTTTGTGCTGCATCTTGTCAACAAAATAGTCCTTCAGGAACAAAATTGAAACAAAATTGGTATTTCATTCATTTTGTAATGTATTCTGTCAACGAAATAGTCTGTTTGGAACAAAATTAAATGTTGATATTACATGTGTCAATTTTTATTTGATACTGAAAAGTAGATATCACGTAGGGGTCGTGGTATAGACAAATAAGAACCATATAAGGACTGAACCTCAACGACACAAAATTGTCCCAGACGATTCCCAACAAATAACATTTGTAAATAGAACATGTATACACAGATATAGTTTTGATCCCTGTCTGGAACTTCCGCCATGCATGATTCAACATCCAACAACACAGAATAGTCCGAAACGGTTGACGGATAGGCATCCTACTTCTTCCATCTTATTGGCTAATGTTTGTAAATAAATTCAGATAGTACTCACAAATTCCTTAGTTTAACGGATATATTGACAGTATTTTTCTCGGTCTCATTATATCAGAACTTAGTTCCTCAAATGCATGTTCTCACTCAGAAGAGGGAGTCCGCATTTGGCCCGCAGATGACTTGGCAAAATAACTTGGTAGGGACATTAATTTTTAATATGTACATTTCTGGGCAAATATCATTCCTAAAGTTGCCCGTAAGTAGGAGTATATACGGCTCCTATATAATAATGAACCCGTCGTAATAAACCATTACCACTTTCCATTCATTTTCAAGGGTTTCTGTCTTATACTAAATAGAATATTAGATTAAATAAACATGATGAATATCAGTCTCGTATGTACATACAAATGTATTGTATATTATCAGATCAGATAAGTTCGATCTCATCAAGCACGAACTTGACATTTTAAACAAATTATGTTATTCTCTGCCTATAATACTCTCATGAATAATCACAGGTCTCAACACTATGTCGCTGTGAACACATAAGCTTGCAGAAGCGCCACTAGGCGTCGCCAGGGAATACAACAGGAAATCCACCTATTTAATACATGTATGGATTGCTGTATTGTCAATCGCAATCCTTGTGACGCTTAGTTTAATGAATCTCCTGCTCACGCCTAGACGAGAATAAAATCGAAGTGCCATGTTTCACTGTTGATTCGGCTGAGTATACTTTTCAGGGTTTCCTCCATACAATACATAACTAAAATAACCTACGTAAAGCATTACACAGATACTGGTACAGTTAAAAAATGCTCAGCATTATAAAAAAAATGTATTCACCGCCTGTTCCAAACAAGCTTTAAGCCATGATTGCAAACCACCATATGTAAATATATACAATTAAAAAATAAGTTACTGGTATCATCAAGCGCACATCTATCAAGACGCGCTGTAGGGCGATTGCTTACATTTTCAATTGTGGAACTCAGACTATGAGAGCTTTGTAAAATCACAGCTAATTCCATATTTTTTCAAGAACATTAAATTGTCTATGTACAAATATTGTAAATTATGTGGTCATTCTAATGCCTTTTCTATAATCACAGTCACAGCTACCCTAGCTACCATACCATCGCGTTTTATACCATCGCAAACAGTCTCATGGTCACATATAATTATTATAACCTGGAAGCGGAATGGATTAGTTTATTGTTTCAGAGTTAATAGTGGATTACGTTTGTGTTTAGCACCCCGGTGGTTATGAATAGTGGAAATCAAAAGCCTGAATAGTGGACACTCAAGTCGTTGATACGCTTTCGTCGACACCAGGAAGGTCTTTCAACCTTGCGATGGATATCCGTCGATAGTCAGCTTTTGGGATGGAAACTCGACCTCTACCATTCTCAAATCGAGGAATGTCAACTGTCACTTCTTCAATATCCACTTCATTTGACCGTGCTTGCCAATGCTCCGTGACAGGCTTCAGATTTTTTTCCATCATGTCTGAAAATGTTCTTTGTCGTCTGGGTAACTCGGTTTCTGCCCGGTTTGCATACACAGGATCGTAATAACTTGACCAAGGTTGTTCCAAGAGGCTGCAGGTCTGTGTGGCACTATTGACTCTTTGCCGCAAGGGGGTGTGTTGTTGCTGGGTCGGAAATGACGTCACACTGAGACGCTGACCATTAGTAGCGCCATTGGCACCGGATGCAAGATTGTTGACGCCTGTCTGCCAGGCAGGATTGACAGCGTATGAATCCCTTCGCGAATTCCTACGACTTCCATCTGTTAAAATTAAAAGAATTACACTTGGAGCTTCACTTAGCAGTATGATATTCGAGTATATCAATGCACAATAAGGACATTAGAGTCGATGATAAAAAATATGTGGCTAATGCTTTTCTTTCATACCGGAGAAGTCTAGTTCCCGGGTTTACCTAGAAGTTGTAGTATAACGCCTGAAAACCTTACGAGGAAAACAATGTATCTAGAACTCTTCAAATGTTATCTTTTGCACAGAAGTCCAGAGAGTTCTGTGTCTGTTTTGCTTCTTGGCGTTACTAATGAAACGCAAATTGATAAGAATATGACGAGGTACGGATCGAACTATATATTATGCATCTCACAACTACGTACCATTCACCATATCCGGAGCATTTGAAGAACTGATTACACTTTGAGACCTAGTCATGACAGCTTCCCTCGTATTTTTCTCAGGTCTAAACAGGCAGATATAGACCTTGGGCATAAACAAACAAACTAATGCCACAGTAGCATTGACCGAAAGTGAGATGCACATCGTCGTTATTCGAACATCAATCTGAAAGGTAAAATTGGCATGATATGTTAAAACTATTTTCAAGCACGTATCTTTGAATTTTAAGTATCCCCTACGGATTAAATAATATCCAAATGTTAATGCCTTGCACGAAATACATAGTGGGCGATTATGAAACCAACAAAGAACAAGGATCTAGATGTGACAGGAATCCGATCGACGATTATAGGGCTGTATAGCAAGGAGTAACTTACATTTTGAGAATTGATGAAGAAAAGGGGAACAAAGGCCATCCAAATGACAACGGTTGTGTAGGAGGTGAAGGTTATAAGCTTGGTCTCATTGAAACCATCGGGTGTTTTTCGTGTTTTGAAGGCGTAAAATATACAGATGAGCATCAATATGCAGGGGTAGACGAGAGCAATCAGATAGCTGGCATCTTCAGACCCTGGAAAACCGGAATATACACACACAGAGTTATTAACGAAATCCCCTAATCAATATACGTCGCAAATTGCTGTTTTTCTCAGCGGCGAATTTAATCAGCCATAAATGGCCTTATCAAACCCTAAAAGACATGAATGATATGGTTTGTGGCTTAAGAAATGCCACAATTATCAAAGGAGTTATTATCTTTCGCCAGACCCCAACTGGTTAGCTTCTGTGCTCACCTTTACATATAAGTAGTCTGATATCTCTCGATGGATAGGCATGCACTGTGTTGGGGGGACTCGCAGCGAACCATACGGAGAGAACGAGAACTTCAAGCAACATAAGCAGTCCCACAATAATCATCTGTGATTTGGGGCTTGTCATCTTGGCTCGCTTGGCTGGGCTTCCTGCCGCGTCATTAAATATCCTTGATATTCTAAAGATATATATTCAAACGATTTTATACACTGACACAAAACATACAGAAATGTATTTTATTTCAAAATATAAAATGCAGTACCAATTCAACGTCTCAATTTCTAAGAACATGTATACCAATAATCACCTGCTGGCCTTTGCCAAGATACAAGAATAAACTCCGGTGTAGCAGATTCCCATGAGGATTCTAGTCAAGCTGCATGTAGCCATGGATGGCTTGGCTACCATAATAAATGTAGACAGATAGGACAGGATGATTACTCCGAGAAGTACCAAGCTCAGTTCGCGACCCGAAGCCATTATTATGGGTGTGTTGAAGAAGATTACGACTATTGCCATTGTAACTGGAATGTGAATGACACTCTCATAATGTAAATTTGCAGTACAACCCCTTTTGATCACAGGAAATAAAACAGCAGCTTTATATATTATATACAATGTATAAACTTGATTTTTAATATAATGTACACGTGTATCGCTGACTATATAATATATATGCCAATAAATGAATCCTCCAGCTAATACAGTTCTGGAAGCAGTGTTCTGACGCTCAATGATGAGAAGAAGCCACTCACAAACTGCCAGAAGTATTGAAATAGAAGCCACAAGCATTGACACAATTGCCCAAGGTGACCGGTGAGACATAAAGGTCTGAGTGATGTATTTACAAGTTGTGTGGTTTTCGTTCGGCTGCATTCCTCTAAGGCAGGTGAAACAGAATTCGTCTACTTCCTCTGAAGGCATACAAATGAATTCACAATGAAACCCCTAACAATATATAGACCTCAAGGAAAAGCCAACTATTATGGTGTCAGGACAGCCACTCGCCGGACATCTACCCCACGACTTTTACCCGCTGGACTTTTACTATCCAGGACATTACCCTGCAAGGACATCCAGGACCATCCAGGACATTCACCGACCTTATATGCAGTTTCGAAGTTGCATTCTCATTAAAATTCTAGACAAAAATAATCTGGAAAATTTACTCATAATATTATGACTTGTAGGACGGCATTTACCAATATGCTGCTGCTGTTTGTATATGATAACTTGTGGACTTTTATGAAGCCCTGTAGCAAAAGCAATGGGACGAAATTCTCGCGAATTTTGGTCAAATGACCTTTAGATGAGTTGGAAAAAATTCCTGATAACTGAAACGGTGAGAAGAATGGGGAATGTTTTCTAAACTTCCATCTGTCCACTGCATGACCGGATGACTATTAATTAATAATCACATATCCAAGTGAGCAATTTTGTGGAGATTCCTAAAAGAATGGTTACTCCTAGTGAATTTAGTTTTATGGAAACTACCCTTATACTAAATATTAGTGTTGTATGTTATTCTTACCCTTTCAAAAACGTGTCAATAATAAGTTTCTCACAAGGTCACATAAAGCAAGTGCATGAATAGTAGGCCTATACAGCCCCCTTTAAACTGCAAAATAAGGCAGGTGAATGTCCCAAGCGGGTGAATGTCCTGGATGGTAGATATCCAGCAGGGTATGTAATGTCCAGGATGGTAAATCTCTGGAGACAGATGTCCCGTGGGTAGATGTGGGTTGTTGTCCTAGAACCTTTGAACATATAGTGTCAAACTTCTAATCAAAATGGCGGTTGTGACATCATAATTATTAAGGTACATCTCTTTGAAGTATTGAAAAGGATACAAGTGCAGACCTAATGAATGGTAAAAAAATACAGCGTTGGTGCCTTTACCTGACGTCTCCACCAAACCTCCACCATGCCATTGGGTATAAGAATTGCACGGTCTTCGCCCTACTGCTGACTCTAACTACCATTTAGTGCTATCACTTGTCTAGGTTCTAAGCTAAGGGACTAGTTGATTGGTTGTGTCTGATTTGATACAAGTAAATTTTTAAACCAATCCTACTGCACCTACCTGACCCATCTCTGCGATCATTGTTTGCTGTAATGTACGTAATTATTTGCATCCTTACATTATTCCATTCTCCACTAGGGCCTACTAGAATTACCAATGGATTTATACTAATAGAATTCTAGCTTAGATTGCTTTTATGATGAATCAAATCGCATGGGTTCTAGTTAATATTATGTGGTTTATATTTATCTTATTCTATTGAAACCATTTCGAGCTGATCAATTTTCCAAATCAATATAAAAAGGCAATGATGTTGTAAATCGAAATATATTCGAATGAATATTACAGGTAATAAACGAGTTAACATTACAATCCATTCTTTCTAGGTCAAATACTCTTGGAACGCACTGCCACATGATATAAGAGGAAGCACTGATCAGAAATGTCCCAAAATGTGTCTCAAAAAACATTGGAATGAATGTAGAGAAAATAGCGATACTTAATGTTCTTGGAGGCTTGGATAGAGCGTTACCAGAACTAGAACCATCAGATTTTATGCATATCAAAAATCCTTATGTTTAAGATATATTCAAGGTTCAATTCAACACTTTTGGTCAAATGAATGGTTGGAAAAGGCCGGAACAAAGCATCAGAGAATCATTAGTTTTAGGCGGCTCGGTTATTTATCATTGGAAGTCATAACCAAGCCTAATTTTATGTACATCAAAAATCCTTATGTTTAAGATATAGTCAAGGTTCAATTCAACATTTCTGGTCAAATGAATGGTTGGAAAAGGCCGGAACAAAACTGCCAATGAAGCATACAGTCTTGACACCTCAGTATTGGGTTAGATCTTAAAATAACAGAATGACTTACCTGCTACCCTTACAACGACGTCCCAGTCACTGCAATTGAAGCATGTCCAGCAGCACCTTTCACCCTTGGTGTATATTCGTGCCTGTTGCGCTGAGCAAGGGATGCTGCAGGAAGCTTCAGGGTACGTGCTCCGCACCAGGCCTTCAAACGATCTGTCTATATCAATCTCCTCTTCTCCATCTACAGCTATTACGGGAATGAAACACGATTGGTTAAAACGACACAAATCATCTATATTATGTTAGGAATTATAGTAGGCCTATCTGCGCAATGACATTTATGTGCCCATTATTGGCATATTTGTAAATCAATTGATATAATATCTTGGTAATATCTCCTTAAGAGAAGAGGTATGAATGTTCAGAAGTATGATTTCCTAGGTTAAATAGACACGCACATTTAAGCTGTATTCTCAGCTATTACGAAAAGAAACTTGCTCATAGTATGACTTATCAGACTACTTTGATAATTATTCTGCTGCTGGTATAAATGCATAAATTTACACACGAATTTCGAGTCGGAGTCAAAGTCGAGTCAGCTGATAAAAACAACAGTCAGTGGGCGATAACATAATAAGTGAAGCCACCCCAGGGAAAGATTTTGGCGGGTCTGGAAATATAAATCTGGCCTTTTTGAAGCCTTGTAGCAAAACCAAGCAGACAGAATCTTCCAGAATTTCAGTCAAATGACGTTGTGGTGGGTTGAATTAAAATAGACCAAAAGCTAAAGGAATATAGTGGCTGTAGTAGATGTTGGATTCAGTAAAGGGGTTGAGTTCGTTACTGTCAATATCTGCGTCTATTATACAAAGACAACCTGAGGTTACAGCTCATAATTGGGCTGTTTGCATTGGAGAAGAAACACGGTTCAATAAAGGTGTAAATGACACTAAGCCGATTCTCTTGTGTTTTTGTGCCGCAGAGGACTCTTTTGCACTAAATTTTGTGAGAATCGCTTGGGAATCGGCTTAGTGGATTAGGTCCTTTATAATCACATTTATCTGAAATAAAAAATACATAGATCTGCAGATGCATGGCTATTGCTTTTCTCATAACTAACATTGGCGCTATAGACTATGTCTCTGTCTACAGCTCTCCAAATTAATTTAAATCCATTACTAACGGTGTTCTACCTATTATTGCGTCGGTAATATTATGCTGATGCAAACCCACCTGATTGTAGTCCTACTTCTACCCAAGTGTATCCCTTATCCAGATGTCCATCGTCCACCGCCCTGTAACTCATAATCGTATATCGGGGTGGTCCATCGATTTTATAGTCTCCCTGGAACTCGAAGATTTTACCACTGGCACCTTACATATACAAAATATTATATAATGATCGTTTTGTCACGAAATTAAAATTGCATTTTATTATTGTATTCATGAATGTATCAGTAGTTGTCATCACGACGTTTATAAACTACCAACGCTTTTCTGTGCATAAATACATATATTATGAAATTTCAAGACTAAATACGCGATGCATTTCGAAGGTCATCTTTAGAGTATATTTAGTTACTTTACTAGGAAATATCCACCCAGAAATATTGCAAATAATATTTGTTGTCTTCAAAAACTAAAATATCAAACTTGAAATATAGAAGTATGTATTAGATGTCCTATTATTTACTATCATTAGAATCGGCTTGATTTCATCTTTTCAAATATGATGTTATCTCAAAGTCCACTTTTTTGCGACTTGTGACTCATTTTCCTGTAACACATCACAAATGTAATCACATCCAAAAGTAATATTTGCAATTATTGTGTTTCTCGCCACTATTAAGACTACGGCTACACATTAATGATTTTATTATTGTATCTGTTAGAGAAGTAGCTTCAAACTTAAGAAGGAGAGCACTTACTTTGAAATTTCACCTTTGAGAGATGGTCTAAAAGCTGTGGCCCACTGACATTCCCGGGTCTCAAAGGTTCACAGGAACTTCCGCTACTACAGCTGACGTTGTGTATGTCAGACAAGGCCTGAGCAAACGACTGAGCAGCATCACTGATGAAGTGAATATTCAATTGTTGCTTGTAGCCTAAGACGCAATTAAATATAATTAAAACATCTTCTCTTGGGTAATCAATTGCGGTTGCACTATTTCTTGTCTGATCAATACAAGTGGAAACAACACAGTGATGCAAATAGACATACGTATATACAGACATACAGACGTATACATACAGACAGAAATCAAGATATTCACCAAGTGGGAAGTTGGTCAAAATCTCACTGTTTTAAATTCGGCAAAGTTGGCAGCCTTTTGCTAACGGTCCAGGAACGAATCCATATCCTGGACCAAGGTTATATTAATGATTTCGAACAGAAATGACACGAACTCACCACTGCTTTTCCCAAGTGGTTCATTCCCAGTACAAAATCTCTTGCTTGGAGCAAATTGGTTCTGTGGAGGTTCAGGCATCGATACAGTTTCAAAGAGTTGTATCTGCGACATGTTATCTCGTGAGGAGAGGCCCGCAGGTCTCTTGTCGGTGACAACAGGCTTTAGAGTGACTGGTGGAGGTGTTGGTGTGTTGTTTCTCCACTCACAATCAAAGTGTTCAGCCCAGAATTCCTTGAACCAGGGGTTTCGACTGTTGGTATTCGGGTCCAAACTGAAGAGATCAAATGAAAGAAGCTGATTATTTATCGTGCAGCATATTGTCGTTCGATTATTGTTTAATAAGCAGACGAATCCATTCATATCACATTAATTTATTTATTACCAATAGTCTGTATTTTCATTTTATAAAGTGACTGGTATATCCTATCCGGTAAACAATATTTACAATCTTTCCCTCCCCATCTCCATCTCTTTCTCTTCAAAATTGAGGAAAATGAAACGTACGACGTAAAGTATTCATCAAAGCCCTCGAGCTTAGTAGCCAATGGCTGGACAGTAATGGCGTTCTTCACTACGTGACCCAACCCTTCTACAGCAGACATGCGGCCTGACCATGCATCAGTTCCCACCCAAATAACGTCCGTTCTGTTGAGACGATCAGCCGCTTCAAACAGACGTCTTGCACGTGGGTAGTCTGCCCAGAGCACTGTCACTGCCAATACAAATGGAAAAGCCTTGTTATACTCACATCGCTATCAAATTATGCTATTCTTTCACGATTACAAAGTTAAATATGTTCTTCACCAATCAATTGGGGGATATATCATGATATATGTGTCTGCACTGAATTGAGGAGAAATGTTAATAATGAAGGTGTGATGAGCAAAAGGATCGTGTATTGGTTCTATGAAAAGATTTGATCACATGTATAATACAATATAAAATAAAGCATACCTCTGGTCTTGCTTGACATAGCTTTTATGATGCCTTCATAATCTGAACTATCCCAGGTTGGCTCATCAAAATCTATTCTTCGGGCCAAGGCAAAACAAATTCCATTACTATTGGCAATTTTGTCTAACTCTCCATAGCCTTTTACTCCGTAGTTGGAATCTTCATAAATTACCGAAACATAGGTCCAGCCGAATTTCCTGCAATTGAGAATGTGTATCCACTGATAACACTGTTCGTCTCTGCTGTCTAGCAGAAGGGAAGCCTGCTAGTACTTAAGAGTTATACGGTTATAATCTATCCATTCATTTTTACCAATATAATTATAGGTTTGAACTCATTAGATATAGTGAGTAATAAAGTGATCAGTCTTCAATTACAGTCACGATCTTTTTTCAGAATCACCGACATAACTAATCTGTACATTAATAATCCTTTAATCCTTTAATGAGTGCCGATTGACACTCACATGTATGTATGAGAGTGCCGACTCTTGATTGACAAAGTCCCTATTTTAAAACAAAGTACCTGTTTTAGCAACCTGGTCACTATTCTTTCTCTACCTCCAACCAAGTTGCAGGTCATCGATCACTAATTGACTATGTGGGATCCAAAAAGGCATAATATATTCGAAAACAGTTTAACATTAACATTGTGGAGTTTGTTGTGCAGCGCAAGTACACCAAGGTTATACTGGTGGCCATGGTAATGGACAAATCGGACTTTACGAAAGTCATATGCAAAAAGAGTACTTGTACTCACAGTAAAATGTCTACAATTGCTTTAGCTTGGTTTGTGTCGGATGGCACGGTACGCTTGAAGTATGGGTACCTGTCCCTCTGGCTAAGATCAGGACTAGTTGATAGGTAACTCACCTAGAAACCAAGAAATCTGACATAATGTTATGTAAATCTATTGATCTTTTAAAACCTTTTTTTTTACGTGAAAATTTTTATTTTATTTATCTTATTAACAAAATGCTTACGACTAATTCCGGCTCACAACGATTAAGGGCAAATACAATGGTCGCAATAACGATCTACTCAAAATTCATTGCATTTACTGAAACTGAATGAGCCTAATAATCCATTAAATGTACAATATCTTGCATTTGCCAGACTATACCAGTCATGTATCAGTAACAGTATTATTCGATACATTTCGATTGCATAGATTAAATTAGATAACATAGACACCTACAGATATAGAAGTCAATATATTTAGTAGATCGTTATATAACCATAATTGATACCCATACAGACTGATAGTGGAATCGTGGTTCATTAAGTTTCCGGGAACCGTCCACAATTTCAGACAAAAAATAGTTACGGCCGAAAACGTGTTGTTAGTATTTACCATGATAAAGGTTAATTAACTAAATTAAAAATACGACAAAAGAAACCTTGTAAAAGATTGCCTTAAGCTTGGCCCTGTGTTTATAATATCAAACACCCTAGCTATTAATTGCTGACGGCCTATAGGGCCCTGTATAAGGGCCTAGTCCACTAAGCCGATTCTCATGCGATTTTTGCCGCAGAGGACCCTAGAGAATTGCATGAGAAGCAGCTTAGTGGACAAGGGCCTGTGGACAAGGGCCTCAACACCCCGGTTATTATAGCATTAATACCCGAGGTTTTGGATGATATAAGTGGTCTGTTGCCTGGGGGACAATTTGAGGGGCGTTAACCCCGAGAATTTCCACCCGGCAACAGACCACTTAGACCATCCAAAACCTTGGGTATTAGTGTTTTTAGACGCGGTTTGGTCAGATTTGACTGAGGGCTATTAAGAAAAAAAGATTCACCAACCTCTAGACCTTTTATTTACCAGTTCTTTTTCTACGTCTATAGCCCCCATTCCTTACCAGAAGTTGCCAGAAGTGATTGCTGTGGTCTATTGTGACAAAAATACACCCCAGAATCTGACCAAACCGGGTCTAAATGCAGATATACAGTTGTTGCTCATGAGGCTACACTTTCTGAACACACATATATATAAGTTACACCGAGGCTTACGTTTAGTATACTTAAAGTGTCAATAAAAAACGCTGACATAATTTATGACTGGTACTAACTCCTTAGTGCGATGACATTGACATTTATCTGAAGAGACAATGCAAGGTGCCTTCCGAAGGTGTACATTATGTATTTATATCCTTGTAGGACTGATAAACCTCCAATCTGTTATGGTTGTGAGATAATATTGGGCAGCTAAACAGACCTGACCGTCTCTTCTTATCCTTATAAAAGAACTCAATAATTTTAACCCTTAACTACAACATGACCTTTATCTAGAATGTCTATGTCTATATACGTATACATGTATATTTATGTGTGATATTTGTTTGGGAAGAAATAAGGATAATAAGGTACTTCATTTTATAGAATATACTTAGTTAGGAATGACCTAATAATTATCAAGGAATTCCTGCTCATAACAAAATACAAAGATAAGATTATAGAACACTGGGTTGTTTTATGCGAAATAACAAATCATTCGTTTAATGACGAATTGCGATATTTGAAATAATCACATAATATGTAGACTAGTAATATGGTTCCTATAACCTTTTAATGTCGTAACGATTCCAAAGCAAAATGTATACTAATATTGGCGAAAGACCCCTCTGCCACAACCCCCTCCCCCTGCCCCCTCACATACCTGGCAAACCCCCACCCCCACCCCAACTCCATTACTGGTACACATACGATTAAATTGCGTCGATCACATTGAGACAACTCAACAGACTAAAGTACATCATCCTAGGTACCCGACCAATCGATATTGATGATAGGAGTCACCACAGTTCTAAGGTTAATCACCGTGTATTGCACACCAGCTATTATCAGTGTGACTATACATTATTGAGATTGTAATATATAGCCTCACGTCCAAAGTACATAAATATTTCGTTTCCTTCCGTACTTCTAGGTAGCTGACAGACGCCCTGTCAAATACCGGGACCCAATGCAAGACATGCGTTACATGATTTATGATGTGTTAATCATGTTCGACCACCGTTTGTTAAATTAGTTAATGAATTTTGAATATCATAAATTTAATTAATAAGATATAAATAAATAGGATAGCGATGAGAAATATATGATAATTTTGAAGAGTGTAGTATGGAAAGGTGGTGGGTGGGTGGCATTTTAAGAGTGTAGTGAACTGTAGCGTTGCTGAGACGCTAGTGAGGCTGAGTGAAATGTAAGCTGGTGGATGTGTAGGTGTCCGCAAGGTGTCGCAAATGACACATACAGCCGTCTTACGCAGGAGGAGAATACATAGATTAAAGCGACTATATACAGCTAAGCTTATGCAAAGAGCAAAGTATGTACACATCAAACAACTATCACTTTATCTATAACCCGCTCCTCTATGTTCCACACCTTAGCGACTTCGTATAGTTTGAAATACTTCACCTGTGGAACTCTGAACAACTTGAGTAAAGAAGCTAGTTGGACTGAAATTGAGGAGGATCGCCCTCCCACAACCCCTGTCACACTTGAATATATTGACTTCACCCTTCCTTCAATGCATCTGCAATTGTCTCTGAATGATACAATATTTAGTTAGAAACACGCTTATACACGCTCATTGCCGTGTTGGTTGTGTCGTCAAAAGAAGGAACTGGTGTCCAAAACGTCTGATCGACTGGAGTGTTGAATCTGCAACATAATTATGGAGATCTGAAGAGCAATCTTATTGGAAAACATCTTACAGCCTAACGTGCTCATGCAGAGCAATAGAATTTTCATGACGAGTTTTCCATTCAAGTTCTTCCATCTTGTATCCTCTACTTCTTCCCTTTATATCCTCACCCGTGAGAGAGGAATCTGCAAAAAGAAAGTTGTGCAATACCACTTCCATGGCCTTATTTGTCCTGGGAAAAAATGAGTCAAAAGCCGTTCACGAGAAAAAGAATATTAGAGCCTTTAACGTATTCAGTACTCACTTGGGGGAGTGTGAAGAGTTTCAGAAGGGATCCCAATTGTATAGATACCCCCGATGATGATCCACCGACTACACCTACGCATTTGTAGAATTCTGCAGCGCCTGAATCCAAACTGGGTGGCTTACCATCTGAGCATCTGGAGACGGAGTATATATCACAATAGGATAAACTTGCCTCAAGGGGTCATGTGAAATAAGCTGAATTGTTGGCTAGAGGCGATTCAGAATGTGCATACTTAACAAGCTGGTGTTAAATGTGTTGAATGTCTTAACATTCTGTAAAGTAGAATAATCAAGTCTCGCCTTCACAGTCAAAATTGATAAAAAATAATCTCATGGGAAACAAGGATCTTACTTAGTTAAGTCGACGGAATACCTAATCAGTCATACCGATAAAATAAGTATGAAAATAATTATAAGTATAATAATTATAATTATATATATGTAATAATTAATGTAAAATTAAAAAGCGTTTGGGAATGTGTGTGTCGGGGGTGTTATGTAACATTACGTAACATTATGTAACCTTATTATATTTATATTAATTATCACCCATTTATTATGTTACCTCATTACTAAAATCGCTAATTATACTTAGCTACCCAGTACTGTGCAAGTCTACTTATACACGCTAAGCCATAGACCTACAGTATTACGTAATTTATTGCAGGAAACGGAAGAATTTCACGGCATAGTCGCGTTGACGCAATTCCTGCCGATAGCCTTATAGCGTCAATCTCAGTTAAGTCTTGCATTTGGAGATGAAAAAATCGAAAAAATGTAAATCAATGTAGGCATTCATTGATTACATTTCCTGAAACTACATGTTTTTCTCTACAAACCCCTAAAAGATTGACACTTGGGGACAAATATTTACTAAAATATCGAAGAAAATACAATATCTAGATTATTCAACATAGAATCATTATTTTAGGAGAATCATAGGTAATTTTACATAGAATTTTCTGTCATTATACATAGAAATCTGCATGTGAAGAATATTATGGAGACCCGAATATGTTGAGACCTAGCCTGAGAAACTTCTATTAGGGACTGATAGTCATTTATGACGTCATATTTTGTCACTAAAGTGACCTGTAAATGAAGACCTAAAACGTGACGTGGTGGACACTGTGACGTGGTAGACATTTTAGGGCTTTAAGTGGATTAAATCATAAGAAATAAATGAATATCCAGATATTTTGCCATGTATTATTAGTAAGACCTTTGGGGAGGATATAAAAACAGTATGGTCAACACAGGGGTGGATCTAGGGTCTAAAATGAGGGGGGGTCAAAGATAAAAAGGGCACATCAGTCCATCCCCCAAAAATGAGACAGGGACACAAATAAAAGGCATACAAGGGAAAGATCGTCAGAAAATGTTACTTTAATATACCAATTATTCATATTTTTTCAGTCTAATTTAGCAGAAGTTACCAAATTTGTAAACCTGCCTAATGTGCATTTTCTGAAAATCTGACCGACTAGGGGGAAAATTTTGAAATGTAAGGTGCCATTTGGAGGCATTTGGCGCTTTTTGAAGCACAAAATACAGTAATTAATCACACATGAAAAGTGATCATTTTATTTCTATTATTTATTTTGACTTTCAAAAACTAGGGATGCAGTTTGCAAGGACCTATAAAAGGACCTATATAAGAAACACAAAACATACAACACACACTGGCAGTTGACCATGTATACAAATTGTAAGATGTGGAATTATTTTTAAAAATCAGTTGTGTATCAGTGATGTAGAGGTGAAGTAGGGTCTGGGGGCATGATGCTCCCGAAAATTGTAAAACCTGTGAAGGAGTGAAATGGTGTATTCTGGGAGCATTTTTGGATCATAATTAGCCAGTTTCATTTGTGTTTAAAGATACAAAAAAATAATTAGGGGGAAAATCTCAAAGGCAAATTTAACTAATTGACATTGAATCAAAATCTCCCTCAAAAGATGAAATCACATGTATCCAAAGTCACATTGGATGCCTGCCAACAATAGGACAAATATAAGGCAGCATACTTTAATTTTCTGCCCCCCAAGTAATTTTCCACATGATGTATAAATGTAAAGCAAACATGAGAAGGGTAACTAATGTCACACAACAAACATGTGTGAGCCCCTACACCCAAATTAGGGAGTCATGGAAACATCATTTATAAGTTCTTTCAACGGCCTTTTACAGCTGTTACCACAAGACACTTTTGATTGTAAAAGAAATTAAGGCACCTTTGGTTCTTAAAAAAGATTTTTGGCTCTTCAAAAAGGGCAATTTTGGTTGTAAAAAAGACACTTTTTGGTTGTTACACTTACAACAGAAAAAGGCCACTTTGGGTTGTAAAAAAGGGCACTTTGGGCTATTTAAAAGGGCACTTATGAAAATTTTGAGGGGGGGATCTGCCCATGCAACATCTCATGATTGCTAGATTATGCTAATGAGGGGCGTGACGTGGGGGACATGCTTAAATAATATGTACCCTATTTCCACACTTAATTGATGTCATGAGAGCAACTGTTGTATATTATAGTATAACTTGCTTTTCATAAATACTTACTTTGTGATGAACGAAATTATATATGTTGTTAATATCCTAAGCTACACAAGCCTCCCAAACCACCGTGACGTGAGGGACAGGAAAATAGGGGACATCTTTCAAATCAAAATTTCAGAAAAAAAATAATATTCTACGGAAGGAAGCGATCTTGTGTGAATGATGAAAAGGCTTGAAATACTCAGTATAAATAAAATTATTTAGAAAAAAAGACGCGATCAAAGAGTTCTGTGGTGCAATGCCCTGAAAACATAGGAAACTGCTTGGTAGCTAGTATGCTGGTATTCAGAATACGAATATCAATTCGGCGAGAAATATAAAAAAGATTGAGATACAGCAAGAGGTAATATAAGGATTTGTACCGAGTGCATCCTATATCAAGAAAGCTGGGCATTCTGGACATTTACTTCCCGGACTTTTCCGACATCCTATAATCTTATCGTAAGTATAAATATGAAGAAATCAATTGAGATATTATACATGAGCATGCACAAAGTATTATAGATTTCAAAATGAAGCAGCCGTCTCTGTTTCACTGATCGAGTTCTAAACAAGGAAAGGCGATTGAAAGACAGATAAGCCGTTAGTATACGCCGACCCATGATCCAAATTTGTCTACGGCAAATATGCCTCAATGTTTTCTCAGAGGTTTTCTCAGCCTTTTTTGTGAAGAGGATGTTGATGGTTATGTAAAGGATACAAAAGGATACATGACATAATTTAAGGACTTTTGTTTTTGCATTGTCTACAATTAAGCCACCATTAAAAAATATATAGGCCTCGTTGTTTAGTGGAATCGATCAATGAAATTGGTATATATTTCTCTTTGTATCAAGTTACGGAGCATGCATTCAATCAACGGGAAAGACCAGAACCACCAATAGGATTCTGCCACCAATCAATCTTTGAGAAATAATTGTATTCCTTAATTATCCATTTTGAGTGCAAACCGAAGTCGAAAGTTATTCAAACAACTAACATGCAACTGACATACATTCCATAGAGTTGGTTTGAGCATTGATAAAGGGGATACACTAATGAGGAAGGAGAGAATACAAATAAAGACTATTAGTAATTAATGTGGTATCATTGTTGGGAACAACCCATGCTCATTCTTGAATTTATTATGTGAAGATAAACAACCAATCTTGGCTTTGTGGTTATCAGGAAAATCAGAAGATGTTTCAATTTGATGGAAATGATAAAATGATAATTTCACGGATTATTTAAGTTGGAGAAATAATATCTGCTAAAAACTTACTTATAAGGGAGGTCATTAGGATCGTCTCGAGTCATCAATACACGTATAAGGTCGACTGCTTGTTCCAGAGCGTGGCCATCGTCATCACAGCTATCCAACACCACAGCACCTACACTGAATCCTTTTAACAGACGTGGGTGCCTATTGATGTTATCTAAAGCATAATACAGTGCTTCCATAGCTTGGACGCCATCCTCTTCCTGTATTTCTCCACAGATGCTTGTATCAGTCGATTTAGTGGAGATACTACGTTTCGGTCCGTCGAGACGTCCGTGAACGGGGAAGAAGGCAGCAAGTAGTATATCTCCAGGGTAATGTGCATACACTCTGGTTCCTCTGACTTCTTGGAACTGAACACATGTTAACAAAGTTAACAAAATATAACACAATGGGATGATGCGATTGAATCCTCTCATAGTCCTCTAGTTGAATTCCAACCGATTAAATGGAATGAAAATCCTAAAGAAGTCCGCAAATAATGTATGTGGTTCTGGTACTCCTCCAGTGCGTGAGTCTTGACGAAGGACGAAGGAGTACTGAATAAGTAGGCCTAATGGAAAGATGTGGATGAGAAGGATATGAGGAAAGGGATGTCAACATATATATGCTAACTTCCCTAGGTAGGATGTTGGTTGACAGCAACACTTTTCCGCCTTTTATGGGTCTTCTATAAGTATGACCTTCCTTCGGAAGCGGATCCTTGACCGCATGGATCCCTGAAATATATAAATAATTATAAGAGTTATAATAACAGGAAGATGATGAATATAGCTGTGGTCAAAATTATTATGGCATTAAATTATAACCTCCAATTATATACAGGGCCTGGAAACTGGGACATTCTTTCTCTATATATAATAATAATATTATATATGTCTATCCCTGTTCAATATTATGTTCTACGTTACTCTCTTAATCTCTAACATTGTAGTAGCTTTCCTACCCAACATTGACGATAGCAAATAATCACCTGGGAATTGTGTGGCATATTAAAAAGAAGACGTAGTGGACGCACGAGTTTGTTGATTCAGCTTATCTGTGGCGATTATTTGTAACATTGCTAAAAAGAATATATCGACCACAGACTTTTTACAACATTGACCAATGGTAAATACAATATTTCTTTATATTTTCTTTTGCAAATCATGTTAGCCTGCCATGTCGGCTCCTACAATACTAATGACGAAGCTCTTTTGTTTTACAACGATTCTTCTATATACTATATAATAAAGGATTCGTTTGTTTTTTGTTTTATTTCTTCTTTTCCTATTTGTCTTTGCTTATAAATCATTATCCACTCAATACTAAAATCTGAAAAATTAAATACATTCATACCTTTTAACAGAAAATCCACCCCCCACCCAACCGTATCGTATGCCTTCCTGAAGTCGACTGTTGCCACTCTCTATTTCTTCTTATCAATTTTCAGAAAGCCTAGAATGCCATGCAGCCTCCTCATTGCCACACCAATGTATCTACCTTTTAGAAATCCGTATTGATTCAACAGTGTTATCGGTCTCCAATTTTTAAGGTACCTTGCACCTACTCCCTTTTTCGGAATTACCGATATCACTCCTTGATGCTGTTCTCTGGACATGTATTTATTTTCTTGAGTTGCAGCCACCATCTTACAAAAAAGGCCATTCCAGCATCTCCCATTCAAGCTATTCCAGAAATATTTGTGAAACTCTACTGTCAGCTGTCAGCCCGTCATTCCCAGGAGATTTCCCATTATTCATCTGTTGTAGTGCTAGAGCTATTACAATTTCAGAAGCTTCTCTTCCTAGCCACTCATGATCTGCATCACTAATGTTATCATCTTACTATCTAGTCCTGGAGAAAAAAGGAAGATATCTCCTCGTCCACAGGATTGGCACTGTCAGTTTATAAGTTTATAAAACCTTCTCCCTTCCCCTAAAATTTTACCCGGGTCAGTAATATCAATGGGTTCTTTTATTTATTTGTTTATTTATCTATTACTTATTCATTCAAACCCCCATATAAAGCAGTAAGCAATTTTTGTTTAAAAAATGGTACTCAGCCAGTGTAATGCTTTATACAATGCTCTAAACACTGGATAAAATGCATTTACTTCGCACCTGTCAAAACGGGGATATAACAAACACACCTTCAGCAGATGGTTTTGATAAGAAATACTCGTGTCTGTCAAACCTTATAGCTCCTTATGGATATCGCTCATATGTTGCAATAGGAGGTTTGTCAATATCGTTAATGGGTCTAGACCGGTAGAGCTTAAAACTATAATAGCATCGCAGGACAGCATAACTACTTTGGAATGGTTAAAGGAATCATGGTCACCTTCATTTCTGTATTAATTGCTGGGTAAATATTGGCCTTAGTGCTGCATATGACATATTGACATGTACTGTATTCCTGTATCGGCTTGAATGCAATAAAACAAATCAACTTGATTCATATAATATAAATTTTATCGATATAGGCCTACCATCTACAAGGCTCCATTAGTAATTTATCTCAGAAAAGGGGAAAATTATAGTAAAATGCGTAGCGAGAAATAGTAAAAACCGGTGGGTTAATATTCTACCAAATGATATCTGTACAGTCAATGGGTATTAGCACGTACCCAATGACATGGACCCAAACGTTGTCATAATTATTCTGTTAAAGTGATCTTGATGCCACTCACATCCTGAGGAAAAGGCACAGACCAACACCAACACAAAGCGATTAATCATATAAAAGATGTGCAATGCTTATGGGATAGCAGCTCTGACTATTGACATTGTCATCAGATGTAGTGCTTACATAATGATAAATAAATAACTCCATCCACTGACAGAGAATGGACCGGAAGAGGGTGCAATCACGTGATACCACTTGAGGACAAATAAAGTGCAGTTGCTTTGCTGGAGACCTTTGTGGTGATCTATGTGAAAAATCGACTTAAAAATATAAATTATACCAGGAAGATCTGTTCGCAGAGGCTCCTGTCCATTTCATGTAACTGTACTGATGAACTTGAATAAAAATCTTTATATCTAATAAACGTTGTTTTGGGCAGTGGGGAAACTGGGAATCGTGCACTCACGTTGGTTCACGTCGGATGTAATTGTAAATGAGCAGATGATGAGCAGATTATTTCCACGGCAGTGACATTTTCTATAGATATTATGTTGTTTTTCTAATTTATGATTTTGGAAATTGAACCCTCATTATGCAAGCACTAGATCTGGATGTGATCAAGTATTTTCAGATATTTTCCTACAGAACATATTCGTCCCACTTTGTGGCTGATCAAGATTCGTCCTTGCTCTGCGATTGTATGAAGAAGACTTTAAAATATAAAAGCTGTTATTAGCAGCACTAGTGTGTTTAGGTCATGTACCAGAGAACAGGTGAGTAGAACTTTGAAACATTTGCCTGTCAACAATGCTGGACGAATAACTGTAAAATTTGAATTGCTGGTCACTGAGTGGTGATGCAGAAGAACGGTGTATTTGACTATACCATGCACTGTCATCACCTTTTTCTTCTTTTTTTTTCCAAATCATAATTGTTATTCAATCTGTCAATAAAACTTCCTTGAACGGTAGGCATCAAGATTGCATTCTGTTCTTTCCTTTTGTCATCCCCTTTCATAATGTTCTTTCTCTCTCAGGCGATTTACAAAAGGAATTGGGTGGCAGGGGGGTTGGGGACTCGTTAATTTAAACACTGCGGAATGAGGGATCCTAGCTAGGATTTCATATTATTTGCAGTGAGAAGTGATTGCAATTGGTACTTGAACGTATGTGTCACATTCGACTTGCAACTGCCGTGGGTAATAATTAAATGTGATGTGTTGCAGGAAAATGAGTGACAAAACGCCAGAAAAATTGATATCTTTCAAATGTTTTCCACAAGAACCCTTGTTCAGAATGTTCATGATTGGCATTTGATGTGCTGTTAGTGGCAGTATAATATTATTATATGCATGTACCAAATTCAAAGACTGTCTATTGAATATCTTTATGCATATTTGAGGTTATCCTAAGGAACATATTTAAATAGTTTCCATGCATAATAAAATATAGAAGTACTTATTGGATGTCCTCAATGTTTACCATCATTGGAATCGGCTTGATCTCATCTTCTCGAATATGATGGGATCTCAAAATCTCCCGCCATCCCCCCTTTTTTTTTACTTGTGACTCATTTTTCTGTAGCACATCACATATGCTTGTGAGAAACAAAGGATCCTGGTCATCTGTCTGACCTGGAGTGACCGGATGGGTTTCAAATTGCTATGGTTCGAGATAAAGATGAAAGCAACAGATAGAAATAGTAATTGTATTGATTTTGCGATAATCTCCTTAGTTATAGCTTATTTTCACTCCTATGGATCGACAAATCCAAAACCTTATTTGATAATTTATCAATTTGATCTTGATTCAAATGTCAATTATTGGTATAGTGCTGCTCCTTAAGTTAGGGACTTTGCTTTATTACCCTTTTCTTTTTTTAAATCTTTGAGAATTAACATGTTTTCTTTGTTCTTAAAGTGACACATATCACTGAGCTTCCGATTTTGGGAAAGTTTGCCTGAATTTCAACTATGCTCTGGATTAGTATATTTGTAATGTATACCCGGGAGCATTAATGTAGGATTTACATACATTTCGTGTATTTAAGAGTTTAAAACTCCAATTTTGTAGGGTGCCGTAGGCACCCTACACAACTGCCAGACCCAATTCGGTTGGTGAGGGAAGGTCCCCGACGCCTCTTATCTTAATGAGTTAAGGTGACTCAGTAGTGATTTTGATTATTGATGAATTTTTCTAAAGTTTTTACCAATGATACTTGACATGAAATAATCATTATTGAGTGAAAAAAAACATAGGTCACCAGGCTAGTTTTCATGCTATGGCGGTATGGAGATAGAAATGATAAATCATATTTGAGTATGTTTACTACATTTGAGTGATATATTAACATGATTCGTTTTAAATCGTTCTGACATGAATTCAGACATCAAATTTCACCCAGACATTCAACATATATATATACTTATCATCAGATAATGTTTTTTCCCTCAGATCCTGAGGAAGCCCCCTAGTGGCAGTATGGGGCACTAGCAAAATTGACTTTGGCTGATGACAATCAGCATTTAAAAAAAACCGTTTGATGAATATTTTCACCATGCACTGAGGGCAGCACCTCAAGGTCAAGTTACTTCTCTCATATTTGAATTCCTCAATGGAATCTCTGCGACATTCTTCGTTAATAAATATCAATTAATTTAAGGAATATATAGAGTCTAGAATCAGAATCTAGAACATTAAATGGAATATTTTCCTCTAAATGGTCATAGTTTGACTGTACCCTAGGACTTTCTTGGTATTTTTTTCAAGAATAAAAGACGTGGTGCCTGCATATGTACATCAAACTTTAATAAAAAGTAGAGAATTAATCAAAATTTTAAAATAGATTGACTCCACATATTGTATTTCTAAGTAAGGAATCAAAGAAAACCAATTATTACCACAATTAGATAATAAATACAGTTCTTGTCATTCATAGCATTTGACCATACATATTGAAATCGTTTAAGTGCTTTATTGCATTGTCATATATGTATAAATTTTCTAACTTTACCCTAAAATATGTACTCTGGATTATACAAAATGTGAAATATTTTGTGATTCAGAAAATATAGTTCGTGATATAACACAGCAAAGGGTTGTGCCCTTAAGTGAGCCAGTGAAAAGATTTTGTTTGAGTGAAAAATATGAGCCTCTATTCTAAAAAGTGTCATGTTAATCCTTACAATCATAGATTTTGCCCAAACGTCCATTATTCGGTGAAAATTGGTCGAATTTGGGACATTTCGGCTTTTGATTCTTCACTCTGCCATTTCTACCATTTATTAATTGTGACTTATGATAGTACAAAGTTGATATATATGCCAAAAATTGGCCAATTTAATTTTGTATGTTCAACAAGGCTCCCAATGCTGCAGTACCATTCACCTGAGAGAAATTTCCATGGAAACAGTTGAAAGTCACGGTTTTCATGATATTTCAGATGCGGTTACCATGGAAACAGCCCTCAATATGAAAAAGAATGCTTGTAATTGTGCATGTGACCGTTTAAAATACAGATAGCTCTGAATCTTTTCATTTATATGACATATCATATATTATTCTATCAGAAAACTCATAAAGTTATTATGAACCATATGAAATAAGTCAAGGCAACTTTAAGTTTTAGTCCCTAACTTGAAACTGAACAGTCATAACTATTTGATGATTTAACATAATATTATATGGAATAATAGCTTCCCTATGTGCTAGTGTATCATTTGCTAAGGGTACTAAGGAAACATTGCTTTTGGAATATTACAATAAACATGTCAATCAGTTGAATGTTTTAAACCATCAGCTATTTCATTGTAGCGAAATCCACGCTTATGTGAAACTGAACGGCGATTTGAATCCATACAATGAGAATTCTATGGCATCAAAATGTTTGGGACAGAATATAAATGATGAAATAAGATTTCTGGTTCTTTATCGGTGATAGAAAGCCTGATGTAAAATAGCATGCACTAGCATCGCTAACTATTATCGATGTGAAAATAGCGAAATTTGTTATTTTCACATCGGTAATGTAAATTATGCCTATTTCTTATGTAATTAATTAAAGGCCAATAATATTTAAATACAATTACGTGCAAAAACGCAATATTCTACACGAATGCTTTCATGCGTCGCCTCAGTTAATATCTCTAACCCTCAAGACTATAATATATATAAGGTAGAATGGGTCTTAATGACCCTTACAATTTACCACTAATTATATATACTAAATAAAACGAAGTGTGCACAACTACCGTAAATTATTCTTCTAAAATTGACAATTATTTTCTTCCTCCATTGCCATCTCTTACGAATAAACTAAATAATCAATATACAAATCAACCATTACAACCGCACAAAGGACATAGCAACGTTAAACCCTCGTTGGTCTATGAAACAACTATCGATCGAGAAAAACAACCTCGTTGGTCTATGAAATAACTATCGATCGAGAAAAACAACCTGAACATATAATGTTATCAACTAAAGATATCAATTTAACTCCCATCAATTATACATAGCCTTCTATTAAAGACATATAATCGATAAACTCATAATCAATTCGAGTATACTGATAACTCAAAATCAGACAAAAATTACAGAGCTACACCAGACAAAAATTACAGAGCTACACCTGATCCAACCTCCTCTCTTCATACCTCCTTTTCCAATCAGATACTTGTACGTTATCATCGTTTCAAATATTATATACCAATATAGGTAATAAATGCTCTGTTGGCATTTGGAAATGGAAATCTTATATTCGTCCAACAACTGCGTTTTGAAGACAACTCAACTAGGATTGGTTTCCCTCAGTATTGTAGCATATAATGACCAATCATTCTTTTCGTTGGTAATTCGCTCTTTTATATGGTCAGTACATGCTTTAAATTGGACCCATTTCAGCGCTATTCCAAGTTCACTATCAAGGCCAAATTAATGTCATGGCTTTGATTTAAGAATTAATTCTATTCTTCCTGATGGTATGTAGTATTTCCGGAAATGATTTAGTCAAACTGGCTGTATGTACATTGTTTGTTCTCATTGGGTCCTATCAAATGTCCTACTTATATGCATAGGAGAGTAAGGTGAGATAACATTATCTAACGATAGCAGCTTCAACTCGGCCATGATACACCTAACTTGCTGTGCCATACTGTCTTGCACAATCATGTTAATATGGCTCATTATGGTGTAAATAGATACATTTCATTAACTTACCTTGACGATACAAACTCAGGTTAAATCAAAAGAGCCTTCTTCGGTGGTCAAACTAACACCCCTCGCAGATGTTTCCTCCTCTGTATAATAGCTTCCGTATCCATTTTTGCAATTTACGCTTCTTTATTTCGCGAGAGATGGATTTGACAATAAAAATATGTCATGGGTATTTTATGAATGTGTCCTAAATGTACTGATCCAATGCGTTTTAATTAATAGTCAATGACTTTAATCTCTACCGGTAAAGAGTATGGATCCAGATGGCCTGTCTGTCATGGTCCGTGTATGCTGATCTTTCCACAATGATTTTGTCTCGCGTTTTCTCTCCTCTGCGTGAATGTCTGCGTTGATAATACACATGTATATAATTGGGATTGGTATCACACCAAAGGTAGTGCCTAATCTGGTTACAGATAGGGGGCGGTGTAGGCAGCCTCTGACCGCGTGAGAAGTCCCTGAAGGGTGGACTGAAACAGTAGCAGGGGTTTGACCAGACAGTTGATATTTCTTTAAATATGGGGTAAAAAAGGAATATATTCTGATTCATGAGAATATTACCACAAGTTGTCAATGCAAGTATATTAGCATGTATGTACACAGTTATGACATAAACTTTTAAAATGGCCTGGGACTAGGTGGAACATAATTTATGGTGTGGTATGCCTATCTATTAACAGGCACACCGTAACAGGAGATATAGTCAGTGGAACCTGACTCTACTTAATGGTGTGGTTGGTAGTATGGGTTAACTATGTGATCTCAGTGGCCGGCTTGTACAGCACCTATGGTCTAGCGGTAGAGCATCTGCTTTTGACGCGAGCAGCCCATGTTTGATTCTCTCTCATACCTTTTTGGACCTTTGCATAAGGACCTACAATGCATGCTTTATTTCATTAAACTCTGGGGCTATAATGTACATGTAGTACTATTATATTGTCAATTGGAATACCATAGTGTCAGATAGCGTTTTGTACCCTTTCCAATGATCAAACCCCAATGTACCCCAAAAGAGGCTAGTATCTTCAATAACAACTGAATTCCCGGGTTTATACATAGGTTCTTTGGACCTAATGGCAGGGCGACGTGATTGTGATCTGGTGAGTTTCAGGGAACTTATGGAAGTTCCACACTTGTCGCTAGGGGTCAAGTAGTAATGTTATGTAAACTTCATACATCATTAACAAATTTACAGTCATGAAGCTTCTATCATAACGCACATATTTTACAATTCAATAAAACGTTCTATAAATTTCAGTGTTCAAATGGTATCAGGTGGGGTTCTCCCTCCCATCTGACTATAATCAGTATGATACATCTATTGTATATTTTAAACATCTAAATTCAGTTTATCAAAACAATGGCCGTTGCTCTAAATTATAAATCCATTTCTTATGCCCAACTTGCCTCAGATAGGTGGTATGAAAGTGCAGCTGAGTAGCTGTTAGATAATACCGTATACATGTATTGAGATAAGGGTTTACAGATATAGTCCTGATAACACAGACCCTTGAACATGCTCATGGACCTGTGTTGCATACAAAATATATCATCAGTTTCACTAAAGAGTTTGTGCCTGTGGCACACTCCTGAGGATTAAGCAAGGGTATAAGAAAGTTATGGGTTGAAAGATAGGCATGGATAAAGTCGCAAAAGACGTGGCAAGGGTGTCACGGATACAAGGAAAGGGACTTCACAGGGGCCAAACAGGGGCCAGACATGACCCCAACCGGATTACAGTAGGGGTTGGGCCAGTACGAGGCGATAAAACTGGGATAAAACCCAGTTTTATAGTTCATAGTTCCATCTGGTGGAGAAATAATTGCAAACACGTCGCAAACTTGCGAAGATGTTGGGCGGATCTTGCACCGTAAGACACACACATCTCTCATGTTAGTAGTATAGGGAAAGCTGTGATTGTTCCTGGAACTGCACCACACTACCCTATACGGGGTTTTAAAAGAATTTCATATGATTTCATTTTGATATTACACAATCAACATTGCCTTTATCAAAATACGCAAAGAGAAACCTTATAATATAATATCCCACCATAACTTGATGTATATAATGTCAAGTACATAAAAATGTCAATTTAGACATGATGAAATAATCATTTTTTTTGGACATATTTTTATTCAGGAAAAATGAGTGCTGGCATATGCCAAGCAAAATTAATGCAAGGCTCGGGCAAGCCCGGTCTCCCACTTTGCCCTGAATTTTCGCATTATCTATTGGAAACATAACAATAGGAAAAAGAAATATTCGCCTCATATTGTCAATAAACGAAATATCCATAGTATCATAAATCAACCGAGCGGAAACGTGCGTGAAATTCGTTTCCTAAAGGCAAACATAATGGAATGCAACAATATCTATGTGAAATAAATCGTTTATGTCAGATAAATTTTATATTTCGCACAGTCCCTCCTTCTGTTCAGGTAGTCAAACGGCTTCTCAACGTGGTAGAATCGTCCAACTGTCCCTCACGCTTCAAATGGTCATTATTAATACTGTATTTGTCGCCGGGGAGGCAAGAAGATTCTTTTAGTGCTATCATCCACTCCGATGGCTCCCTCTTATGTTAACATTTAAAACCATTATAAAATATTTGTGGCGCCAGCTGGCAGGAAAATATGAAAATAAATTTCCCTTTTTACCTATTTACTATTCTATAAGTTTGTGGGCTTTAAGAAAAGAGATAATTTATTTATTTATTTCATTCAGCTTAAGGCTAATATAATAGATGCATCTGCCGGAGGATGACGATTCATGATGTATACATACTTGTATGTACCTATCTAATGTCAATATTTTAGGAATTATCCACCAAAATCGGGTTATTTTGGCCAAACATGTCTTTTCCGACCCTAAAATAATAACATAAATTTCGATTCAAAATGTACACAATGGGTATAAGCACACAACCGGTAAATCGGGTGACATTACCATGACCATTTCCATGACATTACCAGGCATGAATTTGCATATCAGCTTCAAATTATACCTATTGGCTGCATTCTATGGTCAAAATAATATTAATTTTCTACAAGCCTCCAATGAATGGCAAAAATAGATGTGCAACCACTTCGCCCATTTTTAAACTGTTCATATTTATGCCATTATTATATATAACTTAAGTATATTATATCTCATTAAAAGGAGTTATCAAATCTCTCCAACGAGGTATAAAGGAAAAAATTAATATGTATAGCTTATCCAAAAAAAAGGTTATGATGGTTTTACCGTCCATAAAGCTGTGTGGCTAATTTGTAGTGCAACCACTTCGCACAGGGGTCAATTTGTGTGAGTGTGCCCAATTCCAAACTTTCCACTTGAAATTCACCCCATCTTCCCTGCAGTAGAAATAGCCAAACTCCAAGGGCAATCAGAACCCACTGATGAAGAATGGAACGAGGCGTCTTGTCTCAGCTGTCCTGCAAGAGAAGTCGCTTCGTCTTCCTTTATGAGAAGCTTAGTTACCTGAAGAAATAGTTTGATCAATATAATATGAATGGATAAAATCCTTGATTTGCATGCCATGATAAACAGGTAGCGAAAATCAGCAGGGAGAAGGGATGGGGGTCTGTCTATTTGCTGTCCACCCTCATAAACAGTCTAACCTGGGGTTCCCAAGGTCATCTGGACCCAAATTCCACGACATTACCAGGCATGAATGAATACTTTAATTAGCCTCAATACTTAGTAGAATCTACTCACCTCACTATGTTCGGTGAAGTAATTTCGACCTGTGCCACCACCTAGTGGTAGTGACACACAATAATCAAAGTAAAGCTGTCTGACCCATCTACTTCTTTTGTAATTTGCTATTTTTAACTTAACACAAGTACTTTTGTAATTTGCTATTTTTAACTTAACACACGTATAACTACATACAACTAAATTAAGTTTTTTTTTTTTAAAACGAACTTTATTCAGGTTGATATTTATGGCATATACCATGCAATTAATATGACTCGGGAATTCCCGGTCTTCCTTCACACCCTGAAATTTGAAATGAATTTTTATTACGTACAAAGGTGTGAGTGTCATTTCATAATAAATGTAACCTATTCAACTTGAGTTACAAGTTGGGTGATGGATGGAAAATAAAAAGAAGGGGGGGGGGGGAATAGTATATTGATTTCTATCTTGTGGGTTTTTTGGAGTTGTTTTTTTTGGGGGGGGGAGGTTGTTTGGGATTGTCTAGTATTGACATATGTCGAGGTGTGTGTTTGATTTTTTTAATAGGTTATATTTGCGCGATGTACACATCTAGTACAGAACAGTTAGAAGACAGGTACGTTGACCGACTTTGACAATATGTCTCTTTTCAGTGATATTTTGAAGTGATCAGTTTAAGTGATATTTTTATACTTTCGATGTAAATTGTTCCACCATAATATTCCATTGTAGCGGAGTGATTTTTGATATGTGGATACTATTGGTCGGTTTACCTCAAAGTTCAAGATTCTAGCTTCTCTGAACTGGTAATTTCCTTCGAGTTTCCTTATTTCTATCCAATCGACCCTTGGGTGGTGAAGTTGTTTATGGAAAAAGTTATAATCATATAAGACATGAAATAAAAACAGTGTAGCAATTGTCGGCGGTAATGTATTATGGACAATTTTAAAATTCTGAATTTCATTTTCCATGACCTCTCCAGAATTCCAGGACTTACCGAAATAGGAAAAAACGAATTGCGAATTGCTAATTTCACCATTTTTTAACTTGTACTTTGTGAGTCACTCTGTAAGGTGTGAGACTGGCGAGACCGGGGAAAGTAACATGGTTCCCGAGACCCAGCCAGCATACAAATTATTAACGTTCACTGACAAATTAGCCGAAATTTTACTGACAAAATAGTCGCTAGCAGCCAAAAAAAAGATCGCCCCAAGAACGCCGATTGTCATCTGCCAACGTTGAATGTCTCGGTGAAATTTACAGTCTGAATTCATGTCAGAACCATTTCAAAAGAATTGTTAATAAATTACTCAAATCTGATTTATTATTTCTAATTCCATACTACCATAACATGAAAAATAGTCTGTTGATCTATTCTTTTTCAGACTTTGGACTATATTTTCCCAAATTAAAGGCTTTTCTAGGCCTTGAATGTGGCCTTACAATTTGGCTGATATCGCTATGAGCGATATCGGCTCATTGTGGCGGGAATAAGACACAGTCATTCAGCACTGACGTACGTGACGTATCCATCTGACGTTCACCTTCCTCGTCTGAACTTTCACCGTCCGCCATTAACGGACTCTGAAATTTTCTTCCCACCCACCACCCTAAAACAAGACTCTAGTATTCTCTGAATACTTCGTGGGAATATATAAGTGCTTCTTAACCTAAATCTTACGGACACTGACTCTCATCGATTCAAGCAAATCGTTACCTGAACTGACACTTCTACAACAGAATACCATATAACATATGTTTCCCAAATGATTAATAAAATCATTAAAATTAATTACTGTGTTGTTTCTCGTTTCATAATGACGGCAAAATGTGTCTTTGTCTTTAAAACACAAGAGCTACGTGCGCAATGCGGTCCCGTTCAGGCTTGTCACAGCAGCAGGTGCAGAATTATCCAGGTTGGCCTACTTATCAAGGAGAAGAAGGTGCCTAATTCTTATAACGTCACATATGGGTTGTTTCCAGCTAAATACCCTGCAGAGTGTCCTAACTTTTGTTTCTTGGGTAAACGCTTCGAACTTTCGCCGGGCACGGATTCCATTCCATGAACTAAAATCGATTCATGAATTTACCCTAGGTTAATGCCAATACATGTTATGGTCTATGAATGGGGCTATCGTGCCTTCTGTCGCAAAATACAAATAACTGAATCAAATAACAGAGGAATTACACCCGCGCTCGGTAGCATTGATAACGATGACAAAACAATTCTTGGTAATATTTTATTAATATTATTCAGGCTTTGGGAGGTCAAGCAGCGGAAAAATATACATGAGAAGCATGTACTCCATAAACTCACGTATGGATATAGAGAAATACAACCAATATCCTTTCAACCATCTGATCACAACACAATAGTGAAAGAAAAAGCATTTTAAATGAAAAAACTGGTACATCAAAGACAAAAAAAAGAAGAAATAATATAGCTTTACAGTTACCCCTGAAACGATACTGTACCGAAGTGAAGTGAATCAAAATGTCCTTTATTTGTATAGGCAGTTTCGGTAGGAAATCCCGAGTCGAGAACGTAGTTATAGTAAGATAAAGGGGATACAGAAAGGCGAGATAACTGTTTCTATAGTCCAATCGATAAGATAATCGTTAGATTTTCACAAGGAAGACATAAAATTCAATTTTACAGTCAGCGTATTAAATACACAGTTTAAAAATTGTGAATGTAAATAGTTATACAGGTATATTTACCACGGCCTGTTCACGTTGAACCAAGCATGAAAAGATCTCATCTGGAGAGTGTTTCAATCAAGGAAACGAAAAAATGTGATTTACCCTGGGGAACATATACAGACAACATCAAAGCTGATATTGGGCTTTTTAAATGTTTGACTAGGTAAAGTTACCTCTTAGCAGTTAAAGATCAAAAAGATCAACTAATAATTTCCAAGACAATCAGATATCTTAAATCCAATAAATAAATCAAGCGACTTTATCACTTTTTGTCACATTTTCATTTGCAGAATTTACCCTTTGTACCAATGAAATGAGTCACTTAAATAACTCATTTGAAAAGATATATAATGAATATCAAAGTTGTAACATTTCTTCTTAGATTTTCCATACATAGTTTATGCGGTTAAACTTTAAACACAAAGTCTCAGATAACCAAAGTTCACCGGGATACCATACCCAAAATGTGCTAAGCACTAAAGAAAGTTGTTTCCATTTCATTAAAATGAAATTTTTCAAAAATAAGATAAATACAATCATTACATGATACTTTTGAATGCGCGAGTGAGTGCACATTATCGTTTCTTAGTTTAGACCGCGGGGCGGATTTCAATCAAAATTGATTTGGTTTTAAGTCCCTTCAACAGACTCATCGTAATGGAAATCAAGTCCTTAGGAGCCGGGTTGTCCAACGTTAGTCTTAGATGACACAAAAGCATCTTTAAGATTGACATTACTTTTGGGGGTAATAGATTTATGAGGCAATCTCCTCGAAATATATTTGTTAGCAATTTGGGATTACTGTGCCTTATAGCAATTGGTCGATGTAATGAATAACAATGTATCGTTATAGGGATACTTATACTTTTGCCTAGCAAGTATTACTGGTTTGGACACGACAGGTTATGATAGGAATATTTTGAGCTCTGCATAACGTCTTAGTATGGAAAATCAATCAAGGCTTTTTTACATTCGAGACAATTAAGTATAAAAATCAATGTATAAAACAAATAATAAAACATATACTACAACCAATAATGGTTCTAACCCATTCTATCCTCATCATCACGTGAACAAACATCCTTTGGATCCAATAAGTGTTACCCTTGGATAAAGAACCGGGAGGGGTATCTTTGTTTTCCTTTTGAAACTGGTAGGAATTCAATGCAAATTAAAGAGAATACCATACGAAAACACGCCGCCATTGATTATAGTATAAATGTATGACAATCCAGCTAGAATATAAATCATAAGAGTATACATTCTTTATATATTCACCGAGTTACGATTCTCCATTATTAGTACTAGTGTAATATTCTCCAAAAGTCAATATTAGTCAATTCTTTTAAATATTGTAACAGAAGCTGTGTACAGTTATTTCTCTTTTTTATAGTAACCGAAAACATAGTCATCAGTGTATGTCTGTAGCATGGTATCCTGAGATTATGTGGAAATACAATTTAGAAAAATATCATTGCCAAATGTATATATAAACTCACTACATCTATTGCTCGAAATTCATTAGAATAAAACGACATGAACACTCATCCGAAGGTCAATAAAAGGTTACATATACTCATTGTAAATCGGATTGCATGAATCATATATGTACGGTATACATGTAGATATACATTTTTATCAGTATTATCCTAGTCAGAACAAGTACCACAATGTAGGGTTTCAACCCTTTAGCAGTTGTGTGTTCACCTATAAAAGACAACACAAACTGAGCATTTCAGGGCAAATTGACTTTAAAAAAATAACTGTTTCTTATACTCTCTCAATTAAACCGATATTGTTTATATCCTTCAGCATATTACTAAATGTATAATTATATGCCTGAAGTATGTGTATTACCCTGTACCGTTTAGGACATTGAGCCCTTTTTGTTGAGAGACGTTAAGAACAAGTCAGCACAGTCAGCTGCCAAAGGGTCAAATGATAATAAGTGGGATAATTGAAAACCAGAACATACTCCGACAAACACAATTGCACAATAAGTTGCCAACAAGCATAGTAAAGCACGATGTTTGGAGGTATTGATTTGTATAAATACAGCAATTACCCTGGAAGTAAACCTGAATATGTCTCTATCTTACACATTTCCCGAACGCGAGAAATCACATCATTATTTTCCCTAACGAAGTGTACTTAATATAGCCATAGTTCATCACCATTGGCTAATGCTAACTTGACTCACCCTATGGATATGCATGCAATATAGGCTGAAAATGTTATTTGAGGCATGCAAGTCTATTTTGCAATCACATTTCTCTTATCAAGATTCGGAAGTGAAAAGGGTGAGGGAATTGGGGGAAAGAGAATGAATTTTCTGTCCATTACACACAGGGGCAGTCGTAAAATAGCTACCACATTGCACAAACACATCTACAATCTATTGTAGGTGGGTGCATGTTATGAAGTTAGATCTAGATATAACACCGAGGGGATCAGTATGGTTAGAGTTGGGGGCATCTAATTGTTAATTTCTATCAGGAAACATGGTAACACATATGAACAATTATATCTATACATTCATAAATTTGACGTTTTAGCCTGGATTTCCTAGCGGTATTAATTATACAACCATGGACCCATCTCTCATTTTAAAAGCTGGGCAGGTTCTAAAGAATGAAAGTTTCTAAGCATATATCATCGCTCTTTTTTGATTATGTATAGAAATCTACATGGACTGAATTTTATTCAACAAATGCTAGACTATGTGTACCCTGTTTGACGCTTGTATTAGTGTGTTTTGACAACACTTGTATCACCCATGCCTCAAAGCATACATTAAATTCATCCTATCTCTTTTCTGGCAAAGCGCATTCGTGCAACTGCACCGATTGATGGCTCAATAGAGCTGCGTTCTCTTCATTCTTTTTCTGGGGCGAATCACCATGATCAATACCTGTTCCCGTCACTAGGTGACACTGAAAATGTTGTCACTTTGTGACATTTACACATTTGTACATCACTGGGTGACAACAAATTGTAACGTACCTATTTCTTCAGAGGGCTGATATTAACATTAGCTTGTTGGGAGCTTTCATCTTAGATTCTTAATACTGTTTCACATCTTTCTTAGCGCCCCACTGCTTAACACAAAAGTGTTTACTTTTGATTTTGAACTCGTAAATACTAGGTATCTCATTGCGGCCCCAAAAGACTTCCTCCACTCAGATGAAGCCACCACTTTTCCGCCATTTTGAAGGCTCGCAGTTGACAACCATCTTGACTACTGGGGAGTCATTCTGAACGTTGTGCTCAGTGACAGTATTGCGAAACCCTTTGACTGCTCATAATATCACTATTATGCGTTCAACTCTCTTACATGTAATGATTTCTCAAACTCTCAGCCTTTGTCTCATCTGTTTTTGTACTGTATAGATATTTTGTTTGTCGTATATATATGAAGCATAATGATGCAGTTACCACAACTACGGCATAAAGGGTCACACTCCAATGTTATTTTGAGGAGTAGATGTAATATTCTAAAGTGAAGTGGACAGCCACAAGACAATGTAATGCAATATGATACAAAAAAGCATCGTTTCCAAAACGAAAAGAACACCATCCTTCTAAATGCTATTCAACAAAGTACCTATTCCTCTTTGTCTTCAGAAAATGTTTCTACTCTGCCTTCGTTACGTGTTTTCTTATTTTTTTTTTTACAAAGTAACCATTCACAATCACACTCAATCTGATAGAGGTATATGGTTCTTTCGACCCCAACAATATTGTCAAGTTACAAATACTGGTTACCATGTTACAGCTTCGTGGATATTCAGGCATCCTTTACATGTATAATGGTTCTAAAATAGGGTTTCCTACTCTCATTCTGTCAGCAGAAAATAAAGTATATAGAGCTAATGGCTTTTGCTATGTATAGTTTTGTTCAATCACTTGTTTACACTGCTCTCCAGTTTACACATCATCAATACCTCACAACGTTTAGTAAAGCTTTTGGATGTATGATGTTATTATTGAAATATATATAATATATTGCACCGCTAGTGCCAGACATACATCAATTAAGAACATGACATTGATCATATTAGTCCATCTAGTAATTGGATGATGATGCACATTTTAAGAGGAGTTGAAGCCATTCGTTGATGACCCAAGTGTCATAATCATATAAGCTTTGTTTTACCTAGAAACCGGTTAGTGGGATTCCATTTACCAAGGATCAATACAGTTAGTAATCCGAATGGGCTAAAATATGTAATATATACAAATACAAAGTATAACAGTGATTGCATTGAGCGCTCTTGATATTCACAGAAGGAATATCAGTAAAATCACCCAATTCTATAATGCAAAATGTTTCATATTAGTTTGTCGTGATTGACAATTACCCTGATTATGAGTTATTAAAAGAATAAAGAATAAGATGCTATTCAACAAATGCCCATCAAGATTAAGGACTCACAATATGCATGTTCTACAAAGGGCAAACCTTAATGTAGAACAATTACCCTGCAAAAACACTGGCTCAGAAATTGGCATGGGATAAATGGAATCCCACTCTGTACTCGACTCTTGAGGAAGAATCTGAGAAAAAGAGGAAAGATAAAGTCCATCCAAGTTAATGTATGTGTGATTCCTCTATGCCTACCCTTGCATCACTTACATATATAGAGTAAGGTGATTTATCATAGTATTATAAGTTTACCCTGTATTCATTCGGGGTGGCATTACACCAGCAAACAATTTCGGAGGACGAATTAACTTGGTTTCGATTGGATGGACCATAAACTAATTAACCATACACCATTTAGCATGTAGCATCGTAACCAACAATTACATACCCAGGCCCATACCCAAGGAAGATGACAGAAGTGTATCAAGTCGCGGTGGCAAGTATAATTACAAAAATTTTGATTGTAAAAAATTGATTAAACATATAAGATGATGTAATTTGAGGTCCTTTCATTTTAGCGAAACAACATGTATGTAATGTATATACGTATGTATGTATACAAACAGCAGTCTAAAACTAATACTGCTGAAACATCCTACATAGAACTTCAAAAAGTCCACCACGGGGAACAATCTTCTATCGATAGTCTTCCTACTTACATCACCATAGGTCTGCACAGGTCCTAGAAAGGAACACAAAAACATTTGCCTCTGGATCTACAAATACCACAGCTGGTCTGGATTGTTTTTGCTGATCTCTACATGACATTGTGAGGTAATTATGGCAGCATGAATAACAAGTATTCATCATCGTATAATAATCATAGTTCTGCTATCACGGTCATTGATTATATGTATAATATAATATATATGTAACGTGATGTCATCATTGCATAACAAATGGCTAGTGCACTGAGATATGGTAAAAAGGTTGTAGAATTCGTCAATGATAATAATTCAAGCTATTGTCATGTGTGAGGTGTGTTTTATCAGTTAGAACCAAGTACATCCATCCACTGTATTTGTTTACAAATTGAGGCATTAATGTGTGTTATTGAGGTATATAACGGTAGGTGTCACATTGTGTTTGTTGAATTCACCACAAGTACCACCAACTGTTAGTTATAACAGGAGAGTGACCACCATGGCCATTCAATTACCCTTTACCCTCTGGTTTTCAACATCAAAGAAACCAGTTAACGATCTGGAGAAATAGTCCCACCAGAATGCAATTGCTCATCCAACTAATCATTTAGCAGTATATCATTAATCCTAGAGCTGGATGCGGTCTACGTAAAACCAACTAACAAATATTTGATGTCCTGACATTCATTGCCAGTTTCTTTTCTTTTCCAGTTATAATATCATTACTACGTAACTAATATCTATCTGTGACCACAGAGTCAGCATCCATGTTATGTAATGGTACTAGTAGTATTGGTAATTAGTGAACTAGTATTAATTGTTGGCAAATTCTGTACCGGTAATCTTAGCGATTATGTACTTGTCCTCCAGATCCATATCTTAAGGGTGTCGTGGAATACACGAGACATACTACAGTTTCCTATTTAGTGCCAATGGTTCCTTTTCAAATTGGTGAAACAGATGGGAGCAGACTTTAAGTGACGTCCTCAAACCATTTAATTTAAATACCTCCATCACCATTTCTTGTACACTGGTACGTAGCACGTATTCTCTAAAAGTTAAATTCCGTTTATGTTCACTTTCCCTTGTTTGTACTAGATATGCCCTAATTTCGAGAAGGTTTTGCTGAGATACCGTAGTCTCGATCCTAGTTAATTAACAGACAGATATGGCCTTTATGCTTGGTAGGACGCTGGCCGAAATTGTATGAATCATACAGAGGAACAGACTCGTTACATTAGATGCAAACATAGTATGCACCATCTCCAAACTCAATACACAATGTTACACTACCTTCTTTGTGAGCATATCAATGCATGGATCAACAGTTTAGTGTTGAAAGTGTTTCATAACTGGCCAAATCAACAGTCATGCGAATGAAGGTCGTAATAAAGCAATACGGAAATCATCACGTTGACAGATAAAGTATAATCCAATGGCACATGTAACAGACATTACATTACACAAACAAACAAACAAACATTTTGGTGTGAACACATAATGACATACTACCTTGTTATAACAAGTACAGAAAACAGAAAATTTCAGGAAAAAAAATGTTTCTTTCTGAACGTTGCAGAAATTTCAACGATACCAATTCATTGGTTGCCATTTTCATGGTTTTCATAGGCAAAGGCAGTAGTAGCCATGGCTCTCTCGTTTCACGAAGGCATTTAATGACAATCCGCTTAGCAGTAATTTATTTCGTTTTAGGCCTTCCCTTCTATTTCTTCTCCCTAGAAGTCACTACAACACACGACCACATTATAAGTTTCTTTATACTTTGTCCACATTCCAGTCTTCAATACATTCGCTCACAGTGATGATAATACAGTTTTATGTCATCCACTGAATGGTTTGTCTCCACGCGCAGATTGTGAGGCAGTTCTGAACCACCTTGTTGCCATCCGATACCACGTCCGAATATTCTTGTAAATATAGTAGATGTAGGAGTAATAGTAGTAGCACCTAGCTTCTAGTTGGGCTAGAGTGATATTGGATATTTCGTTAGTTAATGTAACCTTTTCCATGGTTACATTGTTTCCAGAAAAAGAGCAGCCTCCTCGTACGAGTTAATCATGTAGTCAGGGGGCATGCTGTAGGGACATGATGACATAGAATCTATGGGGTATGGAGAATGGTGGCGTGAACAACAATTCTTCTACTGGCTCCACACACAAGATCAATTGTCATATGAACTCAGAATTCCCTAGATAGCAAGGTTCTACGAGCCAAGACTCATAATTACATTGACCTCTGGATGGCGTTGACATACTAATTATCATCTACTCGAGGTCAAATTGTTCCTTTGAATTTTCGTTTTTGAGCTTATGGTTAAGAGTTTTCCAAGTCAATTTCACTATTTGTTTAAGGTTTTCATTTACCTATATTTGTGATTTTGAACTTTCTATGAGGGATGGATCGAGTCTGCCAGCGACTGAAGGGCGCTAACGACATCCTCTTGATCAGTACCCCTTGGCCCATAATCCCTTCGGAAAGGTAAGTGTGCGAACCTCAGCGGTGGAAGATTGGTGTTATGGAGATTCGAGGGGTTGGTACCAAGATGACTGCCATAGTGCTGACTTACTGGAGGGTTGTACCCAGTTAAGTGGGTCCTAAAGTGGGGTGAGCAACCCTGAGGCGGAGGGCTCATTGGACCATGAAGGGCGTGCGTGACCGCATCCATTGCACTTACATGACTTGCTTGGTTCATGGGAGGACAGAAAAGTGGGTGGGGATTGGAGAGGCAGGATTCGGAGAAAGATCGGTTTAGGAGGGGTGAAGGGTGGCTAAGAGGCCGAGTAAGTGTTGGGGAACGCTGCATTGTCTGGGATGAGGAGAGGGGAGAGAGAACAGAGCTGGTTATATGGTGAGAGGTTGTTGGCGGAGGACTGAAGGGAGAGGGCACAGTACTGTCTGCTGCCGCAAGGGAGCAGGATGGTGTTGGAGGATTGATCAGAGGGGATCTCGGTGCCATCTGGTGGTTGGTTGACAAATCTGCTGGATGGTGTGGTGCCATCTGATGTGAAGATGAAGAAGCTGATGGTGGCGGTGAGCTGAGACCATCAGGTGTGCGAGTTGAGGAGGAAGACGCGAGAGCTTGGGATGAGGTACTCGGCAGCTGATCTGCCCCGTTCGTTCCATTGACATCAGATCCTCCTTTTCCAACAACTGCATCACTTGAAGTCACCAACGCTGACGATGTCGCGGGCAACAACATGTTCATATCAATTCTACCCACATCTCGGATGCCGTTCCGTTTCTTGTAGTCACACAAAGCCTTGTGGTGCTCTGGGTCAAGCTTCATTTCAAGGTGCCGTTCTAAGTAGCTTTCCTTAGTGAAGAACTTCTCGCAGACGCAGCAGTTCCAGAGGCGCGTGCGGAGGTCTTGACTCTCTGGGTGTGTGACCAGATGCTTCAAGAGGCCCGTCTCGTGGCTGTAGGTCTTGCTGCATACGGTACAAACAAACTTCTTCTCACGATGTTGAACTTCGCGAGGTGGGATGAAAAACTCCAGCGGGCGACCCCCGGAGAACTCTGCCCACAAGTCGGGGTGGAAGCGGTTCATGTGCCGAATATGCTTTTCTTCCGTGTAGAATTGTTTCCCACAAACTTGGCATCTTCTCTCTGGGATACGGTACATGTCAGCATGTAACTGTAAAGAGACAAGCGAGAGAAACATTTTATTAAAATCATCCAATAGTGCATGTATGCCTTCATAAAATACAGAGATAAGATAATTGCATTTTATTCTGTGATTTATTTTGGGTTTTTTTTAATTCAGCTGTAAAATTGGATAGATGCAGACTGAAAAAAATACAGTCGTATTGTTTGATGAATGTTATTTAGTAAAATGGGTTTAAATAATATGAATGTTAAATTTATAGAGCTATTCTAATTGGTGCAAGCAAGCAAATATTAGAATCGGGAATGCTAGAGAAAACAAACGTTACAATTCACAGACGCTAGCGCAAACATCACAGACTTTCCACTCATTCCTACGATCTTAAGTTCTAGATTACATTATGTCAGCATTTTATACGAATAATCTATGTCCCAATTCATCTGATGCGAGAAGTATGGATACAGGTACGACTAACTGCCCTGACTGGGTATTGAAAAGGCCTGTCCCAATGACATGTTTCCATGCACTACTTACACACATCTTGTCAAAGACTCAGCCTACCCCTTAGTAATTCCAATGCATTCATCCCCATTTTTCTTACACCAACAGATAGCCCGTATTCTCTGATGGTTAACTTCCATTATGTTCACCTTCCCTTGTAATAACAAGACATCTTTTTTTCACTCAAATCTCACGGGTTAAGTAGTCTCGACTGACTGCATGAAAGTATGGTCTGACTGCTAGGAGCATTGCGGCTGACCCCCACAACCGTGTAAAATGAACGCCAGACGTCCCACGTCCCACGTCCCACGTACTAATACAATGCAAATAAACGTTACAGAATGCACTGATGCATTGCCGTATCAGTAATAAAATTCCACCCGCAACATTTAACCCTATGGAGTGCCACCTTTTAACGGTAGGGCTTAAAATCCTCCCTATGAAGGGAGGTCAGTACCCACCGACAATGTCACACTTTTTCATAGGCAAATAAAAGTAACAACAACAAAAAAAACAACCTAATCCAGATAATTTGGTAGGCGTCTGCTTAAGTTCACGTAGAAACCATTAGGTTACATCATGATGTATGTTATAATATTGTACGTCCCAAAAATACATAATAGGCCCTAAACAGGTGTTCCCTTAGGAGGAGTTGGTCGAAATTGGACAGCGCTGAGCAAAATTTCTCTTAATGAAACGGGAAGTTCACACCAAATTTATGTGGTACCAAATGAGTCTGATTGCCTTGACTGAGCTCCTTTGTTAGCGAACATGTTAATGGTAATTTTGGAGGTGATTTCCCGTTTTTTATTAGAGTAATTACTGCAGCGAAGCAACCCCCACATTCATAACATTAAGGCATTCAGCAGGATTGGAGAATGTGGAGCTTCATCCTTTTATATGAACTGGCTTAAGGCATTTAATCTTCTTGGGTTTCATCTATCTGAGTTTATAAAACATAAAATACAAAAGGGTTCACCTGAAGGACACTAAAAGCTGCGACATAAGCAGCCGCCCTTCAATGATCCATTTTCTGTTGTCAAATCACCAATTTCTCTTCGTCATACTCTAAAAATGCAGCCCTCTCAAGTTACGAAAATAATTGGCGATTTTAATGGGCTTTTTAGTATCAGATAGAGCTGAGTTCATTTCCTTCGCTCTTAGGCGAGAGTTAGCATAGGAAATATAAACTTGCCGGAGGACTATCCCATGCAAGTAATAACTGATGTATTCTAATAGCCTAATGAGAAATCTGCAAACATCTGATACCGAGTTAAAATTACATTTCCTCGGGGGAAAGTCAAAAACTTTCGTAACTAACTATTTGTATTTTCTGAAACTCGGGTCGATAAATAAGTGTGCACATACTATACGAAGGGGTCATATTATATTCCCGAGAGAAAATATAATAACCTGTCTGAAATTCAGGTAAAAAAGAAATGACCTAATCGTAGGTCAATTTTGCCTCGTATCCAAAAATAAACGGCCTAAACTCAAACACCAATACCCGACGTTAGGTTGTTTTCTCTAATCCTTTTGAACCCAAACATGGCTTTCATTTATTGAACCCAGGCCAACTTATTTTGCTAGAAGACGTCGTGGGTACCAACTTTCCCCTAAAGGTATTGCTTAATTGCGCTGTCAATACATTTGCCAGCGAAATCATTCCTCTTGAAACTATAAGAATATACCACAACATTTTGTATATAGCATTAGATAGGTATAGATACGCGTATACATACATACATAAATATCTAATGCTAATCATGGGCAGGAACATGATGATTGGTTGTTGAATGGTTGTTGAATATGATTTTCAATGGAGTGATATTTAAACACATTGAAATGAGGATTGTTACAATGGAGAACTATTGCATATTGTTGGTATAAGACCATATATGTTCTGGTACATTCTACATACAAAGATATGTATTCATACACCGTACATACATGCATAGAGCAGATTGAGAAGACATAATTATTTAAGCACAGACTAGTATAGGAAATTGATATATATATTATTGTAAGCTATGCTCCTCGGTAAATTTCGTTTTCCTATAAACTGTATGGCAAACTTTTATAACCACAACATCTATGTATGTTTCAATCGGTCCCTAATCATTTAGCATGATCAGACTTTCCATCTGAATTATAACATTCTGAATACTAGACCATTTCTACTTTAACGTGAAAGAGGAGTCGTAATGGAATAAAGAGATACAGATTCAGAGAGAAAATGCCCAGAATGCATTCAGACGAATCCGGCCTCATTGCATTAGCACAGGTCTTTGATGAGAATGGATTCTTGAACAGAAGATTGTCAAAATCTTATCCGATGAATTTCGCACAATAACAGGTTGATAAAAAGATTTCAAAGCGCGTCTATCTTCTCTCCGTCATTGCACCAACCCATGCTGAGGTGACTGCCAAAAGGTTTTGGGGACCGAGTCATCTTAAATATCGACAAATCACACGGAAAACGAAACCCTCCCTGTCGCTTCTACTAATGATCTTAAAAGATTGCACCAAAATCTTCATTACGAGCATTTTCCCAATTAGGCCCTGTGCTGTCTTTAGATGGATAGATGACTGCTGTTTAAAAACGGCTGATAAAAGTTTTTTTACAGCCCCGCATGCCCTGGGTTTATGTTCGGAAATTCATCAAAGTAGGACTAAAAGTGGATTGTAGGGCGGAAAGCTCCCATCTATCCCAATATCAGACATGAAGGTGAAAAACAGGGGGAAAAGGGAAGGAAAGGAAGGTGAAGACCAACCAAAATAACCAAACGTTCCTGCAGCGGATTCAAAATGCCTGTGTACTAAAGTGTGTGATCCATAGAGCTTTCCGTAATGTAATTCCGTAAAGTAATTTATGACAAAATTACGATGGTTAAGAACATAACAGTACAGCAACATATCCAAATAATGGACGCACTGAAGTGTGAAAACCGCCATAGGGACGGAAATAAGTTCACAAAACAGACATATTTGGCATATTAGCATAACTAGCTTTACAACAAAATCAAGAGTAAATTGGATTCAAACAATCAGCAGCATGATAGGACAATGATGTCGAAAGAAGTTTAAACTACAAGAAAGTGTGCGTGGTTTGAATGGGGGATGGCTGGTTCTGAGCATGACGTTATATGATATGCGATTATATGAATAGTGACTATATGGGATTTCCATTTACACATAATAGTTTAGACGTAGTTTACATCAAGCGAAACCAAAACTGAACTAAGACGAGCTGGAGAATAGGACTAGAAGAAACATAGCAAAACCTAGAAAAGGCTGGGATGAAAAGGGGTGGATGGTGAGGAGGCGGATCATAGGATGAAGAAGAATAGATGAATGTAGGCCAGGGTAGAAAGCTATTTGCAGCGAGAAGGCCATTGTTTGAGATAAGCAAGCGGCTTGGGGCTGATTACGCACCATTCACCGGGCGGTGATTTATGAAAACCCTCCTCGCTCTGTATTTTTTCGCCAATCAAGCTAAAGCTTTGATTAATCCGAATTGTTTTGGAAGTTTTCTACTAATGAGTAAAACCTAGTATTTGAGCTTTAGATTGAAAATTGTCACCGAGTTTGCCGGGAGATAAGGAGATAAAAACTGTCATCTACCGGAGGCATACATCACCAGAAATTGTCTTTATCATCAGAAACCAGCAGGAGGCACTTTTTGCCAAAACATGCCATTTTTCAGAAGCATTTCCGGTGGAATCTCCCCAGAATGCCTTTCGGTAATCCTCGCTGTCTGAAACGACTACAGGCCCTCCCTGAAGATTTCTTATGGTAAAAATAAATGAATGCGAAACTTATGTGTCGCCGCGTTTTGTGTAAATTCGCCGCAGTGTAAACGAGGCAGGATGCAGGTGGCCACGTGATATATGAGAGCCTCGGTTTCGAACGCGCGCGTGCGCACTTAAAACCGAAAGCTCTGCTAAAATTTTTCAAAAACAAAAGAAGCCGAAGGCAAATTGGGGACAGCTAAAGCCTCTAGAACTTTGCGAAAGGCTGATGCAGTTCAGCAGATAAAAAAGATTTTGATCGCAAGAATGCTTTCAGCTGCAGAGCCCTGTCGGCACATACAATCGATGCTTTTCTAAATCAGATCGGGGTTTTCATGGCGCAGGCACTTTTAGATTCCTGGCAGCCATGACCATTTTTCTTCCGCTTTGAATCTCAATTTTTCACCGATGATTGATTTGTTTTGCTTCAGATATCGACTCTCTGGATACATCTGTCGTCGCTACGGCTCCGTGCATTTTTTGTATCAGTCATCCCCCGACGAATGGTGATGGAAAACGTAATTATTGTTAACACAATCTCCTGACGTACAGCAATTTGAAATCGCGCTTTCCAAAAAGGTGAAAAAGGTATTAATGTGCGGCAATACATTGAAACCTGTCAGAGACAGCCCCGCGCGATGGGTAGAAGTACGCCTCTCCTTCCTTCTAAAAGTTATCGACTATCAGCATTAAATAAATGAAGTTTAAATTCAAAATTGAAAAACAAAGGAGTCATCGGCGCCCATTTAATCCCTTTGCCTTAATGGTAGACGCTCAAAACTGCTATGACTGGCTCGGAAAGGCGTTTCTTTTGCTGGAATAAGAATCGAATTTTGCTCTTAATGACAAGACTGATTGGGGAACTTAGGTCCATGTGCATACAACCCCACTTAAAGACAATTACCCATTCAAAGTTCCCCTGCCATTACAGCTATTGTATTTTAAAGCTTAGTTGGGATATTTTCATTCCCCAACGTTTAGCTACATGGACAGAACAAAAGAAAATCTAGTTCGGAAATAAGCTAGAGAATTTCACTGATGGAATTGGCTTCTGTCGTGAATATAAAAATTACGGCTTGGTGGGAAGGTGTTGTTATGAAAGGGGGATGTGGGAGGGGATAGCAAATTAAGTTCCACCATTGCAAAACGCTGAAGAACAGAGGGTAGGTAATATCGAAGGTTGGGGGCACAGTTGTTGATATAGACTGTGTTTGAGTGAGTGGAGTGCTCGGTTTTGGTCGGTTGCTTGCAAGCGGAGCTGAGTTTTAATAAAAGCTTTTGTCAGTATGCTATTAGCTTTTGTAAAATTGCCCTCATACAGTTCTGTAGCCAATGGAAGAATGGCAGTAAAACATAGAAAGAGGTAGCGCCATGAGGACATGCATGTGCAAAAATTGTATTGATTATGGGAAAACTCTGAAGAATGAAGGCCCTCTGGCGGAAATATTTATTTCTAAACTAGAAGCGATGCTGAGAGCCGACATGGTTGTTTCCAAAGGCTAATTAGTCTCCTAATTTGGCTTTCACTTCGAAATAAACCACCCTCCCCTACAACATCCATTCCGCCTCTCATTATTTAAGTCACTGTCAAATTAATTTACATTTACGAACGAAACTTGAATATAGAACATTAGCCCTCATAAATAAAAATGAATTATTTGAATCAGGAGCGAGGCACACATCTTTTGGGGCCGTGGCTTTCATACATACCAAATTAAATAATCTGAATGTGTATGCACGCTCACCCGTCTGCAGAGCTATCATCAAAATAATTCATAACTTCACTGGCAAGTTACATCATACATTATTTATCATTTTTCCACCAGTAAAAGTCTGATTTAATCTACTATTGCCAGCCAAAGTGAATTGATTGGCAAAAATAAAACCATAAATCGGATGGCTTTCAGAAGGACTCGGGGAGACAGTTATATCTTGTTGGGTACTTTAGGGGTAATACTTTCCTCTATGCTCCATTTACCTTATTCACTGATGAACGCTATTTTAATTTGTAAAACACTTCAGTGGAATCGGGAAACATTTCCTCCGCTTCGTATTGACAACCTATCAACTTAATTCTATTTTTTACCTTTCCAGGATGCTCAGCACGCTAAGAATGGTCTGAGCCAAGGATTTGCGATGTATCGAAAACACTGAGGCAAGCTACGTTATCCTAAACTCATCATGCGGGAGTAATCAACATTTAGAATTGGGTATATGAAGTAATAAGTGATTTAATCCCATATTCTGTATGTATACCGATCACCACACTACTTTTATTATAAAGCGTAAACATCACTTGACATAACAAAAGATTTCCATAGCACTCTAAAATATGTTTCATCATAGTTAATATTTTATTACATGGATTTCTTTTTTCGCTAAAATTATGAATTTAACGTTACTTTCGGGTTTCATGGACGATTGGTTTAATTTCTTCTTAAATGAAATATCTTCAGCCTCGTACAGGACTCCTGTATTTGGCGCACAAGACGGCCGCTTAGCCAAAATAAATGGGACATACGCTTAACCAAAATAAAAGGAATTTTTCAACGACCATATTTTACCAAGGATTATGCCTTTATTGTTATACCAAAGAACATACTTTTGTCATACATGTATGGAATCAGTACATCTTTTACAAGCATTTGGCGATATGTGAGCCTACGGCGTCGAATATCACGTATAACATAAGATAAATTTACCCTTTCAGCAATATAGGACATCTTGCCCATCTGTTACAGAAAACAAGTATTTTAGAATAATCATACACTCCCTCTCCTAACCATAACATAAGATGCATAGGCTTTCACTTATAACCCAGCTTAGGGAATCTAAGATGAACCCTATGGTACAATTAGGATGGCATAATACACAATTGATGTATTTGTGTGAAAGGTTATGAAAAGAATACTCAGAAAGATGAATGAACTCCTGAATTGTCAGTTTCACTAATCACGAAATCACCTTACACGCCATAGAAAAGACAATTTGTCAACCAATACAGGGTATCGTGAGAGTTGGACAAATTCCTGAAGAGAATCGCTGTAAGGTCTTCACGTGTATGCCACAACACACAGAAAACCATGAATAATTAATAATTGATAGATAAAATAGACATGAATATTTTGAATCTTTAGGGAAGGGTCAGTCAAAACTTCACATAAATCGCCCGCGGGACATTTTTGTCAGATTGCTCGATTCATTGACAATTCAGTCGAGTCACAATGCGTATTGGGGCATCCGAACTTCTGCGTGGTTATAAGCATTTTTGATTGCGGCAGGATCGATTCATACATTGTGCTTTGCCATTTCATTTTTTAGAACGTTTAATATATATATATACCCACTTTGTCCCCTGTATTGTTGGATCTGTGACCACAACTAACCAAAAATAACCATAGAGAGAATTATGCCATATGCGAAACTATTCCGTAAATATCGGAAACACCAATGACGAGAAATCACGCCTTTCGTTTCGTTTTGTTACGACTTTGATCAGAATTCACTAACAAATGGTATGGTAAACGATCTCACTCAATTATTGGAGACCAAACCCATAAATGAAACGGGCACCAGTAATGTTACTCTTGATTTTCAATCGATACGCATCAACAATTGCTAACTTTACCGTTATTGTTTTGGTAAACACTTCGCAGACAAAATATCTAAACCTACAGTGAACTTGTAATGTAATTCCTTTGGGGAATAACCGTTGACCATTGGATCAATTGACGCAATTCTAAGGACAGTATCATTATCTTTTCTATTCGTAGAAAACATGAGGTATAGTGCCAAAGTCAGTATCAGGAAACAGATAGTTATATATAAGGGTGTCGGAGCATGGGGTCACATGCTAACGAATCAGCTATAGGAACTCCTAGAATAGGAGATTCCTTTTTCATAGTCACTGCTATGTATAAGAAATTAAAGACCTTTTTGGACACCCGTAGAGGGTATTCTACTTCTATAAAATCCATCCCTGCATGGGTCTTCACCAAATAGACCCCACTTCATATATCATCATATCAGGACTTTTCGTACACTCAACAATGTATATATTTATATACTAAATAGGGAATTGTTAAAATGGTTTGATCCTCTATCGATGCATGATTCACAGGAGCCGACACCGCTCTACATATAAATTTAGTTTTGATGGAGGTATTCGTAATGCATTTTTTTTGGAGCGTTGGTGAAAGCTTCACCTCAGATATGGTAAACATCTATATCACCCAGACAGTTCACGAGTATCTATCTTCAACCATAACTATGGGCGTTTAACTTTTAACAGATTCATTTTTCAAATTAATTGTATTATACTTCATCAATTTTAGTTCAATGATAGGTTTGAAAATCTATGAGAGGACCAATGATTGTTATTCTGAGCATTACCCTGCTTAGTCACAAGTCTGTACTTTTTGGTACAGTACGTAAATCATGTTTGGATATGCCTCTTGAATGTTATCAATACGATCTATAATTTAGTGAATATGATCGGTCGATTATAGGCGTAAAAACTACCACCTTTATCAGCTGTGGTTAGAATATTGTAATCAGAGGTATATTGTGTTCCAGATAAGAACTGGGTAATTTGCATGGGGGCTGAGGTTAGTTGCATCAAGTAGATTGATAGCTGCTTTTTTAGATCATTTGTAAAAGATATAAACGAAATAATGGCACAGGAAGGAGAAAATAATTCCACTATTCAGAACACGCTAAGTTCATTGTGCTCGGTGACATTTTCTAGAGGGGGCATAACTGAGATACAGGTTTGATATAGGGATGCCAATTATCAATCCGTATATATCTGCCATAGCTTGGACTATTTCAGTTACGTCATCCACATTTTGGGGGCAAGTAGGAGAAAAAGAACATTTATTTACCTCCCTCCCTCTGATTGTTAGATGCAATCAGTGGTGAGGGTCGGGAGTCATTTCCGGCCCCTGAACATCATCAGAAATCGATGAAATGGTCAATTAAATACCGGAACTTGTAAAGAAACGGATAAACATGTATATAACTGTTAACGACCCTAATGATTGATCGATATAATCATGTGACTGAAGGAAATGAAGAAAAGAAACACATAAATGATTCCAGCTTTATCAAAGTTTACCTACTTAGCGCAAATGACCAAAATTAATATCGGGATACATATTGCCCCAAACAACCATGAAATGATGCATTTCTAACTGGACTATATGGCTAAAATGTTCGCAACGTAATCGATTGCAAAGCTTCATGAAATAATAATGAAGTCTATTACATACTTTTGGTCACACACTTATATGTCTTATATACAAGTCTTCATGTTTGTGAGCAAGAAAGATGGATGAATTATAATTCGTTCTACGACACCCACCCGAATCAATATGTCACCATGAATCCAATGTTAAGTTGAATACAATTGTTGATAGCATACATATTCTGCTATGGTAATATGTGACAAAAAGATATACCACAAAATATACACACCGAGACACATTCCACTTAAATACTTTTCAATTCGCCAGTCCCCAGTATTAATTGTATCAAGCCACCTATCACAAATTGACGAGACAACAGCAATATAAAATAAAGTAAGTAATATAATGGCATGGAATGAGTAGATCATGAACTGTTGAAAGCAAAATTTATCAGTACCTTCATGTTAAATTCTGCAGGACCCTATTAGAACCATTAACTTCAAAAATCCGTCAATCAAATTCAGAATCACTTCTCTCAGAATTAATTCAGCAAAGAAAGATAATGCCCAAGTTAACACCATTCTAGATGAAGACTTTCGTCTCTGAATAATTCACCAACAGTCATAGTATTGAAATTATTTTGGTCAGAAAAATAACAGATAAATATTGGCCTCAGTCTATAACAACCGTTCAAAGTTCCTTTAGAATTCTTATTGATACATAATGACGATTAAAGTCTAGAAGTTGCGTTCCAAAATTCGTAATAATAATAATAATAATATTGTGTATATATACACGTAATTCAACCATTATCCATCTAGAAAAATTATCGTACGCATCGTTGTAGTAGGAAGTGAGTATCTCCTTTAAGACAAGACCGAATAAGACTCAATTATCCACACTTTTTATCAAAGAATTATTCTGTGGTAGTAATTTTTCAGTTATTGTACTTGGTTTGTCTTCTAATTGAAGAGTTCATGCGTGATGATTAAATAGGGGAATGTACGTGTGAGTTAATAGTATTCATTCCATTGAAGACTATGCAAAATCGTGATGACTATTACTCTCAAAATAAATATTAATCGAGCAATCTCGTAGGTACCGAATAAAATTGGACAAACTTAAGCCTGATAAACACACCTAAACTCCCAAATTCTATTGAGACAGGTCTATCATTTTACTTGAGGGAGACATGATTATTAATTTCATGTGTAGCTCTCCTGAAATTCAATCTTTTACATAACTCAAATATCAAAAAGCATGTATCAAACTTCAATAAAATGACACATCTTTAGAAGTAGCTATCAAACTTCAATAAATTAGCACGATGTGTCAGCCAGTTTGCTCTATATCCATGAAGAGGAATAGTATATTCATGGAAAATTACCGATGTACTTAAATGAAAATGGTACTGTTCTCATATTTTCAAATATTTCTCTTACTCGATACATGAGTGTGTATATGTATGTACTAATTATATCATTACATCAAACTACCCTGTCATTTCCCATCGGTATCATTGAAGATAATACAATTTCCAAAGACACAACCAACTATTTAAGAAAATTCTTAAATATGTTAGCTTCGCCGGTAACAAAAGTTACCTCCATCACCAACACACCTTGCAAGGACGTAATGGCATAATTTACAACATACCTTTAATTTTTAAAAATACATTCTACTATGGCATATATATTATTATATGTGACGATTACTTTTATGTAGTATCAGGAACAATTTAAAGCGTAGTCAAAGCCTTAAAACACATTCAATGAATGGGCAACAGTGGCGACATTTTATCCCTTTGTCGACCAAATAAAATAAAATAATAATTTCATAAATTACATACGTTTTACGTGATAAATCTGCATGTAATGTTTCACACTTATGCACTGGACTAATATCTTCTCTAGTTTGCGTAGAATTCATTTCTCTTCGATTTGCAGCACCTTTAATAGCTTGCAGTTACACTACATTTTAAAAAGTTATCGAAGCAATTGTATTACTTGGAACTACACTATACAGTTTAACTGTTTTAAAAAATAGCGAAAGACAGGTCTTGAAATGTACGTGTAGTTTAACTACTAGAACGTCTTCGGATCATTTTTATCAACGGTTTTTATACATTTTGTTCGCATTTTATAGTCTCTCGTATGTAAAATTACAGGAAAAGACTCCTAACCTACAAAATATCTCATCTTTTAGGCTGACTGCCACGTGAAGCAAGACCAGCATCACATTCGAGTTTATAACGGTCTTCATTTTTTAGATTGCGTAAATGTATGCGTATTCCTCAATTTTCTGAAAAAACATCAAGTGGAGTATTCGATTGTAAAGATATACAAGCTATTATGATGTTTTCCAAATACACTTAGCCTTTAATATATACACACATAGCTTTTAAAATAGTTCATTCCCGCTAGCCCAAACTTGAATACCGTAAATCTTTTCAAGATGCCGAGATCAATTTAAAGGAAAGAGTTCCAAAATGCATCACAACAAAGACAGATTAAGTAAGGTATGACCTTTAAAAGGTCGAAAAGTGAATATGATTACAGTCCAATTGGACAAGAAGTTCTACCAACTCCAGAAGTCTTTCATGTTAGGCAAATTCGCCATCACCAAAAAAAAGTGCAATATGGAATCTTTACACTTGTTTACGATGGATGCAATAATAAAAATACGAATTACGGCTTATCATTTCATGATATAGCTGTTATATGTATTTACACCCACGTCCTAACACAAGTGAACTATATGTAATACTTAGGTTATGAAGATATGTTGTATTCTCAATGTCCCCAATTGCCCTTAATGAATAATCCTAATGTATCTATATCTATTCATCTTAGAAATTATCGGCACCTGTGCCACTTTTCTTGTCACCATCGTATCCTATGGAGTGCTAAATGCTGATGCATTCCTGTGTCCATTCAGCTGTGAATTACCCTAGAATACCATGGAATAATATGCCTCAATGGCCTTTGAAATAAAGCAGGAAAACAACAATTTATACCAATGGTATACTGTTTTGGAACAATCATTTTCATCCGTCCATCATAGGGGATAGTTACAAACAAAAATAAAAATAAGAAGGCAAAACGGCCCCCTCTCATATACAATTAACCTTTGGCTTTAGTTTGTTTAATGTCCTTGATGGACCGAACTCCTTTGACAACAGTCAACACGTTCGTGGGGTGGCATGGATAGGCCCTTTTATAACCAATATGACAAATATTAGTTACGAAGAAAAAGAGTTTTTACATCTGACAAAAATCAGATTTAAAAATCAAAGAAATAAATAGTTCATCGATTTACCCTTTGTCCTTTTTCAGTTCTGCATTACCCTGTTCAATATACTTGGTCAAATAAAAAAGCAGGAAATAAGAATATGAATACATCATCTAAATTATAAGCAAAATCCATATGTACGAACTGAATGGGGAAAGTGGTGTCTGGCAAAATGTTAACTACTTAGCATGCAAACTTAATACGTCGTAGGATACACCTATTATTTGCTCTTCCTTCCTCTTGAAAAGTGTTAGATACATCTGACCAAAGCAACAGGGAAAAGGAATGTTTCCGTTAATAATGGTTCTCTTCACTATAAAAATCAAATGAGGATGCCAAATTGAATAACGTCAGTACTTATACAGACTTTTGGAGAATATTCATTCGTCTGTGAAAAACATACATGTAATCTCACATTCCTTAAAGCAATGATATCATATATTCTCACTGCCACACCATTTTCCTATATATTTGTGTGAATTTTCATCTCTCCCTTTCCCTACATCTGTCTGGAATTTATTAAAGATATTATACTGAATTAATTTCTTCAGTTCTGTATAATTCTCCAGATAATAGAGTCTAACTGTAATGTTCCTAGTTCTTCCCTTCCCAACTTTCGGATTTCCTCTGTCTTCCATGCAGTTGGCTTTCATCAGTTGTGGTTGTTGGCTGTGAGCCTGTCGTGTGTGAACTGAGGGAGAGGTGGTCGTGAGGAATACATCGATGGATGTAATGGAGGCACTTGAGTTGGAAAGTCGTATAACCCTGCCCTTGAGAAACGCAGTAGATTGAGATCCCTCTTGCTCAGTTCTTCCAATCGCCGTTTGGGGATATTCTTGCTATCAGCTTCTTGATCAGCTTGTGGGTTGTTGCTGGACTGACCACCTCCTCCGCCTCCAATACTCACACTGCCTCCTCTGCCTCCTCCACCGCCACCAACACTGCCACTACCACTTCCTCCTCCACCACCACCTCCTCCTCCTCCATCCACATGAGAAACATGCTCGGGTGGTAAGGTGGCCACGGGTGGCTGGGAGTGTGCCGCAGCCAAGGCTGCAGAAATGGCTTCACGCACGAGTGCCTTCTCGAATGCGGCAGAAGCTGCAGCTGTCGGTGGCGCCAGAGGGAGCTGTAGATGCAGCGGTCCCGCCATCAAACCTGGGGGTAAGCCATCTGGTGGAATACCGGGGAAGCTCGTCGTCGGCATGGTGATAGCCGACGATGTGGCACCTGCAGCGGCGGCAGAAATCAGGGCAACCCCAGAGGAAGGACTAGAGGCTGCACTAACTGCGATGGGGACCGGCGCAAGAAAGGCGGGGCTGTCAGGATTGTGGACCTACAGAACCAAAACCATAAAAGGGAAATAGTCATTAATTTTATAACTTACATGCTCTATCAAATTCAGAGCCTTTCTTTCTGGTCTTAGTAAAGAGATATTCCTTAGATTTCTTTTTAACAATTTTTTTCTTTTGAAGTTTCAAGATAGGTTGCGAGACAGGTGAAACAAAAAATACATTATGATTACCGTGAAAACAGTACTAGGTATTGTAAAATAGAATTGCTAATAGTTTGGACCGATTCTTGAAACCAATTTGATTGGAAATGAAGTATTGAAAAGGCAAGGACTCTCGCGTCCTCTTTTCTTCTATTTGAATAAGAAGGACTATTTGTTTTGAAACCTCTCTGGGTAAAATAATAATCAAGAAAAATGTTCTTATGATTTGATCTATTCCCTTTTATGGTCATGATTCTGAAAAGAAAAAAGCGCCTATGGTCTTTTTTGAAAATATTAAGACTTCATATCACACCATGCAATTGTCTAATCCTGGGGGAGAGGGTTCTTTTGATGCAGTTAGCAGAATTCCTAGATGTGATAATAGGATTGGTGGGCACTAAATTTCGAGAGATCTCCCTCACTGTTGCTTTGGCAGCCGAATAGATGGGGGAAACAGGTTTTAGTCTACAAGAGCATTACCATGGTTACAATACCTGACTGTTTCCAGGGAGACATGGCTGAAATTGACAACGTCACTTACATGTATTTTTCCATCACAAGGCATGTGTACATCATTTCATCAAAGTTAAAATGTTTCTGATAGATAAATATTTCTTCAATTGTAACATTTTCAAGAGAGAGATAAACTACATTTCCATAGACTCCTTTTGAAATATAATTATTCGTTAGAATATTCATTATTGGTTCGGACCTTTTTATATCATATTTGGACAATTATAATGTCCTCATGCCCATGTGATATTGTTAGATATATACCATTCTCGCACAGGCACTATTAATGATAATCTATATTATGATACAAATCAATTAAAATGTCTAATATATGCGTCATTAAATATAACTGAAACATTTAAGTTGAATATTTTTGGGGGAAACACCACATCCATGGGATGGAGTATCTCATCAATACTAGCAAATATCCATTCCCACGACTTAAGATAAGAGCCAACACATGAGCCCCGGCCAATGGATCATAGATGGTATATGGGGTGGATAGCTAAGAAGCGGAATCCCAAAGTGGATATATAAGAGCAAAGCTTGTTAGGATGGTCTAAAGGTGGATATAGCACTATTGGTATGATGTCCAGCCTGTTATTAATGACCCGGAGACGTATAGAACCTTATTTTACCCAACTACACGTTTATTCCTTCTGGTACGAAACAAACAAATGCATTGCCACATCTGATTATCATTGATGCTGTTGAACCAATTATCAATACGTGTGCCTGCTGATATTATCCCTATTCTATGTTCATTGTTTATTTGTGTGCTAAGTGGTCACTATATGATATATCCAGAGGGGCGTCAAAATCTAGAGAAGGTACATTTTATATAAAATGGTAAAATCGTGACTATTGGTTAACTAATGAAATACCGTTTCTTGACTTTAACTAGTAAAAGTGTGTTCTGAGAGCAACAGCCGTTGGGTTGATATCTATCATGCCTATCAGTGATGGTTGCAATGATGCAGGTGTATTATCTGCAGAGGCAAAGCTGCGATTCCACTGTTAGATATAGTTGGGACATAAGTAATTAGTTTCTAGATAATTATATGCTGTTGTATTTCCTTACGGAGAGCTACACGTTTTCTACAAATCTATCAGTGAGTAAAGTTGCACTTCTAGAGTATGATGCCGAGACAAATAGTCTGACCAACTCATGGGAAGCGTACAAAAAGTTTGATACTGAATGTTAATTATCCAAGAAATATATGGACTGTTCCGAAAATTACTTGATTAAATCGGACCATGTGACGTAGTGTCACACTTACAGGAATTTTCTTTTGATGTACTTTTTAGGGCGTGGGGGTTGTAAGTCAATATTCCTAAATCTACCCACATGAACAAAAAGACCCAGCTGGTATTCGATATAACACTATTATAACACATACCAATTCTAGAAAGGACTTCCAAGATTTGGTATTGGAATATTCATTCCCTAAGAAGGCAAATCCCCTCTGTTATTCAATTCATTATGAGAAATCTTCTTCCCCACATGAATTAAGCTCTTTATTAATTGATATTGTATATGCAATATTTACCTGATCTAAAGTGCATATTTTGCCTAAGTGATTGCATCCTAACAGGTATGATAATGATGATAATGATAATGATGGTAGTTGTGATAATTCATGTACGATACTCATTCACATGGCAGCTATCTACAATAAATATTCAAAGCATGGGAGGAGGTCTGATAACATGTATCATTCGTATATTACATAGACCTCATTGAGGGACTTACTTTGGAGATATGGTTGTTGAGACTAACTTCTGTAGCAAAGCGTCTGTCGCAGATACTACACTGGTAGGGCTTGCGATCAGATTGTTGTCGCCGGGCGTCATGGTTACGTTGGTGCTGCTGAAGATTGGACAACTGCGCGAAGGCTTTGTCACAGCCTTCTATTGTGCATTTGTATGGACGCTCGCCTGAAAAGATTAGGATAATAACTGAATAAAATGATGAAATGTCTTTAGCGGTGTGTATTATTTTTTATGAATGCTACAAGTGCGTTTTCACAAATTGGGAGGACATCAAGATGATGCATATGAAGCTTCAAGTATTATTCAGCGTGTTTCTATTGATAAGTATATTGTAAATAGATTAAATGAATCCTACATTTCGGATGCGAGTATTAATAATGTATATTGATTCAGTAACTCTCGTACAATGAACTATTATAAACGGGGGGAAACTGACTGTCTGGGGTGTCATTATCCCAATTCACAACAAGTAAATATGTGTTTAAACACTATGTCTGGAGTGTAATTCTCCCAAATGTTAAGTAAATATGTTTAGAATAGACACTAAACAATGCGTTTTAATGGCACTATTTTAATCAAATTTGGTTTTCCTGGATCAAATATGTTTATCACATATATTCAAGAGCAAATCAAAACGACAAAGTCATTGTCGAATAAGGCAGTACAGAGATGCAAGAGAAGGGAACAAAAACAATTTGCTTTGATCAAACTATACTTTAATTGCGAAGTAAAAATAATTCGATTGCTTGACGTCGATGCTAGTCTGATTTTTCTTTGTCGACAATTTGAGTGAGTTTAATTTGTCACAAAATATGCTAATTGGTCTCTTTTTCTGAATTAGAACTGCTTTTAATGAGGAAAATGCTAATAATGGATGTCGTACTTTTTGTTAATTAACCCCAATAGCAGGGAAGTGAAATTACAATCAGAAATCTTGGCAGCTGTTGTCGCTGTGCTACTCCTACAGTTTCTTCTAATCGTTTACAATATTAACATAAGACTCAAGAAATGGGCACGACATGGATACATATTAGGGACAGGGATAATAATGTGTATATTACATTGCCTACGTGATACATAATCAAACTAATCAAACAGGGGAAGATGTCAATTCAAATTGTGATAATACCGATATACTTAAAATCATAACGGAATTTGTATAACAGTAACGGAATATCGTGACCATTATCCATGAAATATATCTCATGAATCAATATACATGCAACTCTAAACAGCGCGTTTCCCGTGCATCCATGATACCATTATCACTACATATATACCTAATATGTCAGGACATATGTCACCGGGTTGCATTCCAATGCGTTCTACCGCTAACGTGATATAACCGCCTAAACGGCAAAGCGCGATTAAACCGTACCCCCTATAACGACCATCAATCTCTTGTCACCAAGTTGGTAACGCATCATTGAATCGTCCATAGTTAGCCTGGTAAAGAAGGTTGGTGAGACATAATGCATGTCTTATTTGAGACCATTGAACCATCAAGGAGGTCAAATGGTTGCGCTGAAACGTGGGCAAAATATAAGGGCAGGCAGCTAGACGATAAAGCTTCTCTTTATTTTCGTATGCACTCATGAATGTGTGTTGTCGTCGCTTGCACGGGAGGGGCCCTATACATGGGCGTCCTGAGCAGGACTATAGGCGGGGAATAAAGACAAAACTTATTTTAATAGGATCAAAATGAGAAAGCAAATATTGCATTTCGATATATGTAAGCCATACCATTATCTTCTCACTGATGATAGGGATGTAGCGAATGACCTCGATTGGGGATTAGCAGATATTATAGAGGGAATTTGGTCAGAGTTATAGTCATCTACTTTTTGGGGGGAAATAATGATAGGAAATCTTCCAATTCAGTTGTAAATGAGTTGCGCTTCACAGAAAAGAGGTCAGGGTCACAGCTCGGCGACGGGAGGGGAAAGTACGTCTGAACTTCGTATGGCAGGTAATATTAAAGTGATACATTTCAGCATTCAGTACTTCGAGTTTCTTTAATAAGTATTTCAATGTGTTGCGGGTGTATGTTTGGGTTTTGACGCAATATAAGGGAACATTTCGATACTCGTACATGGACAATCCCAAATCATAATTCACGTGTAATACAAAATTGTTTGAACCTAGTTCGTACGAAAGTCGGGGGTTTAAGCTAGCTTTTGTCATCAAACATAGGTAGGACTAACGCGAATCTTTAAGATAACATTACATCACCAATCTTTCCCTACCTATAATTCACTGGTAGTACTAGGTTAGATGATAACTTCGATTAACAGTCAAGATTAATTAAGGATATTAGTGGAAGTGAACACACCCATTGACTGGGTAATTTGACACATATTCGTCAAAATGAATAGCCTCTACATGTTAGTGTCTTCCATATACTTTGGACGTTGAAGATCTTAGTGTCTTCCATATACTTTGGACGTTGAAGATATTAATCAAGTCTGGAACTATATATATATATGCTTTCCACGAGACGAACAAGAAGAATATACCAAGAAAACATGCAATTCTATGACGCAAAAATGGAACGTGACTTTCTTCGCAATTAGGACATGACCGATTTGAAAGGAAAATGTGAGGCATGGCTTGTATGCTTTATTCTGTAGTTTACATTAAAATATTATATGAAATTGTTATAATTCCAATTAGAATTAGAAATAGGGGGCGGACATTTTGGGCCCTAAATACTGGTTATAACAGGAAAGATGTCACAGAACAGGGACTTCTCCACGTTGCATTCTTTACTAATGCGCCCCAGTGCATCTGGGGCAATAAATAGAACCTTCTTATATAGGTTACGGTGGTTGGGCAAAAAACTCTAAATAAATAATCTGTGTATTACGTCGTCTGGCACAGGCCATGAATGGATGTGCGTCTATTTCGATCCTGGTCTTCAAACGATATTGTTAAACAATATTATTTGCATATTGCAAATTAACATTGTAAGTTATTTTCTGCACGAAGATCACTAGAGAAAAATGGTACAAAAACAAAGATCCTTCTTATCCCGTTTTTTTTTTGTTTTTTTTTTACATCGGGTGTTACTTTATATTAATAGAAATATAACGTTAGTGAGTGGGGACTATTTCAGTTTTTCTCATCGTAAAGATATCGGGAGATCGCACAGATTCCACTCTACAATGCACCGTAAACACCGTAAGGTGCTGCTCCCATGTGTTGAAAACGCGAATTAATAAGTTTTAGAAACGCGACTCCCATGCAGCCTGATATCTGTGTAGAACATTCTGAATTAATTTCGACCGGTAGTATACATTTATTCGGAATAAAACTAATCAAATGCATGAATAGAAATTGATCAGCAATTGTTTTATGCATTGTGTGAGATACTACGTACCCGACGAAACCTCTTAAAGAGAAGGCTTTTATTAAGCAGTACTCTTTGAATTTGTGAGACACGCGGACTGCCAAAGTAGGGCCCGAATCTCATCTCTTTAGAAACAAACTACGCTGAAGTACAGTTGTGTTTACCTCACAGGAAATAACATTCAGTTCCTCTGTTTGCTATAAACGGGGAGAAACAGAGAGCGAGAGAGAGAGAGAGAGAGAGAGAGAGAGAGAGAGAGAGAGAGCGGGGGTTGGGGGTTAGGGGAGGGGGAAAAGACAGTGCAGAATCAGTGATACCCAGTAGGGACTGGAAGAGGTGGAGGCACATGTCCTCGCTGGTCATTATTGGCTGCGTGGGCGGAGATTAACCGACTGGCCATTTTTATGTTGTTATGGTAAAACCCGAGCATGGCGTTCTTCTCTTGTGCACTCACTGAACGAGCTGCCAACCAGCCAGGCAGTGATCACAGATAGTCAGACTGCCGTCACTCGCTGGCAAATTCAGCCCAGCTTTTGTTTAATACTAATAGCAGACGACTTTTGCAATCAATGGCGGAACCCGTAGCCATGGATACCTTGCACTTGTGACCTTCGGGTCTACAGTCGGGTCGCCCGTCGCATGACCTCTGGATACAGGCGAATTCGCCGATGGCATGTCCGACTCGCTCCCTTTTGTTTTATTTTTGAGTTTTGTTCAACTTTGTGTCCTGGAAGATTAATAGTGGCGGCAGACTGGGAAGAGCCACGCGTTGAGGGTGTCATAAACTGTGGATTGTGCATGTTATGCCTTATAGTCACTTAATGGCATAGCTATTATGCCAATATTTTACCATCATATGAGCTAAATACAAATTATAACCCAGATTATAGTAATTCCAACTAATGTGGTACTCAATCAGAATACGTGGCGTTGAAAATAACATCTTGGGTTTGATATAGAGTAGGTGCAGCTGCAGCCAGACGAAATATAATTTCAATGTTTTGGATTTAATCAATACGAGGAAGGCAGACGACATTTATCACCCGAGGTCCCTTGGATGGCCAAGCCACTCGTAAACGGTTCTTAATGCTCTAGAAACTTTGAATAATTATTGCTGAACAATTCATATTCCTTTACTGCTTTAGTGGAATGATTCATGACCAATCTGTAACTTCGATCTTCCTAAGATTATAATAGTTAATCTCTCTGCTTTGGGAGAGGTCCGTCTGTCTGATTAACCATTATTTAAGTGTGATTCAAATAAATGGTCTATGCATGAAATGCAAACCCAATCAAACATCCTTGAATCGTAAATCAAAATGTGATGCTTACATATTTCCCTTGCAGTGAGTAATGCCAACATGAATCCCTAGCAGTAACTTTACTTCGACATATGTCACGACCGTGATATGCTAACTTATACGGAGACAACCGTTTACATGGGTGATTTATGTCATAACTGGGCAGGTGGGATTAAGTGGTGTAAACTTATATATATATATAGCTTGTACCTCACTAATCTTTGTACAAAAGATCCATGTGAAGGTTACCACATTGAGCACCTTGGTGCTAGAAGGTGGAGCGTAACCAGCGCATTGTCATTTCTTCAATTGGCCTTGACAACAACAGAACGCAATACATTAATTTTGTTATGTACAACATTGGACGATCTTGGGGAAGGGCGTCCAAGCTTCTCCTTTTTCCAGGACACTAACATTTCATAATTATAATAATCTTTCAAAACTGATTGTTGTACGTTTCCTATATTTTGAGGGGCTTTGGGTGATATTATGTTCTAAAGGACGACTCATATAAGTGAAATAATTGCGAGGGATGTCTTATTAGTTGAGTTAGACCGTTCTCTCTTATCAATCCCACTTCTTTGAAATAAGAATACATGAACAATGGCCCCCATGGGAATACTTTAAATGTAATATATATCCTGGTCCCTTACTGAAAACTAATATTGATAATGTATGACATGGATTATCCATAAGTCATACCGTTTCAAGGTATTTTCAGGCTTGATGCTAATCAGAATTGGGATCTCATTGATTATCTTGATAGCCTGTAAAATACAATTTTCACTGATGCCGGGCACACTCATGATAAATCCTATAAAAGTTTCTTACTAAACAATACCATAATTATACTCATGTGACGAATCATGAATAAATCATGGATTAATGGGTATCACAAGCTGTCTTTTGGTAGAGTCTATTGCCAAAACAATCGCTTTTATTCACATTAAGTTAACAGTCGCGAGTAGGCCTAGATGCATATATTAGAAGACGTCCCCGCAAGTAAAAAAATGTCTTGGTTCTGTGTCAACTAAGAATTATATCGATATTATATCGACGATATATTTCGACCTTTATTAAATTATTCTTACAACTAACAAGTTGGCCGAAGGAAGAGCGCAGCACCGAGTGCAATTTGCTGTTGGCACTGAAAGCTACGACTTGATTACGGTATACCGTATTTCCTTGAATGATCGCCGGTGCTAATTAAGTCAAGGCACTTTCTACCAGGCGTTCTTTCAAGACCCGGCGTTTATTCGAGATCAGACGTTTTTCTAAAGAAGGCAGAATCGTCATCATTTCTCTGTTAAATGTTGCATCAGCCACAGCCAAGCTATATTGCATTGTTATTAGATTTGATTTGTTTTCCACTGTGAGAGCTCATCCTTGCTATAAGACCTAGACAGGTATGTCCTACCTTTAGGTCCGAAGTCAAGCCAGGGCCACTTGGCTAATGTTTTTATCATAATTACCTAGTCTGGAGATATACCCATATAAAGTATCCCACCCTAGATAATGTGTTTATTATAAAATGTGTATATCTTGGAGGTGGGGGTACATAGGGATGGGGCAAAAAGCTTCTATGAGAGTAAATAAAACTAGAAGTCTTACCTGTATGCCTTCGCTGATGCTGCTGGACGTGAGATAGCTGTTTGAAGGCTTTGTCACAATACTGACATTTGTATTTGCGAATGTTGTTGTGGACAAGCATGTGTTGTGTTAACTGCTGGGAGGAAGGGAACGACTTGAAACATTTTACACATTTGTGCATTTTCTCCTGCATGCGGTGCACTTCTTTGGAGTGTTGGTGGAGAGTAGACTTATTGACGAATTCCTGAAAAGAAAGGAAAAGAAAATGATAAAGTTGTCACAAACATTAATTATCTGGCTAATCCATTTGATCTTTTAAGTCGTAGGAACCTTCAAATTGGTGTAGCATGATTTTTGGTAATTCTTTATTTTAGAACCAATCCATTTGATACATGTATTTAATTGCCAAGTATCTTCACATGGAAAGTGGTACATACGATGACCTAATACAATATGTACGTCCTAAACCGAAATATATATTGATGACTTTTGTTATTGCAACAGCGTTTGACTTAAGATCGCTATGCCGCAGCAATGATTTAATTATCAATGCGATATCCTACAAGCCATTCCTTTACATTTTCTGCTGTCCTCAAAGACAAGAAAAGTGGAATCGCATCCTTCTTGTGAACGATTTATCGCATTTAATTGCTTCTGGAGTAACCATCTTTTTCTTCCCGTTGCTATGAAGGTATATTGGATTAACAGAAGGCAAAGATTTTTCCCGTATCAAGTCGGGCAGTTGAGGGAAGATTCGTATCTGATTTTAATTGCTTTTCCACCAAGGGAATTTGTCGGCAAACACGCATCGCAGACGATGCGAATGGCAGGCGCAAAAAAATCTCTAGGTGTCTCCGGCGAATTAGGTCCAGTAATAGCCATGGAAAAACAATGTAAATTGCATGATGTAAAGTTAGAGGATTTACCTGGTGTTCTAGAAGAGAGGGGAATATGAAATTCAATCAGAGCACCCAAGACAAATACATGCAAAGGAAAGACTCTGTGAAGGTAATTTTTGCCTGCACGTCTTCTATGAGGGGAGGCGGCTCGTATCTATGAGTATGGGTCTAACTCAATATCATTATGCAGAAAATACTTAATCTCCCTCATCGACCAGAAAGTATCCCAGGGAAAGATGAAAGTCCACATCTGTCTAGATTTTGTCCGTTTTTCACAAAGAACCGGGTGGAAAGCTCCGAAGTTTTATCTTTCTCTTCGTTCAAAGTTTAGATGGAGGCCCTTTGACATATTCTTTTGAAACACAACTCAATGTTGTTAGATATTAGGCGGTAAATCGCATAGGCTTTCATATTATAGTTCGGGAGATTTAAGTCTGGGGAAAGACGGATATTTTAGAGTTCAGGGTAATGAAAATAGCTAAAATTGAAACATATTAATTATCTGGCTGATAATCCCTAGTAGAATTGCATGGTTATTAAATGTAATCAGGGGACAAGAGTTATACAGTCTGGTCGTGGAGTATATATGTCTTGTCCTTTCTTAATATCACGAACCTCTGAATTTTCAATGAAAAATCTATCAAAAACTATCTTTCTCACGAACCCTGTGGTAATAAATTAGAAGTGTCAGAACACGCAACACTAGGCCCAAAGAGTCTTGTTGAACCTTATGATGTAATTAGTAATACCATAGAATAATATGTTATTCTAATTAGAAGAAGATGATTAATTATTCTCAGAAACTTCCAGACGATCATTAATTTTTGCGCAATATCTATCTTTTGCTAAAAATGCAGATACCGCCTATAGATGTTGTTACGCAAGGGTATAATAATACCTAGATTAGATTTAGATGGCGGTATTACTCCTCTTAGATTGAAGCGCGGCAAATAATTGTTTTTATTGTATAGACCTACATGGGGCCACATTTTGGCAACATGCTTCAAATTTATTGGTTTGCTCAGATGTCATATAGTATGTTTGCTTATTCATGAAAGTCAGTTTAGAGTGCTAAGACGTTATACTCCATGACATATTCCCTGATCGTTTATCCAAAGAACCACAAAGACCGTATGTTCCTTGTTCAAAACAGGTGTTTTCAATATAAGGCACTGCTGAGGCAGGGATAAAAAGATATACCTACATAGCGTGATTGTGGCATGGGGGAAAAAAGGGCCACAGCAATTGTGCGCCCCGCTCTAAATCGGAAGCACAAAATGTGGTAAGAAACTTTACCCCAAGAACCACAACAATGTGTGGCAACATTCATATTCGCTGGCTTTGTAACTGATACATTACTACAACTATTCACGTTTGATTTTTCAGTAAATCACTTAGTAAATGTATTTTGGCTCATTACATGTATTTGTTTTGCTTATAGATTGAATATCGTAGATGTGTGCTCACTATCCGAGACATTGGCAGTGATATTGAAATAGGACCTTTGACAAATATAAATTATGGGCAATGATAGCCCCATACTGAACAAAAATCACCATGTAAAGATACCCTATCCATAGCATGGGAGTCATCATAACCATGTTGTCGAATATCAACACAATTATGTGTACATCGTATATCTATCATTCCGACATTTGAGACAAAACTATCCTTTACATTCTATGTGTTCAGTGTTATGGTATCACATGTTAAATACTTCCAAACCCAATAAGAACAACCCACTACTATTATCCATTAAATAGGCATATTTTAAGCCAAGAAGGAGGGGAGGGAGAAGAAAAAAGAGGGCTATATCATAGATGACAGACGTAAGTGGAGACCAACAAAAATAACAGATAAAAATCTCGGGAGTTTGGCCTTGGCATGGCCAGGCTTAGTCGCCGAGGATTTGGCGAGACGAGATCGGCGGAGCACACGGCTCCAAGTGGGTCGCCACTTGTAAAAAAAGTCGTCTGTTAAAAAACAACTTTGGCGGGCGTTGTTGGGCTAGCAACGGAGTGTGGAGAAACGGACGGTCAGACCTTCCGTAGCCTTGCTACACGACCCTTTATTTTGACTGCGTACCCATGTAAACTATTTTGAATGGTTTGCTCACAGTATCATGTATTAAATGGTGTGTTCTAATTAGCCCATCACGAGCATGTTTAATTAGCATGTCTGGAGACGTGAAGATTATGTGGATTATGGTGGTAAAGAAGGCGGTTCGCTTGTATAGAAAGTATGCTTTGTATCATTTTTTTAACAGTTTAGTGGAATGGAGTTGGAATGGAGGTTGTTTGTTTCCCTTGAATACTATTTGGATGAAGATGTTTTATTGATATAGGTTAATATCTTTCCCACCATATCCTAGGCACTATATTTTTTAAAACATTACTGCCGTTTTTCTCCCCATCATTCTCAATATACATCAACAACAATATTTGACTGGCGGTGTGTGGGGTGGGCAGCGGTGGGGGGGGGGGGGGGGGGGGGGGGGTACGCCCCATGAATTACCTATGGGCATTTGGTTCATATCGGGGCAAGAGAGGAAACACGCTAACGGGATACGCATTTAAATCATGCGCCTTTAAATCATGAGCAATGCGTAAACTTATCGCCATCGGCATAGTTAATCCATCGAGGAATACGTCCCCAGCTTCTGGGCATGGACTAGGAGAACTGTATTTCAGATGACCAAAGGGTAATGGTCCCCTATACTTCCACAATGAAGTGTACATGGACACATAAGCCCGGATTTTGTAGATACGATATGTTGTACTCAATTCATTTGAGGGCAAATGCTTAACATCACTTTTGGTTAAGAAGCTTCTTAAGAAAATGAATTTTGATTTTTTTTTCATTACAACGTAACCATGAACGATTCGGTATACACCTTAGGCCATAGGGCTGAAATGCGGCAAAATTATTTGCAATTGAATACATAATACCACTCTCATTGATAATGATAAGTAAGGATCTGTATGAATATGGGGATGCTGCAATAGGTTTGGCGGATTTCTCTCTGCACAAATAGAAAGATCCACCCAGTCTAGTCAAGTCTATTGGTGCAGCTAAAGACTCCCAAAGCCCAGGAGCAGTAAGGAGAACACTGTAAAGAGTGCAGTAAGAGGGTTGGTTGTGTTCTGATCAACGAGAGGAGCGGTTGTGTTTGTAAACCCAAACATCAGAGTTTGTACAAGAGACAAAATACATTACATTCTACGTTAATTGTTCTTTCTCAATAAACATATTCATTGTTATTAATATTTCAATGGAGCCCAACGGTTCCTTTATTTCACAAAAGAGAACATGTTCATAAGTGACAGCTACTTTTGCCCCATGCTCCTTTTTCTCCTTTTTTGTTGTTGTTTATAAAGAGTATAATATAAAGATACAAACGTATGTGGATATATAACATATTATATGGATATATAACATATTATATAAGAACTATACCAAAGATACCTTATGACTTTAACTGTATACATCAGCGTGTATGAGTGGTAACCTGCATATCGTAACCGAGTACATACGCTATAGTTAAGGTATTTCACATTATTGTTCAACTAAGATATTCATTGTTTGTGGTGTACCCTGAAAGAAGCGTCAGGATTCGCGAATTCAACTCTTCATAAAAGATCTGTGTTTACTTTTTAGATAGGATTATTAAGTTAACTGTGGAATATGGATTTGATTATGTGACTTACACAAAACATGGCGTAAAATAAGTTTAATAATAATCAAATAAAAAAACCAGCTGATCACTTTTTTGTTTACTAACATGAATATTGACTTAAATTAATGTACACGTATTGTATAGTAAATGTCACTGCTCTTTGGTTTCATGAAAGCTTTAATGCACGTCTGAATACATTTTTAGAACATTAACCATAAAAAGCTACGAGAGAAAATTTGAACTCGCCTGTGATTACAAATGCTAAGATATTCAGACTTTGGCAAAAAGAGAAGAAGATACCTACTCTATTTTAATGCGCGAGCATGTACGGATCTTATATGGAGCTCAAATTGTGGGAACCCCTTGCTTCTGGATGAAATTTTAATGTGTTTTGCTTGTGAAAAAGGGAAATTGTAAAACTAATGGGCCCATGAAAAGCAGATTAAAGTCCCCGAAAAGACAAGCAGGGAAAACTCTATACGGGTCTCAAAGGATGGCATTAAAAGAAAATACAATCTATCTTTTCTTGTCGGGCTCTGTGCAGTTTCTCAAGTAACCACCTCGCAGTAAAATGACGATGTCTCAAGGCAACGACGGTGAGGTACGGATAGTATGGATGCCCATAAAGAACATAAAGATCAATTTTAAAATCTGAATTAAAAGTTTGAACAAAAACATGCGATCATAAAAAATACACTACTGGATAGGACGCCATTAAACGAAGGAAACATGTCACACCAATCTCTCATTTTAGCCTGTGTCTCTGTGTCTATAGAATATTATAGTCTTATTCCTTTTTTTTAAATGCACCAAAAAGATTAGGCGACAGCAAGGACGGCGCAAGAGGGATATTCTTCTTCGCCTCCCCATCACATTCTCCTACTTTCTATCCGCTGGCGCTGGTGGAGGAGGAAAGCGGGGCTAAAATCTGCCTGATTCTAATTAGAAAACACCATTAAGTCCCGTGAAATATTGTATTTATAACTGCCTAAAATACCTATTTCCATCCTCCTCACATATTCCCACCGCCGTCGCCGTTGGCGGGGGTGACGTATCATGGGGCGGGGGGCGGGGGGCGGGGAGGGGGACTTATTACTAGATTTGACGGATGGCCCAATACTCCCGTAATAAGGCTGTTTTTTCAAACTTATTCAAAGATCCCTTCACTTAATTTGCAGAGGAAAATGTGCCCGCGACTCATTTTGGACCGAGTGCTACGAGCATTTCCAAAGGGATTTGAGCTGAAACCATAAACTATTTTTTACTCCTTAGAACCTATAACTTCATGCATTAACTTCGACGGATGCACTTCGGTTTTAATGTCAATGACTTTGTTTCAGACTATTAGAGAAAATCTCGTTGTTATTTTGCACCGTGGAACCATATCAAATTCCATTTTGTATTTTTAACCGTTCGAGGTAGGAATACATTTGGCAATATCGTAGTAACATAATCGGATAGAGTTTGGGGCAAAAATTTCCATATTAAATTCCAACGAGAGAGTCATTTTCAATTTGTCAGGAGTATGCCTCCTATCAAAAGAACTGCGGTAATAATGTGATAAGCAAGGGCAATATCCCAAATTGAAACATTTCTAAGTTTCCCTTACAAATAAATGAACTCGATGCGAGGATGGGTTCGCAACGAGCTAAAGGGGTATCAGGTTTTTCCTCTGCGAGATGTATTTTCACATCAAAAACTGCGACAAATTACATACATGTACTTCATATATCGGGTTCTGAAATTGATGGAATGTAATACTATTGACTTATTCGTGTAACATCACCCCAGCGTGTACATGACGATGCATGTAGGTTTTAACCATGTTTTCCAGAGCCAATATAATACTGAAAACAATGTACATCATGGTCCATTCCCAACATAAATGATTATCTTCCGTGATCTTCTCCAAGATAAAGATGTAGTCATTGAAACCAGCCTGCTTTTAAAAATCGGCTCCGAAATATTTCAACAGATCTTAGCATGACGTCTCTCATTTACAGGGTTTAGATTATGAAGCCAGTAAAGATCTTTTTTTGTGTGTGAAAAATTAGATGTTTCATTTCTTTCTCAAGAAAGCAAAGGCAGATCAATTGAAGTCAAATAGAAAGGGAGTTTTTGAAAACGTTATCCACTTAGAGAGTTTAAATTAGTTACAAAATGAATGAATTTTACCATGTTATACATGCAAGGAGCCATGTTTCATGCGGAGGCCATGTTTCCTTCTGTTACGTAACATTATTAATGGGGTCGAGGGCTAACATGAGTCATTCCCTTGATAGGTGAGTTCTGTGAGAAAGGGTGGATGGGGGGGGGGGGGGGTAGAAACAGAAACCCATTAGGCCGAGGGGAAGGAGGAGGGTGGGAGGCAAGCACCCAGATGCCTTGGCGGTACCTCACTTCTCTAACGCCCATATCCAGGTGTCATGGTAACGATAATGGGGTGCCTTGAATAGAAAGGGTTGGTACTACCTATTCAATTCTCTCAAATCCCTCTTGTCATTCCATCTACTTTTTTTCCACATCTCGCCTACCTGGCATGCATACCTCTTGTCTTCTCCTCTACATCATCGTGGTGACTGAGGCGGTAACAGCATGCTCTATCTTTACTTCTACTCCATCCTTATCGTGACCCTATTCACAGACCCATTTTGCCATTACCTTCTTCAGCAATTGGGATATTTTAGATATTATATATATTCCCACCCACGTCTATCGCAGCCAACACACATACATCTGATATAGATGCCCTGAAGCATGCTGTCCCATGCATCGACACCCGACATTCGTCCAGAAAAAGTCAAATGGGAGAGGACACGGGGAACCCCAAGTCTCTCGTATCAAATGCTGTATTACCAGTTTTCATCTTTCACTTACACAAAAAGTACGATCCAACGCAAAAGTAAGACCGTTTTAAAATGATTCGCTGGCTACCACAGGAATGTATTAATAACTCTACAGCATGAAATGCGACGCAGTTTACCATCGGTACGGAGACAGATTATCCATACCTAAATTCTCTTATCCACACCAAAATTGCATTTAGAAATCCTTTTACCACCATAAATTTGGGGATTGCTTTTCGCACCGACATTACTTTTCTAGCTGAAAATTAATAATGGATCTATAAGACTTCAGTTTTCCAACGGCTTCTTGTCATGAAATACGTGAGTTTACATTTGGTGGGTGCCACGTTACAAAGTATATAACATGTTGGGGATGTTCTTTCCAGTCGATGAATGCTAAAAACCCTGAAGGATAACGGACGTTCAGCTTGGAGATCTCCTAAGTACATTTGGTCTATGCTGACTACACAGTTTTAAGATTTCTTTTTGCATGATGGTTAAAATGATACAACTATTAGTCATAAAGATTAATTAATATTTCATCAATTGCCAGTGCTTGCACGAGAAGACCAAATCTATTGTTACCTTTTTATCTCTAAAATGGTTATGCATCGGTGAAGTTGGTTACCATACTGTCAGAGTATCTCGGTTTGAATTTTTGCTCTGTTCATTATATATGAATTTTTGGTTACCTTATGATTATAAATATATTATTTCTATGATGGGTCATTATATGGGTCAAGATATTATAAAGGAGATCTCGCCTGCCACCAATGTTGACCTTACTTAAATACTCCGTAATAATGTAACATACTTTCACATACATGCATTGATGTATTAGGCTAATTACTAAATTCAGTAAAAGTGTATATAGTCAAGAAGGCTAAGGAGCCAAAACTACACCACCATACTTCAACGTGTCCATTCCGCTAGACCTAGATGGTGTACCACAAAGATTACTTACTAAATTAGACAAGCAGGCTCCTGCCATTAAATATAATTATCTACCATTAGCAGAGCTAAAAAATGAAACGATGTTCCGCTAGCCCATCGCATGGTACATGCGGACAGTCGGGTGACGCACTACTGAACCAAGTTATCCACCCTTTTATCTTACTTATAATGAATGAATTAAATCATTGATACACTATATGGACAGGGTGAACTCAATATTCAAAAGTGATAGCATAGATTTGTTGGATAATATTTAGCATGAGGTATAATTATTTCAAATAAGTAACACCGCTTAATGAACCTAATAGACCTTTACGCATTAAGGTCACGAAAAGAACTGACATTTTTTAAAAGTGTAAGTAAATAGTTTAATTTGAGAATTGAAGCAGTTTCAGCAGTTTTAGCTTTACAACTTCCCATCTTTTCAGTTTTGATGGAAGTAAGTTGATGTTTGTGACTACTTAGCTATAGTCTATACAGTTAGGTCCAGACACCCCACATTCCTCGATACCACATCCAGCGATAAGCTTAACCGCAAGGCTTAGACTAAGGCTAAAGTGTTAATGACTCCCTGAAACTTCTAAAGTGACCAAAACTGCCTTCTGAACCTGACTGTATAGTGACACAGGTATCATGTATGTCCATTCCCTCGATAGTCCACCATTAATCAGACTGAAACTGTGTTGCGGAAGGGGTGGAGAGAGGAAACCATTTAATTTCTTCCTTGGGATGGGAAAGGAAATAGATACAATTTTAGCAGGGTAAACAGTAATGAGAGGTAACTTATGCGAAGGAAAATGTGGACAGAAATGGTACGGATGGGCTAAAATCACTTTGGGAGAATTCTATAGAAATTCCCACCAGCAAGTCTTCCTATAGGAAGACTTGCTGGTGGGAATTTCTACCAATCGGGTTTTAACTTACATCCAGATTGGTCTTTTTGTTATAATGGATGTAACATAAAGGATGACGAAGTAATAATGAAGCATGGAAGTTTAAAATGTATTTATTCCATTGATAATTAAAATGTTAGGTACATTTTTTATGTATTTTGACACAATGAGGTAAAACATTTTAACACTTCGAGTTTTAAAAAAGAATAGAATTTGGACGATTACTTCCCAAAATATGTATGATGTAAATCAAGGTAAGTAAAGTGAGATAGAGGATGAGAAGGGGATTTGGTACCGAAAAGGCAATATATTGACGCGGTAAATAAGATTAGAACAAATTAGGACAAATGAGGACTTTTATAATGAAGGCAACCAAGTCTCGTCTGGTACTTATGAAAAGTACCTGACTAATGACGGGATAAGTATGCTACAGCCAGAATGTAATTCTAAGTAGTCCGGGGACTCGTGAGATTGGGTTCTGGGGAGTGGGTAAGATAAATAGCTTGTTGAAAGTAGGAAACACACCAGAGGATATCACGAATGTGGGAAAAACTCGGAAGAGCACGCGGTAAAAAGTAAATATTGGTTCTGATAAAACACCCTGTTCAAAAGTTATATTCCCATGCTTAGACAACGTGTCACCCTTTGCTTTTCATTGCTGTGCTAGATATCAATTCTATTATAGGTAAGTCTTGGGCTCGAATAAGGGATGGAGTGTGGATGTGTGTATGGGGTGGGGCGTGGGGGTGGGGTGGTATTGCCTCAGGATCTGAGATATATGCTTTGTCGTCAACGACAAGCATCCCCATCCTCAGTGATCTATGGGTGGCCTAGGGAGCTGGCACCATATGAAAGGTCCCACAAACGCCCTCCAATAATTATAGACCGTGGTTGCGTCATGATATCGTGGTGACCTTACAATATACCCTAAATTGTGCATATATCAATTGTGGTTTTGAACCAAACAATAAAACAATATATCTGAATTTGAGACGGCATACAGGTATGCTGACAACAAATATATTTTAATAGCGTTGGTCTTTTTTTGTGCCGGCTGTTGGGGTAACAAAAATAGTCAATGATGATGAAATTTACTGACATGGACTCAAGACATGGTGTCACATGCGTCATGACACTGGCAAGCTGTCAGCAGTGGGGCTCCTGTCAGCAGGCCCCTGCTCACACACCGGCTATTTGACTCTTAGAGTTGACAAACATTGTCTTGACTGACACATCTGCCTGGGAGATCAGGTCCAGCAGCTACAGTCCATATTGATCTAACATGAGTCATATGTTTTGTGTCGGACACATCTCCACTTCTATATCTATGTAAATGTAATAAAATAATGTGTGCAGTGTTCATATGAACTTACGCAGTGGTACGCATTGATAACAGTTATTTTCATCTTTTACTTTTTTATTTCATACGATATATATTCATAACTCTCTTTTCAGGGGACCCGATTCTCAATCGAACGATTTCATGGTTTCATTTAACACAAATAGGCACAACTAATGTTGAATTAAGCAATACTTAAACCGCTGAAAGATAGCATACTTATTGAATATCCTTCTTCAGAAAGGCACACGTACGTGAAGAAAAAGTTCGTAAAGGCTCAAACAGCCCTGGAAATGGTATACATACACTGGGGGTTGTGGCTATGACATCTGTGTACATGCACACATAATATATCTGCCATTATACAGACTACACCAAGGCCTTTGTTGTCAATCGTTTTCCAAAACACCCAGTTTAGAAAGAGTCATTACCTAATCCTCCTACAAGACATCATTCGCCATCATTATTATTATCACCGTTATCTCTTTTTCTAAAAGTACTTTTGCATGCACCGTTAGAAAGCAGTTTGAGAGGTTCAAAATATTACTGACCTTGAAGAGATAAAGGATAACGTAACGATCATAATCAAATTAACAATCTCTGGTGTATATATATACCCCGTATGCATGAAATGGCATACTTCTGAATGGAGCAGTGAGTGATATCTAATATTAATCATACCATACATAGGGTGTTAACTTGTTCGGTCTGGATTGCAATGTATAAGGATACATACCTCAGGCTGGTGAAAAAGCCAAATAGAGTTTCTTTTGGAGAAAAAAAATAGTTTTGGAATAAATTCCAAAACACAATCATACATGTATATTCGAAAGTATGTGTGTACATGTATACATGTACACATATATGCTGGGTGGATGTGTCTGCAATCAAGACTAAAGAGGACATTTCGCCTCTCTGATTTGCACAGTAAGTTGTTACGCCAAACCATAGATCGCAACCATTCAGGAAAATAGCGATATCTATCGATAATCCTTCAAAAGAATCTTTGAGAAAAAAGAAAATTTCCATGATGATTACATCAAGATATCAGGCCATGTGAAATAAAAAGGAACCACACAGATAAAAAAAGATCAAATCCCACGTAGGATAAAAATCAATTGACACGTTCAGATGGGTATAATGATTATAGGCTGATATCTCGGTAAGGTACTCCATGCAGAAATTTTATCGATTTCCTTTGGAATCAATGAACTGGCAGCATTATCTCATGCACTTGTACCTATTCCCTTCCTTCTTAAAATAACTTAGCATATATCCATATACTGACTTCCCGGTAAGGATCCCACAGCAGAGTAAAATCATATAGCTGAAGTTCTCCAACCCAGTTAGTTGATTGGCTAACTAACAACATACCAATATAAATTATCAACCCTGTCTTCTTCTCCCCAAAGAAACTCAAAACGCATACCTCCATTCCATCTCCAGATGGATATGTGCAACGATTATTCATACGTGTGACGGCATTGGGGACACCATTAGAGGAATCAATGAAGTAGGATGATGACATTTTTTTCTCTTGTATACGTGAGCACCAAAGGATACATCCACCATCTTCTCTTCCATTTCCCACCCGTGTGAAAGGCTACGGCGTGGGTAGGGGACATAGTGTTTTATACAGAGGAAGCAAGACGCACATGTATACCCATGCAAGACTGGTGGGGAGGGAGGGTGGATGGTGTGACGGGATAGGGGGGGGGGGGGGCACTTGGTGATGCAATGAAGCACTATAGATATGTAGCGACGCTATTGCAATCATTCTTCATTTCATATTAACATATACATGTCTGGTAGATATTGTGAGAAGGGAATAATAATGTATTCTATAATAATTGCAATACAATGTTTAGTCTTGATCTCGATAGAGAAGAACAGGTATCTACATATCTTGGAATTAGGAATGAGGTCGTGCCATCCTGTTTTGTGTATGTGGGGGGAGGGGGTGGGGGTAGTCATTGAGAGGCTTCTTTAATTCAATTGGAAGTATCCATTATATTCACTCAATATATTTCCAATTACTTCTTCGCCTTTACCTATCGTAACTAATCGTGGTACACTATGAGGTTTGGAATAGGATTCCAACAGTTCTGCACCACCCCTTCCACGTCCCGTCTAACCTCAAAACCTACCATCCATCTAAAGAAGGAAACAGACACAGGAAAGAGAAAACCACATCACTGCATTGCCTCATCAGACTTAGGACCTTTCTCCCATCTACTCATTCCCCCATTCCCCAACAGAGAATGTAGTCAGTATAATATATCAAGCTCTAGCAGGCTATTTTGACTTTCCCTGCTAGGTTCAATTAGGTCGAGGAGAGGAGACGCAGCTCGAGGGGCTTCTATTTATCTTTTTTCTATACTTTTTAATCTTTGTTTTCTTAGATTTTATCAGGACTTTGAAACACAAGACTGGTAGTGTGTAAGCAGACAAGTCGCAACACACTTACAGCTAAATTGATGGGTAGATACTTGCTTTGCTCGCAACTTTATTTGAGTTTATTGCGAAAGCTGAACTATGCAATGCAACAGCAACAGGCTGAATCGCGCTATATTTTATTAATCAGAGATGAGAATATAATATGTTGCATAGATCTGCGTTTGCATTATGCATCCATCCCGTTAGCCACGATATCATTAATGATAAAGATTAATCGTGTTCGAGTTACCAATACATTTTGTTGACAGGGTACAATCCTGGGAACAAAATGGTGTCAAATATTTCAACTTTTGTGGACCGATGTAGCTATCAGGCCCTGGCCTTGCGAAATAAAAGTGCTAACATGAAATATAGACTGATCCAAGTCTAGTCAATGGATCCATCGAAAAAATGGAACACGAGACTCTCTCGAGCAGAAATTATTTATAGCTTGGGAAGCCAGGCATGACTGTTTGAGTCTGAGTCTGACATGTTCACAAAGCATGATACAAACATGTAAAATTACCTGTATATCTTGTCTGGGCCCCAGTCTGGCCCACATCAAATTCTGGTGTACCAAACCGCCGAGCTAATTAATCATTAAAATGGGACCCTAATGTATATATGAAGGACGGACTTGCATGATTTGAAGAGTTAAACAAGATAAATACTACAAGCTTAGGATTGTGTAATGGTATGCAGATCCTGGTTAAAGAGAAGCGTCAAGTAACTCTTATGACATATGGGGATTGGTGAGACAAAAATGCATTGTCACAGTCAATATCATGGGAATATGTTTTGAAATGACCGCATTAAACATACAACAAGTTCTAAGAAGTTTTGTTTGGCGAGATTGTTAACGTCTATATAATACTAATGGATTATTCTAATTGCTAAGTTGCTTGTTGTTTACAGTCAATAAAGGGTCATTATTTCCTAAACATTACATATGGGTTCCAATGGCAATTTATTTATGAAGCCATAAGTTGGTAACTGATCTCCATTTTCTCTTATGTTTGCCCACTTATAATGTATTTTTCATTCCCACCATGATAGGTATATTGTTCTCATTCTGATATAAAAGCTTTCGGTCACATGCGGCAATAGGGAAATGAATATCGCTAATAATGATAAATGAATGGAGGACAATCTATTTAGCCGAATTCTGAACAAGTGACACATTTCCCCGAGCGGGGATGACTTCTCTCCTCATCACGAGGCACGTATTGAAAACAATGAGCTTCCAATGATATAGATAATTGATTTAATCTATTATATATTTGACAATAGAAGATAAAGCATCAACGTACATTTGACGCGTGGCATAATATGAATCGTTCGCCCTATGTATCTTTTGGGAAAAAATTATTCTTGAAGGTGATTGGTTTCAGACTCAAATACCGTAGTAAATTGATTAAATTTTAATAGTGGCAGTATGTGTTTGAGAAAATACATATTCTTGTCATAGTTTTTCGGATGCTTTCGGTTTGGGGTCATATATTCCTTAGCTGATTGATATAATTGATTGATGTCAAGGACAAGTAACACTCATCAAAAGCCTATCATAATTATCTATATATCACATTTTATATGTATACGCATACACCTGATATACGGTACCTCTCTCCAGTCTCGTTGGTATATTATATTATTATGTAGCTAACTATTCACCTTTCAAGATACATTTTATAATAATATACAAATTCACAGTGTCTATTGGAGAGCTGTTATTATTATAACATATCCATAACTTCCCACACGTGTATTCTACAGCATGTTAACCTGGCATGTCAACCATGTTCAGCATGTGTGAAATCAATGATAGAGACTTACAAACCTCAATCATGCCAAGTAACCACATTGGTTGACCCTAGACCACTAGGAGCCCAGCGGGCAGAAGTATGGGTATTAAACACAGGGCGGGTGGGAAGGGGGACAAGCAGGGGGAGAGAATTCATCAAACAACTGCCACTTTTATTCCTAGGCAAAACTTCTTGGTTAGTCCCGCTGAATTTTTCCCACCCATTTCCATAATACCAATCTTCAAAGGAATACTTTTTCCTCCGTGGAAGTTTTTTCGCGGAATTTTCTTACCATTTCCCACATTTTGTCAGTTATCCCTTTTCTATGTGTATTGTTAACTTCTTATCGATTATTGAAGGTACCAGTTGGTGTGTTCAACGTAGCACGAAGTTCAAACTGGACATTTATTGTTGATTCCAATATCAATTATAGGAACCAGTAGCCGTATACCAGCTGATATGCTGACACCTTTCACAAGATAAACTCCATTAATTTAAAAAGGTCCAAAAGTCTCATTTTCAAAGCCTTTCCTAGTCTTTTGAATCTTTGAAACCAAGCGCTTTTTATTCTCAACCTACAATTGCAATTGACGTTTCTGAAAAGATCAATGGGTATATCAGTATTATTCTTGCAGGTGGAAGCGTTTCAGACAAAAATCGTATGATGTAATCCTGCAAGAAGTATAGTCCGAGATGGGTTCAGGATAGCCTGCTCTGTCCTATTCTCCGACCCCTATATAATCTCCTAGAATGTTTTACGGCTAGGGGATGGATATTTTGTCTAGGTTCAGGACATCTTTTAAAAATTAAGAAATCATAAATTTAACGAACTTTTAGGATGGCATCTCACGATGATATACCTTAATTCCTATATTTGGGAAGTTCAGTACATCATATGAATGTATTTTCTCATAGTTGGTAAGAAAAACGCTATGCATGGGTTTGATGCTTAATAGATTTAAAATAACAAGATTCTCACGAAATTATAGGTTTAAATTAGGTCTTAAAAATCGTATATATAAATATACAATAGGATGGTTTTGAAATAAATCCGTCTTTTTTCTACATTTTTAAACAGACCCTGGTTTCTAGCAGAATGAATGGGAAAACTTTATTCGTCGGATGTAATATAATACGTTATTAATTTACAGCCTTAAATACCCAGTTGTATTCTACGCAACTGTGAGGAATAAGGAACCGTTAGTCATCGGTAGAAATCTAGATCATCCTCTAAAAAATAGCAGCTTTCTTAGAAAGCAATGATTTTTTCCCAACTGACACTTAGGGCCGCGTTGCTGTCAGCCATAGGGAAGGGTAATTTATCAATTAACAGAGCGTGTATCTGCGTATCAATATTAAACTTAGATTCAGTCTGTCTGCTCTGGGTTCCAGATTTTATAAGTAATACTAGCATGCTATAAATTTAATATGCATAATATTGGACCTCTCTCCGCGAAGACGTTTAGAATGGGAATCTAAGTTTGTGCAACCAATTATCTTTAGTATGTATCATGACCTCTTTTCTTATGTTATTTTTGTTCTTTAAATAATGGACTATAATATATCATTGTGTACTCATCTGGATTTTTCTTTAGTTTTGGAAAGGATTTCACATGATCCTTTTCTTTCTTTCGGAGCATGCAATGTTACTGTTATAATACTACTTCTTGGGCACGATAAGGTATACACATAGCTTTTTTGGAGGAATGAAAATGCATGTTGGTATAAGGTAATTGACACTATTTGAAGCTGATCCCCAAAAGAGTTAGAGATGGTGTATTTTTGTTTGGATTTTTGGATTTTGTTGGCTATCATTGTTATTGGTTCTTAGAAAGAATTAGCCCTATTACAACACAGATTGCGAAGAGCGCCTGGGGGTAGGCCTACACACAGTGAGAGAGGATGCGTAGAGAGAAATAAACATATATAGAGAGATCCCCATGGTCGTGACAATAAACCATCTATCATAAAATTCCCATAATTATAGGTCTATGAAATTGATGGATCTGATTAGATACCCTTAAATGAAAATTTCGCGAATATTTTAGTATGTCCGTAAGACAATATGTATTCCGCACATTCTCATACATGAAAGAACCACACAGAAATGAGTAACAGTGGCACTGAGATTACTATTAACGGTACAGTCGTTTAGTGCCCCTGAACACAACACACAAAGATATTGCAAAGATGCATACAAATATTGATTATTTTTCTGTATTCACTTTATAATCACAGGGATAGCTATTTCTGTTTAATACAAATTGTATCATTGATAATTATCCTTCCTGCAATTCCCGATTTGCCCATGATGTTTGAAGACCCCCATTCCCGAAAACAACACCCCTTTACCTAATGGGAGCTAATGAGTCAATTGAAATATAACCAATTGTTTAGGTGCAGAATTACCTACACACATGGCTAGCATGATTTCCATAATCTTCATTTGTCACTTGTGTTATCCACACATTACTTACAGGTGACATAATAAGGTCGTCCCTGGGTATAATAAGGTGTGTTTGGGTAAATTCCTATAAAACACATTCATTATCCCACATCCATTTTCACATTCATGAGCATCCTGATTTTGTTGTCTAAACTGTGGATATTATGCATAATTATGTAAGAATCATGTACATAAAATACGATATCATGATTATAAAAGTTACCATTGTATAATTCACAAGGTAAACTGTAATGAGTACTATTTTTTTCCATCTGAACATAATTCATTCAATATTAAGGAAGTTATGGCATCTTAAACGTTATCGCTATATATAGGACCCTACGTGCCAAGTGGACAAGGCTAAACAATAATCGAGTAGGCATGTTTGACATCCTATTTTATCCAGGATATTCAGTTTATCTGTCTGAATTGATGTGCTCTAAGTAATGATTTCCATGGCTTATAGCAATATTCTATGTCTTGTGTGATTATTTGTCATTTTATGAGGGTGTGAAAAATGCCACATCAGTCAAATTGAGAAGTGTTTTAGACTACAATTTACCGATTTGGGGGACTGGTTTTACCGAATGGTGAGACTGTGTATTGTCTCCACCGGAGGTTTTTCTTGGAGAACTTTTTGTTTTGTCTTAGGAGACCTACTATTAGTAGGTCTCCTAAGACAAAACAAAAAGTTCTCCAAACTTAAAGTTTTATACCTGTACGCGTATAGGTTATGAAGTTATGTACATGTGAAAATCGTTCCCCGGGCAATTAAATGTTGTAATGGCTTCAAAATTGCAATGTCCATTAAAAGTCTTAGAATCATTAAGTTGAAAAAGTTAGTGTTTGCCTTTCTCCTTCAAGTAAAACCAGTTTATTGTGATTCGGAGATGTTTCATTTTTGTCAGGTTGTGGTAATAATTCCAAACGTTGAATGTCAATTAATATTTTAGGAATCATCCGATTTCCAAAAGCAATAATGTTCAGTTATTGTCTTGATTGTTTCCTTCAATTAAACCCAGTTTCAAGTGATTCGGCGTTTTTTTTAATTTTTGTAGGTGTGACACAGGTAGGTATAGGGAGAAAGGGGTATGGACAGGAACCAGGGTCGCCATTGTGATCCCCACAATAAAATTACGCATCCGATGATACTAACATGTTATAGCGACCCAGTGAACTGATTACCTATCATGCGAAGATATTAAATTCCTAATGTCTCCCAAGTACAAATTAGGCTGGTCCTACCTGCCTAAACATACATAATTCGGGGAAATACCTAAAGAAAGTTTGCAAAGCTTCGGAGGAGGAAGGATGGGATAAGATGGATGTATGCGTACAAAGAGAGATTGTGGAACAACGGGGGAAATCATGCCTTACATACGTTATACATAATTATCTCAGAAGGGTTACCAAAGAGATGCTATAAGGACCCATACATCCTATAGGCGTCTGTTTCAGGAAACTAAAGCTACATTTGAAAACATCCGTGGAGAACAAAGCGTCTATTTGTAATTGTATTTTTAAATTTATACGATATAATGAATCTAATGAATACAAATAAATTAAATTAATTGTAGTTTGAGAACATTTCTGCCTCAAATTATGTTATAGGTCTGTGATGGCGAGGAGAAAATATCAGAAGACTTTAGCTGGGCTTTACTACTCTACGGGAGTAATTCATCTTAATTCAGAACATCTGGATACAAGCAAATTTCAAATAATATGATAGGATCATTATCAAAATACGTTTGTTATTAGTTGATTTACTGGGGTTGATCTTCAGAGGTCAGCGCGCTCGCCTATGCCGCCTGATATAATAGCATTAACGCGAAAGGGGATCACAAAGCAGGCCCATAAACACAGCCCAACTGACAGGGGAAAAACATACTGGCAAGCATGGGTAAAATATGATATAGCACAGTTTTGGAATGGTTTGTTTGTAAGCACTTCCAAGTAAGGAACTTCACAGATTGCATGAGTATTATAATCTCAAGTTTGGTGCATGGCCATGAGCCTAACAACAGCTTATCAGCGAATCTATATAGAGGCACTATCAGAGTTAAAAGTAAATGTTACTTTTTTATAAGTAGGCCACCACTGGGTATATAGTATAGTGAAGCATATTATACCATTTCACAAAGGCCTCTTGTGTCTGGTATACATGGTTGCCTGACCCCACAGTGGAGACTAGGTCACGTTGAGATCTCTCTCCTCTATATAGTCGGGTGAAGACAGAGTGTTGGATCCCATATCAAATGGGGGAGCTCAACATGTATAGGGAAACCTTGCTAGGAATCACGAGCATACATAGGGGTATACATGGGCCGGGGCAGCATCTTTACTTACCCTATGCTGACTAGAAATGTCTGCTCCAAGCACCTATTCCCCAATTATGTTTCTGATCAATTTATTATGTAGAGATCATGTAAAGTCAGGGCTTTTTAATTCATACATTTGACCCACTGTAACTAGTCCATGAAATCACATACTATCAGTAGAAGTCTCCGATCTTTCCTTGAGGTTATAATATATCGCGATAAAATAATTATCTTTCCGACAGGAGAAAAGGCTTAATAATATCGCACCGACCTCCCCTTATCGAGCGCATGGTTTTTGGAGTGTTTGGAGACATACAATCTAGTCGAAGCTTAAACACACAGGACCAATGTAAAGAACTCCATATAAGTTATAACATCACCTTGAGAACTGTCTAAGCGCCAGAAAACAGCATGTGTGGCGAAGTGTTTTTCTTTCCTTATTATCGAATATATGTAGCTACACAAACTCAGATGAAGGAGAGACGACCAAACAAAAATGTTCTCGTGTATTATGTTTTAAAACGTTCCAAGCCCAGAATGTACTTCCAGGTATTTTTATCCCAGAATTTATGTTAATGAAAAAGGTCAGAAACGTTCATTTTGACGCCAAATTTTCTCTTCCGATAAATTCGTCATACCAATTAAAATGCCACAAATTTCATGAGGCGTCGACTTTAATATTTTTGTTGTACGTGTCATATTGATATTTCATTTTGAAAAATGAGAGTTCATGTCATTGACACATTTTCTTTTGTTAGCTTTAGAATTATATAATGGGCATTGTATAATATATTAAGTTTTATGTGAGTAATAAATTATGTCATGTCGTAATCACTTTGATAGTCACGTTTATTAGTTTTTATTTAGTTTTATAATCATCAATTTAACTTTATTGGGTATAGAAAACTAATGAGACAGGAGTCATGTATTTCTCCAAGGTAGAGATATCTCTGCAACATTTCACAAGTTTTTAAACCATTATTATAATAATGAAGTGTTCCAATATATGCAAAATCCTCCCAAAAGTCTATTACACTGAAAGTTATTACCACCGTAAAACGTTTTTTTAACCTCAATTAAAACGATTATCATAAATTTTAATGATCGCATCCATTTTACATGGAATTTTTACGCACATAAGGACATAATATTATGTATGTATACAGGCACTGTAGATTAGGGCATGAGGTTGATCCCAAATTTGCAAGTTCCTTGGTTTATGATACTGGAAAAAAAATTAAATCTCCCCCTATTTTACATGAAGGGTGTCATACAAAATAATAGTAATAATAGGTTGTGATCCACTCAATAGAGAAATAATTAGGGTAGATATCCCCGGATAGATAAAAAACAAAGGCAAGACAATGTACCATGTCTCTTATAATGCAAAATGAATAGTCTGTGTATGTGTAGGGGTGGTAGTGGTGGTGGTTGGGGAGGGGGTTGTATGTTCAATTCCACACCTACAAACCATCAGGAAGCAACTTTTATGGGATTTTTTTACCAGATATATCACGTTGGTACCCTAATTCAGGCCAGGTAAACCTTCAGGGTGTTATGAGGATCTGCTCCAATTCTATAGAGTTTCATAGCACACTTGAATTATTTAGTGTTTAGAATACACATGACAATGATGTGTATCAAACCGACCAGACACGACTATAGTAGGGGATGTGTGATGCAAATCCACGACAACAGGGCCAACATGTCCATACATATAGTTCCCTCGCAAAACCCACAACCCTTCCACCATTAAGACAGCGTCCGTTGTCATATTCCCTTTGTAGGAACACAGTCATTATTAAAGGTGATATCAAAACAGTACACCAATAGTTGACTAGGGAGTAGAGTATGTACAAAATTGTACAAAATACCCATAGATAGACGGCTTCTGTGGCCCTAGGGGTATACTACTTAGTATCTAAAACATGCAACGCTTATTCGTGACATAATAACCAATTATGCTAAATTCCTGTGTATTTTACATAATTGCAACTTTAAGCCAAATGTGTTCATATCAAGTAAACAATGTTTTTTTTGGACTGTGTTAGGTTGTGTTAATACCGTCTCCGGACTACATACAACATACATCCCTGAGCATCCCAGCGTGACATATATTCCACCTTAAAAGTAACACGTTCGCTTATATATTATTACTGCCCGTCCATCATCTGTATTTCTCTTGAGTCGATAAATCAGTCACTCCACCAAGTACACCTTTTCGAATCGTAGACCGTCTGTTTGGTCGATTAAAAGTACATGTAGGGGATTCCCTTTGGCCCACATTTGTATTTAAATGTTTTTATTTAGCCAAAATATTATATGCAATGCACACTATTCTCAATTGAAGCTAAAGCTGAAGTTCGGGCGAATAGCATACTTGTGTAATGTAACTTATTAATCAGCTTAGATATCACGAATATTATCTAGACTTATAGACAAAGTGGAATATCCCATTAATAAATAAAACCAACGTCAAATATGATATCTTTTATGAAGTAACTCAAAGAATGAAATATATTTTTCCCTTTAAAAAGTCATAATTCATAGCAAAATGGCAAAAATTAAGAGTGTCTATATTTAAATATATATTCTTAATAGAAAACACACTGACTTGAGAAAAGATATGATATATTATATATGTTTATGTGTGTGTTATCTGTTATCAGGATGAAAACAAGAAGAGTGATTAGCTGGATCTAAAAGATGAACACAGAACTTACGTAGATATAATATATAATATATATTATACAGACATGGAGGGAAAGATATTGCTGCAGACCCATTATCAACTCAATCCCATTAATCAAGAAATCACATCCATAGCTCACAGAGGAAGCACGGGTCATCTAAAGCCTCATCAATGGGATGAATACTTATGAAATCAATGAAATATTTAGCTACTTTCTAGACAAAAACCTGGAATAAATGCATCCAGAGAATATTATCATCGAAACCGTGCAAATTGCAAGCTCTTGCTATAGGCTATAATAACATCTTGGAAATTAGATCTACAATTTATTCGGATTTGAGAACATATCATAATGATTACCACTGCCCTATTGAATACCATTGTAAAAGGACTATTGATTTAAACGTTGGGAAAATGGATAAGTAACTTCCCATATATATATATTTGTTTCTCTAAGTGAATCACCAGAATCCATGCAAGAATTCCAGCATTATTCAGCACCCATCAATTGAGGCACTCTCAAAGCCTCTCCTCACCAATGAAATCTTGAATCCATCCGTCCCATTTGTCATGATCATATTTCCACAGGTGTATTTTACTTTTTATCTCGATTCACACAATCCCGCGAGTGTGAGGCACCAACGTCTGAGTTCTATTGATCGCCGGCCTGTGCGCGAGTCTCTCCCGTGAACATGCGTGCTCCCAGCCGGTCTCTCGCACGCGCTCAGGCCCTAAGACCATCGGGAGGGACCGGCACGTGGCGCCCTCTTTGCTACTTTTATAATACTACATAGACAACAGACTACTTTTATGTTAGGACTGCACTTGCATTATGGTAACATTTCCACTACCTTAAGACTTGTGAAAGAGGTTCTATTTTCTAAGATGGCCGGCCTCAAACCTAGTTATTATTGTTCAGAGATTACTAATAATACTATAATTTCGCCCATTAAAAAGTCTTCCAGCCAACAAAATGGACAGTACATAGTTACATATATTATAATTATATATAAAAAATATATAATGATATACAATATATATGCATGCATATAACTACATGTAGGTATACATATGTAAAGGTGGGCACATATATAGTATACACGTATGTATGTATATATACATGTATATGTATGTATGTATGTATGTATGTATGTATGTATGTATAGGATATATAGGTTATATAGGATATATATCATATTATATGTGGGCACAAATATAGTAGACACGTTATAGTCTACTAGATACATTGTACATTGTATATGTGTAACAAGTTACACCAACAAACACATTGGATTTTCTCCGATCCATGTCGAAGTATTAAAAATGTGGTTAGATAATCGGGTGCCTCGCATGCAGAGATAAGAAGAATGATATTATCATGATGACATACTCACCATTGAGTAATGATGGTGATGTGCATTGTGAGAGGGGTGATTGGGATGTGGGAGGTGCTGCACTTCGGATTGGTGATGACCACTCTCTTGCATCCCCCCTCCTCCTAGACCCCCGGGCCCACCCCCAGCGCTGGTCACGGGAGGGATGCCTGTATGTGCAGGGGGCGGCTGAAGCCCTTGAAGTCCTCCATTTCCACCACCTCCTCCACCACTACCACCTCCTCCTCCTCCACCCGGTCCACCTCCGGAGCCCTCCATCGGGCTCCCACCGGGACCTGTGGACGTTAAGCCGGTACCGCCACTCACGGACAGCCCTCCTCCTGTGGTCCCGTTGACACCGGCATGGGATGCGCCACTTCCTCCACCACCTCCAGCACCACCACTGCTACCACTTCCTCCCCCTCCACCTCCAGGAGACGGGCCTCCATACATCCCGGGTCTGTGGAGGTGGTGGCCGGTGGGTTCCGCCATTCCCATTGCCTCCAGGGCCGCCTCTTCAGCGAGCATCCTCCGTTTGAGACTCAGGAATGCCTCGTGGTAGGGGGAGTAACCTTGTGAATCGGTCATCATCCTCAGACCGTAATCATATAGCACACTTGTTTAATTGCAACACTTTTACTCCAGTGTATCCCCATCTACCACAACCTCCTCCTCCTCCTCCTGCTCCACCGCCTCTTCCTCCACCTCCACCACCTCCTCTTCTCCTTCCTCCCTCACCACAGAAGTTGGGGCTAGTCCGCGTGGACGGTGTGGCAGTCGTCCGGTACCACCTCTTCTCTATGTAGTTGCACAAGAAGAGGCCTATCATTCAATCCTATAGCGATTCACTAACTGAGCACCGCTCACAGTCCGCTCACTCCTTATTGCGATTCGCCGTAGACTAGACAAGGGGACAAAGAGGTTGTTTTTTGCTTCTCCCTCCTCTCCTCTCTCTCTCTCTCTCACTCACTCGTACACCCACCGCCTCCACCACCACCACCACCACACCACCACCACCACCGCCTCAAAGTTTTTTCTTAATTTCAAGAGCGAGTTCTTGTGTGAGTGTGTGAGTGAGGCTGTTATAGTACTAAAGTTGTAGTATTTCCCGCTCATGTACTGTTCCTATCCTATGTAGCGCTAGACGACGAATACAGGCTGAACGTAAAGCTCCGCAACCTCAACTCGATATAAATAACATGATGAAAAAACTTATTATAGTTAGAGGAAAAAATCATCAGCGCGCCAACATAAAATCGCCCAGTACAGCTGGGCCCAGAGTGGGAGAGGCAAAGACAAAAAAATCTCAACTCGATTCAAATTGCACTGCCGCATGTCTGTTCACTGCAATAGTTTTGAAAAAGAGACTTGCCGAACGAGCGATAGAGGCAAAATAATAATATTAAAAAATGCTGAGTAATTTATCATTTCTGCAGAGGGACCTAGGCAATTCTAGCAGTGGCGGTTCTACGCACACACACCGACACACAGAGACACACACACTCTTATATATTCATGCCAGGGTATCGGGAACACAGGCTGGTTTTTATCGCGCGCAGAGCTTTTTATAAGATTTTAAAATTAAAATCCAATTTTAAAAGACTTTGAATCATCCAGGGGTGGGGGAATGGCGCCTCGGGAGAGCATGGGGGTATGGGTACTGCTTCCGATGCTTTGGGGTGGGATTGGGGGATGGAAGTAAAGAGGGAGGGAGGGTTGTAATACGGGCTGTGCTATGATGAGAGGGTGTCCGCGAATACATTATAAAAATCCAGGGTATCTTTAATAGCAGTAGTACCAGTGTGATGATACTATTCCACCAGGTAGGTTTGTGTTTTAGCAGGGGGGATCTATAAGGATGTCACAGTGGGGGATGGGGGATGGGTGGGTCGGTGGGTGGGAGATAGGGGCATAGGTGGTTAAAAAATATAATGAAATGATATCATCAACCTTGAACCGATATCTTAGTGACACATGAATCCTTATAAAGTAATATTCCCGTAGCTTGAAGCATGGACTATAATTTGGATTTAATCAACAAATTAATCCTATCATTTATCATCCCATCCGGGAGAATCGTCCGGGAAAATGAAAAGTAGGACAGTCACTGTATTTTTATCTACATGCAAACGGTGTTTGCACATTAATATTATAGTTTATATGAATGAGTATAACATTATATAGTCTAGGCTCACAGCCTCTCAGATCAGATAGGAATGGTATGCCAGTGATTGGACCCCTACTGCGCTAATGGCTTTCCTGACCCTGGAGTGGTCGTCCTAATGGGATTATACTGGCATTTTGCGGTTTGGAGCGAGAGGCTTTCCCTCTGCAGTTTGGAGGGACTATCTCAACTCAGAGCCTAGACTGCATATATTATATATGCTAGAAGGACAAATCGATACAACTTTTATTTATTGATTTGTCACACCTCAAATGTTGGAGTTTATATTTTAATATACTGAACTGCAACCCATACCTCATGTAAAGTGTATCAAATTTTTAGTTTCACTGATCCTTTTCAACCCCCTACAATACACCGATTATAGGTGTCAATTTCTAACAGGTACTTTAGACCCCAGAAACAAAGATATGGAAATGGTTTATTTTGGAATATAGCATAAGATTAAATAAATTATAATGGAAGGGGAAAATACAAAGGAAATCTGAACATGAATATTAGATAAGGACAAGGGGGCTGCCAAGATTGCCTTTCTTCAAGTAGGTGACCATCACAATATATATGAGACACATGAAATGAATAAAACAAATGAAGATTTATTATCTGTGTCAGCAAAAGTTGAAGCATGGTAATTCTGCGATAGAAGCAGTTTCTGAAGGGTAGGTCAAAGTTCTGTATGTATCTTGGGATATTGCAAAGAGAAAAAAGGCGACATAAACATTGGTTATTCCACTTCCTGGTTGATAAGAGGGTAGATGACGTATATGTATAAGGAGTAGTTCCTTAATAAAATGCCGTCTTCCTCTCAAGTATTGAAACTATTTGAATACTGACTGAACATTTCACTAACGTTTAAACCATGTCCATATAAGTATCCTAAAGTATTAATCGATAGCGAATGTGGCTAATATGTATTATAGTTAGTTGTATTGGGTATCATATTTCTATGGTATCCTTCAAAGTAAACCAGATAGGTAAACTATGTACTCTCTTGTTAAAATGTAAATGAATTATTTCCATCTAATTAATTAATCTATAGATATAGTTCATAATGTACGAAGCCTTTCACTACCTGTCACTTATCAAGTATTTTACGCTAGCTGCCTATCATATATATGGGTTCCCATAGAACTCCTACATAATTATACGAACCTCTAAGTATAATGGTCAATTGACTTATAGATTTTTTTTAAAGTTTGTATTTTAACTGTTTCGAGTGGAATAGGAGGGAACAAAAAGTAGGAAATCTTGTGTTTTTTACCGATGTTAGTTGAGAGTGAAGCTTTAACCTATGATTCTATTTTCTATGATACTTAAGTAAATATCTGCCCCCGAGTGCCAATCTTTTTAGGATATAGTAGTGAGATGATTGACCCCTGTATTTATATTCCGGCTAAATTGAGCTTTAAGGGTGGTCTCCACTGGCTGCGGTAAGCTCTGCGGTAAGCTCTGTGGTAAGCCTTGCGATGGTGCTGTGTTGTCGAGAAGTGGCAAGGTCCTGCCTACATCGTTCACTGACCATGTAGGCAAGGACCCTGTCATTCCTCACCACCTACGAAACCAGCACAAACCATCGCAAGGCTTATCGCAGAGCTTACCGCAGCCAGTGGAGACCAGCTTTTATTGCACACATGGTCAGTTTGAAAGGTGATGCTCAGGGTGCAGTTCGGGGTTACATGGTTACATACATGACTCAATGACGCAATCTGGCGTCGTCTCGAGCCGCGTAATTTTAATTCAAATAGTGTTGTCTTGGGCTTCCTTGAGCTAAAGTTGGATCTATTTTTGAAAATTAAATTATGATCATTTCAGTGTGTAATGAATGGCTAATGGCCCTGTTAAAAGGTTAATGACTGACATTTTGGGGGCTGCTGGTGCAATGTTTGGTGTATAATCCCGAGGCGAAGTCAAGGGATTATACACAACCATTGCATACTTCATGTTAATATCTCTAGAGATATTAACTTTTTGTAAATCTTTGCATACTTCTTTTACAGATGCTCTACACCGATACCATTACAAAGATAGATCATAGTGAGCATTTGGATGGCCCCTATGATTAAAAACAGTTGAAACCACAATTTCAACAAAAGGTATTACTGAAGTTGGTTAAGTTGCTTAATGGTCACAATATCTTTCCATAGCCCAAATTGGTGAAGTCACTATAAAAAAATAATGGGATTGTTGTCATATTAAATCATATACACAGACATTGAACTGTTCTGTGTTCAAAACAAAAAATAAAATGAGGTAATATCTACCGTAACATTCATGTGTGGTACCTTGGTGTGGTCAAAATTATTTGTCTTTATATTGCCAAATTAATTAATTCACAATTTTTAAATTAGTCTGGAATTGTCAAATGGATAATTCTGGTTCATTGTGGCGGGAGACGAGACTTCTCCTCTCATACGTCAATGAATGCCAGACTACGTCATATCCTTCATCCAGCCATCCTTCTTTTTGCTGTTCGGACCTCCCTAACACCTCAGAGATTTTCCAGTTTACATCTGACAGATGACTGTTATATTTTATCATATAGTGCATTTTGCGGTTTTTTAGTGCTATGGAAATGTGACCAGGCATGTGTAGTTATAATACCTATATATAATTGAAACTTAAGACAGTGTGTACATGCAATAATTACCAGGTATTTAAGTATACAGCGGAAAGACACTTTTAATATGATGGAAAGACACCTCATGTTTATGGTATGTACTGCTAAAGAGTGAAGAGTAACAGATATATTAAAGTTAATTAAGGTCACACCACAGGATAAACAGTAAGTTCAATTTTGAAAAATCGTGAGAATTATTTGTTCTGCAACAAAAAAGAGATCAATTAAACTAGGGTATCAGTAAAATTGAATTCCATAATAGGGCTTAACTTTGAGATTTATAGTGAGTAAAATTGACATAACACCCATTAAGAGTAATACGATTACCAAGTTGCCAATTTGAAAGTATGTTTCATGTCATTCAGACAAAATAACTTAGATTTTTAATCAAAGTAAAATGTAAGATTTTTGGTTGATTATGAAACATTTCATTCAATAACTTTGTGATCTTGTGGGGAAAGTAGCAACGTAGACAGTTTTCCAAGAATTAACTATGGTACACTCCCCTTTGACTAACATCCTTAAGACTACATAACGGTATATATAAGTAAAACCAATACTTCCATACAAAATGACAATTATTTAAACAAAAATAGGAAGAAAGAAGTAATTCCTTGTAAATGATGACAAGAATTGGCCCTTTTGATATTATTTGACGCAAAAAGGACAAAATTGCTACAGACTGTGCTAAGAATGCAACTTCCAACTTGCCCTGCCCTGTGCAAACTTGTTCTTGTTGATACACGTTTTGTTGATCACAAAAATTGTGATATTCTGAAATTCAACAAATGAATCTACCTGGAATTTCCTATCATTACTTATAGTATTGTATCATTACACATATTATCCGATAACCCTGGCCATCTTTGGGCACAGAACAAGCATTCTTGGAGAGAAAGGTGGGGAAAGTTGGCCGCCTTTGGTGTAGGTTTGGGTCATTACCACCACTCCTTGTATGGCGCCAATGTCAATTTGTAAACTGTGCTATTATTCTTCCAAAGTAACAATATCAGTTCAGTAAAAGAGGTATGCAAAAAACAATATTAATGCTGTCAACTAGACTAGGCTAGCTTATGTAACTTAGTTTGACTAGTATATAATATGCAGATGGAGTAATTGTAACTATGGAAATTATATGCTTGTGAAGCAAAAATAGGCCACATCTATATCTAGGTTATAGCTTATAACTACTGTAAACAAAGTCTATTCACAAGGATTTCCAGGTTAGACCCATATGCTGTTTAAGTAAATATTGTTCATGGAATCTCATTACTACAGTATTTTGAATAATTATTATCTGTAATAAATATTTGCTTATTATATAATAAATATATTGCGCTAAAAATGTGTACGGTAGATTAGGAGGGGTGATAATCCTAAGGAATAATGAGGAGTGATACATAATCATGAGGAATTACAAGCGAGGTTAGGACAACTATTGACATCCAATCCCCAAATGCAACCTCTATTATACAAATGTGTATGTCTATTGGATATAGTGTATACACAGCGTATGTTTAATAATAGGAATTTTATTTTATTTCTAACGTTTTATATTGAATTGACTTAGGATTAAAAGTTGCCTATTGGAAAAATATATATCAAGTAAACCAAATGTTGCAATTGAAAATTGGCACTTAGCTCTTAGCTTTTACGCGAACAAGGTTACTAAAGGTGTGAAAGACACAATTTTTATTTCTAGCTGCACATGTAAATATGCACGTGCTGAAAGGAAGGATTTTTATTATGAAATCTATTCTGTTTACATTAAAAATATCATAGAGAATCTACTTTCAAGGCATGGGACAAAGCATAGAAATCCTAGAAATGGCGAATTTCCACGGAAATACAGGTTTCACACAGATCAGGAGGAGGTGGGGAGGGGTTGAGAGATTCATTTGATCAAGTTTTGATTGGCAGAAAACAACAGATTTATTTACGTGTGTTTATAATTTCTAGAAGCCCATATTATATAATATGAATTTCCCTGAAAAGAGATTCAAGGCAATATCCATACATGTACGTATGGGGATAGGCATAAAGGTCTAAATACACTTGTGGCTGAAGTAGCGTAGAGTCTATTTGATTCAATAATGAATATGGCTTTATGTGGGTTCAGGTTTTAATGAAATATGACATACTGAATATGATGTTTCTATATAGGCACTCCGTAATGTAACACAATATGCATTGATACATGTTTCCCGAAACACATACAGTGGTATCCATCTAAAAGGATCACAAACCTGAGTATTCTAACCCAGAGCAAGAGGCCAATAGATATAATCTTTGGCATTGAGCAACCTAATGTATCGTCCAAAATTGTCAACTGGTTAATTCTCCAAACCAAGTCTTTTATTTACAGACAGAAGTTATTTGACAATGGTAGAATTGGTATGTTAACCACCTTGTATGAGTTAAAGATGAGATGCAGAGTTGTGTTATACTCTTTCAAGATTCAAATGGTCAACGATAGAGAAAAATCCCTATGGAAGAGAGTACAGGGGGACATTGAAGAGCTAATCTCAATACACAAAGGTTGAACCATCCAGCTCACTCGCATTATTCCCTGCTTATTCTTGTGACTCCTCTTGCTAAAAAGAGACTGATGTTGTATTCCTTGCTTATTCCTTGCTTAAGAATTCTGTCCCCTTTTTATTTCTATTGCATAAACTACTCATTCGCATAACCATGTCTTAGCATTGTAATAGCCCAGATGGCAGGCAATTGAATAAAGTCTGTCGCAAAAACAAAAAAAAGAGTGATTGTTGGAGTCCATACAAAAAAGATGGAAGAAATCGCAGGGTACATAATCAGCAATGCGATTTATTTCTATTGATATAAGGAAATAGGAATGAATCAAAATCAGTTCCAGTCTGTTTTCCGTAATTGTTATTAATCATGGAATATTAGGTCTGATATGAATCAATTTTACCGATGTGAATCAATAATTTCAGAAAAGCTATCGTGGGAATATGAATGATCTTGAAAATAAAATTACATAATATTTATAATCTAAGTCAATTTAAAGGTACAGCCCCGTTGCAGCCAAGTGCCAAGTCAAAAGACTTGTATAAGAGTGCTTGTATGAGCGCTGTTCATGGAATATCAATGCAGATCTATGGCTCGCTGCATGAACAAGTTGAGAGATATCATGGTAATTATGCACGACATACTTAGCTATAACTTGGAATCTGATACCATTGCTACATCACTAGCGGTGCCTAATACAGTTACTTTAATATTGGTAAATTTGAAACAATCTTGCATGAAGGAGATGGAAAACAGGGTTTCTGCTAATTGTTTCCAGTTATTGTGTAGTTCCTGAACGGTTTTAACCTTAATTTCCATATCACCAGGAATAATAATGATAATCATAATGGTTTAAAGGTCCTCCTCTACGTGTCGGTATTCAACACCATTAATTGCTACTATAATTAACCTCAGTTTAAACTTTAGAGGACGTCGTATAACAAAAATTCCACCCGTGTTCAGTGGCTGATCTAAAAGCAAAAGTTATAAGCGCCCCCTGGACGCTATAGCTGCATTGGGCAAAACTCATTTAACTTTGCCCCATCGCTGAGAATGTATAAGAATGTGCTAATCCGCCCATAATACATGTCTGTGAGGTAATTTATCATAAAAAATGCCACCTCCCCCTCCCCCACCCCGTTTGTATCTTTGTTAATAGTATAATAGCGTGTGACAGATAATTCCCCCTTTTCTGGGCCAGGACGCATGCGCATCCGATGTATAAAAAGAGGCCCTAATCTTTTGGCCATGGGTAAAACTACAAAGCCAGTCCTAACCTCAACCACAAAGATTCCTGCAGCTAAAAAAGTAGAAATAACATAAAATAAGGCCAGGCGTCCCATGGCAGAACGAGTTTTAAACAAGGTCACCATCAATTAATCATATCATTGTAACATAAAGTTAGCAGCTTTTTCTTCTTTCTGTTTGGCACTGCGCAAAGTCTGTTCTCAACTTGGTCCCTCTATCTAGTACACCAGTAAACTAGACATAATATAGTTAAGACTAGACTTTTCTTGGGACTTAGGCAGGGTTTTCTATCCCAAATCTAATATGGCGGAGAAATGAAGATGTTATGATCCCTTTCAGTGACACTTTAGAGGTTGGTCGTGAATCGTATTTAGAAGGTGTATGTATCATGCCAGATAAAAACAATCATTTACAATGTAGGACTATCACTCCACCCCTCTACCATCGCGATAATTTAATACCAGAGAGCCACACCAAATAGTGTTACCCGATCCCATCCTAAAGATTCAAATTAAAAAGAAACAATGAGATGCTGGAATATTTCAGTGCGTTCAAGAGATATACGTAACGATAGTTGTGGTTATTTTCAAGGGTGTAATAGGTTTGCAGCAGCAGTGGCCCCGTTCCAGGCTGGCAAGGCCACAAGCCGAGGTAACATATATGTTATTGTGCTGCAGGCATAAGAAAGAAAAAAGGAAGTAAAAAGAGTATCTTAAATTGATTAATGATATTTAGTCGGACCAGGTGTAAATAAATAGACCGTAAACCTGTATAGCAAGATCACACATCCCAAGGCCTCCCCCCTCAGGAAAAAGTAAAATATACAGCAATGCACGTAATTATCAACCAAAATTTAGGTCACCTGACAAGTATAAGAATTATACAGATATTGACCTATATATGGAAGAGACACTATTAATAATACACGTGGTCCAAACTGGGAATTCTTAAATTATGTTTTTCCTTTTCCGCAATGTAACCCATTTCATAATTCCACATTTTTAGAGGGAAGGTGAGATATTGACCAGCAAAAGAATGCTATAAATTCCCTTTAAATCGTATTTTATACTGTCCACTTACACTTGCCTAAGATCTCTCTTATTTTTTTATATTTACGTGTTGGTATGATCTTTTTATCTTCAGACGACTCAATTCGGTCAGAAAAATCTCAAAGCCCTTAGATTTCAAAGCTACTTTCAGGGGTCATAATATAAGACATTCAGAAAATTACAATAATAAATCAGTTCAGATAGTCTGCTGTTATGGGCGGAAATAATTTTAGAAACTTTATCATTCATGAGAGAGGGATTATTTAGGATTAATTACACGATTAAACATTTCAGATAACTGATCAATTATAATAATGATTATTTTTGGGACTATGATGCATTAGCTATACCGTATTAATATGTTCTCGAAAATCTTAAATAGCAATGGAATTGAAGCGATGACCCTTCTTTTTTTAAAACATTGGTAAAAAGTATACCTAAAATATACTTCAACGTATCCAATTTTTAAACAAAATGAATCAGTATTTCCATTGAAAAATAAGCTTTCTTCAAATTTACCATAGCCTCTAATGGTTATTCCTTCAACATTAATAAACATGTTTTTAAAAATCTCATTTTTAACTGTTTTCATAGATTTTGAATAATAAACATATTTGGGCCTAATGCCACAAAAGTTTGAATTAAATCCCCCGGTAATTTTTCCACCCTAGTTTGTGAAGCTGCCACTAGGATCGCATTGTGAACAGTGTTGTTCATCCGCACGTATTATATAATATCACGTGCTACAAAACTCAAAGTATAACTTTTTAAGATTGATTTGTTACTTTATTTCTTAAAATGAAAAGTTGGTTACCAGTACTGATTAACTTTTATGACAGCTCAGGTTTTCCAATGAATAGCTATGAATGCCATTGCCTTTAGTACGGTACTAACAATGTCGGGCATCGCATTAAAATTTATAATTTCAAAATTGTAAATACACTGCATATAGAGAGAATGGAACGAGGTGCTAAGTATTAGAAGAGATTTTGGAGTTGAGCTAAACCTAATGAGCAAACTATCGCCAGTGTACCCTCTGTATTTTTATGCAGTGTTGTACTCCTTTTAAAACAAATCTTACCTCTCCCCAACGTCCGCCACATTAGGTTTGACCGCCAAACATGAAGTGTATAAGCAATCATCATAAGCCATCCTAAAAATTGTTTTAAAACATCTATTGTAAAAATTGTTTAATATCGCAAAAACCGGAGAGACACACTCTACTATTTTTTTCTCAAGAATACAACCAAGCTCAATTAGCTTTTTAACAAAGGGAGATAATCATATGAGACTGTTAAATGTTGGCTGTGATAATAGCCATTTGAGTAGAGTTAAAAGGCTTATGCAAAGGTTGCTTTGTAATCTAGAAAGGCTTTCCAGCTTCTCTAGCCTGATTACAAAATATCCGGGTACGCAAATTATCAGAACAATATCTGAAACTCAGATCATGTTAATACATCTAAAGCATAATTAAATTGCTTGGGGTCACTTGTATATTTAAAATATCTATTGGACCGGCCTCAGTGGCTCCATGGTAGGGCACAGGTTTCCGTGTTTATGTGACCTGTTTTAGGAAATATGAGTCACATGTGTCTCTAAATAGATTTTGAGATAATATCATATCTGGCAAGAGGGGATCAAGTGGGTTCCAACGATATCATTCTTTTAAAGATCTGATGAGTATTTCCAATTTTGTTTTCATTATTGAAAAAAAAGTCAACCATATTTTTTACTGATAAAAAATTATAGGGTCAGGTAGAAAAAAGGTTAGCCGGGCCATATTTTGGACATCATCTTTTGTACATCAATAACACCAGCCTTTATGGATCGATACTGTCATCTTTTTTCAATCTTTAATTGAGGACTCGGGAAAATTAGGCCATTGGGTTTGACCTCCAAATATGAAGTTTATAAGTAATCAAAGTCAAATCAAAGACAATTCAGCATTTCTAGGGAGGGCCAAGCAAATGCCTAACTTCCTTTATTATATTGCCTTTATTTCATAGCCTTTACAATACTTTAATAGTTGTTAAATACATACAGTGTACCTATATCAACTCGTTTTACTTTTTTTTGCATTTTTTACCAGGAGTTGTTCACCTTTGGGGTCCAGAGCTAGCCTAATATATTTTAATAGTGACTCTAGATTCTCTACACAAAATATCCATCTCTCCCATGCGGGTGACTGGCTATGGATTCTCCCGGGGGGGGGGGGGGCACTCGTAAGCAAAGTTGACACTTATGATAGTTCTCCAGTTTCGAAATTGGACCCTTTTCAAGGATTTTTTTTCTTGAAAAAAGGACCTTTTGTCTTGAAAGGATATTTTCCCGGAAACAAGGAGTGTAGTATACATAATACCATAAGACTTATATATAAATATGAATAGTAGGTACCAAAAGAAATCATATTTGAATGATTTGACCTCAATGAACCAGCAATGAACATACACAATACTTAGAGTGATTCAATGTTCCCTGATTCAGTTAGAGTAAAGTTTAGCAGGATGAGGAGTCACTTGATGTCACATTGGTAATCTCCAGGCTGATCTGTGTGAGTGTGCCATGCTCACCTGCTTTTTCTTTTCTTTTTCCTGAGGACCTCTATTTTATTTATTGTATTTGTGATTTGTTAACTACCTACCTATCTGTAGCAGTCCATTACGGTTTAAGACATACATGACAAGGTCACCCCGCTGTCTTGTTTTCACAAACTGGGTGCAACAAGGAGTTTCCCCATGCTGGCAGCACCCATCCATCCTGCATTAACTATAGGCCCCAGCAAGGCTGGAAGTTGTGGAGTCTTATCTCTAGAAGTTGTTCTACAAACCGAGGCCCACAAATTTACACTCATATTAGAGTGTTCCACAGTTATGTGGTCAACCTTCCCTTTGTACATACAAACATGTACCCTGGGTATAGGGGCCATCATAAAAAGTATATCCTTGGTGGGGCTCAGCCACCTGACATTGAGTTAAATTCCCTAAAATGTAATGCTAATTTTGAATATTCTATCCAAATCTTTATACAGAATGACTTGAGTTATTGACCGAATTTCTTAATAATCTAATACTAACAAATCTGAAAATCTGAAAATACATACCCCCTAATGTAACTCATAATTATGACATTAGATGTTTGCAATCATGAAGCAATGACACATTGGGTGGGAGGGAAGTGGGCAGCTCCCACATTTACCTGCTCCATTTGTGACATTGCATCCATTATTGTCACCAATCAATCCAAAATCCTTAGCAACTACAGTGCCTGCAACATGCTCTTTAGGTGTAACAGGATTGTTCCGCTTCCCAGCCAATCAACCTTCAAATTTGCCTTGTCATTCTGAACATGGACATACAGTTAACTCTTTATTAGAAGCCATGGCCTTATATATGACTTAGTATCATTTGAGTAATGCCTAATGGGCCATGAACCCAGTATCATCAAGGTTCAAAGTTAATGAAATTCCTGCATATATGTGAGCATATTGTACAATCCTTGGTGTACTGTTTACAGTATTTTGAAGTGCCAATGTAATACAAACTGTGCTTTTATTACAGAACTTGTCAATTTGTGGGAACATCTTTTTCTGAAATATATTATATACTAGCTTCCACTGTCATTAATGTTCCACACATTTAGTGAAAAGGACTTACATGGATTTATTTTGTCCTCACAAAAATATACCCTTTTCATTTTTCAAGGAGAACGTCCCCTGAAAAGTACCCCTTTTTACAGATTTCAGGGCCCTTGATCGCTAGTGAAGAAAGGAGCTCTTTCTCCTTGAAAATGAGAACTATCATAGCTGTCAACTTTTGTTCCGAGTGCCTCCCCAGGAGATTCTCAGGATGAGAATGGACGACGGCGGAAAACCCTTATTCATATTTATTTAGGGAGCAGTTAGCAGTCATACACATCAGCCAGGGGGACTAAATTAATATGACCATAAACACTTCTCTGGGTACATAAGTTCACAGCAGCAACCCTTGGACGTTCTGTGCCGCTATTTTGTATCAATATGTGCATGTCATGCATAACGCCCTCCCCTGTCCATGCAACAGCCTCAGCTGGTTCGAGATGATAGTTTGCGATGTCTGCGGTGGCTGTGATGAGATCGGCTGTGATGATATTTGTGACAAAGTCTATATAAACAAGATCACAAGGACCACTCAGCCTTTACCTGTTCATTTGACACCCCTCACTGTCCGTATCGCTCTCATCTGAGTCTCCATCTTCATTTTCCCCGGGGTTCTCATCAACCATACCATCTGCCTCCATCATGAGAACTTCCGGTTACAGTCACCGCCACAGAAATAGAACAAGATGCAACCGGTTGCAACATATAGGGTTTGGTTGGAATGGGTTTGGACTGAGTTCAGACTAGGCTTAACTATTATAGGGCTAGAGGAGACCCCAGAGAATATTCTTGAATTCATCCCTGAATGGTTGCAGCTTTTTACCAAAATTGTTGAGAAAAACTTATGTCCGCAGAAAATAAATATGGGGAGGATTTTTTATATAACGACCAAATAAAGGTAAATTAGAATAAAAGATAATATCTTGCTAATGTGACCTCATATTATTTGAAGTTTTATACCATGTATATCATTATCAATATGAGACAGACAGGGAAAAGAAAAGAAATATGGGAAGGATTAATAGATTCTCCCATTAATATGTATAACATACATGTGACAAACCATTTGAGGATATACCACTAGGTTTTATAACGACCAAATAAAGGTAAATTAAAATAAAAGATAATATCGTGCTAATGTGACCTCATATTATTTGAAATTATATACCATGTATATCATTATCAACATTAGCCTATAAATATAGGCACATATAAACTACATAACCTGGGCTTCAAAGTTCACACCACTGGGAACGATGTAAGAGTAAAATTGGGAAGTCTGTTGAAGAAAGCTGATAGTTTTGCAAATGGCAAATATCACTATCAGTTTACATCTCTGAGTGATATCGAACCAAATAATATAAAGTAATATAGATTGAGATGCGGTTGGCTTGCATCAAAGGCACGTCTCACCCTATAGTATCATACCCAAATAAATATATCTACAAGGGGGACTAAGGTTAAACGGAATATCACTATTAGGAATAGGGCACGTAGGTAACAAGGTGGATCCAAGTTGAATATATGATACGATTTTGAACGGATAATACAAAATAAAAGACTATAGGTGCATGCGTGGGGTAAGGTGTACACTTGTACAAAGCAGTGAATTCAAACAAGAATTAAACGATCGAATCATAATTGCTGGAAAGCAAAAAAATACTTACAAAGAAGTTCAGTTTGCTATTCGGATTATTAATGTTACAGGAGTCACGAAAACTATGGTAATCGAGGTATTCAAGGAGCTTGAGGAAAACGAAATTTATGTTTCCGAACAAAACACAAAAAAGCTCCAATACAATGGGGGGAGAAGAACATTGGAATTTACCTAAGAAGAGTGGCATTGGGATCCAAGTTACCTCAACAACATATAGGCTGCGTACTACTAAAATCCAGGGATGCAAGAATGTCCCAAGCGCCAACATGTTTTTTTCCCCTAGGGTTACAATAGGATATGCAGCGTTAAATATAAACACCAATTTATGAGTATTGCCACGTAAATATCTCAACACTATAGATTATAGGTCCACTAACCAGACACTCTACATGCCAGTGGGACAGGGGTATTCAAAACAAGTCTAGCCTGATTATCTAATACCCGATTCATATAACAATTGTTCCTTGGTCTAAACAAATCAAATCTGTCGCTTTTTTAATAGTCTTACTTCATATGAATCTTCTGGTACTTAATATCGTTATGGCATGCTTCAGAATATGAATTACATGGACGTAAAATTATAAATATGTCCCTTTAGGATTTCCCAAATAGAATATTAGTTATTGAGATTTTTCACAATGTCTGTAGTACCCACGATACAATAAGATTAATAATTTATTTCAGGCTTGGCCTAAAACCCCCATGCAACATTCATTTGTAACAGCCTCGTTGGATTGAAGGTAGTGATGAATCAGGAAGCGATAACTTCAACCTCCCGAATCTAGTTTTTCCTGGTAACATATTCCTCATTCCAATTTAGACATCCCTACAACAGGATGAGCCGAACAACGCAACTGTAACTACTTCAGACAATTGTGCCTGGTTAGGAGACAGAAAGAAAATTCATGGTATAATTTAATAAAACCTATGCCAAAATCGCATGTGTGCACATATTCTTTACATTCTGCCACTTTAATGTTTTATTTCGCTAAAACTTTGTTTGGTGATTTAAATCACATGAGTTAATCGTCCTAAAAGCACTGTTGTTCTTAACTACGGTATACCAACGAGTTTATACTAACTGCATGGGTATACTGCTTCCATCTGACAAATGATAAATACCTACTGCTACATTTAATATAAAAACTGGTTTCGATATCTCTGGTTTGTCTAGACACCCTGTATGAATGGCTCTCTCTTGTTTTATAAAGGACTTCTTACGACAACGTGCAGAAATAGTCACAGAAATAAATTCAAAAGAAATGTACTAACATAAATATAATCTATAGCTTAAAGGCCCTGGTGCATGGTATTTATCTATTTATCAACCTATATATCCATATCAGATATCATAACTATAGTGCTATCTCATAGATCTATTACCTGTAACATTACTATAGGAAAGCACAATGAAAACGAAAGTGACAGAGCCATGACTGGGCTCAGATTCAGCTGTCTTATGATAATATTACCGGTGTAACAGTTCTAAATTCCCCCCCGATCTAATGTACCCCATGGTAATTTAGACCTTAGGTTTAAATGAGCCCCTCTAGGTTAAAGTTATCCCACTTTGTTTCTTGATAATCTTACGCCAACTGAAGAATAAACAGAAAATATTGGGAAGACTTTAGGAGAGAAGGTCATATCTTATGTCTATGAGAATACCTGTAATTTGTAAATTCTATTGATTCCATTACTTTAAGATTAAATTAATTTAGAGTATAAATAAAATAACCGACAAAAACCAACACTTTGGGATTATTCCTCAACTATACATACTCCTAAGAAGAGATTAACTAGGATCCCCACTATACAACGACGCCCAACTCCTCTCGTTATGAATTAAGATGCGTCAACAATCCCACATTTAAAACTGAGTTTGGATATATTTAATTTAACATCTTATAAAATGCTACAGGATCTGATGAGAACAGCACTCTGTGTAATTCATATCCTGAATTAAATACCTTTCTCAAATCACAATAATTCATTACTAAAATCTCTTCAGTTCTGTCTATTTACTATTACTTTTATAGTCATAATTTTAAAGAATTAATGTTTTGATGGGGGTACATCAATACTTGATTGTCATTAAATACTTGCAATGGGGTGTATTAGACCTAGGTTTAGTTTCCCCCTTTGGGTACTTTGAACCTGGCGGGGATACATTTGACCTAGGTTAAATTTACCCGGGGGTACATTGAAACTGGAGGGGGTATATCCATCGTAGGTCTAAAGTACCCCCGGGGGGACATTGGACCTAGGTTAAATGTATTCCCAGGTACATTAGACCTAGGTTAGTTATACCAGGGTTGGGGTGTGGGGGATACATCTGATAGGGGGTACATTAGAACTGCTTCACCTGTTTCATCAGGACAGACATGATGTTCTTTCTTTTGCTATATGGAAACTGCTGAAAGAATTAAGAGCCTGGTGAACAAATATACAGTACATCTTCGGAGGCCTCACTGATGCCACACATATTTGTGGTTAGGCCCATAGGTCCACTTGGTCATGTGGAGACCCCTCGCTTATCAATCGGCCCATTTGGGGTGTGAAAATGGCTTTGGCGCTAAGACTGTTAAGATGAACTTTAATATCAAGATCCAATATTCAGCAACTTAGAGAGAGTAATTTGGCGATATGTTTGATAGATATCAATTACAATGATTCGAACAGTATCATTGATGTGAAGAAAGTACAGAAGAAGCAACTTTAATGAATATCACCAAATTCAGAATGTTACAATGACATCAATTTACCCATTGGATTGTTTGAGGTAATTTACCTTGTCAGTGATGAGGCTGGTTATGCAAGTTGCAGGTATACATATGTACACCACTCATTACCATTGTATACGTTGATGACCTACGTGGATTCCCGGCTGGCTGCATATGTTTATATTGCGCGTCAAGATATTTCTATGAATTGCCCAAGAAATGCCCAAGAATCACCCATGTAGTCGCCCATGAGATTGCCAATGTAATCACCAAAGAAATTATCATGGCTGCCAAAGCAAAACACCCCGCTAGATTTCACTGGACCAGAAGGCTTCCCGTGCATATATTACATGCTGGCATATCACTCAAACTTTAGGCCACGCTCCCAGCCCGACAGGACTACTATACTTGGCAAAACGTCTCCCAATCTCGTAATTTCACATGATTCCACAGGAGCAAAGAGCTACGGCTTTGTCATTGTTATTCTGTTTGGTGGCTAAAACGTCCAGGTTAATATGGTCTTACTTCTACTTTAACTGAACGTCAGGCCAGTATAGACGGCCTATTATTTGACAGAAGAGACGGTGAGCAGAATCGAGCGTCACTTATGTGTTGTCCATGTGATACTGCCGACCCAGTTTCCATCACTGACTGCGAGGGGGCTGGGCTGGGCGGGATGGTTAAGCCTTAAGGCATAGCAATATAAACAATGACAACAGGAATGTTAGTCCTGGGAAAAGCATAACTCACACATTTCACTCCGCATGCTATTCTAGACTACCAGTTTGGGCAACTCCATCAGCGTCCAACTACTTTGGTGATCTATACAAAACTCTAATCTACATAGCGACTTCAGGGCCAAGTCGCTCATCAGTCGCTCAAGTTTTCCACTTTAGTTGTCTATGTTTTCAGTCGCTTTCTGTCGCCCCTCCTGTTACCCACTTTGGCTTCTGTGTGGAATCCGAGATAGAGATGATCCTCTAGCGACATCACTGATTACCATGGCAACTTTGATAGGTGACACAAAATGAGCGATTAAACATGACCATTCTAGTCGCTCTAAAAGTGAGTGACACAAGGGTCATAAATTGGAGTCACCCATTGGGAGGTCGCCCAAGTGTGTTTGACATGGTGCACACTGTGTGTGGATCCCAGCCAGTGAAACACCATCCAGCGACTTGGTCTGCTTTAGCCAATCACAAGCGTGGAAAGCTGTGTTGTCGCACAACCTCTAAGTATTTGGAATTATTAGTTTGTCTGAAATATTTCTAGGAAAGCTTGGTGACAACACCATGTATAGCCACACATAAATTGCTAGTGGACACCAATTTGAAGGGGCAACTTGCTCATTCTGAAATTCTCAATATGTGTAAAGTCGCCACATCATTAATACATGTCGCCAAATTAAATATAGCAACTTGAGCTCTATCGCCATTGAGAAGGATGGAATAAGACATGACAACAAATCGCCAATGCCCCAACCAAAAGATCCACTGCCAGTAAAACAACCGGCTGCCCCAGTCTCCACCATCGAAAAAACATCACACCGACCTTTGAAAAACCCACTAATTGTGATCTCTGAAACACAAGAAAAGGAACACTTCAAGAGACAAACAAACACAAGAAGACAAACTGAAAATATTCAGGCCATGGGAAAACTCAAAACAACAAAGAACACAAAGACCAAAACCATATGACATAGTCAGAAACGCCCAGGAAGAATACATCTCCAGAGCGAGTAAACATATCTTCCCCATATACAACCCCACCCGGATCAACCGCCCAGACCATGGCACCATAGGAAAGGGCCGAATCATATACAATCTCCGGCGCATCATTTATAGATATGACCAAGACATAGGTAGAGCCATGAGGTCATGATCAAAAAATAATATCTGAAAATGGATTGAACAATACTAAATTAAAGTATCAAATTATTAGTGTTACACAACTTTGTACTCAAATGATGTTCAATTACTTCATATTATATATGAAATAAAATTTGTTGGCACTAGTTATATTTATCATTAAAAAACCTGTTTACAGAATCTTACGTGATCTTTCTAGACCAATTATTAAAATAGTTATCAACCTAAATGTAACCGACCAATAAGAGACCTGTCTTAAATGTATTGACATGGTAACCTAGCAACGCATGTTACACAATTTTGATATACCCCCTGTATTTTTCATCTGTAAACATTCCCTGATGAAGGATCACCACTAGATGCGAAATGTAGGAATCACATGACTACTACACGAAAGTTTGAATAAAACTCAAAGATAAAAAAACCCTGCTGACTCATAGTTTTGGTGTCACTCCAATACTATTAAATTAAAAAGATATTAAACAGTTTAAAGAATCTTGTGGAGTTGCCAGTTATTTGGGGGCGACAGTGGATTTAAGCCATCTGAAATAAAAATATTTCAGTCACACTAACAATTACAACTACTTGGTGGTTGAGCAATGTGACAGCTTTCTATGCTTAAGATCTGCTAAAACAGAGCAAGTCGGCACGTGTTATTTCACTGGCCAGAATCCACACACAGTATACAGTATATGTCCTATATCAAACACACTTGGGCGACCTCTGAATTCACAGTAATGACCCTTGTGTCATTTTTGAATGACAAGAATGGTCATGTTTAATCTAGTTGCTCATTTTGTGTTGCCTATCAAACTCGCCAAGGTAATTAGTGATGTCGCTAGAGGACCATCTTCATCTCGGAATCCACACAGCAGTCAAAGTGGGCGACAGGACGGGCGACAGAGAGCGACTGAAAACTTGGGCGACAGAGAGTGACTGAAAACTTGAGCGACTAAATTAGGAAGGTTGAGCGACTGATGGGTGACTTGGCCCTGAAGTCGCTATGTGGTTTCCCGGCAGATAGGGCTTTTGAATCGCCTCTTGGATTCTGGTTTAAAAGCATTTCCACAGTGATTTCCACTAGTGGATACCCATACCCATACCCATACCCAGCATCAGCATATAGCAACTCATCCTTTCCCAAGATTGTGCCAACCGCACTGTATTTTTTCGATCTACATTGATTCCGGGTTAAAGGGTGGTCTCCACTGGCTGCAGTAAGCTCTGTGGTAGGCATTGCGATGGTGCTGTCATGGTGAGGAGTGGCGATGTCCTGCCTACATGGCCAGTGAACCATTTATAGTCTGTCCAAAAAGAAGTTGACATGTGATTCCTTAGTTCCTTTAAGGGCAGGAAAAAGTAGGCGATTTTTTATTTCTATTTATGACAAGGACCTGTCACGCCTTTGCCCAGCGAGCCACTATTAGCAATCAACCATGGAGAAACAGGGCCAGTATAACCAGCTCTTCCTTCCTTTTAAGCAAAACAACTGCTGCTGCACATAGAACAGAGGCAGCGCAATACAATACAGCTGTATATTTGGCCATGGTCGGTCGCAAACGGCTATTCAGGGGCCAAAGGTTTGAAGTCAAAAATCCTCCACTTTTCCCTTCCCTTAAAGGAACAAAGGAATCATGTGTCAACTACTTTTCGGACAGACTATAGGCATGCAGGACCTTGTCATTCCTCTCCACCTTCAGAACCAGCACAAACCATTGCAAGGCTTACCGCAGAGCTTACCGCAGCCAGTGGAGACCACCCATATGGTTGTGAAGGGAAGTTGAAAGTTACAACTATACTTATAACTTACACTTTTAGAGACACAATGAGATGCAGATAAATATATTACATATTTTGTACTTTTTATATATCAACTGTTATGTAAGCATGAAACTCTGAAGTAATCTAGGGACAGTTGCATCTGTATTAATTTGTTTATCTGTCAAGAGACACATCACAGAAATGAATCTAAATACTCCTGCATGAATATACGCTTGATAATCTATCCAGCTAAAACTTGTCTTGTATTACCGGTAGAAATTTATGCATTTACACATCGTATCTAGCATGCATCCCATAAGTCCTACCCAGAGCTCCAATAACTTCTTTTTTCTTGCAGCCCTGGGATTTTTCAACCCGGTGCTGTAAAAAAAAAAGTGTAAATTAAAACGTCTCCCCTACTACCCAGGCTGCTAAGAAGACGACCAAGACGAAGAAACCCTGTTTTTATCGGTTCCAGCCGAGGCGTTTTTCTCTCGATTTCACGCCCGGAAACCATCCGTCATCAGAACGCCCTCATTTGGCGGAAGCAGCGGAAACACCCGAACAGTTCCGAACCTTGTGCCTATGGAATGGCAAAGGGGCCTGAGGCATGAGGAGCGGGAGTGACGGGAATGAGATTATAGAGCTGGGGTAGGTGGGTGGGCGGGAGGGAGGATGCACGGAGTGGAGAGGAAGGGGGTTGCGTAAGAGGGGGAAAGGGGGATGGTAGTGGCAATGAAATATTGGTTTTATGTTTTCTAGTTTTTACTAGTAAACATAAAATTGAAGGATTTGGGTACGAGAAATGTGCAGCGTGTGTTGGAAGTCGCACTTCTTTAACAGACCCATGCATGCATGATATATACGAAATAACGAGAGGAATAATAAGTGTACTTTCTGGGACCGAGGACGATATCATTGCTGCTCACATAAGTTGATATTTAGTCTGCCTCCTTAATTGTCTCTTTATATATTGAGGTATGTATATGATATATGATTCGACCTATTTATACAGTTTCACCAGCCCTTCCTTCCATACAGAGGACAATAGAGATGGTTACCGTCCAGACCTACTGGGCGTATAGCTGGGCGTGCAGACACTAAATTTCAAGATCAAAATAATGATAGGTAGTATCACAAAATGCAAAACATCAATTATGAGTGAGTTCTATGGTCCACAAATAAGAATATAATTTAATATGAGATCAACTCTAGAGCAGGCGCCATCAGATCGTCAGCCCATCTTCATTCCAGCCCACGCCATTTCTAGCGTGTGGCTTAGTTACATGTTTATTTCAATCAACTTCCATTTTATTCTGGGCCCGCGACATTAATCCTAAGAATATCATAGGTTGCCTGCTTATATCTTTGGTTTGTTGGCGTTAAAAACGTGTCTCATTGTTGTCACATTGCCTTCTTCTAATGCCTCATTCCCTCATTTTGTTGCTCGCTCTCATAGCGGACGATTCCCGCTGCACAAAACCACACACCGGATCATCACGGCACCTACTGACAAAAACCTGAACTATTTCCCTGCAACAGAGTCGTCGTCGTAATTGTGGGATGACAACAAGCGTTGCCACTGGTAAAAGGAACCAGCTCGTCACACAGTTTTTGACTTGTCCTTTTTAGCATCTGTTTTATTTTGCAGCCATTTTTGATTCTTGATCAGATTGATTCTTTTCTTCCCGCCGCGTGATAACCACCCACGCCTTGAATAGAACAGATTGTCGTCTGCTCTCCCAGATCTCATGACATCGCCGAGAATAACCGCGGTTAGTGGAAGGAACGGAGAGTGAATCTGATATGGGCTGATAGTGGAGCAGATATTTACAAATAATTAAGTGGGCAAGGTGGCGGAGAGAATAAGGCGTAACATTTTGGGACCACGATCGGGTGTTGTCAAACTGCATTGGGATATCTAACCTATACCTGCCGAGGGGAAAGTTCCAGAGAACTGATTTGATTAAACAGATGTATAGGGGTATACTTGACTAAACAATTATAAGAGTTCGTCAACAGTCTTCCCCCAAATTTCCCCAATACTGCTTTTGCCTCTTAGTCTAAGAATGCATGTCTCTGGGATTGCTGATACTTTGCCCACCCCTTCCAAACACGAGCTCATCATGTGTAAAGCCTGGATAAAAGAAGCCACTTACTCCTCTAGCCGTCTCTATTATTGCATGTGGTTTTATCTGTCGGCCTTATCAAGCCGAGTAAATCCCTCTACCTACGTCTTACTTTAAATACGACGCCTGTCTGAGGTTACTTTTTCACATTTGCCCTTATAATCCCCGGTAAAAACTATAATCGGGATGAATTTTCTTTGATCTAGAGAGGATTGTGCAGAGAGGTATATATATGTATCTAAGGTTTTACATATTCAGCTTTGTTGCATGCCTTCTCCCCATTGTTGCCAGGTTGCTGCTTGGGTTTTTTTTCCTATTAAAAACCCTCCAGAGGTTTAATGTGTTTGAAACGTGCATACTTCTCTCATCAGTAGTACGGGGGATTTTTCAAAGCGCAGCTTTTCCTGGAACGCTGGTAAAAAAATGTACTCTGCTTTATGGTGCGCGTATACTGCGCACGCGCAGGATAAGGTTCGCCTCCCTCAAGGCGCATGCGTCAGTGAGTGTCAGGGGTATCTGTGTCCGCGAACTTTCATTATTTCTTGTTTGTAAAATCAGATTAATTTGTGATACAAATACCTGAAGAAAGTATGCTTGGGTATAAAATCGGAAGCGTTCTTTACAATAATCTCATCATACATCGATACGTTAAACCACAATGAAACTATAGAAGCAAGGTAAAGGAGGTATTGTTACCACTGGTACACCTTTCTCTCGTGTGGAGGCAGCACGCACACTGTTTAAAAAAAGTACTATTTCCATTTCAGTCCTGGCGGCACTGGTTGCAAAATGGTCCTCTGTGCTTGTGGGGAGAGAACACGCAACAAAAACTAGTTTCTGCAAAAAACGGAGGAGGCCCATCCCAGAGTAATAATCCCTCCTGGGAGGTATCTTACTTCTAGAAGATAAATAACCCCCGGGGGTAGTGTGCTGGGGGAGGGGGCATTAAGTGATAGGACTAAGTGAGGGGGTTGGGGCAGAATATAGGAAAATGGAATACCACCGATGGTATATGACAGTTGGGATACATAATATCGTTTGTGCCAATGTACCTACTAGATCGGAAGCAAACATTTTTTCTCAAACACCGATTTTCTTCTTTCGTGACCACAGCCTTCTGCATGAAAAATATCCCCCAATTAGACAAGCGCCCGCGAGAAACAAGTCAAGTCATTGGTCTTCGGAAGTATTTACCTATATATAAAAATTGAACGCTAAAAAAGTGCCTGGAGTCGGTATATCATTGTTATAAATATATATGTGGGGAGAGTTTTAATGAAGTTCGGTGAAATAGAGTCTCTGCTTGGGGAAAAAAAGAAATGACAAGAAAAAGAAGAAGAAAGAAAAAAATGGAAAGGGTAAAAAAATGGATAGGAGTATGGTGAACCTGAGGGACTCGGTCTCATTCTCTGTATGGTGGATAGCGTGGAGTCTATCTGAGGCACCAGAGAATGCAAACATTGGATCAGGTAATGTTTTTATGGATAATAGATTTTTTGTCTCTAAGTACTGTGCTTGTGGTGGAAGGATTACCATTTACAAATAAAGCATATGATATAGACGGTACATACTTATCAAAAATATCTGTTGTGGCGACTTCATGCACGTGTGGCATTGCTATTAAACACAAAGGTTTTATGAGAATTATGTCTAACCCAACAGCCTGCTTTGTACGCGTATAGAGAAATTGCATGTATTCTGCACCCAATTCAATGCAACTTATTCATTGAGTTTTGGATATTTTGTCAAATGTATTCCTATATATATATTCGACTCAAGTCTGGAGATCTATCTACTTGAACTAATACCCAATCCTCTGCTAATTAAAGCGTTTAAGCATCAAATACTGTGAAATGGCCCGTAGTTACACCGGATCTGTTACCACAAAGGCACATTAACCGCCATCTGTGTACTGTGATAAAGTACATTTCAATCATGACTCCAAATAACGCCCATAAATTAAAGGCCTATCATCCATTTCGTCAATTTTTATCTTTTCTGAACAACTGTCAATCCAGTTATATATATGGACACGGAGCTCGCATAAATCACGTTTAGAATAGTGCTTCTAAAACGTCCACAAGCAACAGGTGCGCCATGGGGTCAGATGTCAATTGGGTCAACAGCAGGTACATTACACAGGTCAAGGGTCAAGGTTCCAAAAAGGCCATAAGCGCGCTTGAATGGTTTTATATGGTCGACCACAAAATGCACACGCCACTGTCCATCCCTTTCCGTCACACAGCCAACAACAAGATAATCACCATTCTCATCATTACCAAACGGTGTCCATTCACCGAGAGATTCATTTAACTCCACATTGTCAAGATAATGTCTTCATTGCAATGGCGGTGTCCCAAGCGGATGAAAAAACGCCGAACGCTGCGAGAAAGAAATAAGACTGGAAAAAGGCAACGATAAAAGTGGTTGACGGGATAATAAGGTGTTAAAGATGTCGGGGTCAAGGGTAAATGGACCGTTAAAAATTATTTAGTGGTCGGCGGAGAGAGAGAGAGAGAGAGAGAGAGCGGCAATGGGATTATCAGAACGTGTGGTCGGTGTGGGGAAGGTAGCGCCCGGATAAAAACAAGCGCCCGGCTATCGGTACCGTTTGGGTATACTACTTACATAGCGTGCGGGCGGGGTGGGGTAGGCAAGCCGGCTACCACGGCCATATGACTGGTGGTCCAGCATAACCAATGGGCACAGATATATATATAGCTCTATATACGCTGCTTTGCATAGGTTTCTTTTCAATTGATGTTCATATAGATCTATTATATAATTATATACTTTACAAATATATCTTTATTTGTATAGCGTATAAAACAAAAATAGAGTGATTTCATCTAATACTCGAAAGGGTTGGTGCCTATATGCAGGTAGGAACATTTAACAGGGTTTTCTGTGTCTCTTTTCTAGCTATTGTAATACATCATTTCAGGGGGAGCATACAGTTTTTAAAACCGGAAAAAATATTTTGCCTCTATGCCCTGAGTAATAGGTAATTAATTAATTAATGTCTGTATGTCTGACAGTGCAACCTGACATAATACTAACTCGTGAGCATATAGGTATATACATTTATTGTCTGTATTTTCTAAGGATAAAAGGACTTATTTGATGGTTATTTTTCAACAGATGTCGTTGCAAAATGTGCTGCATCGACTCAAGGCGTAAGTCTGCGCATGCCACGTGACAGGTCCGTGGACAGGCCACTTAGACTAGATCGACGCTTTGGTAAAAATTATGAAAGGTCAATTATGGCCGTCTTTGAAATGTTCTCTGGGAAACCCTGTCCTTTTCGGTTGGCAAAAAATACCAAGTGTCAACTCATGCATTATACAAACTAAGCACCATCAACTTGGCACATGACAATAATATGCTCTTCTTTTACTAGGATCCCCTGCAGATCCATTCTCTTCACGCTATTGCGCAAGCTGCGAATCAACGGTTTTTAGAACAGAGCTGATAATAAAACCATTTTTACAAAGACTGTGAAGCCCTGGCATGGACAGGGGAAAGGCAGTGTTGGGGAGGGAATTAATAACCTGCATGGCAATTAGGTCTGTATGGATTTTTGTGATAATACACCGTGAAGATCAGTCGGCATGCATGCGTGCTCATCTTCTCCCTACCCTAGACTACCACCCATAGATTTATACAGGTACTACTTGTCTCTGATGCCCGTGACAGAATGGGTGGTATGGATGAAATCTGCATCCCTGTACAAAGAATCCCTGATTGTTAACGTGCAGTTCTTGGTAGCGTGCCTAGGAAAGGATCTATTGACTTTCAATAATTATAACAGCCATTCCCTTTAACAGTTTACATCTATACCAATACACATAAATGTACCTTCAATTGCACCAACACTATTTCAGATATTATACTGTTTACGCTTCATATGATTCACACACGTTATATGCATAGCCTCAATCACATGAGATTACAAAAGGACTGACAAATTGCCATACTATATATATACATGTGTTTCAAATTCATTAGAATATTCAACCCAAGAAGATTGTGTAGGATTATAAAGCTTCACTTGATTGCACGTACCATTTTAGGTTTACACGTTGGCACCCATAACGTCCTATGATCAGTCACTGTAGTCCCGGACCTTCTACACAGTACGTTTAAAGGGTCATGATTTATTAAGAGTTTGGCCCCATCCCACCTTAATCCAAACTGTTGGAGAGATAAGACTGCCGTTATAAACATAATATATTATATTATGACATCTGTGTGTATACATACATGTGCAATCATTAATTCATTATCTACGCTTAAAAAATGTCCAATGTTTTATTCATACTGTATGTATTATGTTTAACCATATGAAAAATGTGGGAGTAAAACCCTTTTTGATATTAGTATTCTTGGAAAGAGTCTTAGGAGAAACTGTGTCTTAAGTATTTATGTAAACACTTTGCAATGTTCAGCAACCCAAGTTAAGGACATTTACATTGTCTTTCTTATGCAGGATTTGCATGCAAACAGTTTTAGTCCTCATATAAGTGTGGGGAAAGCAGAATATCGAATGCAGGGTACAACTTTTTTAATTTTCATGAACTTTTCTACAGGGATAATTGCTCCCACTAAAAGCATGCTCTTGACAATACCCTAAGGGATGCATACAAAGATATTCATACAGGAATAGGCTACGGATAGGTAGACCACATCTTGGTACCCAGAATCCTGTCAAGTGAAACTTTTTATAATTTGACACCCCGAGGCATTCCTAACTGTGGCTTATTTCATTAGGAAACGGGTAATATCTTATATAAACAACATTTGTAAATAGAGGGGTGTCAGGAGGAAAGGGTTTCCATTGTTAATATAATGTGGTTTTCTATTGATTTTAGTAACAGATCCACTCGCGAGGAAGCTCTCATCACATGATATTGCAACGTTTGTCCGTGAACAAATTAATCATTTGATGTACTAATGAGGTGATTAGCTATAGGTATATTACTATTATGTCATGGTATGATGTTTATTAATGTGATGATTTTGTGATTTGGTTTAATTTCCATGCTTAGATTCCCTCATTATAATGGATTCGAGATTCATTCCACCTGTGTTAGAATCCCTGTTGATAGTAATCCCCGCATCATCCGTTGTTTCAATATTTGTCGTGTTTCTGCACAATCTCCTCTGAACCAATTTAATTCTATAACGGCCTTGCTTCACTCAGTATGAGTGAGCACCAGTACATGAAACATGTACTCGTTATCACCCCAATGGCAGGCCCACCTCACCCATCTCTGATCATTTGCCATGACTCTCTCCAAACCCCTGGAGTGCGAGCCAACCATCTCCAATTGGTAAAAGGGTAAGCATTGATGGCATCATGACACAGGGGTCTGGTTAACAGGCTGAAAAGGAGCAAAAAATCACTGGGCACCCCTTATAGCGTGGTATCACCCCTGGCTCCCATCCATCCACTATCCACGTTGCTTCCTCAGCAAGCCCTTCAGTAAAGGCAGTAGATAGCTCCCCAAGCCCCTGACAAGATGGCATAGGCCTCTGAAGTGTGCTTCGGGAGCAAAAATAAGCCTAGCTTTATGCGTCATCTGATCCTCAAGCTTGCAACTGGCGCTTCTTGCCAGGAACACGCACCGTGTCCCTTTTTTACACATCGCGCGCCTGTCTCTGTCACGGACGCGCGGTTTCAAAGGCAGAACAAAATGGTGGAGACATGGGGAGCCTACCTTCTCTCGATCTATTTAAAAGCCCGCGGGGTTTTGAAACCCTCGCCAGCTTTGATATTTGAATCTAATTTTGAAAAGCCCCCTCGAACAAACCTAAAGTATAATGAATGCACAGTCGAAATCTTATACTTTTTGTTTCTATATCGAAGTATGGAAAAGGTTGTTTTCCAAAAAGAAATTATGTAGATCAGTAGAAATTTGCCGACTCAGAGGGGGAGCTATCCTTCAAAATAGCTTCGGGAAAGTCAATTAGGTTATTCCTTTCTTTTGACAAGAATAACAACTTCTGTTTTGCAATTACATGGTTGTTTTGTCACGGAAATTGTGATTGGAACTAATCATGTTTCCCGTAGCTTTCGACGCTGGTCTAAGGATAGTACTTTAATTATTAGGGTAGATGAACTATAACAGCAAATACTAAAAAAACACTAGTCAGTTAGGTACTGATATTATACATGGTGGGTTCATTAATAAGTATTGGTAACTTGCTGCATATAATAACGCACCCAATAGGTGGGAATGTAGCAGTATGTTAGTATGATGCAAAAGTTCCTTATTCCGATTTCTGAGAATGAATACAGACCTACATATATAAGCACATACTATTGCTTGCAAAGCTTCAACATGAATATATATCGCCACAACAGCTTTTTTGAATCTAAGAAATAAGAACTAAAAAATAAGGCATGTCCCCTAGGATCCAAAACCATGAACAGCAACTTCTGCAAATATATGATACAAAAGAGTGATCGACCAAATAGGGAGACAGGTGGCATTGACAACCACCCTAAGAGGTAGCGGACCCCTGGATAAGGGGATGAGGGTGGGATACGCATAAGTACCACGCCTATCCGTGCTCATGCGGTGGCGCTGGGTGGGGTATAGGAGAAAGCCTGACAGAAAGTGAAGAGGCCTTAAACGAGTTACTTGTCTCGGTGGGGAAAATGAGTTGCTCTTGGAGTGATTATGATAGATAATGAGCACACATACGATAATTCCGTGTCAAAATAGCTCATGTTTCCCCCATTTACTTCCACATGTCATGACAGACTCTCAACCCATTGGTATTCTTAAGGGACTCAGAGAATCACCATGAATTATTTTTTTCTTTCTCCGGCGTTCATTGCTCGTCCCTCCGAGGAGAATATGTGTTGTATGTGTTCGTTGTTTCAACTTTATATGTTCGTTGTTCAGGGTGATCCTACATCAGTATAATAAACATAAATCCCCAACAATCTTAGTACAACATATGAATATTTGGCCTACCTGTTTTCCATGGCAAGATGCGTGAAAGAAAAGAAAGAGAAAATGATGATAAATAACAATGTTGGCAATGAATATCCGTTGTATAAACAAATCTTCAACTTTGTATGAACATGGAAAAAGCTTGAAATACAGGTATATCTATATAATAAAATGCTCATACGGTTCGACTTTCCAACATGGCCACGATATATCATATTAAAGGCTTTTATATATAAGTAATATAAACTAAATGCAAAATATTCATATATAAACACGAATTACGTCACTGGCAAGTGTCATTCAGAGAAAGCAATATCTTTACAAGGAGAAAACTGTTTGAACAGGCGCATAAGTTACGTCAAAAGAGGAATTCCTTTATTTTGATACCTCTGAACCTTATCATTATATATACGCCTCGGATGAAACAGTGAAGGAGGCCATACATAAGACCAACCCAATAGAGGGATCAAGACCATAGTACTTGATGAAACAAGGCACTTCATACATCATTACAATCATAATGAAGCAATGTAAATGGGGGAACAACAATTTATATCATTATCAAATGGAGTGCAAGATTCTACGACGCAGATCAAGCACAAACGAAGATCAGATCCTGAATCAACACCTTTGTCTCCAGTTGAAGACAAAAGACTTCAATTCTTTCTGCTTTTCCTTCGCGTCTCTATTTCTCAGCGATTAGCTGAGCCCCAATCTCTTTTGCCCTTGAAGTGTAAAAGATCTAAGCAAACAATTAATGATCCCTTTATACACTAACCTAAGGGTTGTCTTTCTAAGTTGATACCATTTAAACTCGGTCTTTAAAGGGTGCAACAAGCATAGATGCAACTCCTCTTTTGATGCATCAAATGCAAGGAAAAGTTCTGCAACACGCTTAAACTACATAGGAAATATTACACTTTATTCTATATGTAATAGATAAATATAATATCCCACCACTTTCTTCAACTATATGAACATTTCCTTTTGAATATCCCATTAAACAATTCAAACTCGTATAATTGAAGCACACTCTTGTCCTATTCGCACCTCTTTTTGATTTTCATGTTTACAAAACTACGATCTAGAGACATTCTGGAAATGGAATCATCACTTAAACATAAGTGTCCTTTGTTTACGTTTCAGGGTTTAGAGTCTCTTCATTTGTCTAATGATACTGAACATTCAATTAACATATTCCACTCATTACCACATTGACATAAGCCTCTGACTAAGAAGTGGCTTGTTTTTGCTCTGGGGGCGTGTCATTATTGGTACTTAATCAAGTCTATTGTATGAGTAGTATGTACAAACAGGTCGAGGTCCTTTTAAGTACTCGGTCCTAGTAAATATCTAGGGTACAACATAATAACCAGTGTATGAAGTACCATGTGTCTTGAAATGATTTTTTTTAAACGATCAATACAAATTTTAACTGGGCGTGGTGGTGGTATAAGAAAACCCTGTATAGATATCGTAAGGATTCTAATAATGATTTTGCCTCTTACACTCGTTACCCTGACGTTAATGGTACTTTATTCTACACATAGATATGCATTATCATTATCTTTTAAAAGACAATATATATAATTGTAGTGGCTGTTTATTTAACCGGATGACAAGTGGCTATGAAACATGAAATAATAGCACAAACCCCGGTTCTACAGGTCCACGCCAGCCAAGTTCTCTTTATTTCTTACACAATTTACCGTGGTTGGATCTCTAGTAGAGACTTGATTATACGGTTAAATAAGCAGACACTACATAATGATATATTAGTTGATGCCCCCACAAAGATTAAAATAAATAAAGTGACATAAGTTTTGTATAACCTGAAATATTTCACCTATATAGGACTGTTGAAGAAATGTAACACATGTGAGTCAAATGGTGAGGTTATTTTTAGTGTGTCTTTTGTATCGTATCTTTTATGTTATCTTCGTAAGGTTAATATATTCTATCACTCAAATGGCATAAACCCGAGAAATTTCTTATTATTATTCTGATGTCTCGGTAACATACATTTCGGTAGTATAATATTCCATATTTGTTATGTTAAATAGCATGGCCCAGATCTATAAAGACTAATGTTGTTATTATTATCTTTTGTTTCATTAATTTAACTAGTCACAGCCTAGACTGAGAACAATGCACATTGCATAATGTCTTTGCTGAAATATAAACCTTTGAATACATGATATATTTCATTTTTCCTTTTGTTTTACCAATCTTTGTTGCGTATACATCAGTAGTGCTGGTGGAGCAATCTCCTGATATCGACAGGACTTATAATGAATATCAATCGTCACTGCTTGTTGCACCACCCCCCAACCGCTCCCATGCTTTGACATGTTGCATGGATATTACATCCTGTGCACACGCTTATCTTTCCCAAGAACATGCCATTAAATTCATGTTTCCAAGGCTCAGATTCAAGATAAGGACAGAACTATTTTGATGTATGGGTCTTATGTTGATGCCAAGAAGGTGTCGTAGACTGATAGGAATTAACACCTCCACAGCCTTGAAACCATTGATAACATCTTCACCTTATCTTTTAAGCATCATATTTCTAGCTGATTTTTCCCCGTCCGCCCCATGGGCTGAAATATAATTAGGGTTCTATAGGGTTGGAATGCTCTGTAAGTTACTGTAAATACTGTAAATTTGTTGCACATATTTTTGGGAAATTATATTTGCAATCAATTATACAAAGCTGGCGAAACAGTGAAGCGAAACTGGCTCAGTGACATCGTCATATATATGTAATATGTTATCAGTAATAATATATCTTATTGAACATTGTAGGACATTATTTTACGTGCTTCATCATCTTCAGAAATATATATGAATTTTCTTATATGAGAATATTTATATATATATTCCTGAATATGTGGCCATTCCATTCTCAGATTTCACATCATAATATTTCAACTTGTTTATGAATAGAGTGCCTCACATTCATACATTTTTTTCATACATTTATTAGGAGACCTGGACTTGTAAAAGTAATTATCTAATTTTTTAAAGATGGAAAAGTGATAAGATATGACATGGATATATTGGATTTCATAGACATGAGGATAGACAACAAACAGAGGCAGATAGCTTAATAAGAGGGGGAGGGAGATGGGGCGTTGGGAACCCGTTAGTAACGCTTCAACAGGCGATGCTCTTTCCCAGGGTTCTCCCGCAGGAAACGCAGTATGCGCATGCTCCGTAGCAATATAGCGTGTCAAAATGTATGGCCTTTTCCCAGGGCTAAAACACACACTGCATGATGAAGATATTGTCTCTTTTTTTAACCAAAACTTAATTGCAAAATGTATCATTCTGCCTCGACTTTTTATACTTTCTGCCGTGCTGTGACAAGCCTGATTTGTAATGTTCCATAAAAGCTTCCAACCTTACACTACCATCTCCAACCCCGACCTTCCATTTTGCATTTTAATAGACGTTTGTCTTCTTCCTTGCGTAGCCACATCACGAATGAAATCAATTCTTTTCTGCTCTGTTTTCATGGTTTTGGTTTAAATGTGAATACAGCGCCGATGGAGATGGAAGGAAGGCTGACTAGAATCCCCTTGCTAGGTTATGCCATGCAGTTACCATGGTAACCACACCTGCAAAAGATTTTATAATTCTCTAATTGCTCACTTCATAACTGCCATATTGGTTTCTCTTAAAAGCCCTCGGCGCTCTGATCATCATTTTATCCTCGTCCAAACTCGCTATGCCAGCTTTTAGGCATGTTTTAACTAATAGTATGCCTGTATTTTCTTTGATGCAAAATCATCATATATCAGGCAGTATATAGGACCATATCGATGAGCTCTTAAAGGTAAGATCTTCTATGGCTATGGAATCTACTGTTTCTCATTCCCATTCCCTCTTCACATGGTCTGCTGTATGACAAGGTTATCCATCGATATTCACCGAGGACTTTTTTCTGGCAAATGCAGCCGAGAGTGAGAGATGAATGATTGTGAGTGAGGGTGTGTTATGAGAGTGTGTGTCTGAAAGAAAGGGGTAGGTACGGGCGTGTAGGTTGAGAATAAGCACCATGGAAGAGATGGAACCAAAGAATTCCAATGTAAATTGAAATAATTATCTCCGAGTGAAAATAAGACTTAGCTGCCAACGGCGGGGTAGGCGATCGGCAGTGGATTTCAACCACAAGCCTTGAAAGAAGAAGGTTTCTTTTCACAAAGTAACTCAAACAATGGCTTCAGCTAGTCATTCTTGAATTGAAAAGGAAGCGTGCTCGTCCCAAGAAGAAAAAAAACAGCGCAAGTTCGAGCGACCTAATTAGTTGCTAGAGGGAACAAAAGAACGCGGCGCCGATCTTTTGGAACCGCTGCAATTTTCGCGCCTTTTCTACGATCTTAGCTTCAATGTCGTCTGCTAATGATTGGAGCGAGTGAAGTGAAGCGGGGACGTTGGGTTGCCGTGGAAACAAGGCTTCTGATGTACACAAGGGGTGTAAAAACTTGAATCAGGTGTCAAAGGGTGTAACCTAAAACCCTGGAAGATTCAAACAGCAAAGTTTGAGAGCAAGGGATCCACGGAGAACAAATTGTCGACCTCCAACGAGTGAAAAATCAATGATCTTTTGAGTACATCAATTCTTTTCTAGAACAAACGTGGTTAGCAAAAGAACACTGGTCCAAACTAAGAATTAGCCCTGGTATTTTTCAACCTCCGTTTAGCACTTAGTCATCGCTTGCACAAAAAAAGCTGTAATTCGTGCATTCCGTGTTAGAGTTTAGCTCTTCCCCAGATTCGAGCGGAGGCAACTATACACTACAAACTTCCGCCTAGTTCAACGCCATTGCAAAAGCCTTGCTAGCTAAGGAATTAATTCTTGAAAGCTGTCAAACATCTTAAGAAACATCTATTTATATGACTGTTACAATTCAGAATTTGCCTTGCTATTAATTTGGGCTAAATGCATATAAATATGTTTTGATTTGATTAAAACATTTTATTCAGAGCTATTACCTGAAATAACGACGCTGCTCTGATATAATATATTATATATGATAACATGTCCAGTCCAGATATATGACTGCATGGGGAAAACATGAGATCATTTTTGTCACATATAAAAGCCCATTGCTAATTCAGAACATGATTTGCATTTCGATAAAGGCAATTGTTCATCGCAAGGATTCATTTCAGGTAGCCAGCTTTGTGTTCCTGATATAGCATGATGTGCTTTAGGGCTAGATTTAGGATGGTTTCTTCCAGTACAATGCTACGATTTGTCTTTCAAGAACAAAGACAATGGAAGCAATTTCCCTTTCAATCCGTGGTGGAAGAAGAAGATATGGTACCCCTGGTTGTTCTGAATACGTGAAGTAATAGCACATTGGGAGAATCACCCTCCCCCTCCTCGCACTACCCCCCCCCCCCTCCAGCACGTCACCCCCTCCCCTAGCCCCCAACCCCACCTCATTTTCCTCAGCATCACAATATTTTGCCTCAAACAACCCACCCTTAATACATGCCCTCCCTCCCTATTCGCACCCACAGTTGTCTTTTCTCCGGCTCCGTACAGACGTTTCTTACCTGTTATCTCTTAGAAATCCATTTTTGGAAGTGATTTTTGATATTCAGTATTTTTAAGTTATGTTTTCAATCCTATTGTATTTACTACATCTGAGATGACAATAAATATGTCCAGAAACTATCTCGCTGTTCAAAGAGACGAAGAAAATACTCAAGATACCGTTAATGACTCAGGTGTTTTCTTTTGATGTATAAAGCATTTGTTTTGGTTTTTATACTTCAATATATTGTTGAGGGTTGCAACGTTGAAATCTACAATCGATATATGAAATTCTATCTCTCCTACCGAGTGCTCTGCATTTTAAAAATCTTTTAATGCATCGTATGGATATTTTCTTCTTTTACAAAAACTTAATACTCCATAGAATATCGATACTAGGGGTTATTCCAAATAAGAGATATCGCATCCAATGAGCTCCAATATGATCTGTTATACGAACTGTACTTTACATTAATTTAGATTAAAAAAAACCCAACATATCTAAATAGAATTTGTTCGTCTCAACAAGCTGCATTTGTCAAGAGAATGTACAATTTATAGGGGAAACTCCTATGTAAATATCTCACACAAAACGCGATGTCACTAGAAAAAGCAAAGTAGATTTTAATGGTTCATTCTGTGTCAATAAAGGATAAACCTCATTTCTAAATACAAATTCAAGTATTGTGTATTGTATATAAAGGGGGTATATTTGGTTTTGACCTAGGATGTAACCACAATCATTACAATAAATGTGGGCTAATATCCTTCTCCTGTAATGGAATGATCCCACAACTCTAAATTGAAAACTCGTGCTCGATGTGAAGAATACCAGCAAAAGTTTCCCTGACAGCTCATAATAATAGATAGTTTATATCAATACTCATGTCCAAGTGCAATTAAACATGGATTTCTTTATTTATCGAATGTAATTCCTACATGCCGACGTGGTCTCGAGTCCCACACACTATTGGCGAATAAAAAATATCAGGGCCTGCTCCGTCAGAGTGCTTTTCTCTTCCATCCTTTGTCATATTAGTCCATTGCATGTGCAGTTGGAATATTTGAAAATTCAAATAAAAATACTTGCCTGTATTGTATTGCGCCTCTCTCCCACTCTCCCTCCTCCTCCCCCTCTCTTTGCATACAACCCCTTCCATCTGAGGTGGGGGGAGGGGAGGAGGGAGAATAAGGTTTGTGTAGTATTCGTGACAACCTACGTTTAGGCCCTAAGTTGAAATACCATTACCAGAGAAGTTCTACTTTTTGCTTTGACGATATTCAACAATCCTCAGCACTATGTTTTTACCTATCGTTTGCATGAAATAGGATTTTAACAATGGGTAATGTTAATAGAAATACCTAGACAGAATGCGCGGCTGATCTCCTGAAACTAGAATAACCTCCATGCAAATTTAAACAGCACATGGATGATGAAGTATATACACACTTTTAACTGACAATTTATCCGTCAATTAAAATGAGGCGTTATAAAAGGCTAGCATTAAATGGCATACACACTAACACTCCCTTTGAAACGTTGCATAATTATCTATCTGCTGATTCGTAGTTTGAAAGCACAACAAATAACATGTGCATTTAGGAATGGATATTCTGCCCATATCCATTCACAATTAAGTGAACAATCACCTAGTTTTTTCAATGGGACTTCATCTCATGATAAGTTTATGGAGCGCCCAATGGAGTTGTCCTGGTTTCTGGTCAAATCCTTTGATAGAGTATAGCATGCTTTTACAGTGTAAAATAAACTAAATAGTATTAAATGTTTATTCCCAATATAATGCATAAGATATATAATATATATGATACATTATGCCGCACCGTATCACTTCCATTGATACATAAATAATGTTAGGTTGAACCACTCATCTGCACCTCCTATCCAAGAGAAAGTAAAGCAGTTCGAACTAGTTCATGAATGTATTTCAATTTTGGCTTAGAACAGAATAGATATATGGTTTACATATTCGGGTAATTAAAATGGGTGACATCAGTAAGAAATACGTGTTAATTTCGGTTAGCAGAGGTATAAACAAAGGTTTATGGGAAACTGGGTTGAAGACTGCCGCTGTAAGTTCGCAATCGGCCATGGATGGATTCTAGTACCATTATATACAACATGTTAATTTATTCAAGGATAACTAACATTTAAACCCCTGGAAAGGTCATTGGCAGAAATGTATGCATCATTCAGGTGTCACAAAATAAAGCACAGCTCAATGAATGGAGGTATTGTATTCGCATTTAGCAAGGACAAGCATCGATAAAACTGGAGTCCAGAGAATTGCCTGAAAGCGTCAATGCTCCGAAGGATCTAGACGTTCTGGGAAATTAAAGCACCCAATGCATTGTCTGACTAAAATTATTGATAGAAATAATAATGAGATTTCTTTGAGGAAGCAATATTTTTGCGAATGGCCTTCTCTGGTGCATTTTGTCTACGTCAGGCAGCAATCAATTCCCATCGATCCAGGGAAAAATTGAAGTTTTCTGTTGCGTTAGAAAGACGGAAATAATCAAAAATTGAATGCACAATCTATCAAGTATTCAAAAGATATTGCGATATTGGTTCCCAGTATGGAATATTAAAATTTCATACGGGACTTCAGATATAACGGAGATTTCTGAATACACTCGACAAAAACAATAATGGAATTTGAATTTGAATTCTATGAAAACTTATTAAGCCCCCAGCGTGGTTCACCATTAAAATGACACAGACGGTTCCCAGGTCTATACTCTATTTAATTACATTCTGTAAGGCGAATTTGGGGAGGGTATTTTTCTACACAGGCGAGGGAACATTTTCCCCTAATGTCTTCTTCTCCCCTCAGCATCTTTGTAGTGAGACCCACTGGCATCGAACTGCCCCCTCGTGAGACTTTTCAACAGTGCAGTGAAACATTTTATGTTACTGCTTCATTTGGCAAGTCTTCCTTCATACTTAGATCAATGCCTTATTGTGTGAGGTAAGCTTCTCTACTCTATCCAGCGTATTCCTAGCTTTTCGAATAATTTGAGGCACTGTACACATAGGGGTTCGGGGTCGCGCTTGCCTTTACAGAACTAAACTGAACTTCCTATATACCATCAAGAAGATAAGTCAAGGAACCAACTGGTATTGTCATAAGCCACTCTATGTTGGACCAAACCATTTATTATTGAGATTGACGTACTGTGTGATACTAAAAAGAATAATGAACCCCATTTACTGTATCGTCACGATAATAATTTCTTATCTGGATTTTTTTAAGACATTTCATTTGCGCAACTATTTCGAGACCGATATCCTCATATACACAAAACAAGAATATTATGATTCAACACTAAATAAGAATACATCTGAGGTATGGTGGTAGTTACTCACCATAATGCCATTTTCCAGAATATCAATGTTCCTGTATACATGCATATTATATTATTATACATTTATAAATTATATGATATATTATATACAAGTATAATAGAGAAATAGAGACTAGAGCAACACTTGCAACTTTTAAGGACTTTTTATTAGCATATCAATCACGAAAATTGGGAAAATATTTTAGAAGGTGTATTATATTTTAAGAGCTTTAAACTCATTTCTGGTAACAGGTGGACTATAGCCATGAAAATGCAATAATTCTTCCGATACTCAGCATTGCACTCATGTGTTTGCAAGACGCTTTTTGTTGATGTCTAAACAAAGCGTGCCCATTCTAGCCCGAATTCAGTGCGGTCATTATGTTTCAATGATCCAGCATTTTGCAGGTGGTAGATCCGTAATAGATAGGTGCATTGAAGTGGAAATAAACGTGAAAATTTAAGTGTAATTTGGAGTCTGGTATCCACATACAAACGCAATATAGGGGTGAACTCTAATGGTAACATTTGTGCAGCGATATGAGATAATTATTGTTATCTTTTTAGAAAACAAATGATAGGGATGAGGCAAATAGTGCTTATAAATTCATTATTTTTATTCACGAGAGCGTTTAGAACCAGCATATTAAGGAACCAATCATGTGTAGGTGGACATTTTAGAATATGTATATATAAATACAAGCTAACTAAAGAGTTGGCTAAAGGAGCTTCAACTCATATTTTTCTGCAATACATCGCCAAGAGCCATACAATCTCCATGAAGTGAAGGATCTACTCGTGTTGTAATCTTGCCTATATGAAATAAATGATATGTTGCTGTTCTAAGTGTTTCTACTCCTATTTTAAACGGATTTCGGGGAGAAAATACGAGCGATAATAAGAGATAATCAGAGCTACATTGGGCGCATTATCTTCCATATTACATTCTGACGTAACTCGCGGATGGCGTGCCCCCCCCCCCCCCCCCCGCTCTGCCCCCCCCCCTTGCTCCCCCCGGTCTCCTGCACCCCTACCCTGTCCCCCGCCCCAGCCCCCATACACATAGATATACATAGATAAGATGAAATATGATGTGAGATCAATTTATGCGTTCTACTATTATACAAAATTATAATTCTTAATTTTGCACCTCAGCATACAAATTAAAAAGGGAAGGATCAGCAGGCGTAGCGCTGATTAGAACCGCATCCCGAGGAATAAAACCGTGAAATGTCCAGAGGGAAAATCAAACTGACTTATGTGCATAATAGGGGAACACTGACGATGTTACCACTGATTAATTCCACCTGTCAGGAAAGTTGATTCATGCACTTTTTCTTCAATTGTGCTATATCATTGCGCACAAAAAGATATCATATAATTGATATAGCATATCTATGCAAATAACCTTATCAATACAAATGTATGTGCAGATCACCATATTCTGGAGTACAGGATTCACTGTATGGAAGCAACATGTATAACTGTGTATGTAACATATATTTGGTGTAAACATGATCTTTCTTGATTAACCAATTGTTAGATACTTTGAAAATACATTTGAAGTTCGAAGAATTGAAAAACAGATACACTGAAAGATGCTGAACATAATGATTTTTAAGGCTATTCCGAATCCCTTCCTTTTTTGGGAAATGTATTTAAACGGTTTCCTTCACTGACTGCGAATGAACTGGATCCATCTAGGTATTGGTATTATATGTATCTAGGTACTGATATGCATCTAGATACTGATACATATGCATAGGTACTGATATCTCGTATTAAATATCGTGGGTGGCTTATATAACTTTCATATTAAGCATCAGCAGCACCTGAGTCGATAATGAGGGGAAACATATTCGACTATATTGGGTTTTTTTGTGTGGATATAGTTCATCTAATGGTGAGGTTCATGACACTAATCCATCAGAATACTGACCCACTAGACAGGTAGATACTTGCTCCAGTACATCATTCGCCACAAATAGCACGAATAAGCGATGGAGTTTGAAGGATGATACCTCCCTTTGTGAATAGTTGAAGCAACCTTCAGTGCTTTGTATCAGCCGCGTCTCCTTTTCATCCACATAATAAAAGATTGAGGGTATAACTCACGATGTATTGTTGTAATCACGAAAATATTAAAATCCGAATACTATTTATTAAATCATCACGTAATTAATTCCACTGTATATATTTTTACATCTCAGCCCAAGGTCATTCAAAATTGTTATTGACAGTTGCCAACTTTGGTGCACCTTATGCTGATGTTTAATTTGGACATCTTCTAACTAGGAGCACCAGGTCATTGATGCCATGCCCTGTACATACTGGGACCGTGTTTTGCTTGTCGTGGGTCTCTCTTGGAGCACTTTATAGCCTGGAGGCATTGGGTGAACAACGGTGGTGCAGAGAACGATTCTTTCAAATCAACACTCATTTTTGACTCGTTACTTGAGAATATAACCTGAAGATGACCACGGATCTTTGTTTAGTTTAACAAAGAATTAACCGACTATTGCTAGTAGTGTATGTTGTGTGAATAAATTATAGTTTGTCTCAATTGTCTACATGAACACCATGTGCATGTATACAAAGGTACACAATACAGACTTATGTTTCATATATATGATACACCCACGTATATAAATGATTACAGTTTTCTCCCTAGCTATTGTGGGCAAGTTGAATTTATTTAAATCATAAATTTCATAACGATGAGGCACTTGACCCCCTTGTGTCCTACCTCCATTGCGAATCAGATGTTACACTTTATGGCCTTGGCATCAAAACGCTTGTCACTAGAGACAGCCTAAAGAATGTGATTGATGGTCTATTTTCTGGAAAAAAACTGGCTCCAACTCAAAACTCGGAGTCTAAAGGTTAATGGGGCCAGTATATTATGTCAAGGAACGTTCCATAGTTTAATAAAATAAATGAGAATTAATATATCTTCCATCTGACAAACATGTACAGTCGAACGCTGATTCATGTATGCTGTATAGAAGCAAAATGATATAGTGATGTTGAATTCGAAATAGAAAATGTTCAATAAATAACTTCACAATTAACTAATAAATCATTATCATATCCTCCATGTATTTTAGCACCTTTAAATATGCATGGATTCCATTAAGGGAAATTGGATATTTATGGTGAATGATATACACATTTATGTATTTACATAGCTATAGCTGATTTATACGCCATTTTGGTACGCATATATTATTGATTTTCTGTACCATGATAAATTATATCCCATATTGTGCCTTTCACATTCTGTTATCACCTCCCGAATCATGCACACATTTGATATTTGCTTTCATATTAACTCACGTATTGTATTTTTTTGCTTATACATTCTCTTCTGCTTTATCTCGGACAAAGAATATCATATTTTGTATCCGCACGACAACACATTCACATACCTACTTAACCAGAATGAAGTTACAAATTTAATTATATCAGAGTGAGAAAAACATCTCTATGAAAGTAAGGTAACGCCCCTGGTCTACTACAAATAAAATAACATGCAAAGTGATAGTGTCCCCGCAATGGAGTATCGATGCACAATTAATTCCCACGACGAATGATCACCCACGGACTCGGTTTCATCTACTAATTGTTATTCAACTTACCATTTGGGCGGCAAATCTCAGTGGTTGAAAATCTGTTTGTTTCTAGGGACAATGTGAAATAAGGAGACGGAGACTGTGACAATGGTGGATGAGGGGGTTATCCAGTGTTTGGGGGCGGGGATGGGGGTCTATATGAGGCTATATGGTACCAAAAGACAATGACTGGTTAGGTCACTGATACTCCCCCTCCCCACATTATTCACTGTGTAATGCGATAGGACAGCCATTGATTGGAATAATGGAGTCAGGCAGATCCTTATTAATAATCATTTATACATCACGATATGTATTAAGAGCACACATGAGAAAAACCCACATTTTTCATGAATACACAGTTTACACAAATAGTTAATGTTTAAATAAAACTTAGCCGTAGATGAATAAGGACCATTGTCGTGAAATGTAAATAATGTGTATGTACATACATCATAATTGTAGTCAATATTTAAGGGGTACAACGAAAATTACTTGTAAAATCCCCGAATAAAGAAAATTGTTTAAAAAAGAGAACCAAACCATGTTTTCATCATGATCAAAGATCAAAAATGGCATTGCATGGGGGTTAACCTTTATATTATAACTTACAAGCATGCACAAACACAAACTCACATGTGAATGTACATCAATAGTCATTAATTGCGAGAGGAAATGGAATGAATCACGATTCTCTTACCGAACTATGGCGTTCTCTTAATATTTACCACTCGAATAACACTAAAGAAAAGGGTCATTCAATTTACTTGTATATTCAATAATGATTCTTTAATTACTAGGAGAAGAACCCATATAGATTTTTATGTCACCAAAAGCAAGTTCAAAATGCAAATTACAGTCAAAATGCCTCCTCAATAGAATTATGAGTTGAATAAAATACAGAGCTTCAGGCTTGAATTTCAGTTTTTTCCAGTGGTTTTGTTCTCACTCCCGCCGTACTGCGGCCTCTGAGCCGTTTACGACATGTCACGAAATGCATTGTAAGTTCTTCATATAATTTAGTCCTATTTGTCAGTTTTCGCCTGAGAGAGGACTGCCCCAGTCATAGGGCATGTCCCGGTGGATTAGGTTACATGTCTTTAATGATATACGGCGTTGGGCTCCGGGATGATTTAATTACCGCTGAGATTGCATCGTGTAAGGGAGCCCAGACTGGGGAGAGGGCAGAATTATGATCCAATTTTGGGATCAACAAGTTCACAAGTAGAAACTTAGAACTATAATAAACTTTACTGTGCTGCTTTTCCCAAAACCTTAGTCACGTTTGATTATGTATTATTTAGTAATGCTGTCAAAGGGTATAAGGGGATTTTAATTTGAGGAGGCCATTAAAAATATCTACTGGCCCAATGCACAACTTCTGCAGGGGAAGTTCGTAATACATAATGCAAGTGGCTAGGATGCTTCAGTTCCTAATCACCGCCATCTAAATAATCATATTTAAAAGCAAAGTCACGTTTCCATCGAGTCAAAATGCGGACTAATCTAGGTCCGAACAAAATAATGTTCCTATAGGCAACACGTAGATTTAATTCACTGAAATTAGTATGTTGTCTCAATGCCGAAGCGGCCGAATGGAAATATGATGCTAACTCTCCTATCTGCGATTCACCTTCATTCTTCCGCTCTTTTGTTGTACCTTTTGTGTTGCTATTCTCTGCGGATGAACTTTTCATTATCTAAAATCTTTTGATTTCCATCAGATTTAAGGCTATGCTAGCTTTGGAACCAGATACTCCTGAGTGGAAGAGGAATGCATGTCTTGTATTCCTAATAAGCTTGACATGTCATACCCTTGGAACTCATCAGACATTGATTAGGATCTTTAGATACAAATGTTATCTGTGCGTTTGTTTTTTTATTTTCCTTCAATTGCATGTTTGTACCACCGTTACTTAGATGTAATTAGGCACCAGGCTTTTACTTCATACACAAGAAGTGTTTTTCCCAATACGCAAGATTTTAGATGAAAATAATTAGGAGCCCCACCCTCCTTATTCAGGTTTACAAATAAAGGACACACAACTACAGGTCTATTATCTTAACCGATGAATATCATTGTCTTCTTAACGTGGTAATCACCATCTAAGTATGTGATATCCTTGTCCCAAAGCAATTGATAAAATCTAGGCAACTTCAGAACCAACTTGCAATCAATACATCTATGGTCTGTCATGTCGCACAAGTATATTGACATTATTGGTCTTATTGACGTAGATTTCTAGTACAAATTACTCCTTGTTTTGAGACACATTCTAGGTTGCACTTTAGGTCACTGTAAAAATAGGTGGCAGCCATGGTGTTGACCACTTAAACCAATATTATGAGTAATATTTCTGTATTTTCATTCATTCGGAAGCAGCAAAAGTATTGTATATCCAAAATAAGTTTTACAATAGATTCATGAGCGATTACTTGTTTCAGGGTAACACAATACCTTAGGACACTTTGAATATGGTAGGAATACGCCTGAACTAACGAGTTTTCTCTGGGTCTTTATGATAAAAAAGGATTAAAGTTTCCAATCCTCTCTTGGTAATGATGCATACAATCTCCTCGCGTGCAATGTACCATATTTTCAAGGTACAAATTAAAGCAAGGACTTGGGATGGCGTTGAGATGCCTTTTTTCTCTCTTGAAAAAAGTACTTATGAAACATTTGTATTACCTTTCCAATAATGTGATGGATTGTTCAATGCACAACAGTAGGACTTAGAGTGCCCCTTCGAAGAGAGCTAGTGTTGCTAGTTTTTAAACCTCTCCAATAAATACAGCATTATCAGGGTAGAGTTACAGGATGATTGTCTTTGGTTCAATAACTAAAGCAGCGGGCAAGAGGTCAGGCAAATCCAATGGAAACTGCAACCTAACCCATGGCTATAATCTTACCCCACTCACGACCCGAGCATCTCGTGTTATAAGAGCATTGAAATGAGTTACTCGATGTTAATAAACTCCCCACCCTTTGACACGAGTGTGTCAGTCCCTTTCCACCTAATATGAATCACTACCAACTACTTTCACTCTCACATTGTTTCCTGAGTTCTAAATTGCCAAAGAACTTTCTGGAGTCTGAATTACCCAAATGGAAAGGTGATGCGCCAGGGTTTTTATGTCAAAATTGTTATTTCAAGTTTTCAATTCCTGCGTGTATATTGATGCTAATGCTGCAACAAGAGTTCAGGTATCAAAAGGATATGATCAAATTGATTATTAAGCCTGTTTGATGAGATATCGCAAACAATCTGCCTAAATATTAAACAATAAATGTATACATTATTCTTAACTTGCAAATACATAAAGCCCAAATACCATGCCCACTCTCTAATTAGGATTCATTCAGAGGTAAATTCATCCAAGTTTTATATAAGAAACTACGCAAATCTTCATTTGTGGGGGTCAAATGTCAAAGACATTACAATGTTGAGCATTTATCATGTCATGCTAATTGTATCACAGCAATCGTGATAAAAAAGCATATTGAACTGAGTACTAGCATATTACAAGTATATAATCTGGCCGTCGACATAGAATGAATTAAAATTCATGGTATATCATGTAAACTTCATCAATTTCTATAAAGTAAATATCCAGACAGTTTAATTAAGACTAATGGTGCGCGTAATAAATGACAAGTGGCAAAGATATATATATATAGTTCTTTCGATTAATAAATTGTCTCCCCGCATCCCCAAACCCCCGTATTTCCCTCTCTATTTTCATAAATTATTAAAAACATTATGAATTGCTTCAAATAAGTAGCGCAGAGACATCATCTTAATTGTCTTTGAGATGCAGCTCTATTGTCCACGAGTTAAATAATTCACATACCAATATTATCTCTTGTGCTCTGAGGTATAGAGGCACAATGACCGCAGCGCTGGGAGGTATGGAAGGGAAGGCCCCTCATGTCTGGAGGAATAGTCAGGATAATTAGTTTGCTTGTATAATTTAACACCCCTGTGTAATTATTTCAAAAGTCCGGTCTTTGGAGTAAATAGGAGAAATACATCAGAAGTGAACTGAACATGCCTAGTAAACCTAACAACTCTATAGGAGTGCCTACTGACATAGTAGTAGAGAGAAATGTGGATGATGTCCAGGCATTTGGGGATAGGACCACGTGGGTGTTTCATTCGCTCGACATATGTACATGCATGTACACTCTTCACTTGCGCAGGATTTCAAATTTGATTAGAAAGATAATACCTTGACGCTTGAGCATAGGTTTAGGTCAACAGGTCATAGAATATGTGAGGGTCTGAGTGTACCCTGCACAAAAGTAGGAACACATGCAATTATATTGGTGATATCCTAGGGCTTTTCATTTTTCACTTATCAATGAAATGGTCAATATACTTTGAAAGGTGGATAGCAGGTGTATACATACGTATATACAATACATCCAAGGCGCACTGCAGGACGTAATTAAAGAAAAGAATATTAAAATGATCATGCCCCACGCCTTCCTATCACGGATACTACGTTTCTCATTTCTTTTGCACGGTTGCATCGGCGTGTACCAGAGCTCCCCCTATCGTTAGTTGCCAGCAGCGATCTCCCATAATTCCTGTACTCTGTAACCCCCAGCAGCAACACCATGCGTCCATCAAGAAAAAAACAACACATTTAAGTACCTGCCCGCACATGCACAAAACATGGTCTTCCAAGGAGAATGCCAGCTTGAAATTCAACCAGAGACAACAGGAAAAAAGGCGCCAAATAAGATCTGAGAATGTCGTCTGCCTTCTATCTATCAATAAGGTTTGTAATATGGTGTTCATATCAAAGTCCTTGAAAATGGAGAATCTAGTAATTGATCTCACCGGCGGAGAGCGCACTTCGATCCTATACCTACTAGCGCCACCAGCGCCGAGGATCGTCTTTAAGTAGGGACTTGTTATCAGCTGGAAATGAAACTGTCCCTTCTCGTCCGTGGTCGCGTAAGCCATGTCCTTTAAGGATATTAAATGTTAACTGTAAACAACCAGCCTATGCCCCCTCCCTCAAATGCTTGTACTCCATGGTTAAATGCGTTGCCACACAAGCATGCTCCAGTGTGTTGCTTTACACACTAGAAGCACACATTTACATTGTCTCCTTCAAAAGTATGCCATCATAACGTCTATTGCATTGCTGTGTGGGAATTAGGAATATTAGACATTTGAAGGGATAGGGGTAGCTTTGCATGATTTCAATTTGACTTGAGGGTAGAAATTCAATGAGTATCACAACCCTTCACCCTTCTTTAAAATACGGCCAGCCATATTCACACACAGAGGGATTATAACTGCCACAAAATGGATATATCACCCTGGCAAACGCGCCATTCATCCATTTTATTTTTTCTTCATTTTTGCACATCATAAAGAACCCAGGCAAAGTAGTGCCGACGAAAAAAACTCAAGCGTCGTGAGCGAGCGTTGTAACCGGTCATTTACTGGGCGTGGAAGACATGTTTCACACCCTTTTTACCAGTAGTGTAATGATGAAATGTACAAGAAACAATGAGCCTGCACCACCAGAGCCAGTTAATAGACCTAATGACGAATTGGAAGGGGGTGCATGGGGAGGACAAATTGTATTACAAGATTCCAATATCATATGGGATGGATTTTTAATTTATTTATCCAGGGGTTCGAGCAAGCTAATTATGGTGATGGCGGGGTAAAGCATCGACTGGCTTGGTCGAGCTACGACCATGTGGGGGAACGGGAATCCAATAGTTCAGCACGAGAGAGAGAGAGAAAGAGAGGGAGAGGAAGATAGAGAGAAGACCACATACATATGGTTGTATCTTCTACACATGATAAATGTGTTCAGGATAATGTTTGATTGTACCCCAAGTCTCTGAGCTACATCTTCGGCCTTATGAAAAGCCACAGAGCAAGTTATGTGCCCTATCAAAATTACATTCTTATCTTTAGTGGAAGATATGCCATCTAAGGGTAATTTCCGCAGTCTTCTACTAACAGATCTATGATTAACTTGGGGCATAGAAAATGAAATAGAAATAAGATACAATGACTGAATTAAAACTAATGGATACAACGATCATTAAAAGATATAACAAAAGAATTCACATAACGTAATAAAAATAAACATTATAAAAATAATAAGCATGTTAATATTAAATCATTTTATCCATACACCTCAATTCCATATTTCGCAAACAGAAGTATGACTGCATGGTCTAGTTTTCCCACAGATCTCTATAGAACAACATAAAATCTGCAAGGCACTAATCTACAGTAAAAACCCAGTACTCACGCGCACCCAATCCCATTTCTTCCTTGCAAATTCTACCGATTAAATAGAACAGCGTAAAACAGTGACAACTAAAATACTCGCACATAAAAGCTTGTCGCCGTCACAACATCGGGAATCTAGGTTATTATTTTATAGTTACAAAACACTATCTGAGCCTCATTTATGTTCACATAGTAAAAAGCCCCCGATTCACTCCCCTCCACCACCCTCCCTCTTCCATCTTCATATATCTCCCTCTTGTGCCAGTATTCCTTGAAGTTCAATAGCTGACGAGGGTGCATCTATTACTGCCGTGGCACATATTAGATGAATATAAAACCTTACCTTTGATGAAAGAAAATTTCCCACATAAAATACAGAGTCTCGACGACTGTAAAACATGTCCCTCCCTATTCTCCTCGCATGCCGATGCGAATGGGCCCGAGAGAGACTCACTCTCTCTCTTCTTTTAAAAAAAGGGGCTTCATTCAAAAGGGGGTGGTAGGTTCTAAGCTGTTTCAGAAAAAGGGGCCTCATTTATTTTTTTGATTTAAAAACGACTCCCCGTTGGAATGCATTATAGAACGGTCTATCAGAATTTATGTTTCTGGTGGGGCTTGGGCTATATTCTCTCCATGATTGACACCAGGGGATTTGGGTGTGCATAAAATGTGCAATAATGATTCGCCTTGGCGTTTCAGGACAAACAATGTAAAACTCTTAATGCGTATCCTAAATTTCATACTTGTAAGCACACTAAATTTATTTTATAGATGGTTGTACTATATCAGCTAAGCCCATATGCCATATGTCATAAATTCTTAACTGGTAAGTGTTTTTATAAGTAACTATTATATTATTATCATATAATATTATGTGAAGCAAAGCGTCTATGCCATGAACGTTGGAATACATGACACAATTGCAAAAAAAGCAATGTATATTGTGATATTGCGTCTATAAATAAACACAAACATGGCGACAATTGTAAAAGATAGAAAGTCACCCAAATTACTTTCTTTGGACCCAAGATGATGTACCTATATTCTCTCATAATATATCCTTTAATTGTACTCAATATCTACCCCTTACACACTTCCCACTGCTTCAGTACAGTATCTTGTACTCACCTTGCTTATAAATACAGAACACACTCTCCGCTTACCCTCAACATGTTCAAGCCATCACGGCTTTCTTCTCTCCCATTTTGCATTACAACTGTAATTAAAATGCATTCCAAGCGAACAAAAAGCGATCAACTGGGAATGCCCGGAACTGGGTCAGGGAGAGGAGAGATGGTCATGTTTTTACCTCCTTTTGATTATCACTGGTGGGGAGAAGAAGGAGGAAATTCCATCAGATAAAGAAGAGGGCTTTTTCTGTGTCCCCGACTCGTGCCGCAGAGGACGGGCGATAATGGGTGCACTAAACCACCTGTAGGAGAGATAGGCTGGTGAAATACTATCCATGTAGTACACGCTAGTAAAAGCTATAAGTAGAGGTTACAATGGGCGCAGGCAATCTATATTCTTCATGTTGAATGACTACATTACCTGCTGAGGTGTACGTTTTGCTGATTTAAGGTTTACTATTGGGTATACGATTTCCCTCGTAAATCAATACTGTATAGATGCACTCTGCACTTGTGCATTTTGAATGCATACACACACGTACATATGCACTCGTAAATGTAATATATTTCATTACATATATATCTATAATTTCATATACAATGCATATATCATCTCACGGATAGATGTAAATACTTTTCCCCAAGGAAAATATATATCTGTCTATCTGTATATCTAGAGTTATATGTACGTATGTATGTATGTATGTATATATGTATACTTGTACATATATATGTGTATACATACATGTGTGGGTGTACGTACGTATATGTATACATGTATAGAGTATGTGTGTAAGTATATCATACACACATGTATGCATGCATGTATGGATACATATGTATACAAGTATAAGGATTTATTACCAACGTTTGTGGCCTGCTGGGGCACAGGTGGTGTATAACCCCGAGCCGAAGCCCCAATCTTGTAAAAGATAAACGTACTTCTTTGGCAGAATAACCCTACACAGCTCCGATACTCGATGATCCCCTCAATACCCTCATACATGAAGTCATCTCCATTGTGGCTATGGAGTACTCAAAGGTAAAATAATTAAAGGTGACATATCTCTCTTTCTTCACAATGCCTTGTCCTTGTCTTGACTTTTTCTTGTCAAACTCACCTGTGACATATGCGTGTTAAGGGATGCAGCATAATATGACAAAGCATACAGCATGTGTCACTTCTACGTCGGGTATTTTTCATAACTTATTTCTGATTTAGCTTGCCACCTGTGAAATACTAGACTAAAAGAAAGGGGGAGATAGTGAGCTCACTGGAAGGAAATACTTTCACTGTTGCTGAATAATCGCACATGGTCTAATATGTATATACCTGTGTCTGTTTTTAAGGACTCGTGTTCAAATGCATTATATTATATATATTGTACTAAGGCAGTGGAATGCAATGATAGAAATTCATTCAGAGTTTTTATATGACCTTTGAATGAGAGACCAAAGAGACACATCTTAATATATTATAGACTCTTGAATGGAGGGTTAGATGCCAGAATAACTTTCACCTAATATATCTTATCATCGAACAACTGAGTTTATTACTCTGATATGTTCAACTACACCATACTGACATGGTATTTATACACCATAAACATTAAGGGTATGGGTTAGCATGTTGTTTAACGTTTTTTTATTCAGGTTTAGACATTTTATAATATCGATGTAGTGCACTCCATTATAGTCCTGACAATGTTGGAGAGACTGTCTATGTTGCATACTTAAATTATGACTGTATAATACATAGTCATGTCATGTCCTTGTAAGGTATTATACAATCTTTATTTGAAGCCATGTGTAGTTAGGTAAAACAAAGGATTCTAACTAAAGGTATATCCAGATCCAGTTATAATATAGCTCCTAATGAAGGCCTTTCTCCCGGCAGATAGAATCTGTAAACATGCACCTGTGTCTCTTCATTGAACTTGTCTCATTTCACAATAATATTGGTGTCAAACGACCCTCCCACCCTCCCACCGAGTTTCTTCCCCATTTCCATATCGTTCACTACACCAGCACACAATGTATGTACTACCCTCGCTAGTGGCAATGCGGAAGCCTGTCTAGAGCCGAGGCGGGGAGACAGTAAGAGATCCCGGGCCAAAAACGCTCAGGTCGCCGGGCTCTCTTACCCGCTGCTAACCGCTCTCCTACTATACTACTCACGAGACTAGCACATTGAAATGTACAGACTGTAATGCGCCTTCCCCGGTGCCTATTTCATTAAGTCTAAATACTGGGTTACACGGCTCACCAGAGGGAAATTAACAAGCTATTGTATTGGAAATGAAATGTACATGAGTGAGATCTCCACCAGGCGTGAGTTATCATTTATTTTTGTGGCTTATTGGGTGCAACTCTAGCCCGAGTTGGGTTTTCTGATATCAAAGAAAAAGATTCTCTGTATAACATTACTTTCAGTTTGTACTATAATATCACGTAGGGAATATTATATTTTAAAGTCCTACATCACACCTTCGGGCACCTAATCCTTCATATTAATTGATGACAAATGATATGGTAAATAAAAATGAATACGACAAAATGATTGAGGAAAGTCTCTAAACATTTGGCTTTTGTCATGTGTCCGTTAGTTTCTAGGCATTCAGAGTTATATCGTAGCTGAAGACTAGATTAATACCTCACACAGAGTAGATGCCTATTCTAAGAAATGAAGGAAGCACGTCTAGGTATGTGAATAGGGCTTCAAATCCCTTATTAACCATAAGGTTTCACCGGAAATTGAACGTTGAGTCGTCATGGAAACTACGTGTTTCAGATTAGCATTGCTATACATGGATGAAATATGTCATACATTTTGCATGCATATTATACATATATATATTTTATATAATATGTGATGTATAATGTTTAGACTAAAGTGTGGTGGTGGGGAGAGCGAGCGGTTGACCACCCCGCATCCCGCCCTCGCTCCCCCTCCTCCCGTGCAATACCCGCGCTGCCAATCCCGCCTATTTGGCGCGCTTTTTATCAATGCCCGGAGAGCGGTCCTTTGAAACCGCCGCCAATTCTCCTGTGACGACAATAATTTTTGCAAATATCATATCAGGACCCATCTGCGTGCTGCCGTGTTATTCAGGCAAAGTCCCCACGTGTCGAGTATTACTGAAACTCCCTGTTTTGGAGGGCGATTCCTATCACCAATCTCTCCCTCTCCACGTCCTATCGGAGAGCCCGCCTTTTTTTATGCTCGCCGTCTCTTTTTCAACGTCCCCGTTCCCCGACCCAATTTGTTTTATTCATTTATTTATCCCAACTCGCTCATATCAGTGCCGGGGCTGATCCAAGTATTTTTCGTTAGAGATGAGCCAGTGAACTTGGAATCATGACCAATATTGTCAAAAGAAGCTCTAATTCGGGGTTAAACTCACCCGATCATTTTGGACTGCACATGCCGTATCCGTCGCCTGGTATATCGCCTTTGGGGAAGGGGAAGGGAAAGAAGGAGGAGCGTGAAGGAGAGGTTGAGCGGGTGTCGGGAGGAGGAAGCGGGAAAAAATGGCGCTGTGGACCGGGACGAATGGTCAATTGTCGTCTGACTAACCGGAAACTTCCGATCGCGATCTTTATCCTTCTCCACAAAGTAATGAAATTACAAACAATGAATCTGCCCTCTCAGATGCTCTTGCACCTTAACTCAAAAGCATTCTATTGAGAGTAGCTCATTCTTCTCTCGGATTTTATCCGTAATTGTTGCTTAAAATCGGATCTTCACGTCCGGAGTCATGGGCGCATTTCAGATTAATCAGTTGCAACAGCTACGAGTTCAACACGCTGAAAATCTTTTATTTAAAGAGGAAAAAGTGAAAAAGAAGACCAAGGGTGGCGAGTTACTCTTCATCTCTTGCAACTCATCAGATGAAGAAAAGGGGAAGAAGTTCTTTTGTCATTCCATCTTCCAGATTCCGATAGATATGGGAACTGCAATTTTTGCACCCAGCTTGTATTTATAGAAATAGAGACAGAAGAAATCATATGATAGGTATGTCTGTATGGCTATCTTCTTGATGAAGCGAGTATAAAATAACCCAAAGTCCTGATGTTTTACTGTCTATACACAAAGGCAACAGTGTTTATAGCACGAGCACTGTATATCCCCGATTGCCAAGAGTTTTCCTACTTATTTTTCTGCTTCTTAATGACAACAGTATTTCCCCATGAGCTTGGATGAGAGAAACTTTAAAACAAAGTGAATTGTAGAGTTTCATATGTGGTTCATTGGGAAAAAAAGCTGCAGGTACTGTTTCTGTCCCTCGAGTGACATATCTATCATTCTGTGATGGATAATATGAATGGAAAAAGTAATGTTATTCGTGCACTTTTTCCCACTTCGGACAACTATCCTCTCTGCCCGATTTTCCGCCTGTGTTTCCCAAGGATATTAGTTCGGAATAATCCTCGCCATACATTATACGGCTTCTCTATGCCGTGATGCAAATGTGTACATATATGCGTATGGGAGAAGTTAAAAAGCAAGCGAGGGACAATGACGAAAAAGTAGAATCGGGCATAAGTACATTTTGCCATTTGCGCTCTTTACCACAAAAGGACTAGGATAAAAATTGAATCATGTCTCAGAGTGGCTTCAATCATAGCTATATGAGTTGTCCTTGTAAGATAACACAGCCTCTTCACGTTAGGTTATGGATTTTCATGAAAATGTTATGCTTCTTCGCTTCGGCTACATTCCATATAATACTAATTCATTTAAACCTTTGTTAAAAATCTGTAACCAAATGAAAGATGGGAACGTTAGTGAAATCATTAAAATCTAGTAATGCACAAGTTTTTGTTTTGTCCTTCATGATTTATAATCCACCTAGATACATGGGTGATCACATTTGCAAGTGCCTTGATGCTAAATTAGATTTAAAAACAGGTTTTATGCTTTCCCTTTCCTACAAACTTTTGTAGGTGCATGAGTAAAAAAACTAACATTTTCCTTGTGAGTAAAAGTTGTCTGGCATTTGGTGAAGCTTCGTATACACTTGTCTGAATAGAGTTTATAATGTCAGAAGTTCATGTAGAAAAGAAGGTAACGGAAGGAAACTGTCGGAGTAAAAATTGCGTTTAGAAGAAAATGTTACTTCGTATTGTAGGATTCGTGAATATTATGCAAAAGACGACATTTTGGAAGGGGCAAAAGACTATGAAGAAATGCTGTCTAGCCATAATAGGGGAATCAGATAATACAAATGTTAATTGATATAATATATTATACTTACTATGCATGTGGTTGACCTGCATATATATAATATATGTGTGGATAAATCTATCTACATCATAGATAATTTCTATATCCCTTCTTCAGACAACCACGTATTGCAGGCTTCTTAAAAAAGGGTTCATAAATTAGAATGACCCTATAGACTTAAGGTTATATATTTCATTATCATAACCGGTGCTATAAACTATAAACTAAGTAATAGTTATCCCCCTTATATGTATATAATAATTATGATTATTTGGACGAAATAAGTCAGCAAAATATTAGCAGAAATTCCAATATTCAAAGGAGAAGTAAGAAGAGTACACAGAACGTCGGTTTAATACTAGTCGCCATTTTGAGGGCCGCTCAGCAAACAGGGATTCCCATTAAACGGGCAAAAATAAGATCTAAAATAAAATTGGCGTTGAATTAAGGCCTGCGATTAGACGTCGCTAACAGGGTTTGCCTTGGGCCACGCAGCTAAGCTAGTTATATTGCCACTCAGGTTTGAAATCTCCAAGGGAGAATTAATGTAGAAGTGGTGAAAGGGAGTGCACTAGGGTGTGGAGGGAAGAGGGTGTGGGGAAGGGGGAGCGAAGAGGGTGAAGGAAGAGAGAAAAGAAAGAGGGAAAAGAAAGATGAGGAAAGAAAGGGAGAAGATCTGGACTTTCGACTCGGGGATGCAAGTGAATGATATTCAATATTTGGATTGATTCTGACATATCAAAATATGCCAATTGCACGTGTACAATCTAACCATGGCTATTGTCGCGATTAAATTACGCTTTATTTCACGGACAACTATAAATAGTAAATTCAATACTACATGTATGTCATTATCCTACTATCCAAATGTCATATTATCATTACCTAGAAAGATGGTTCATCGATCGTTTTCACCCAGAATAAATCGAGTGGAGGAAGACCATGTAAACTTAACCAATGCTTCGAATGTATCAGTATTCCGTCTCCTTTTCAAAACACATCAAAACAATCAAACTGTGCTGAAGGTGATGCTCATTATATTATTTCACCTCTGGAATGAAGTGCCCATAGACTTTGTATAGACTCGCCATATGCAAGTGAGCGGGAAGAAATATGTTTCATTCCTCCCTAGGGAAGAAACAGATGACCCAGTTTATCCTTCTGCGTTTTCATTGGCTATTCTGAAAGTAGGACAGGGTTGTCATGGCGTCGTCAACGTCACGCCCGGCGTCAACGACGGCCGTCATAAACTCAAGCGCCACTGGAACGATGCAGCTCCCTTGCCGTGTTTTTCTCGTAACATGTTACCGTAATTAAAAGGATTCCAAGACATTTAAAATCATTTGTAGAGGTCAAATAAATCTCGAACTTACCTTAGTGATGTATTTCCGATCGTTCTTCACCTTGTTTCCGGCGGGGGAAATCCCTCGGTGCTACGCTACGCTCCGCACCTCGGGATTCCCTGCCTCCAACTCGGTGAAGAACGATCGGAAATACATCACTGCGGTCAGTTCTACCTATTTACGCCTCTGATAAATATCTACAATCTATTGTCACAATGAGATACATCTGGGGCCTATTGTATAAGCTAAGGAAAGGAAGGGAAAAGTGTGTGTAGGAATTCCTACATTTCTTACCTTCCTTTGTTGGGTAGGAATAAACATTTCTACCCACCATTGTGTGTATATAGGCTATATCTACCAGCTGGAAATTTCATGTAGATTCCATGTAGGTTTCCCCCTAATTCCCACAGGTAAAGAAATTCCCACCAAAAATCCTTTTCTTAGTGTATACAACAGGCTCTGGATATTACCCCGATCCCTCCATTCCTTCGTTGAAACAAATTGTCATAATGAGATACATAGGAATGTAATATACGACATTGGTGTATACAAGCTAATTAAAGCGAAAAAAAGTCTTCCTAACCAGAAAATATATATTTCTTATATTTGAAACAACTACTGTTATGAAAAAGACAGAAAATAGATTTTTCGGTTCCTGGAAGGTGGCTCCCCCAAAGGATTACCCCCCCCCCCCCCCCCCCCACCCTTACTTAGTTTTCAGCTACAGAAGAAATCGGAAACACACCTATTTCTTTGGCCTAAAGGACATGGGGCCAAATACAGGTCTTTCCTAGGTAAGGACCTCGCTACACCAGTATTATGATCATTTGGTACCATGCCCGAATGTTTCAAGTCTATTTTTGTAAAGGATACCTTTTCATAAATGATACGCTCAATGGAATTGTCATTGTATGGTATAATTGACCTTTGATTTCTATTAGAGCCACCAACTAGTCGATGTGTACACAAGTCATACATAGGAATGTAATATACGACATTGAAGTATATATAACATACCTTGGAGGCATGTTCTCATTGGGAATGAATGCCACTGATACCATTACAATTGCCACAGTGTAAAATATGAAAATTTTTAGTTTTAAATGTTCTAGATATATTTTGTCTCACCTAAGATACACTTTCTATGACTATAGATTCAATACAGTGGCATGGAGTATATTCCTTGTGTTTAACCATTATATACAATGGTATGAACCTGGCTTTCTTTATTGGAGGTGATAATCTCGAGTCCCAGTACCAGACATGCATATGGATATACCCAAGGGATTATCATATTTCCATATCTGACGATCCCCTGCCAAACACCCATTGATGTATTCTTTACTTGATTGGAGATAGGGCTTTAATGAAATAAAAAGGATGATGGATTTTTCTAATATAAAAAATGAATGCAGAGCAGGGGACCATGACGCCTACATCTAGCAACAGTTCCAGCACCTCTACCAACACCACCCATACACCCAACTGGCGACGTCATATTGATCATCTATTTTTATTCCTATTTCAGAAAATAAAAAATAACAAGCTTAGGAGGACATAACTCAGTTGCTGCATTTTTTCTCGAAATTGAGATATAGGACCTGGATTGGTTGCCATGGAAACATATGAAACGATGGGATGAAGGTGGTAGGAGGGTGATGGGAAATATTCTAGAGGGAGAGACGTAGAATAGGGAGTGTGTAGACTAGGTTTGGTATTGGGATCCTAATACAATTTAATCATGAAATGTGTACGTTCATCTATAGTATTGTTAACATTATTGTGAAGATACAAATAACAAATAAATAAATACAAACTATCATAATCGGAGTACTTGGGATTCCTGTTCTTATCTTCAAATGTCAGTATGTGGTTCATGTATAGTTTCACTGTTAAAGGAAAGTCAGAGAACATATTAATAAAATCAAAACAATATTAGAGGAGCATTGGAAATTATGGCGAGTTGAGGGGAGAATTGGATTAATTGATTAATTGACAACAGTTTTAATAGATATACAACCCACACTGCATTATGTGATGTGGAGAATAGGTTAAGTCGCTTGTGGTTCAGATCATGGGTGGAACCTATTGTCTAATCTAGGAGGATGGGAGGGAAAAGGGATTCAGTAGAGAGTCGCGACTGAGTCCTCCACCATGGAGGGCATAGCATGAAGGGCTTTGTCCCCGCTATGGAGAATACCAGTGCATGAAACAGGGACACCAAGGAGGTATGTCCTTAATCTAATCTCTAAAATGAAATATGTCGCTCCTGGGGAAAGAAACCGCTGTTATTGCTTCCAATACTAATTGCCTTTCCCAATCAATTCCAAATGTTTGTCATTTATCTCCATTTAGGAACATGAACTCCTATTTTCAATCATTCAGCTGAAAATAAGTTTTGGTCTGAGAGAATCGTTAAGGGTGGTCATAGGAAAGCTGTTTTTCATTCATCACACTCATTATGCAACATTAGGGGGTATTGTTTACTGATCACCGCAGACATTTAAATGAGGTGCACATGGCTCTTCATGGGTATCTGGAAAGATATTCTCCCATGTTATTTATATATTAACAGAAAACATTGCTTTGAAAATATTATTGTCAAATGTCCATTGGACTATTCATTCAACAGCGTCTATTTGTATGTAGACCATTGTAGAAGTGTCTACAGTGTGCCACTGTTTAGTCTCTGATTTGGACAAATTAGACACATTTTTATCAGCGTTCATCATCAAGGTCGACTTGCCTTCTCCAACGCGTCCTCTTCTTTCTCCATTCGTCCTCCGAGCCAGCAGCATCATTTTATTTCCCCTATCACCCTCCACTCAATATTATAATGCAGTGCAATTTTGCTGATATTTATGTGATTTTTATTAATGTTTTTATCTGCTGGGAACTCATCTCACTTTTTCTACCACTAAGCTGGGTGGGCCATACATCAAGGATATTGCACTTCCAGTCCTGTCCTGAGAAGGCCTGGTAATATGGCCAATATAATGGAACACCACACTTCTCCCTCTCCCCCTGTGTGTGTCTGTGCTTCTCATCTCTCTCTGGACCTGGAACTTGGCATGGAACCTCCACTGACATCACAAGTACAGGAAAAATTAATTATCAGAGCTGTGACAAGCTTGAAACTTATTTTGCAGGGGGCATTTAAATAAACATATATATGATTATTGTGAAAAATGTTGCTCTATTCTAACATTAAAGCTAATAACTATTTATTTGTAGATAATATTTCCTTATGTGCATGTATTACATGTTTTAAGTGGAGTTAATGAAGGGTTTTTGATCCAAAGGTTACAAGTTCAGAAGTATTTCTGAACTATACTTACTTACCTGTACTTTTATTTTAATCTACTGTTGTTAATGTAATAGACAGAACCTGTACTTGTACATTGTTTCAGTTAGTGACATATTAAACAAACTGATAGCTGAGTAATCAACAATTTAGCAATACTCAGAAGACCTGTGACATTCACAGAGATAGTTCATTTTCCCATTTGTTCTCTCTTTAATTCTACATTGTATGACACCGGTTGTAAATGTGATATGGAAATAAAATCCATATATGTGCCAACCCATTAATCTGTACACATACGATAGCCCAAATAGCTTTTAGCAGAAAGCATCATTTGAGAACTAACATTGTATATAATATATGATCTTCACACAGGATGCAATGCTCCAACTAAATTGGAGTAATATGTATATCATAGATAAAATGTTACGTCAGAAATAGTATGTAAATTTTGATCATAATATTGTGGTATAAGTAATGGCTCGAAAAAAATCCATGGTGGATAAGCGTCTTTCAATTAATATGCCTTAAATATATTATTGACCTTTAATGAAATAAAAAAAAAAGGGTGTTGCAGTGTTATAAAGATGAACTGTACACTGACAGCGGCATCCTTTTTAGTTCATGGCTTCATCGAGCATTAGGACGACCTGGCAGATCAGAATTGACAGAAGTTTTGTTTTTATATTCACCATGTAACTGCTTTCATGTATTTGGCCATGGATATTGAACTATTATTATTAATAATAATCGAGATATATGACTCTACCTATATAGTCACTGATGCGTCGTCAAGATAGTCGTGTGTTGGTATCACCTCATGCATAGAAAATTAATCTCTATACATATCCATACAGATTATGTATGCTTCTATGTCGTAAATAGGTAATGATGTCCATATCTATGCGAAGCAAATTCCGACATTCAAAGTACCACCCTTATTGATTATTGACAATCTGATAGGACTAGACGTGAGATAATACTGATAATAAGACACAGGATAGTTTACCTCAAAAGTAACACTGCTTCAAGCTAAACTGTTGGTATGTTTACGTTCTACCCTAGTGACTCCCAAATGGATATAAACGGACATAAATGTGTAGCATAGCAAGGAATCACAACAATCAGACAAAACCCATAATATAGTAATAAAATCGAAGCAGGTTATGAATCAATCATGTGCGATACTATGGTTTAGGCTAGGCCCCTCAAACTCAACGTAGTATATGATGTAAATTATATATTTCATATATACATATCGGTGTATGTATATATATCAAGTATATATATGCTATATATATACTATACTATACTATACTATATATATAGGCATATATATATATGTTCATTGGCTTTGATCATATAAATGGAAGGTGGGGTTTTTAACAAAAAAAAGTCTAAATTGTCATACCTTCGATAATTCCCATGAAAAAGACAGTGCAGTCATGCATTAGGTACAGAGTCATATTTCTCCAGAAAAAAAATCATATCTCGTAGAACATCGTCATGAATCAAAGCCATTAACTAAGCCAAAAATGCTCGCAAATTGTCAATTAGTGCATGTATACACACATCAAGTTCATACTATTATTTGTATTTCCAGTAATGTTTGTGAATTGTTCGCATTATTTAGGAGTTGGGCGTTTAATACCACCAGTGGTAGGAACAAGGCCGTATGTGCGCGAGCAAGGGTGGGGTCATATATTTGCTTTATGCGTAACATTAAACCTTATTTAAGCATTTACAGAGGTGGCTTATGAATTGCACCCAATATAAACAGCATGATACTTATTATTTTATTCCACATTAATACCCAATCTTCACCATACGATATGTACAGCGCAGAATATATACCCTGACATTCGAACGTTATCACGGATTGAATATGTTAAACAGTCTGAATGCACCCATTTTATTATTGTATTTAAATTTATATTCATTTGTTGACAACCAGATAATAATACCCCCTGCCTAATGCCATGTCACGTTAATGGATCTAAATAAGAAAAATGGTTCATTCCCCAGCCGTCAATATTAAATATACTATCCCTTCTACGCCCCTCAAGAAAACCTAATACAACCCTTCCCCTTCTTCTCCCACTCCACTTCATCGGTGCCAAGCTGAGACTCATGTCCAATTTGAGGAGTTTTTAAAGCCATTAAAATTGAGAATCGTGAATAAGCAAGGCTGATAATTAAGGTGCATAATTGAAGCTCGGCAGTCCGCCATCTGGAATTATCTATGTCGTGGTTTATTAATATGAAGGAATTGAGTTGACGCGAAGGCAGTCGCTCCCCGTAATCTAGTCGCTGTGCCGATTTTGGGGGCGGTCGTACAAAGGTGGGTGGGAGGGAGGGGTGACATTTGGAGGAATGCTAAGCAGTGTATGAGGTGGAGGAGGAGGGGTTGTTAAGCAGCAGTACTCTGTACAGGAATCTATTAACATTTTTATGTGTTTTTTTATCGTTTTTCAAACCAGGATATTTTCATGTCAAATGCTTGAGTAGTACGACAGGCAATTTTCAGTTCAGCAAAGGCAAGTTATTTAGAAATGAACTCTTGTGATTACAAGGGATTTTCCCAGACTTATTTAAAGATCTCGTGGTCTACATTGTGTCGTACATATCCTGTTCTATTCGAGTACATTCACCTTCGTACAAAATAGAAATGGCTGAATTTGGAATCATCCATGTTTCATTCAAGCAACCCTGACAAAAATGGCTTGTATTAAGATGGGTATACGTTCCTAGATGTAAGCCACATCGACATCTTCTTTCCCTCCTGCCAGAGACTAGGTCAAAGGCCTAAAAGGCACGCTTTCTGCCTAGCTTCCATAGCATTGATTCTCTCCGTCTACCTCTTAGCCTGCATGTCATTATAGCTAGCTGCTACCTGTCTCAAAGTGCCTTCAAATCAAAGCAAAGTAATAAAAATGGCGTAAAGTCATAACTGTCGCCCCAAATATGATATCCAATATCGTTTATATATAAGTTTTTCATCGCCAGATTCTCTCTGTATACAAGTAACAGTAGGTCTACATGTAGGATATTTTTAGAGATACGTGTTCGGAATGAACACGCCCCTTTCTCCGAGCCCTTTCCCCACTTGAAATGACGTTCATTTTCCTCGCATGTATTTGGACTGATATGTTCATGAAAATGTTTATCTATTCTCGTGAGGAGTTGTTGCGTGTGGAGAGACACAAACATACCTATGGCTTGTCCCAAACCCTGTGTCGTCGCCGGGCATCGGGTTACCATGACAATGGAAAAATTTAGAGATTGCATGAGAGTTTGCTGACAGGAACCAAGGAAAAGTTTTGCTCGCAAACATGGTCAAAAGAGGGAACCAATTTTCATAAAACATGCGCGCAGTAATATACTCTAATGAGGTCCGTAATCCGCCCATCAGTCAAACACGCGTAGGGATATGGCTGCGCCAATTGCAGGACCGCCCCGCTCGACTGGAAAAACAACATCCAATATTCAGCCAAATCAGAGGCATTTACTTGAGAAATCTAGTGAAAATGGTCTACCAGCTTCCAATCTAAAAGGATGTCCATCGAAGTTTTCAGTAAAAAGTTAAGATTGGCCTGGTTTTTAACCTGGCACCGGCAGTTTTTCCGAACGAACTCTGAGGTCAAGAGCAGAAAAAAATTGCGCATTCAGTATGAAGAAGCAGAACATAGCGCCGAATCTCGCAACATTCTTTATGCATTGTAACCGATCGGGGTGAAATTATTGATCATCATTGAAGGACAGAAATAGAATCCGCCAGCTGAGGATTTCTTGTATTGTTGTGATTCGCTCCCTGTATGACCCGATTGATCGAACGTGGCAATGGGGAATTCCGCTGAAATGGAGACGTGGCTTATGGGTAGTTCAGTCAACGCTCACTAGATGGTAGGGCAGTGGTGGCGTGGCACCATGTACCAAGGGAAGCATTAAGGGATGTTTGCTCCATAAGAGTCTTGTTGATTGGCCTGGAATCTTGAGCATAGTGGGTAAAGCTCAGAGGGATGTAATGGGAGGACGAAGCCACCTAAGACCGCGAGAATCATGGTCATTCCACCGACTGTATGCCAATCATTCCCGTCCGAATGTCCTCGAACCTCAACGGGTGACAACGCCTCGACGGGTATCATGGGTTGTTTGAGGTAGTGAGAATAAATATATTGTCTGTTCTTTATAGTTTCTCTGAATATCGCAGTGCTCTGCTTGCTCGTTACGAAATGGGTCGATTTGAAGAAGGGGGAAAAACTCGCATTTGACTGGTTCCTTAGAACCACCATGAAAATGGCGGACGTACATGCCATAGTATAAAACCTGGGCAAGACATGGTCGCATTCATCCCATGTATTCACATTAATGTGACGCCAAGAAACACGGAACAATCATCCCAAAAATACAGGGTTCTTGAAAAATAGACTTAGAAGTTACTAATACAAGATATTGAAATTCACGAAAGACATCTCATATGTAATATTGGCATGGACGAAGACCATCAAAACTTAAAGTGTTGTCTTCTTCGATGCATTTTTCTTGGGCGATTGTTTAAGTCAGGGAAACTCAGAGAATAACAGAATGCGTTGATAAATTGGTTATTGAATAGGGTTAAATGAGACCACTTTTAAAAGAAACCCAAATAATAACATGTGGATGTCTAACTAGGTTAGTCTTCTTAATTAATGGAAGGCCCTTTTCGAATATGTACATATTGTGTAGAAATTAGCGTATTATTATGAATGCCATCTTTTGCCTAACAGCCCAAAGGATCTATCTTTGCACAATCTTTATTTCATTTGATTTTGATTAGATTATATCTTTTATAAAAGATATAATCCCCCTAGTTTCTTCACATACAAGCACATGTGGCAATGTTATGTGGCAATGGTTTAGAGACAATGCCATTTTCTACTGCCCCGACGCCATATATCCTTCTGCATCACCAGGAGCCTATCTCTCTCTTTCTCAGGCACCCTCTCCCAATCTACTAATAAAACCGCCCCTTCATAATGAATAGTTTGATATGAGAATCTCTGGTAGGCCTTGCCAATGATGGTAACCATGGCAATACCAGATCTTTGCAGCCAATGTTCTCCTGATAATAATTTTCCTAATCCCAATATATTTACGCTTTATGCTCTCACTATATTCCGTGTAAAATAATTGATGAGAATTTTCTTCGGATATTGATGGCATTAAAATGGGAATTCTTTCAGACAGAAATAAATTCAACTGTAAACATGTTCACGCCTGACGGAGAGGTGATTGCGTAACATTCGCTGATCAACGCCAAAGGCTACTCAATAACACACTTAACGTAATAACAATTAACACACATATATCTATAGAGAGGTATAGATTTCAATTCATCCCACCCCAATGCAGCAGAATTACATTCAGCGTTGCATTTATCTGAATACCGTAAGCGTTATTCCTAATGTATCCATTTACAGGACTAAGTATTTATGCTGCTTAAGGCGACTTTTTTTAGGTATTTATTTTTCTCGGTTGTCATGAGGTTTAATGGTGTATAAAAAGGAGTCGTCTCATTAGGTATCGTCAATGCTTCTGGTGTGCAATAAACCGCTGACTGGGCGAATTTGTCTCCACAGAGAAGGTAATTCTTCTTGATATCCATGTCTATCCTCTTCATTCAGAACACACCTGCCCCACTGGTATCTGTGTAGAGCGATTTCTGAATTAGGCTGCATCTAAAGTGGGTTGCTTATTTTCTTTTTGCAATTCACCCTAGTTAGTGATTCATTTACATAACAGGAAAACAGTATTAAGATCAAGTGCTGACTGAGAAATCCAGATTAATGTGACTAAGAATATAACTATGAATAGGCAAATCTGAAAAAACAATTTCTCGAGATGGAGGTTGTACCTTGGATTTTAGGTAAATATATACCATATATCAATCGTATGACTGTCGTGATACAATTGGATTATTTCAATAAATGTTTTTGTTGAATAACTGTCGGCGTAGACTTAAAAAACCAGGAGATATATCACAAACATAGACTTACAATAAACGTGAGTGAGTAAGGTCAATTATATCGTTATAATAGTTGTTCCATTGTTTAATGTGAGCGAGTTCCTGTATCAAATATGTTCTATCTATAAGAAGGGGGTTTCAATAAGCTGAGAGGCCGCTACTGTAGATCATTATGAATCTATTATTAAATCTCTATTTGCATATGCATAAATTGAACATAATCCTGACTCGAAATGCTTATATTATCCCCGTTAATATTTGAGTGAAGCATACATATAATATATATCATATATATAATATACATGTATGTGCATGAAATAAGTTAATGTTCAGTTATACTAGTCTATGGTTCTTATATTTTCGTAAATTAAATTCTGATCGTTCCAAATTCACGAGTACAAAGGAAATGTTGCCAATTGAAAAGTAGGAAGATAGCATGGAAGAACACGACATGTTAAATGTGGGGCAAATAGAGCGCACAGGAGCATGCAATTGCAGACAGAACAAAGCAAGTCAGATAATTGCGGTTGGGTGTTGGACATTCACATACCTAGCTGCTTACAGAACTTACCCTTCACCATCAAAGTAGTGTTATAACGTTGATCTATAAGATGTCTAATCCAATGGAGTATTGGGACACATCCTCAGAATGTCTCCTTATTCCTGATCAAAACGATTAGCATTTCTTGCACTGCATTGGCCAGCATGCGACTGGACTGTTACCATAATATGCGCATTTATAATCTATCTGGTGTGGATTACTAATTAAAGAACATTCCTTCGCATTCGTTTTCGCAAGGGCATATGGTGACGATTCGTAATAGGTGTCCGTGAGGCATTCGGTTCCTTTAAAACTATAGTACTTCCAGGATAAACTATGTGATATGGGTTCAGGATATTAGTGTGTAATAAGCTAGCTGCACTCATAGTGCAAAATAAATTGCACTATGAGCATGTATGGGTGCATTTCACTATATACGACTGTATGGGAAACCACTCTTATCGTATATTAAAGTTATTTTCTCAAACTAATCGGAGAGACTAAGATGCATGGGTTTATGCACCAACCTTCATATCATTATACATAAAGCCCTTGTTGTCTTAAATTTACGATGGTGCTAAGAGGGAGTTAAGACACAATATTCATGTCTTATCGTATATAGGGCCCATTGCACTATATACGATAAGACGAGGGTGGAAGTCTCTCAGACTGGTATGATAAAATAATCGTTTATATAGTGCAATGCAGGTTATGAGACCTCCAAGAGTGGTTTACTATATAATCGTTATTGTGCCATGCACCCATAGTGCAATGGGCTCAATGTGCGATAAATGCCATGTGGTTGACTTAAATTTTTAGGGAGGTTCAGCCGTTGGTAGGGAAAGATATATCGATGAAACCGCAAGTTATTACTCAAGTCGTTTAGCTATAGATACAAGTCATGAACACCTGACACATAACAAACAAGTGATTTTTTTTCTATCAAACTTTATTCACCAAAAGCTTGGAGCTATCAAGCGGGGACGATAAGGCCAACAATAAAAATAAAGTAACCTCAAATTAAGGAAGCTTTTTTTAACCATGAAGCTTTGTAAACATGGGCTTTTACTGGAAATCTCCTTATGTGCTCTTTTGTAACACTTTGACCTTTGACCTCGAACCGACCTTGACCTTAAGGCCCAGAGCCCTCGCCTCCCCACAACAGATAGGGTTGGGCTGGGCCAGAGCCGAGATACGTTAGACATTGCATTCTTGGACCATTTCATCTGATGACATTAAGCGCTCTTTCCTTTAATAAAACATAGTATTTACTGCCATTTTACCAATTTCTCATTTGATCTTCTCCAATGATTTACAAAAAATACATTCTGTCATGATAACGGGCTTTTTAGACAAAGAATTGTGAATCATTGGAATAGGATTACATCAAGATTTGTCCGCCTCCTCAATGATCAAGGCAAGCCTTCTTTTCCAATTCAAAGCCTTGTGTTTACATGTTGTCTATGGCAGGCCGTTTGTGTCAATTATACACCTTGCCCATGATGTCATTAGTGGTCTTCTTTCTAGCCAATCAGGTGGTTTAATACTCTTCTTTTATTGAGCATACTCTGCGACCCCAATGTAAAAGCCCAGGGGATTGGGTAGATAATACAAAATATCTAGGTCATTGTAAAGTCTGTACTTGTTTACATAATTATTGTATATATATGTATGTATATGTATATATATTTATATTCATATAGCGACAGATGATAAAAAGACAATGTCGCCATATAAGTAAACACCATGCTTCATCATGAACTAATGGTGAATAACCGTAACGCGTAAACGGATCACACGCTGCGGTCTTCAAAAATTGACATGTGTGTACACTTATTTTACATGATACATGTCAGATTTTCAACACATGGTTACATACAGACATGTACACAAATATACACTATAGTAATGATGAGATGCATATGTTTTAAGCCATTTCTGTTAGATGTAGTGCCTCCAATTAAACAGTACGGCTCGTTAAGATTATGTATCGAGTGATTTTTTTATGAGTACTCTATGTGCGTAGTTATACAAAAACAGAGCTGCATTTTTGTGTCACCTGACTGCAATCATCCAATCCCAGAACCTGACTACCGGGTATGTATGTTACGCCACAATTCTGACGAAGTGGTGTCACTTTATATGGGGTTTTACCTCTGTGACAATTCCTTTGCCTTAGTGACGTTTGTTTTACCTATGATGTCATAATACAGATATTGAGAAAAAACTTTCACCTATTCTTTTCTGATATCTTTCTTATGATTTACCAATATTCCCTTTCTTGTTTTAGCAGGTTTTGGATGTCCATGAAACAGTTAACTAATGACTTAATAAATAGCCTTGCATTTTGAACAAATGCAGAACAAAATTTGACGTCATTTCCGACATCAGATAACGTCATGAATAGTACCATGTGGTTCTGCCCTCCTTCGGTGTAGTTCTTACAGTACCCACTGGTGTCTCACTCTCCCATTCACCCACCTTCCATTCACATTCACACATTTATTTCCCTTACAAATAGGATTGTGCAAATCAAACAAATGCTTTGGGAAGAAAATACATTCGCTAGAATAAAAGATAAGAAATGTTACATAGATACCATATCTAAAATGTGCAGACATTTGTTTTTATACAGCATTGTTGCAATGCTGTCGCTGAGCACAGATCACTTCATAATATGAATAATCAAATAGGTCAGGAAAATTACCAATAAATGAGTCAATTTCCTAAAGCATATACAGATATAAAGATGGTCATCACTATTCTCATTTTATGATAAAGAACAAACATACTGTGATGCAAATCTTAAAAAACAAAGTGAAGAAAATTTGATAAATACATACCAATTAGACTCATACCAGGCATTCTATAAGGATTTTATACCTCAAATAATGCCTTCACTCACAGACTTGGGCGACCTTTGATATCACAAACGTGAGATCATACAACCTTTAGAATCACCACATAGAATGAGGATTTAAAATGTGTGAATAATGTAATAAATTTGAACAAATTTAAAGGAAACAGAGCAATTGAAAGTGCCTAGTACTTCAGATTTTAAAAATCGAGTTGGCATTACATTAAGAGTAAAAGAGGTCACATCGCAGGTTAAAGTGCAGAAAAACTTTAGTCTTTGACCGTGCACTACAAGAAAAGGGATAAAGTTTTAAACTTTCTCTGCGTTAATCAGGTAGATGCTACATACCATAATTCTAAGACCTCGACATAATTCAATATTTGAAAGTAGCAAATTGCCACGTGTTCAAGTCTGTCACATATTTCAGAAGCATTTAGACAGATATCAGAGGCGATTATACATTGAATTTAGTGACTATATATTTTGGACAAAAATTCTCGTGTTTTTCAAACTTTGTGTTGGACCTATTCTGTACTTGCAAAGTATCTCCACTCATGAAAACTTTGGTTTAAAAACCAAATAGTTCGAATTCATCTAAACATTTCATGTCAGTAAATTCAAAACCACGAAAGAATGTGTTGTTATTATGGTCATATCCGATCAGTAAGTTGATCTGGTTGGATTTGAGTCAGTGCCAGTTTGTTACGTTTTTAGAGATGATAGGGTATTTGCTAAGTACAGGTTCCACATTCAAGAGATTATCCACCGTGTTGGTGATCCTATTGCTATGTAATTGCTACTGGATATTTTGTCCACTGAATCCCAGAAAATGATCAATTTATCTGTTTTTTCACATAGGATTTTTTTCACAAATCACCTATCCCATTGGCAAGATAAATATTCCAAATAGTGCAAGCTTGTAGCACGACGATGTAACAGGAATGTTAAAACATGTAATAATAAAATGCTCAAAATACAAAATAAAATCCTCATTTTAAATGTCACACATTGTTAAACTGTCCTCTAGTTAAATATGTATATAATATATAACACATTCATACCATACCCTTGCACACAGCACCAGAAAATATAACCTTGGGGTTTCTCCTCTTCGCTATCGGATACCTATACAATCTCCACCTAGGGTCAATTAACATTTCTAGCCATTGCATGGCATTTCTTACGGTTAAAAGCGCACCTTTTTACACCGAAGTAACCAGTCTATTTTGACCAACTTCAAACTAAGGTGTGGCGACCTTCTTGATTGGTAAAATTCTTTTCTTAAACCACATATAGACATTAGTTAACAGCCGAAGAAGGCACTACTAAGATTATAATATCACTTCTCATTTTCTCTTTTTTCCGCATAACAATAGTCAGTAAATTTTTCAGCCCTTTTGTCAAGAAATACCACTTTTACAAATAGTGAGCAATTGTACTACTTGCATAAAGTACATATCCAAGTCTTTCAATTCTTTGTTTTACAAGTTTTATAAGCCCATTTTGAGGCCTAGCAATGCCCATTGGAATTTGACAATTGTTGCACATAACTGAGTTATGTTTCTGTATTAAAAATGACTGTTTGTGGCTGTTTATGTGCTTAGGGTTAGTTTTCAAGCCTTCTCGTTATCCTTTTGTCGCCACTATTGCTTGTGTATTGTGTCCTATTTATGTCTCATTTTTCCTTTAAGTTGTACAGCATAATATGGAGGCTTCTACATTCCCAGTTAATATTCAACATCTTCTCCAAATGTTTGGAGAAAGTGTTAATGACATGACCTGGGTGATACCATTTTGGCCTCGTAAGGTTTAATGGCCTGTTTTCTACATAACCTTCCCTGTCCGATAAAGGTGAACATATGACGTTTAAGATTAAGAAAGAACACACACAGATAATGAATACAAATAGTACATGTACGTCGATTATTCAGTCTCACCAATGATTTTAACTCAACAAACCAACTCGTCACAACATCAATACGTACATGGATTTTGGGCACCTTTATACATGACCTTGTGGCACTACTTTCCTGAAGAGAGCTCCACCTCTTCAAGAAATGAGTTGTAGTGACAGGCCTTCATTATGATTTAATCATTCATTTAAAAAAGAACTACCATCATTATATAACCGTGATTATCATTGTTATTATCATTAACCTCATCATTGCCATCATTATTATTATAATTATCATTACAGATTATAAGATATTAACAGTGCTCAATCTAAAGGGTCAACAGTGGGATAAATGCGGGCAAAGTGGGAGTAAATATTTCTCATTTGTTAAGAAAAATATTTTAAACTCATGAAACGATAAAAGTATAGGATTGGCAAACGTGGCTTCTATGATCAAGTTTTAGCCTCTGGAAACGCACGTGTACGCTAAGGACTTTTAAAATCTGACCAAAGAAGTCCCATCCCAAAGATTAATGTTGGCCAGCTTTAACAAAGGTGCATGACCATAAAGACTGGGGTTTGTAGGTGGGGGTGATTTTAAAACTACCCGCCATATATTCTTATATATAACTATACACACAGTATATAAAACTCGCTCTCTTCAATCGAGAAAGACTGTTTTGTTAGATTTTTGTGTAATACATTGGACCATCCCCCAGGCCTTCACGTCTGCAAATTCTGCCTCTACTCTATGCTATATATATTAGTGGTACGCATGTATATCAATATATATTCTACAATCAGCGATTTTGTCACTCCAATTCAAACATACTCGATTGGTCAAGGATGGCACTCGTATTCATGTGCACATAATCTATTGGAGACACCCAACAAGTAGAAAGAACAATACAGGGACAGAAAAACACACAAGGTTCTTCTCCTTTAAAAAAATGGCATGGCTACAATACAATATTGTCTGCTGCTCGCTTGCTCATTTGGAAAAGGTTGTCAGTAGAAAAAAGCAATAACATGTTATATTATTTTCAGCTACATGGGTCTCATATTAAAGACTGTACCCTTTCCCTCAAAGAAGTATTCAAAGGCAGAACCCTTTCTTTTCACATGCTGACGACATAAACTGTATATATATGATTGCGTCATTTTATGTGACATATTCCATGAATCTCAGATGTCTAAGGCGTGGTGGGTCATGTGGATGTGCTGCGTGATCATTCATTGCAATCCATTCATACACTTCAGGTACCATTTTCAGGTGTTCGTCTTCAAAAACCAATCGATTTGTAGGGTAAACCTGAGTGTTTGAGATCCACCGAGCCTTTGGCATCTAATCATCGAGCTGCCGTTGTCCAATCTAACCTGACATGCAGCCTATGGCATGCCCACCTATTTTGTCATTGAAATCAACTCTTTTACCCTCTCGGTTTTTTCTATGTAATTTCTTTATTGTATGTACCAGATTGGGCAGCAACCACTACTGTGGAATTTTGGCTAGTACCATTCCGATACAGGTGCTCTTAGGGGAGCCCTCGAATATATGCAAACTGTTTCCAGGATAGCCGTAATTGTAATCATAAGGGTTCTCTAGTAGTTATTAATCAGCTCTATGTACGGGATGATAATCGACATATGATAAAAGTATACCGTATATCCCTGGATACATCATAATATTATTTGTTTAGAAAAGGCGTTCTCCAAATAGAGTGGTACTGTTTGCCCTAGAAGGTTGAATTCTAGACCTTTCTGAAGTCAAGTATCGTAGCTGGAATAACTGACAGCCCTACATATGAAACTTTGCTGTTTTTGAATCCTTGAACCCGTTTATGAATAGTATATTTTCAATGTCCTGGCCTTTGATGTAGGAGTACAGAAAGCCCTCGACTTCGCAACATGGATGCAAACACAGCAAATATTCAAAGGAGCTGTCGTATTTGATAATCCATTTACCCCATCTTTATGCACCATCTAACGACTGAACACCACATTGTCCTCTTCTACCTGAATGAAGATGTGCTTACAATATGTGTATGCATTGTCCAAAAGATATGTACAAATAAAACAAATCACTATAGAATTCCTTATAGTCAAAGACCACACCACAACTTCCCTCAGCACTCTATTTCTCTTGCTCTTGACTAGTTACTGTCACAATTCTATTAACTATTAGAAAACACATTCAGTAAAATTTCCGAACTCACTGTCTCTTGTTACAATACTTTCTTGTGATTAGGTGCTTTCTTTTGTCTTACTGCATGAATGTTGGTATTGGTTTATGCAAGCTTAGCGATGTATGTCTGAAAAGGTTACTGTTAATTCTCCATTTATGTGACACCATGCCATCCACGGCCAAGGATAGACTACACAGGTACATACTGACAAAGGTTCGATAGTTTAGCACCCTTGTTTTATCTTTCTTTATATACAGAATCTTAAGGTCCTTCAGAATTTTGCTGAAACTCTACAATAGCCAACAATATTGAAATGCCGAAGGTACCTTTCTTCAGGGAATGGGACGATTAGGCTGAATGTTTCCTACTCCTTCTTGTGAATCACTTCTCACTCTTAAACATCATAATTATGTACAATAATGTATGCATGAAGTGAGAAGCGCAGGCCTTTTTTTATCATTCAGGTGAGGTGACGTCATAAGATGCAAGGTCATGCATGCATGACGTAGGTGTAAACGTGAAGACTGAGTTTATAAGACAATACACAACGTTCCACTCGAGAAGTCCACCTGAGGGTAAAGAGAAATAGAGGGGCTGCTCATGGTCTATAATTGGTTATGATGACACAAATTATGAGCACCATAATGGAAAGTAAAATACACCGCATTTTGGGTGCGGATAATTGATCAGCCTTCGACAAAATGTTTTAAGAATGCCTCTTGTACGGAAACGTATATGAGCACAATGGTACTTGGGATCCATGACTGAATAAAAATTAGGATCGTTGAACTTTTTGAAAAATATCGTGAGTATTTGGAGGGTTTCTAGGAAGATTGTCTTTGAAGGAATTAAAGGTACAATTCTGCTTTATGATTCATTGACAGGCACGCACGTGGGTCACTAATTTGACTAGAGTCCTGTATCAAGAGCGAAATTCTCAGGCCGAGTTGGTATTACTTTGAGGACTTCTACTCACCAGGAATGACTACTAAATATCTTGTTAAAATAGAAAATCTCAATAGCTCTTAATTCAGCTCTTGTTTCACAAACGCACTACGCTTGTGGCCCATTCATGACTGGATTAGGACAAAACCGGCGCAGATATCAGACTTTGAATGATAATTCACAACGTTGGTGGTATTCCTCGCACTATTTTTCCATGTGTCTGAATTTACCTAATGTGGAACTGGTCACATTTCAACCTTATACTGGGCCTATGTTATGTATCTTTTTAGACGTAGAGGTAATTAGCAGAATCATAAAGTTAGTCACAGCTGAGCTGAGCGTGTGGGAATGGGTTGGGATGTTGGTTGTTGTATTGTGGGAAGTGTTGGGCATATAAGGATTCAGTATGCAATAATAAACTGCTTGGTTAACACTACAATGTTTACAATGGTACACCAATATGAAAAATCCATATTCCCAGACAAAGAGTAAGGCTATATCTTATTCGTTAAAAACGGAATTCATGAATGTGAAATATACTCTTCTTGCCCATTGCACTGAACTATATGGAAAAAACTGTTCAAAACACTGAGGAAACAAACTCAGTATCTCATATAGAAGAGGCTAAACAACGGTGTCTATATGAACATTAACACAGTACAAATAAATATGCCATTGCGAATTTAGATCAGGGAGTTTTAAACGCTTCAGAATAATTTTAAACTAACCAGCCAAGCTTTATCTTTCGATGTTAATATTGAAAAATCTGGTCCAGGAAATATTGACTGGCTTGCGCTGACATATTTTGTAATATTGAACAATATACACAACATAACGGGGTCTACATATTGAAAACAACAAGTACATGATATGTTACTTCCATAAAGATCTAAATTAATATGATCATCCAAAGGAGGCCTCAGGCTATGCCCAGATCTTTAGAAATTGAAAAGTCTTTCAGAATGAGATTTCTTCCGAATATGATCCAGCCCAATTACCAATGTGCTTTTGAAATTTATATTTTGTTGTGATTGAAATCTGGACATCTGTGTGATTTTCCTTCTCTGGACGTAGCCTAAATGGGTTTAAACAGATGAAGAGCGAATAAGCCTATGCCAACTTTTCTGCTGCCTTTTTAAGCGTGATGTTGCAATGGATTACTTTATATACATATACCATATGCCAGCCACTACTTCCCAAGACTTCCATCCAACATACCTATAGGCTTAAGAGGTTTACACTTCACCATGTTTAACACTCTTTCATAACTTAGGAAGTTTTCCCTCGGCTAAGTTGGATTTATGCTGCCTTTGAACCTTTAAGTTTAACTAAGGTCTGGTAGTTCTGTTCAGCCAACTTAACCGAAAATTCACTATAAACTAAGTGGCCTTTAAGCAACCCAAGCGAATTTTACCCTTCAAGGCTTTTCACTCTACCCTGAATACACCTTTTTCTGACAAACCTTTTTCCTGTATCTGTCTCAGACATCTGGAAAGATTTTACATTCAACGGGATACCAATACATAAGCTTTGTATTTGGCCACCTCCTTTGGATGCCTCAAAGTCTACACAAATATGTATTTTGGTATAAGTGAACCTATGAGCAAGTATTAATACAATGACATCACACTATGTATCACTGATTATTATTTATTATCATTTATTATTTGTTTATCGATAAGAGTATTTAGGCACTATGATAATGATGATAACAATAGAGGAAATTTGTAAGTTTCTGACAACTGTACTAGGACCATTCATTGCACCTCATCTCGTCCTCATTCTGTACAATGGATCGAGACACTCGCACAATGTATACACATTACGGGGTCAACTATTGAAAACAAATTATTTCCAGGCGGCCCATCATCCTCTTTAAGATGCAAACCTTAGAATGGCCAGCACCCAGAAGTACTATTTATTACTTAACACACATCCATTCGATAATTCAGGAAAAAGTATTTTATTTCTAATTAGCAGGGACGTTTGACTAACTAACCTGGTTTATTATTGAGTCACCTACAATATAACATGAAAAAGGACTACATTCTCTATGGCATTTCGCTACAGTGTTTCGGTGCAGCGTAGAACAGATACATTTTTACCATCAATGTCCAAAATAGTGATATGAAGATCACTAAAAGTTGGACTGGTTGAGCCTGCGTTGTCTCACGGACTGCATGCTTGTTCCGGATGTCTTCCCGGAAGTGTTAGAGTTAATGTGGCGCCCCCTAGAGTCACCTCCTTTTTGTTTTTTCACCAGGGGGCGCTTTCAGTAATGAGGGTTATATATAGTATTTTTGCCCTTCTGTGGCGTAACCCCCATGAGATGGTGTTAGAGGTGGGGATCGAGTTATCTTCAAGTTGACCACAGAGGCCTGGCAGTAGTCACTCCGCTCTGAGAAAATCTCCGAGCCTTGCTCTGTAGCCACTACTAGGCTAGCTCCCTAAACCAATGAGCTTCAGTCCTAGTAGAATCCCTTATTGGTTGTGCCATCCATCCATGAACTCTTAGGATTTTGTTTGCCTAGAATGGTGTTTCAATGTCCTCTTAAGATGGACACGATCAATAAGGTAGATGGACACAAGCTGAAGCGACTACTAAAGCTGTTTCTCATTGGTTTACTAAGATTTAATTATAGTCTGGTAGGGGGTAAAAGTGATATAACCCTCAGAGACTTTCCCCCCTAGACAGGTCTACAATACAAGTCATTCCACCCCACCGTGTTGTTGGTATATAAACTGATGTTAAAACCACAATGCCATCCCGCTTCACTTGTAAGGATAGACTGTGCTTCCACTGAAAGTAACAACAGTGTTTGGTTCAGTTTATATTCATCCTGATGCAGCCAGAAGTTTACGTTACGCTTTAATTTCACCGATGTCACTGCCCCTTGTGACATTGCCTCGGTTCCTTAAGCTGGCTATTTTTGTAGGTGCTTTTAGGTGGGGAATACTTTCATTCTGTTTTATTTTTATTTTTTTTCTATATATAAACACAATTGTTTGTCGTATGAAGAATGAGCGGATTCAGGATTTGCACGCCTTGTTACACGTGATGCGCTAAGTTCGCAGCTGCGTTGTCACTTTCACCAGCAAATTTGTTTTCATGCCACTGTCTAAGTAGCAATGAAATTCTTCATCGTCACCGTTATGTTTTCGCATTGTCAAAAATGCTTTGTGCAATCATTATATCACTAAACTGTTACATAACTACATTTACATAACCTAGTAGCTACATTACATGCATTTGTCTATACAGCACAATTTGACAAAAGGCTAATCAAGTATATATGTGAGTTGAAAATTTCCTACAGTTTGTCATCCCTTTACTCTCCCTCCCCATGTTCATATGATATATGAAATAGGAAAATTTGTTCGAGCCCCCGAGAATGGTTATTATCAAAAGGCTAGGAAACAGAGACACTGTTACCACACAAATATACAGAGGAATACAGAAGAAGAATTCAATCAATGAGATCCCAGCAATGCACCTTTGTGGGTGCAGGCAGTTACATTATGCTGTAGCCATGACAGGTCACTAGTGTGCACGTGTTCATTATGTCCACAAGTACATTTAGAAACCAATATCTATTTGTTCAAAAAATACATGTATACACATGTACTCGTTGACGGTTGCACTCAAAGCCTTGGAAACCTAAGGACAAGGTAGAGTTACAGACAACGATATTGGACTGGCAAATGTATTATATACCTGAGACCTGCATGTAAGCATAAGAAGGTTATTATCGTTATTGTACCTATGATTATTTAGCCAGGACTTTTGTTACACTGTGTTTCGTACTTGGTGGAAAGGCTAGATGAAACTATAACCCATAACCATTGCGTGAGACTATTTCAAAAGAAAGATTCAGTACCTTTGGATAAATGCAAAATAAAACTTAAAATAGTTAGCAGCAAATGGTAGCAGAACTGTATTATATATTGCCTATATTGCACATGAACTTAGTTGTCTATTATATAGCAATACTCAACAGTATTAAGTTTAGCTTTTCATGATACACCTTCACTCTCTGCTATTTGATTTCCCTCACATATATTTTGTCTTCAGCTTTAAGCTTAACCAAACTCCATACACTTACTGCTATATAGGTGCCTTTGACAATTATTTTGGAACTCAGAGTCCATACACATATAATGTACACAGGGGTTCGAGCACACTACACATGTAGTATACTGTCAACGTACTGCCAGAGTGTCACTGTCACACAGTACACCACGAGATCCTAATACTGCAATCCAGACAAGCCACACATAGTTTAGAACCATTGTGATTAATTAAATAAAGGATTTCCAATTCTTAGGAAAGAAAGATGATAAGATTTGGATTTGGAATCCTAAAATTATAAAAAATATTATACCGGCCCATCTGATGGACCCTTTCACTTACATAAATTGTACGCCATCGGATGACGACATTAAGACATGGACCATATCATTACATAATCAACTGACAACAGGGTCTCACAATACATATTTCTACACTTGTGTAGGACATTTTTTTTCTTCTTTCAGATTTGGAATGCCTTCTTGGAAAGCTATGGAGACGTTTACCCTCCTTCCTAAGAGCATAGAGCTATTGAAAGTTCTCAGGTCCAACTTGAGTTTATCAATTATTAAAACCATGTTGATGACTTGCCCCTGGTTCCTATCGTGGTTCCTATAGTTCACTTACGTATAATAAAACTTACCTTCTCAAGCAGCAAATGGGGCCTCTTTGTGTTTTGAAATTAAAAATCTGAAATGTGTAACATTGAATCTAAAAGAAGAAAATTCTGTCCAATGATTGAGATTGTTTGTATCACGATTTCCCGCGATAAGATGATTATTGAGATTTATGACAATCTACTGATACCGAATGTTATCAATTTATTCTCATTCATCCAGATTTTAATATGAGCAAAAATCTGCTACAAAACGGACTTTAGAATATATCCGGGGATGTTTTCCGTATTCTCCCTATGAACTGAATTTTATAAATTGACTGAGGGACTGAGGGAATCTGGACACAGAGCTCATCCATTTTAGCCCTCTGTCCTTATAAGGAAACGCTCCGCTGGACTACACCCAATTCAATTTCTGAGCTCCTAGTCCCCTTTGGTGGCTGGCAGGAGGAAGGTCCATTGCACATCCACCCCTTTGACTGGGGCAGCCACATACTGACCACCATCCATCAAACCGGACTTGGTAATCTTTCCTCCTGGTGGACCTCCTCCAGACAGACCTATCTAGCAAAGGCCTTAGCACGTCTGGGCACGATCTCCTTGCTGAACCTCAAGCTGACCAGATCCAGAATAAGGGTCTATACTCCACTGAGGCCCTCCCACTCAACCCCCTCCCCCGCCTCCTGCTCCCCTTGCAGATTGCTCGGCCAAGAAGGCAGTGAAGGCTGAATTTTACCAAAGGGGGTTGGGTGGGGGTTGTGGATATTCCTGGGGTCCTCTTGGTGTATACGCGTCGAAGAGGTGCTCTGTCAATTCATGCCCCAGACGGTTAGATCGATTCACCCTCCTCCACCAGTTCCAGCCTCACACTCACCCTTCCTACACTGCATCCACAATCGAACCTTCTAAATCGATCCTTGCCTCAAATGCCGGGTGTCACATCTATTTTGGTGCCCAACGATAAACATCACTCTTCATTTGCTTCAAGCAACATTAATATGCCCCAATTAAATGTTTTTTCAATCACCAAATATTACATTAAATTTATGTCAGCTAGTATATTGTTATAAAAACACCAAAGGGGTGCAGTAAAGAAAAGGTTATATAGCTCGCTAGTAGGCTGGTGTCTGGTGTGGTAATATGATCGCCATACATCCATTCATGCATCAGCTGGTGAAATAGCCACAACTGACATCTGCCTCAGTGTTGTCATCAACCCTTTTACCATCAACACCTTTAAGAAACAGCAGAGCCGCATTTTACGCCGCCATAACGTGTTCTAAATTGTTTCAATAAAACACTTCGGCTCAAACATGTCTTTTATTTCCTACAAGCAATCGAATAATTTTCCAGAATCTGTGGTTTTAAGTAAAAAAGCAGTAATTTAAGTGGGACCTGTTCAACTCTACTTCTCCTCTGCGGATGTTTTTGATCCACTCATCCCTGAATGGCCGGAGAAATCGGTCAGTCGGTGGATGCAACGGAATACCAAGTTCAAGGCCGTGAATAATCGGATGTTATCTCTCCAATTGATTCCCCAGCAGTTTTTCTCTATTCCCGTCCTCGACAAAAAGAAGGAGACGAAATGGCCTCCTTTTTTATACTGCCACATTCTAACCATTCGTCCGCATTGACATCAAATACAATATGATTCCCAACACTGACTCTGACCCGGATTCAGGCAGACCAATTAATAGGAACTTCAATTAATGAACTTTCCTCTTAATTTGGAGATTGAAAAGGGATCGATGAATTGCCCTGTTGTTCTTATTCTCCAAAGGTTCTAACCACTGGCGCAGGCGGGGAATTGGGGATAGTATGCAGCAGACGGGCGTGGGATATCTGGAAGTAATGGGGGTGAGTGGGTTGGGACTGGGAGCTGATTGTCAAAAGAATTGAAGCTCTCTTATTGGAAGTCTTTGATGAATTGAAAAGATGATCCACAATACTGATTGCTCAGAGCCCCTCTTAATTGTTCTTACGTCACCATATTAACTCTTGGCGTACCAGGAGCAAGGGCTAGGATGTAAGGAGGAGAAAGGCAGTGCCACCTAAGGAGAAGCACTCCTCGAGGCTTAACCTTCATATACCAATACTTCTACTTGCCCTTTGGTGATGCGGGACTTGAGAAGTATCTGTATTAATGCTTATAACCATATGAAATACATTTATTTATACACGGATATACGATTTTGTTGTTAATTCATTGAATTTAGACGAAGGTTCTATCAAAATCTAAAAGGGAGGGGGAATAAATCCGATTGAGGTATTGGATCCCACGACAGATCCCCTTGAAATTCACACCCAGAATAAGCACTTTCACTTCCGGTGTACCGTAAACATTGCAATTACCCAGATTTACAATGAATTAATGTTGACACAATGCACAAACTGTTTGAGGTGATAAGTCGCAATCCAAAGGATGCCTGCTCAGAACAATGGGACCTGATGCAGTGCTATTCCTTCTCTTGTTCTGGTATCAAAGCAGTGTATTTTTTTCATTGCATGTGACTTGGGTGGGAAGCCTATTGCTTGAGTTTGTCTTGATGTGGTTGGAACACAATACACACCATCTCCAAAACCACGGTATCAAAGCCACTGTCCCGGGGTCTCATTCCTTAATATCATCTGCTAGCTATCTGGGTTTCACTAACTAAACATCAGGATCATTAACATGTCTATACGAGAGACATGGTAGTGAAATACCCGCATTGTTAGAGAAACGATATTCCGAGCCACCGAGTACTATACTCGCACTGTCTACCCATTGGGAAGTTCACGTAATATCCTGAAGGGGAAGAGGGATAATGGCTAACAGGAATTTGATGGGATCGGAAAGGACGCAAAGGCATCAGAAAACAAAATTTAAAAGCCTGTCTGGATCGTAACAGAGATGGGTGATAATGGGGTATCCATAAAGTAATTCCCGCCAAAAGGTGTGAAGGCATATTTCACGTGTTCGTTCTCATAGGCAACTGATTATAATGGAACAGTAATTCAAACATCAAAAGATAATAAAAGTTGTTTGTTGGATGAAATTCTATTCCTTCGATCTTTCGCCCTTCTCTTCGAGTATGTGATTTCAACATGTCTCATCCTTTGATTATTAGACCTGTTATCTCGACTCTAAGCTGCCGTTATTTGGCATCAGCGTCTGGGGCTTGTCACTTCCGGAAATGAGAAGTCAGGCAGAAGGTCCTACCTAACCTTCGACATGCTGACCGTTCTAGTACAGAGCCAGACATCTCCTAACTGACAGATAGCGACGTTTGCTCCCTCGACAATTCTTTTGGTGTTATCTTTAAGTCTCTCCACAGACTCATATTAATAAAGAGTTACGCTTTAATTTATTTTAGATTTTGCAATGCTAAGTTTTAGGTGGGATTATAAACTAAGCTTCTGCCATGCCTTGCGTGAATTATAAAGGAGAGTTCCGAAAGCAGGCGATATTTGGATGCAATTCACAGTTTCCCGCTCCTGATGCTACAGCTATCCTTCCAGGAATACACCAGGCCATTTAAAGCCCCTCTCGCCGCACAATGGAAAGCACCCATGTGGAATTCGCCATGAATGTCATTCAAATTCTTTCATTATTCCAGATTGCCAGCCAATGACCTCCCTCTAAAGCACATTTAAGTGTCGTTTGCATACGCGGATGGTACTTTTTTTGAATGAAAAAACCTCCCATATAAATCTTGTACTTTTTTATTCGCAGCACTGGCTCCTTTGAGACCCACTAGAGGCCTAGCCTTCATAAAAGTAATTTGCATAATTGTAGCTGGGCCAGTTTATCTCGGTGCTTGATGAATTTGTGGGCTTTGTTTTCCTGATGAAGTTGAAGGCCTGCCAAAGGGGTTGGAGGAAGGCACTTGTGTGTCTTGGGAGACATGGTCTCCTACCGTTGTTTATAAAGGGCTTTCCGTGAGTAAAATCTAGGGACGTTCTTAAAAATTTCGAGGGTTTCCTTGGAACAACTATTGCTTGGGGTAAGCAAAAGCAGCGTTGGTTACTTGTGGTGTTAATACATGGCGCAGATTTCCTGTCATGAGACAAATGTATTACAGGTGTACTGCTGCCAATGCTCCTCCATTGGCCAATGCCTATAGAAGAAATTTCATAGATGTGCTGTATTGAAATTAATTACCCCCAAGCTCCTGGATAAAAACAATTACAAACGTTAAAAATGGGCATTGGACATTATCCAGCTGGCAAGGATGTAGATAGGCTAATCGAAGGGAAAGCTGTAGATAGGGGTGAAAAGGAGAGAAGAGAGAGGGGGTAGGGGGTAGGTAGGAGGGTATGCTGGGGGTGTTCAAGACTCCTGGCTCTCATACGGACTATACAGCTTAGCTGGCGTGGCAATGGCCTAGTATGCATGTATGCATACAGATTCACTTTAGATATATGACAAATGATTCCCGCGTAAACTCGCTGAGGAGCCTTTAAATTCCCCATAAGGGAGGCCATCCATCCATAGGCTTAAATGATGAAAAAAAGGCATTGAATATTTTGTTGGAGCTCTTTTAGAGAGGGGAGCCGCTGTCTCTGGGCAGCTGATACGGGCTATCTTTGAATAAATGAAGAAAAAACAGGAGAGCAGCCAGTGAAGCCATATATCTTCCCCGTTCTCTTCTCTTCAGTCATCCCCCAAACGCCCCATAGTTTAATGAATTCACAAACTCTTGGGGGAGACAGACGTTTCCCATTGTTTCCGTTTATGTGAACAACTGCTGGTAGTTTGATTTAAAAAATGACTCCATTGTGTGCGTTGATTTGCTGAGGGAAAGAGTGGAGGAATGGGGGTATGGTATGAACATTAAACAAGCCGTGAGAAAAATCTGTTCCGGCTTTCGGTCCTTGTCTAAGACTGGACACAGAAATCCGCGTGTAACCACCCAACTTCCATTTGATCCTCGCAGGGATCAAATGAACACTCCTTTGAGCAAATTTCAAATTGGGATCAATCGAACGCTGCCGATCAATCCTTAGATCTAGGGCCTGAAAGAAAATAACAATTTCGAACGCGCAGCGTAATTTTAATTAGCCATCCACTGAGAGGACGGGTCGATTTTAGCTGCCTTTGATAACTTAGCCTATGAATGTGCTCAGATTTTCATCTGGAAAATTGCACCAAAATTGCCACGGGTTTAGTAGCCCTGCGAAGCATTTCTTCGGTCACGAGAATTTCCTGTCGACGCGTGAGTGTGTAACGTCAACAATAGATAGCTGGGTTTTTTTACGTCATCATGCTATCATTTTTTACGTCATCAGCCCCTGTGCTTTTTACGTCATCATTTTGGTTGTCCTTTTTTTGATGCGCCATTCCAGCACACGGAAGGACCAGACAAGGCAGTGGATGTAGTTCTCCGGGTGCTAGCATCGTGTCCATTATTTCCCATAGCAAACATCTGCTTCTTCAGCATTTAAACAACCGCTAAAAAAGCCCCAGTCTCATTCTTTTAATATAAATACAAGCTTCTCGATACTCCACGAGGGACAAAACACCAGTGTCCTATTTTTATTTGCCTCATTAAAAAACCCTCGCAGGCCCCGGCTAGACAAGGGAATTTTCTTTTTTAATTCCATGAAAGGGTCTAAAAAGGGAGGCAATACTCATTATGGCATGTTTTTACAATGAATTTCCCCTCTCACAGCTCTCTAGAATGGATCTTCATTCCTCGATTAGGGTCTCTAGTCTTTGACACACATTCCAACGGATGGGGACAGAAAAAGAGGGGGACTCAGTAGGCTGGCAAAGAAGCCGTTACATTAATTTTTACAGGTTTTGTTTTACCACATATTGTTCTAAAATTGTCCTCTTCCTGGGTAGATTAATATCGATAGCTCCTTAATTTGAGAGCACTCGTATTTATATATGAGATAATAGTTTCATCTAATCAAAAGATGGCACTAGTAGGAAGGATGCTCACCATTATCCACTAACACACATAGGATCGCTTTCGCTCATATTCTGTTCTCAGGACTACCTTCAATCGGACTTTTCATTCACTTTGTTCGCAAATTGAAGAAAATAAGTGATCGATTGATTTCCATTTTAATGACTTTCCAGATGGGCCTGCAAATTTGCAGATGCAGTAAAAACGTATATATTGGTAAAGGAGGTCAGTAGTAATCAGTGTTGAGCAACTTGTAATATGTTGGTGCATTATAACAGAAGCCACTCCAGAGTCATTTAAGGAAGCCATCACTCAACACATGATAGTCTTTTCTGTCAGCAAGCAATCAGAGATTGATAATTGATAGTTCTCAATTAAAGCTGCGTTGAGAAAATCTTAAAGAAGAATTATAAAAAAGATGAAAGTCCAAAACACGCAGCCAAGTAATTTTGTTTGGTCCTAGAGCCGAGCAGGAAGAGATTTAAATGGCTCGTGCCGAGTACAAATAGGCTCCCTATACAGGCATTGTGAATACTGTCCTTTTTTTCTAATCATTATAGCCATATAAAGTCATCACCTGGAAAAAGTATATCTGTCATTTTCAAAGCAATGGCTGCCTTAGAAGAAGGGGAGCGCTTTGCTTTTTTAGTCCTTAAACTAGTGCTGTAAGAAAACTTGAGCTTTCGATGCCGAAAGAACGCAACCAGGCGCTTCTTTTTCCTCAAGCCAATCAGGACCGGCGACTTTCAAAATTGTCATCACCCAAGATGAAATGAAAGTTTTGCATTATTTTTTAGTTCGGTTCATTAAGTTTTCTTTCCTGAGATCGCGGCTCGTTATCCTGTTTTCAGCGCCTATTTTCGATGGAAGACACACACATTGATTTTTAGTGAAGGCCTTCAAGAAATGGGATATAATGCGCCATTACTTTTTACTCATTTCTCATCCACCACAATAGGATGCAATGGTCCTCTGTAACTGGCTGGGCCCGAACTGACACAATTGCTGAGGACAGGGAAAAGAGGGACGGTGTGAAAATCCCCCTTGTTGTGCGAGGGCTTGTAAAGGGAGAAGTAGCAAAGGCTGCGGAGACAGTTTGGGATGTAATAAATGTCCTATTTATTCCAAGCAGCAAAAGCTTCACACACTAAAGAATAGCAAGATAGTTTGGGATTAATATCTCACCCTCACCGCCAATTATCAAATGAAAATGGCCCCGCTGTTGTATCGATTTGTAGGCGCGGATGTTTTTAAAAGCACATTTCAATGCAGCGCATCAATGCTTTAAATCGACCTTCAAATGCCCTCCATGCACAAAGTCTCCAATATGGGTGAGAGAAGGAAGGTAGATGGATGGGGGAGGGGGTATGGTTTGTAGATGATGAGACAAATAAGGCATAGAAAACTGGCGAAGCTATACATATAGGCCACCATGAGAGACAGTGAACTGCCACATGCTTCATTCTGCCTTCTCTTTGATTGCAAATTGTTGATTGTATGCCTTTGAACTCAGGGAGGAATTAATTTATACCCCCACCTGCTGCCTAATGATTTTCGATATGGATGTCGGGCTTTTAAAGAACTGGACTGAGAAAGTCTTGGAATTGGGTGTGTTAGCTGAATAAGGGAAATAAGGAGACTGGGTAGGACTTGATAAACGACAGTTCACTTGACTCTTCAAATGTGCCAAGAACTTGCTAGCCAGTTTTAATCCAAAAAGATTACTTATTGTAAAGACTAAGGCCTGGAATTCACTCTCGAGAAGCACAATATTTAGATTGGCAGCTCTTGCACTGAGGCCACTTTGACAGGAGGCAAAATACTAAAGTTATTCTCTGCATTTCTGTGAAGATGATAAAGCATTAATGGAGAATATGTGATGACTTAATGGGTTTTCCTCAGAAAAGCTTAGCACTTTCTACTTAACCTGCCCGTGAAATATCTCTCGCTTAAGACTTTGCGCGATGGGGTTAGTTTTAGTTGAAGGAAAACAATTCTATAAAGTGCTAGAACGAAGATGGCCGTGTAGAATTTCACCCTTTGTAGTTGTTCGTCCCCCTGAATGCTTAAATGAACTTGCTCAAACTATGAGACTATTTACTTTACTAATTGCACTACTCGAGATGTTCATTTCCCATAGAGCGAACACTATCGCACATGTCCCTCCTTTCGGCCCGCATTGCCACGCAAAGTAAACCCCAAACAAAAAACATTTTCATCAGACTGAAATTTGCAAAATATTTGACCTGCTTGGTGCAATCAGAAAAGGAGAAACCCTTGCGCTTTTGTTTAACAGTTAAACTGAATGCCTTCACAGACGAAGAAGCATTGACTTGCACCATGCAAGAACAAAGCTCTAGAGTGGGAAAGTTTCTCGAAGAAGAGACGTCATAATGTTTCAAGTTTTTAAAAGCTCAAATACTCAACACTCAGCTTTATAACGGTACTTTCATTTGTGGAAAATCTAAGCCACTTTAGGTGACCCTGTCGCATGTAGGTGTCATAAATCATTAAAGGTATTTGTACATTCAATTAGTGATAAGTCACTAATGAGAGCACTCTTGCGATTTCCATATTGTTACAATAAGCCATAGCCGTTGTTAAAGCTATTTCACCCAATTTCCATTTATACTGATCGGACGAGTGAACGCACTGCAGTAATTATGCGCTCCTCGTCCATGATTCACTATTGCAATGATTGACATGCTGCTGATCCCCACTTTGTGTCTAGAGGAAATTCTGTCCAGGTATACCTTCACATTTCGGAGCTCATTGCCTCACCTCCCTAGGCCAGGTAACTCTGCGTCTGTTTTCCCAACCGCATCATGCTTCCAACATCCCACCCGTGGCCTATACCATGCAGAGACTCAGGTACATTCATCCCCTGTCACTGGAGGCCCCATTCCACCTTCGTCCATTCCGAACCCTGTCTCCCGACTCTTCATATAATCCGGCGTCACCACCACCTATTTCACTGATCCTCAACCTGCCCTGAGCTGGCATGCCCCTCTGTTTGTTATCTGGGCACGGCCATGAGAGATCCAAGCACTTACGGATCTCCAGGCCCTGGCATCCCAGCGGCAGCGGGGTGCAGGACGAAATTGTCGTCTGCAGAACCCGGCAATATATTCATACGCCCATATCTTGTGCTACTTCATTAAAAGAGCGGTTTTTACAGCCCTAAAGTCCCTCAATAACTTACAAGGAAATGTCGGGGGGAAATGTGAATGGAAGAATAGGGTCAGCTGAGAGATATTTAAAGCTGAAATTTCAAATGGGAATTTTGGCACGAAAGAATTAATTGCCTGATGAGGACAGGCCTGCTCATGCCAGAGGCAGACTCTCAGTTGGTGCGTTCGATCTTTTCTGTGATTTCCATTCACCGTATTGTTGATTTCCGATAAATCGCCGTAAAAACATTCTAGACACAAACAGTCGACTCCAGACTGCATCGATAGATTCAGAGTTAGAGGGGAAGTTGGTGAAATTGTTTGTGTGTTTGCCTTGGGTACCAAAATCGTTCTTAATTTTGAGGAGGGTGGTGCGCAAAACAGAGAGTAAACCGAATGCTCCCATAAAAAGCCTTGATTAGTGTTACGCAATTCGCATCAGGATGTTGCATGGAGGCTTTTCCAGGGTTGTGGGGGTTCTGGAGGGGTTGGCAACACTGTGGGGAGGGGTGGGCGGGTGACTGTGTGTGTTTGTGTGTGGCAGGCTGACTCGGGGGGGGGGGGGGGGGGGGTTAAGAGACTGAGGCTGGGTGATCGGGGCGCATATCAAGGATCCAAAGAGGATCCAGATCAAACCCCTTCTGTCAACAAGGGGGTTTATCTGTGGGTTATCTCTGTCTGCCATCACCCTTTTACAGTCATCTATATTACTTGAGAGGAATCCTGCTTCAGACTTGGATACATTTGTCTGAAGGCATGTACATGTCTTTCTGAAGATGTCCTTGATACCCAGGGCTTGTATGACTATGTAATCTTAATCGCTAATTACTGAAGCTCCCTCTTAACCATCCTATCAGTAGTGCCGAGAAATAGATATTAATGTCATTATTCTCAAGCATTGGCTTTACAGTCTGGAAAGGCGTTTAACTCCAGCCCAAATTGAATCCTAATTTATGGCATTAATTTTGCATCCGGTTCGCAAAATGTGTAAAAATTGGAGCTCGTTTTTTTTCAATTGTTTCAGAACGGGTGACATTTAACCCGTGAATTCGCACCATTCCGATGCGTCGCCCCATTGACATTGAAGAACTATCTCTGTATTGAGAAACGAAAAATAAAAACCAAAAATTCAAAACAAATCAATGTCACCAAGAACAAACGGATGCCACGACTCAAAAAGGAAAACAAAACAGAATCAAGTAGTTCCGGATCGGTCGCCGTTTGGAATTGGTGGTGAAAAAAACCTGGAGCGATGTGATTACACGTTACAAACAGGTCGCATCTGACCTGTTGTCAATGCTCAGGATGATTTTTGCTCCTTTCAGTGCAATCATGAACAAAAGCCCAAAGTCTCGATGTTCTTTCTATAATAGAAGGAAACCACATGCAAAAGTGGGAGAATGGGGAGTTGTAAAGATACATGAATGAGCAGGGTGGCTGGGGTGGAGGAGGGGGTGCCTCTAACACCCGTGTGGGACCTGGAAGAAGGGATCTATCCCCCGCTACGTGTGCGCTACCCCGGGCAAAAACAATGCCTATAGTAATTTACAGCGAGCATCGATTATTGTCTGCTATTTTTCATCCATTGCTTTTTAAATTTTTTACTAGTCAATCCATGAAATCATGTGTCATGCTCGATGGAGAGTTGGCACAATGCCAAGATGGGTTTCAAACATGAACCCAGACTAGATTTCACTCATCGACCCGATTTTAAATTACATCAAAAGTTTTGAAATGAATTTTTTTTTAGATTTTGGTAAATGTTTCATCACCTCCCGGGTGAAGCACCTCATTGTGAGCTATTCTGGAAGGGTCTATTTTAGGTCGAATGCAATCATATTACATTTATGCGGGGTTTTTTTACCCAAAGGAAGATAGTTACCTCTTTTAGAAGGATGAGACATAATCAACGATGCTCCAGATGGAAAGGAGGGAGGCATATGTAGCGAATTAAGATGTCCTGCCACATCTTAAGACATCTTACGAGATGGTGATTTTACTAACATTTCAAAGGGGTGGAAAGTGAGAGGCCTAGATTCATTAATGCACGCTTCCCGTGACTGACGGAGTTTGTCTTTTGTGTGGGAGAAGGCAGAGAGTGAGCCCTGTAGTGTGTCATAGAGGCAGGAATAGCCTATCTATGATCCACCCGAGCCGCTCCTTAGATTCACCCATGAGCAATTGCCTACTGCTCCCCCTTTACTTTCAGATACCCTGGAAAGTGCCACAACCAGCATCTGATTATGAAATATCAAGTATCCACAAAGCTTCCCATTGAACAATTTCACAATTGCTTTCATTTGTTAAAACAAGGAATTTGACACCTGATTCTGAACAGAAATTAATGACGATTTCAGGTGTAATCTTACAAATATAATCTCTTCTGTTGAAGTTCGTTTTGCAACAATAAGAGTTTGGTCTTCGAATAAATACGTGCATCCTCAGAATTACACCTACGTCAAAACATGGCGCATCTGAATTAACTGACATAAAACATTATCAAAACAACCACCTTTTTATCAGTCTGACAGATGTGATCGTAAGTAATAAAAGGTGCTGCTCAAGTATGTATTTCCTACCCCAGGCATTAGTAGTCAAGCAATGATGTGCGGTTGTCAAAGCCAAACAACTAGAACATTGTCTCTCTCATGCTCATTGCCTGGTCTATCACTCTCCACCCTTCACCGTATCAACCCCTACCACACTGCCACCGCCCGTTCCCCAAATACACCTCCTGGGCTAGAGTGTTGCGCAAACAGCCCCATAGGCATTGTTTTCTGGTCTCACCTAGAAATGATGGATTTTAGCGGGGATATAATCAAAAGTGACATGCGGAGGGGCGAGGGAACTAGAAGGAGACTGACACTCAGTGGACTGAGAAGTGGCTGGTATTAGAAGGTGGGAGGGTTGGGGATAGGAGGATAATTGCATACCTGACAAAGGTGAGACAGATTTACAATAGGAATAGAATGCTCGAGGGGGTGCAGAACAGGAGGAGGGGTAAAGTGAGAGTGGGGGAGATGGGGGCTGTTAGGAAGGGACAAAAGCTTGGGAGGAGGGAGGAATGATACCTGAATTTTGCTCGGGGGTTGAAGATGTACAATAGATTTTGAGACAAGCATTCTGTACTGGCTTTTGGGCGGGAAAGCATAAGAGAGACTTAGGAAAAAGAGTTCAAGGGAAATTTTCCTCAGTTCCATTCTAGTCGTTCTGCTTGGCCGTGAGCTTCCTTCAAAAGAAAGACAAACCCCCCGTTTCATACCCACATCAAATAGATGAAAGCACGTTTGAAACTGATGGATTCCATGCTTAAAATGTTCAAAATCATTTCGGCAACTTTTAGGGGGTGTATCGATGGAGTTTGCGGCATGGATTATATTAATAATGATCTTGGATTAGAAACAGAACACCAGACTCAGCAAAATAGACGTGTCTTAATAAGATACAACTATGATTTAAAGAATTTCTTCTGCATTGAACTTTTGGAAATAGAAAGCTATTTTTCGCTTACTAGGGAGTTACGAGAAAGTATTCTAATTAACTGTCTTATACCCGACACTCTCAAAACATAGCCCACCCTTTGATAACCCGTCAATACCTGGGAATCACTGAGACAACCAGATAAAGAGGAACTGTCAATGGCAAATTCTCAATGCTTTACATGCCTGGCTATTCGCAATGCCCCTTAGCATCCCCCACTCCAATTTCCTAAATCTATCCCGAATTCCAGCGACAAACGTCCATCCTGAATTCTGATAACTCTGGGGGTAAATATGATACAGCCACCCTCAGATTGTCTGAGAAAGCCACTGATTGTCTCTGACTTCAAAAGCGAAGCATTTATTCGTCATTACATTAGGGTAATTTTTTTCTCGGGAAAGTCATTTAAGGTTTCATTCTAATGCATCGCGGGTTTTCTCGGCATGCACCCTCGAATGCTCTAGCTTGGTTTGGATGATTCAGATCTGAAGGATGGAAAATACAATTTGCAAGAGGTAAAAGTGAGGTTGATGGTAAAATTCCCCAAACCCATCTTTGGCTCATTAACTGTTAAATGATCAAAAGTAATCTTTGCCAAGCCAACTCCATCACGCCCCATCTCCTCTTTTCATAACAATCAGTTTAAAACTGAAAGATGTACACGAATGAGGCGGCGAGGGCTCTGACTAACGCAAGCGACAATGTTAGAAGAACAAATTTTTCCAAAAATGGCAATATCCCCTTTCAGAATTGATGTGCATTTGGAGAATCGAATTCTTGAGGGGTGCTTTTGTGGGCTGGCTTACGATGGAACATGAAATAGGCGTGGACTCGGAATAATAGAGACATGCCAGGCCATTTTAAATCCCTTGATGACTATGGCAATCATAATGGATTTCTCTTATTCCGAAGCTTATTTGGAAAGTGGGGGATTAGAGAGCTGTAATATATTTTGCAAGGCTATATCAAATGCCTGTCTCGCGTTATGCTTCAGAAACAAAGTGGTTCAATTTTACCTCGAGGGGCCTGATTCAAAAGCTCAATTAAACATGCAAATGTGTCAGATGGATAGGCGAAAAGCTTCAATTTCAGACTACCCCGACCCCTTCAATTTGATTTTAATGACATGTTATCCTTTGGTGTATGCGAAGGCAGAGGGGCTTAGACGAAAAAGGAGAGAAACAGTCATGACCAGCCGAAACCATTATTGAAGATTTTTTAAATTCACGTGTGAACAATATACTTAAGTTAAAGCAACTTCCATTATTTGAGGTGTGATTTGTGAATTGCTCTAATAAAAGGGTGAATGCTGTGGTCCAGAGCTAAAAGTGTGAGTAGCACACAATCTGACAAGCATATGGAGCGGCAGATGACGGATAGCACTGTGCTTCTTCTCCAACTCCTCCAACCATCACTTGATGACGGTTTTGAGGAAACTGCTGGTGCAAATTAAAACAAACAAGCACTGCATTGGTAGCGGAGGTTGCCTTCCCAGGGCCGCATCAAGAAACCTACCCCCAAATGGCATCCTGGTCCATTTTTATAAAGCTCCACAAAGAGAAACAATTTGCATTTTTATTTAATTTTATTCCAGAAATATAGGTAAACATGACCGAAATGTACAAACAAAACAATGTCCGGTGGGAAAAGGGTGATGAGTATGAGTGGCTAGCTAGATGTGGATTCTAATATGCATCAACTGCTATCTCTCACGTCTGGAACGCATCTGCTAAATATAAAAGCAGATGGTGCATCTGCTTAGATGAAACTGTTTTTCACTACTACAGCCGCTAGGCTAGATGAAATAACATCTCTGGCGGCAGATGGGCTGATCGCAATGAGTCAATTAAAAAATTCCAGGGCAATTCCATTTGTTTTTCACAGATCACCGTGACGCCATATTTCTATCATATTTCCTTCAATCAAATGCTTTATTCGGAAGGTCTTCCATTTTTTACCTAACAAACGGGGAAGATGGGAAGATGGGAGGGAAACATTCAGATTGGGAACTCGATACCCTACTACTGTAATCCGGGATCTGTCAAGGATGTTTAAGGCAGATTTAAAAGTCAAAATATAAAAAAAAAAATGTTTAAAAAAGAAAATGCACTGGATCGGGTGATGGGAGGGCGTTGGCGATGATGCAATGGGATGTTGGGGCTACCATGGTGCTTTATAGAGGCGGCAACATTGTCATATTGAACCAAACCTTAGCAGCCTTCTCCTCCTCCTCCTCCTGCAGCCCCCTCCTGGCATTATTCGATCGGAGGCACCCCTCTTGCTCCTCTCCTACCCCTGCCATCTTTCTGGGAGGATTATGTAATATATTCATTACGTAACTCAATGCCTGGAAACAAGGCAGGGGATGCAGTGCTATGTGCTGTCATAACCAATACTGCCACATGTCTAGACTGTCTAGCGAACCCCTTTCAGGGGCGTGGCGGTAAGGAGGAGCGTTTTGGGGACAATTAGGTGGAACATTAATTTTCTATGCTTCTTGGCAAATTTCAGGAAAACATGATGGAAAGACCCTTAAACGGAGGAGGACAATGATACAAATTACCTTCTACCACCACCAAAGCATCTATTTAGAGTTAAGTGGAGGATTTTAGAGAGAACTGCAATTCGATTGAATCTAATACATATAAGATAGATAGTTACACCTGCAAGAATTCTGTGATGGGATGTATAGAGCATAGTAAAGTTAGTATAGTTGTGATTTGTCGTGTTTTCTGTATGAAAATTAAAACAACTAAATAGCAGTTTCAATCTCTTCGACAGAAATCACGACAGCGAAGGCAAGCAAGTATAGAATGAAGGGAGAATGGTGGTTTGCTTTGGTGATTTTTTTTGCAGAGATGGATTATTTATTTGTCCTTGCTTCTGCTAGAGGTTGGCTGAATTTAGAGCACGGAGCAAGTGGAGCAGAACATGGCTTGCCCGGCTTCACCCCCACCTCTCTATATTCCCCCCTCAGCCCCAATCCAAGCCATAGAATATGGCCGGCCGGCCTGCCAGCAAGCATGCAGACAGGGGCACCCCTGGGGTGCTTCTAATTTATGCCTTGCCTATTACGCAACAACGCACACCAACCATCCATCTGCCTTGCCCCCTCCTCCTACTCCTACTACTCACCAACCACCACCACCTCCTCCTCCTATATGCCTCTCAATATCCCACTCTATTTCTACCATAGCTGGGTGTCCCCCCCCCCCCCTCTCACACACCAACTCTTTTTAACACCAATGGCATGCCCCCCAACCCCCACTCTCTCTTTTGCCACCCGTTTCACTCTTCTCTTCTGCCAACCCCCTGCCAAGAATTCGTGTAGCCATAGAAACCCAGACTTTGGGCCATTCTCTGAGAACAAAAAAAAGCCAATTTTTCAGGAGGAGCATTGCATTTCCTGGTGGCGTTTTCCCTCGCTGATCAAAGAGGTCGCTGGATGGGTGATTTTCTAGAGCAGGCAGCTGTGTTGTGATCCTTTCTCTGGATCACTGATCTTCCCTTTCCTTTCCCTTCTTACTCCTTCCTTCTCCCCTTTGTTCTTACTCTGATCTCTAGGCCCCCACCAGTAATATTCAGGTGTATAAGCAAGAGAAACGAAGGGTCCTTGAGAAGCTTTGAGAGGAAAAGGCCAGAAGCAATGGGAGGGAGTAACTATGTTTCCTGCAAGCATCTGGGAACCCTGCATGGCGTCAAGACACGGGCAGGGCTAGCTAATAAATGCAGAGCCCATTACGTAACAGTGCACTGGTAAAAAATCAAGACTTCATCTCTCCTCCTCCCTCTCACTCTAGCACACTGCTATGGATCGGTACGAAAGCCTCCAGCATCCAATAGCGACCCGATTCTCCCACGCAACCTTGAGCTAGGTTTGCCCAACCATTTTGCAAGGACTATCCCTGCTCAAATGATGGGTTATAAACTCGCAATTGGGAATATTTTATTCTGCAGATTGTGTGTGCGAAATAAGGTTACACAGCAGGGTTTGGGTAGTAGTGTAGTGTAATAGGTTTTGGTTGCTGGCGGAAGGATGCCGAGAGGCTGAGGGTGGGAATGTGGAGATGGTATGCCGTGTTTGCCCTTGATTGTTTACATGGCAATCATGCAAGCTGAGATCCATGCTGTCCGGGTTTTATCCTGTTTTTATCTTTGCCATATAAATAGCTTTCTTTACTCATTGTCCGTCGCTGTCTATTGATGGTTCACTATGTGGGGTACACTTGATCCTGGCCATTTTACCTACACCCACTTTTGCTGTTTAATGGTGCTATAATACAGCAGTCCCACCAAGGCATCCAGCGCCCTCCCCCAGTATATAAATGTTATTAATCCTATTTAGCCCAGTCAATTGAGACCGAGCCCAGGCAAAGCATCCTCATCACAGCACAGCCACCACTGCAGTACCCTAGCATTCAACCCTGGGTTTTAATCCTTAAATCTCAACACACAAAACAAGCAGACCAAGCCGATGCTTCTAGTGTGGGACGATGGGGATTGTAACAAATTAAATACATTGTCCTGGCTACAATACAAAGGCAGCAGGAGGGGTTTGCTTTCATACTACTGCCTCTACTTCTACTACTTATCCATAGTACACAGAAGGACATCCTCCCCGCTTGATGCCTCCATGCCTGACTTCCTCCTCCCCCATGGAATCTATCATCCCCAATAAAAGACCCTTCGCACCGGGCGCCCTTAGTTTTTACCACACTTTGCCGACAAAGGATTACTAAAACATTAATGAGAGCTTCATGTTGCAGGAATTTGGGCTGTCGTCAGTGAGCTTGTTATCAATATTGCTGTTGCCAACAATAGTGATATTGGGCGGGCAGAGATTTTAATGTGGAAATTTTCAGTGGATATTTTCACGTACTTTGTTTTTAGATCATCATACTGTTGCTACTGTCTTCAAATATGTCCATGAGCAACCGAAAATATGATATTGGTGATGGTAAACTGGGTGGAGGTTGTCCTTGGAGGTAATTCTTCCCCATAAATCACGCGGATTCAGAATGCCATTCATTATAAATTTCCATTTCAATCTGCGCTGTTAAATTAGATCAAACTAGAGCGTCATGTGCCAGAGAAGTATAACTCATTTTCAATTACAAAAAAAATGAAACTAAACTGCCCCGATACATTAATCTGAAATTTATACAATAGGCCCCGCCTTTAATTCCGATGATCAGAATGGAATTACGATTCTAATGAGAGAATTTACAAGTAAGATGGACCCCCGTTGTGGGTAGAGGTTAATAGATCATAGAATGGTTACGGTGAATGGCGAATTGATGGTCGTAACCATAACTCATAGGGAGCTGGTCGGGAGTCAATGTGTGCCCAGTTTGATTTGCATGCGGACTGCCTGGCTTAGGCGTGTTTAGCCCTCCATGCATTGCAAATAAGAACCTGAACAATACTTACACGTGTATTACGAGTAATAATCTCTATCATAACAATCATTGGACAGAATCACATAATTTTCATTGCTATCATCTTCATTACATACCTTTTTTGATGACGAATTCTGAGGTTGGTAAATGCCTGTTATAAAGAATAATATAGGTTTGTACTCACCGTTTGATGCGTTCAATCCTCGAAGGTGTACATTTGGTGACAGAATAACGTACAAGAACCAGGGGCAAATAGAGATGACATGGTTAAAACAAATTGAAGGATTAGTTGTTCCATATCAAAAGTATCACAATGAAGAAATCTATTTGGCACAATGAAGAGTAAGTTTAATTGAATTAGATTTTTTTGACCCTAGTTTATACCAATTATGCAATGATCAGGTACCTATCTGTGGACTGTGTTATGAGTAAATAATAATGTCTCTTTCTTTACGAAAGGAAATAAACACAAAGTGTGGCTTGTGTAGATTTCTTAATCTACTCACATTACCTGTGTTACATAAGTGCATGTTTTTGCGTAAATTTGTTGACTATAATAAAGTAGCATACATAGACCATATATCTGGTCTTATTTAGCTTTGCGTATTAATTCTTAATTGTTCAAGCACCTGACTTTTGCTTAAAGCACCTATACAGTCGAATCAACCCAGAGAATAGAGTTTCTGCTTAAGGCTGGTTGGTTATTGATATGACAAAATTATACCTTGCTTATATAGATTGTTTGTACACTTCACAAGTTTTTTCTTATGCCAAGTTTAATGTCAGCTGTCTCTAACCTTGTTCCACATGTATGTCCTTTAGAAGGGGCATGATGGCTTTGAAGCTTGGGAAGATGAATATAATGTAAGCCTACAATGTATTGTGAAACTTATAGCAATGTTTTGCACAAAGAAAAAAAAATGGTTAGATTCAAAGGAAACTTTCACATGACATATACATTTGACTGAGATTATTTCAAAACAATCTTGGATTATTTTTGTTTTTCATTAATATTTAGCGTCCAATACAAGGGACAAGGCACTTGAAAATTTCTACACTGTAAAAATTTCCAATAAACACACATTCAATTATTTATACAATTGATGTTTTTTTCAACTGTCCCTCTATTTTGAAATATGAATACGTCTAACGTCAGCTGGAATTTATTTCATGGCATGGCGAAATGTTGCGTCGGTTAAATTAGACACAGATATATTCAAATTAACCTACAATTAGGACAAAAAAAGACCAATCTAAATCATCCAGATGGCATAATACATTAAGTAGCCGTTGTTTTGAAATAATCAAGCAAAATATGTGGTACATTAATTAAAAAAACAAAGAAACCATTGTGGACTAACATAAGTTGGAATGCTTGGTTAGAAGATTTACATTACTCATTTTCCATTTTGTTTCCTTAAAAGAGAAAAACTGCCACAGCACCGCATAAAATTTATTCAGTTTCCAAAGCACAACTGGGTCATTAGGTCGATTTATGACGGTTTTAGATAAATTGTTTTGAACAATTACTTTATGTAAAATGAGTTTCATGAAACCTAAAAGGGATCTGACCAAAGATGCAAGTAATTTATATTACTGATCATGTTCGGGCTTTTCTTAGAAAAGAAATCAAGATAACTATAGCTATGCTGGACTGATTTTCTCGAGTTTTGGCATTTTTGGAATATATAAGAAAGTTTATGACTTCTCGGAAGCCTATATTGTGAGCAAGATATTGATACAAAAATGAGAGGCAAAAACCTAATTTAGCCCAGTGCTATAGAGTCAGTGACTGACCTTAGTATTTAACCACAATGAGCTATGCCTATTGATTCTTTGGCAGTTTTCGCTTCTGTTTTCGTTCTGGCATACAATCTTCCATAGATAAAGATACTTATGAAATCTAAAATAGTCAAGTCGATAGCCATGTTGGTATTGATTTACGCCACTAGGTGGCAGAATTTGGGGATTAGTAAGGTGGCAGTTTTATATTTAGTATATAGTAAATGAACACATATTTCTAGATAATTATTACATAATCCATAAACCATTTACAAGGGGGTTGCATCACAAAAATATCACACAAAAATGGTAATACAAATGTATAATAAAGGCTTTCATCAATGGCTCCCCAAGTTATCAAATATCGGTGATATATTTGCGTAGCTTTCACCACAAAACATAGCTGTTGCACTTGTTGCTAACATGAAGTTTGTTGTACTTCAAAATTTCCTACTTCACCAATGAACTATGTACCTATGAATATTCTGCCCTTTGACTTGTACATAACATTGTCGAATCATGACCGTTCCTTCAACAAGCATGTACAAGAGTAAGGACATAAAAAATGAAAACTGAAGTAAGAAATCCATGATAATGAATCAGCGATTCATGCGGGGGTAATATTTGTACGACTGTCGTGGTGGATTTGCAACTCATAAGATACCAAAAGAAAAATAATAAACTTGAATATCCAAACAAGTAGAACATCGATGTTGTTGCTGTTGTTGATATAGTTACAGTTGTTGATCTCTGGTTGTTGGATGTCTTTTGGTTGATGTGTCGGTTTATTATTCTATTTTCCCTTTACTCAGTCTGATATTGGTTGACCTTGTTCACTTTATAGTCTTTATAGAACAGTTCCTCAGACTCGTCTTGTCCAGCAGTGGTGGTTGATGCCTCTGGGAATCATGAAAATTCTTTATGGACAGGAGAGCTTGGTTCACTCTTGGAGAAAGGTCCTAAGTGGGAACTGTGAGTGGACGAAAAGTTCTTGATCTGTTGAAGACTGAGCAGAGAGTTGGCGATGAAATTTCCCTCTCGGCCTGCCCCCACACCCATGCGATCCCCGATCCCCGGCTCTCTTTTCTGAAACGACACTGGTTCGGCAAAAGGAAACGAACGTGAGGTCGTCGATACTGAGGATATATGTGGTAACGGGGAATTTAGGGTACTGTAGGGCAGGCGCGGGGGAGGGAAGGGGAAGTTGCTTGCCACCGAACTATTCATCATATTTGTGCTGCCATACTGGTGTGGAAGTGGCATGAATGCCGACGATGGCTTCGACGAGACAGCATCTGGAGACGTCGCTATGCCGTTTCCATCAATCTGGGGTTTTATGTCCAACGGCTCATGTCTTGGCACCAAATGTTGGGACGATGTCGAACTGGGCATCAGGCCCTTATTGAGGCCGGAGCGGTTCGAGTTGTCAAAGGAGTGCTTAGCCATGTGCCGCGTCAGGTAGGTTTCCTGGGTGTAGCTTTTCCCACAGATGTGGCATATGTGGGTCTTCAGATGCTTGGTCTCGGAGTGCTTGGGAATATGTTGCCTCAGGCCCATCTCATCAGCAAAGCACTTGTAACACGAATTACATCTGTATGGCTTGTCGGTCATGTGTGAGCGAGAGTGCGACTGCAGATTGGAGAGCTGGGTGAAGGCCTGCAATTAAAAGCACATCCCAGATATGTCATAAGGTTAATACGTTGGTTCATAAGTGTATCACCCCTCCCCCTGCAATCTTAAGTTAAGGGCAATGGGATTAAAAATAGGTATCGAAATTACTGAATTTCCTGGATGACTCCTAAGTTGCAAATAAAGGAAAGAAATAATTGCTGATCTTTATCGTTTTTGCTAAAGGTCCTCATCCTAGGAATACAGGTAAGCACCAATAACAACGATACTTGTTAACAACTCAAAATCAATAAATGAAGAATTTGCAATGTCAACATTCCTAAAGATTAATATTCAAAATGACGTTCATGGCAATATCAGCTAATGGCATAAAACAGCAATAAAAGCAAATCTATGTAGACTCATAAAGTGCTCGTACGAAATTGGAAAACATTCATAAAGATTAATTCTCAACATCGTATTTATTACAAATTTCAATCGATTATAATATGAGTGAATCGATGTAGAACTAGAAGTATAGGAATAGCTTGTAAACAACTCGAACTTTGCAACAATATTCATATCGATTAATATTCAACATGACGTTTATGAAAAGTTTCTATATCACCTAATGGTATAAAATAGCGGTATAGTAAATATATTATATATAAATATAAACTGCTTACCTTGCCACAGCCGGGGTGCTGGCATTTATACGGTTTCTCCCCAGTGTGCGTTCGCGTGTGCTGCTGAAGGTGACACAGCTGCGTGAACTTGCGCTCACAGATCTGACAGCGGTACGGTTTGATCCCCGAATGAATCCGCGCATGTTGCGACAGGTATGACGAGTTTGCAAAACACTTATTACATGTGGGGCATTTGTAGGGTTTTGGGTCCTGCTTGTGGACGTGCTGGGAATGCACCAACAGGTCCGACTTGGAATCAAAGATCTGCAACGACAAGCAGAAAGGAAGCAAACTTTTAGTTGTTTGTACTTTTTTCATTTCCTTTTTTCATTTACGTACTTCCAGTTTCTTTAATTACTTTTTTTCATCAAAAGATGCTCGCGTGTGTTTTATGTCTTTCTCTTAGCCAAAGTGCGTAAAAAGACCACAGCGAGATCACTAGGGTGGAGATTTGGGACTTTTTTGCCATTTTCACTTTTTAATATCAGATTTTTCAGTGACTAAAATGGTAATTTTTACCGAAAATTTAGTTCCGAAACAATAAATAAAGATATTTTTCTTAAATCAGATGTGAAATTTCCTATGCAATTTTTACCTAAATTTCATATTTGGCTTTTTGGGGTTTTCATGTCTGTCGGCTAGTCTTACCTATTGACAAGAGAAAGCCCTATGGCCGAAAATGTGTTATAGAAAAATAAATAAATAATTTGGTTTAAAAAAATCTGATTTGGTATATTGAAAAACATTAAACCTAACTAGTCCCTATTTTTCACCCCCAGTTACAAACATCCGAAACTCTGTTTCCTTTACACATTGTTAAAATCAAAGAGATAAATACAGAAAAAATAACAAACTTTTTCCTTCGTGAAAAGCGCTAGCATACTAGTCTTACTTCAGAGGCTGAACCCTTAATAGAATACGTTAAATTCTTTATATCTTGAAACATTTCTCTTACAAATACTCGGTGGTTTTGGAATATAATATTACCAATTCCAATATTGAAAGTAGAGTATTTTCATAGCATGAACATTGGATTTATTTTTCTATACTAACCTGTCTTCTCTATAGAAAAAACACAAAGAAAACCACAGGTAACCAGCCAAGTAATGAATTTACAACCAGGACTTTCTAGTCACAATGTTGAAGAAACAAATATCCATAATGAACAAATTTAGTCTTGATATTTTTTCCATCAGGACAAATTTTTACAATGATACAATGACAACAGCTCGAGCAATAAGATATATGTATACGACAATTCCAATAATTACTTCTTAGAAAACTAGCTCAAAAGCCATATTCTTTAGTTCGTTTTGCGGTTTGAATACTTTGCATGAATTTTGTTTCTCGTTTTAGAAAGCAATTGTCAATAATTTTGCCTCATTACGTGGTACATTTTTTGCATCTCATTTGGATGCGGGAGGGATGGGGGGTATATATGATGTTGCCTCCTTTCTGCCTTGTTTGCGCTAGCCTCTAACCCTAGGACAACAATGCAGCGCAGACACTCAACGTCATTCATGGTATGGTGACGTCACACGTCAGTCGACCTGTGACGTTTGGAAGGGGACGCCACAAACAACCAGTCGTGACATCACAGCAGACACATACAACTTGCATCGAAAGGTCATGACGTGACATTTCATAGAAGAATGACTTCATGTAGGCGACGTCATATCACGTCGCACATGATGTCATTGTGATGCCACATATGACGCAGTGCGTTTATTGAGGGAGAGCCAGGCAGGTTTGATACTTTTTTCCAGCATGGGAGCACATTAGAATAACACTATATCATAAGCACATCTTTCAATCAAATTTCTACGAATTTGGATTAGATAAATATCTATGTTGAATTGCGCATCATTAGCGACTAATTTACAGCTATTACAAACTATAAGTAGCAGAATGCCTTCGAATGTGAATCTATATCCGCGCCAAGATATACTATGGTCGGCAATACGTGTTGATAGTATGATACAGAGGAGTTGTTTCAAAAAAAATAACTTAAATCGTAATTAATATGAGCAAACTATTTTACAAATACTGAGAATTTCAAAAGTTGGTATATAGAGTATATACAAACAAATCTATAATACCATGCACCGATGATTCAAATTTCAATAAGCAAAATTATAGAACTGCTTTATCATGTAGCCATATCATTCAAATATATGAAGTTTCTTTTACGTACATTGAAACGCATTGAAATCAGATGTGTGATTATGATTAAGACTATTCCACAGGGTTCAAGTCGGCTTTCGTTCTGGGGTTGCAAAACTTATACATATATGTTATGTGATCAAAGGCTGAGCCTACAACAAGCAGGTTTATGCAGCAAATGATTCGAAATGTCTATGAATATAAATTGGCCACAGAAGCAAGCTAGAGGAGGCAGAAAGGGGCGCGTTGAGGGTGGATACATGCACAAACCAACCAAAAAAATGCACGCTCAATTGAATAATAGCATCATTTCCTTTTACAATACACTTGAGGGGAAATGTATAAAATTGTACAAGCTGGAACCTGTAGGATCAGAATGAGTGAAAGCATATTTACATTGTGTAAGATATGTATTTCACAGTTAAGTACTGAAAACGTGAAGACACTGAGCCCCAAACCCTATGAATGAATCAATCAAGGGTAAAATCCAAGGCCATCTTCTGTTGATCAAACAGTATAGTTCAACAGTATAGTTTCATTCGGGACGACCTCCATAATTGTATGTTTAAAATGTTATAGATTATGTTATTATTGCCATAACTAACACATTGTTTATATTAATTAATGTGCAATTGAAAGTCCTATCGGTAATAAATAATGGTGTCTTTTGTGTTTTGACCGCAGATCTCAACTGTGTTTATTTCCCGGCCTACTTTTATTTACACTTGCTTGTTTTATTGCCCCAACATCAAAAACCTGTAATTGTATCAAGTGCTCATTGCAATAAATCCAATAAATAAACCGATTATTTACCCATCGCCGGTGTGGGAAAAAGATACTCCAATTGTATTTATCAAACAATTAATCCCATTTGCCAGCAAGCAAAAAGACTCGTTCTCAAAAAGAAGTCTCTGAATATTTTATGTCCAAAGCCAGCGGTGAGTCGGCCCCACCTCTTTCTTGAATCTTATCCCTAGGTTTTATTTGTGGCCAATTGACATCATTTTCTTTTACTATCCAACCAAAACATGACCTTCGCTTAAAACATTTTCTGTGTTCCTAAGAAAACCAGGTTCAGCAAAAATAACACAACATTGACAGTTTTAAGTGGGAGACATTTTTCTACAGTCACCTGACTCGGGCGTTTCATTTGAACAATTACTGGGAAAAGAGGTTGCTTTCCAATAACAATCGATGAATCATTACCAATACATCGAACTGAAATATGTGTCTTATACTCGGTAATGACACATTTGCAAACTGCAAACATAGCCTAAAAAGGTAACGGACTACATTACTGGAGAGCTTGTTGTGATGATATATATATTTGAAACCGAGAACAGAATTGCAAAAATGTGGTTTCTTGGCTGTTCCTTTTTCTGCAGTTAATTGCTCGCTCAAGGCGTCTTGTCCAAGATTTTTGTCCCGGGAAAGAAACAGAGCTCTTTACCACAAGACAGACGTTTTGTTTGCCAACATGTCCGACAAGTGACTGACCTACTTATAGTCGGGTCTTTCTTACATGTCTATTTCAGTTTTACTGACAGTTATTATTATAAAGGGGTTTAAGGAATGTGAATAAACACAAGTGTGTGCCTTCAGTTTTACCGTTATCTTTATAATAGCGACTCTCTTTCGAAATAATTTTTTCTATAAATTTTGATTAGAATGCGACATGATAATTGATTAGTTGAAAATACTTACTCAAATATATTTGCATTTCATGTAGATATACTGTGTATAATGGCAATATTTTTACAACTGCAAATGTAACTCCTACCACCTGTTAGTGGCGAATCAATCACAGTGGAATCTATCATTGAGACAGACAAGCGGTCCAATGTTGTCAGTCATCCAACAACCCCGTCCCATTTTTGCACTTTATTTTATTTCCTTTACACTTTTTTGATTACACGTCGGCCATTTTTGCCGGGCAATAGTCGGCTGGCCAGAGGCAAGCCACGCCAAACTCTAAAAACAGTCTCCGCCTTGCCACCACCAGCCCGGTTTGTTTTTATCACTTCGGATGATTTTTCTTTTGTTGATTTTTGTGACTTTTTTGTTTGTGTATTCGCATCTAGACTAGTGGAGAATTGCTCCTAGTATTAGTGCAGCTTGTGAATGTTTATATTTAGCACAGGGAGCACGATGAGAATAGGACTGACAGTCGTCCGATTACACACTGTAAAAGTGATCATGGAATCGAGCTGTACTATAAGTCACCAATATTTGTGTTATTTGTCAAATGCAATCATATTTCCTAACAGGTAATATTACCACGCTACTTATAGCGGTTTTCATTGCCAATGCTGATAGCGAGTCACATTTTCCGGGCATTTTATATTTCGGTAATAATTCCCTGTCAAAATTATTTTCATCCTCATGTTTGATTATTAACTTTGAGGAATGAAGTTTAGAGTGTATACATATAAGTATAAAAACTCAAGATATAACACTGGTGTGGCTAAATCTTCCAATGCATCAGTGACTATTTATGAGGATGTTTAGAGGTTGGATAGGTTTGAACCCTCAACAATAAAATATTTGTATTTCCCTTGACAGGATTGATGTTTATTTTTATAGTTGTTAGATAACTATGGTGGCGTCCGTGGCGGCGGCGATGGTGGTGGTGGTGGTGCTTGGTGGAGGTGGAGTGGTGGTGGTGATGAGTGAGTGAACAGACGGAGAGAGCGATCTCAAGGTTTCCTAGGACTGTCAGGGGTAAAAAAGGCCCCTGGCCTCATGACCCAGTTTAAGCGACTCACGCCAAAAACTCCTCAGTGCAAATGCTGCAAAAACGTCATGGGCTACGAACTATCTCAGCCGCGGTCTAGGTGAACCAGGGAGGAACAGGGGGAGGGTCAGTAGAGGGAGGTGACCAATGTAATGATAAGACAGATCGTATTGTTTTTATTTTCTTTTATGAAAAGGGGACAGCCGGATAGATATTTCAGGAAAGGATTGAGCAAGAATGAGTGCGAAGGATGGGAAAGAGATAATTAAGAAATATATTTGAGCCACAGACTCTTCGATGTTAATAGTTGGGTGCCCGCAAAAAAGCCCTTATTCTCTACTACTCACAATCGGAACCCGAATGGAAATGGGGTTGGCTTCCTTCGCGCTCTTACTTATCTTTGTATATTTGGCGCACTCTCAATGAATAATAATATCGGACAGTTTGTTGTTCATTAGATCATAGTGGACGTTATTCTATTCCTGATCTATCGACTCAATATTTAGAGTGGTTGGGCATATCAACCGCAGGGAAGATAATAACAGATTTGACATTTGTCTTTTCTCGGGTTTGAAACTGCGTTGTTGTACAGGCTAGCCAACATTTTGAGTAAGCAAAATCTCTTGGTATCTTTTATCATTTTTTTATCTTGGTCACTGCACCACACTTCCAACCACTTCCTGGTTTCCTCTCTGAGCGAGCTTCTCCAACCTTCCGGCAGGGACAGCGCTTTGAAGCGCACCAGAAAAACCACAACATTCCCCATCCCCTGTCTTCCTCAAAACCTTTCTTATCCCGCCGTGCACATTCGTCCTACCCTCCACTTATTTCACCTTTTACTTGTCCTTTCACCACCTAGATGATTATCCACATAACTAGCAAAAGGACGAAGATTAATTTAAAGATAATAAATGTGTGCTACATTGTGATTTCATAAATATCACCGAGGAACAATTAATTATGGTTTTGATTGGAATAGCTTTACATGATTATAAGAAGTGGTTTCTTTACATCTTCAGAACTCTAAATACCACAATCATTAGCACAATTACCGATGTTTTTTTAAAAGAATTAATTTCGTCAAAGTAGGCAATTTCCAATTAGACTGTTAGTCAGAAGACACCAAATTCCCTAGATATTTATTTTAGCTGGCTTCGATTTTTTAGGGCAAATGAATGTTTGTTGTTGTTACATTTGCCCCGGGACATATATTATATATTTATAATTTCACATCACCGGTTTCTATTTTTAGAAAATATGACCCATAAAAGAGACGATCTGCGTGTCTGTAGTGTAAAACGATGTATGCATTGGCGATTTAATACTGTGAACTAATATTAGTTTCCAGTATATTTTTATAGCTCGATATTGGAATACTTATATACTGCTATGGGTAAAGAATCATAACGACCCTCAAATCACGAAATCCCAGGTAAAATATACAAAGAAGATTACCCACAAAATGAAACGAATCACAAACGGACAAACACCACTGATTTATATTCGAAAAGAAACAATTTCCCAAGAAACATTTACAAATACGCAGGCAGTATAGAGCTCTGATGTGACCATTCCAGAATGAGTATTGACATTTAGATTTCACGTTTTCACGTTTCTTTTCAAAACAAAAGGAGCGTATTTCAATAATACTTTTCAAACGATGACAATTCTCTTCTTGGAATGATCATGATCAGAATAACAGAACTTATATATAATATGTTCAAAAATCAAAAGATGGTCAGATATGAAATAATAGATTATTATTTACCTGATCACACATGCGGCAGTGGTAGGTCTTGTTTGGGCGCTGCATTTTGAGGGGCTGGGGTACGACCAGACTGCCCCCTGGGGAACCAAGGTTGTTGCTATTCGAGGTTACTGTGATGCCCCCTGGCTGGTTGAGCATCCGAGGCTCCCCCTGGTGAAGCGATGTTGCAGGCGGGGGCGGGCTGTACATGGTATGTGGGGAGTGAACTGATGTTGGATGACCCGAATGGGCAATAGGAGCTGCCCTATTTATGGGACCTGTGGAAGAGAAAGGTAAAACCTATGAACCGTTTGTAAAGACATGGACGTGGATGTGGATCGAAACCAAGATGCAATCGCAAAAAAAAAATCTTCATGTTGAAGTATGTGTGATGGGAATTGCATATTGTATGGAGGCTGAATGGAAATGGGTTGTGGAGAGATTCAATTGCTTGTATGACTCTGAAAAGCAGAACAAACATCACCGAAACGTTCTTCAACAAAATTGTAATCATACGCATCTGCCATTCATTTCAAAACGCTTGATATAACGGTGTATCTTGCCTACGAAATGTATCAGTTAGGACCAAGCCTCAGCAATGAAGCATCATCCCGTCTTATGTACAAGAGCCACATGTGTATAGCTCAGGATACTTATTTTGTAAGCTCTTCTTCACACGCTGGGATTCCATATCTGGACATACTTGATCCTCAATCATGCCCATAACCAATCCTAGCCCACATCTAAATGCTATCATTAACAGACTGTTGACAGCTTTCATCCATCACCCGGATCCAGATCTATGCATAAATCATGGACAAGGCAGCCATACAAACATTGAGGCCGAGATTATCACAATCTTTTAATACATAAGCTGCATACTGCTGATTTAAATGACATCTGCCGCGGGATGCCTCAGAAAACTGCCTGGAAACCTCACCTTTTATTCTATTTCATAAATATGAACAAAATTTTAAATGCGGTATATATATACACAGCGAAGAACAAGCAGTTGGGATTTTTAAAATGTTGGGCTAAAGGACTAATGCTAAGCTCAAATGGTCTAGTTCTTCACCTTTATTCATATTACATTTTAGTAGTAGGTTAATAACTTGTTTACTTATAATTATTATAAATTGCATCATGGCTGAACACCGGATCCTTGACGAATTCCAGCCAGATATCGAAAGATATCAAGACCGATGAATCTTTCAGTTAGCTAGGAGTAAGTAAATCATCGTTATTATTGATCTGCCTCAAGAGCAAATGCCTTCCCATCAACCCTCCGACAAATGTGCAAGTCACCCTTTCTGAGCGATGATAGGCAAATGCGAAAGCTATTCCGAGCGATAATGGAGTGATTGGGATGTACTTGAGCGCTGAGTGAGAAATCAAATCACTGAGAATCACAGCTTCAATATGTCTCTGTTGATTTGGACGCCTTTGTGAATAATTTCTGTCCTCAAGGCGAGATTTAAAACGGACAAGCACAAGTGTCAACTGACAGTGTGTTTAATGGGTACAGTAGGCGACATTTGAATGTTTAAATTAGCCTAGATGTTTATCTTGCCCATGAATCTAGACAGCATGTGACTACAATCTTATCATAGCAGCTGATCTACTTGCTAAATGCTCCAAATCTATTTAGGAAATGTACCTTTGTCAGTGACAAAACCTTTCTTCTTCTTTGACAGATTCTAATTTCATGGGTAAACGATGAATGAGAAAGGTCTCCTATGTTCATAACATTATGTAAATTCATGCAACATTTTATTACTAAAAGCATGTGCTTTTAATGAAAATTCATCTTTTGTATAGGTGCAAAACTAAGTTTTCTCTGGCCATATACATCATTAGGCAACTACAATACTAAAGTCGAGATGGGAAGTTCATTTACAATAAGCCACTACAATACCAAAACCTAATGTTACTCCTCCACCTTTTCCTACTCTTTGACTGGGGAAAAAGCTATCCATACTACTTTCCTCAGCAACAAAAGAGAAAATGGTATTTTCAGTTGGTTTCTTGACACATCCAGTGACTTCTTACCCCAATACACCCCTTGACAAAGGTGGGGGCGTTAAAGGGTTGAGAGGCTGTGTATTGTTAGGTCCGTGCAAAACTTGGACAATGCAACTCCACCCAGAGTAGGGCCCCGGCCATACAAGTTAACGCCAGGGCAGTCATTAGTTCCTTAACGCAACAAGCTTGTTGACCTTTCGGCGATGTCTCGGGCTATTTAGAGGCAGCTTTGTGACGCCGTCTTTATAACGATAGCGACAAAACACTTCAAATTACCTTTTTAATACAAGACCCGCTGTTTCAATGACTGGGATTGTCAGAATAGGGTCTGAGGCAAAGAGAAGAGGGGGCAGGACTGAGTGGTGCTTTTGTACGCTATTCATATCGATAGAGTTATAAATGGAGTTGGTTCTTATGAAGGGAAGATGCTAGTATTAATACTGAGCATTTATATCGCATCCCTATCCAACAATGTAGAGCGTATCTGGTGCTCAAGTGTCACATAAACATCCAGGAAGAACCGTTCTACGAATCAGGAAATCATTCAAGGATATGTAGTGTAAATGAGTGCACTGTACTTGTTTGAATGATATGTACGCATTGTGTGGCCACTAGCTAATCTAATATTACTTTCTGTCGATTATTTATATATGTTGAGTTCATTGTTTTCATATCATAATCATATACAGAAGATCTGCGCCAATGAGTATGCACTGATAAGCTATAAATAGATTACACCCACAAGCCCTGGAACACTTGGGCATTTTAATTGGGCACTGAAATAGCTTAACTCATTTGTCATAATTAATCTTCCATTGAAAGAGTCAAAAATCATTTCTCGTGTCGTGCTTCAATCACTTCATATTCCCACTTTCTGTGCGCGTGCCATCCCGGAAGTACATGAGGGAGACACTTCCGGGTGGCGTTTTCTCTGTCATGACTAGTCTCGGCGAGCACGTGTTTTCTGCAGAGAGACATTTTCCAAATCGGTTTAGAAATGAAAGAAGGGGGTCAGCCGCTGCAGTCGAGCACCAAAGAGCTCAGAGCAGGAGTGTGGGACGGAAGACGAGAACCATTATATTAAAACATGTAAAGAATAAAACTAAAAACTAAGGAAAGTAAAGGCGAAAACCGCAGAAGATACATGACGGTAGACAAGTAGCTTGGAGCGGCAGAGATGCGCCTTGTCTTGCGAGTGTCACAACGCCCCATGTGAAATTAACATCGCTCCAACGCTCATGTTTTTAGAGGCCGAATATTACCATGTTTAGGCTTTTTTCACGTTTGACATTTGTGAGTGTTGAATGTCAAAGGGGGGAATGTTGGCACCGTGTGTTTTAACAATCAGTGAGATCTCTCTCTCTCTCTCTCACTCACTTTCTGACTACCGTGCTTGCGCATCTCTCCCTATCTCAGTATCTTTCTTCCTCAGACTTTTTCCTTTGCCCCTGTGGCCCCATGTCATTTTGTTCTATGTATCTCATGGCGGCTCTTTTTCTTTTATTATGTAGTTTTACTATTTGGAGCTGGTAAAATGATAATTCCAATGCATTTGTACATATCCGGCGCTTTTGTCTATCAATAAGTTGGTATTAATGATTTATGTGTTATGTAAACACTAAAACACAATGATATAATTATATCATCAGTCTTCCCCCACGGTAGAACTCTGTGTAACACAATTTCTCAACCAATGTAGAAGGGCAAATCATGGTTTGATGAGGCTTCTATTACCCCTTACCCGTTGTTTGATGCCTGGCCTAAGTAAGGGGTAAACAAAGGCGTCTTGGTTACTTGAAAGGAGGTGTAACACAAAGGATCAATAAGGTTGAAGGAAGAGAAAAGGATATTGAGGTCGAGATAGAGGTGGTATTGTCTCCCCACAGTTCATGATCCAAAACGATACCCTTTGCGAAATTAGCCATAATAAGAAATACTCTCACAGTATTCTCGACATTCGCACTTTTAGAATGGCTGGTTGCCGTTATCATCGTCTGGAAACCAGTACAATTTGGTTGCGATTTCCTCAGAAGCGTTATACGCCACTTTCTCATACTACTTACATGTATAAAATATAGTTGCATGCATGCATGCAGGGAATTGGCATATACCAGCATTAACGTTGTGTTGTGTGGGAATGATTTGTCTCCTGTTTCACCCATAGAATGCGTATACAATGCAATTATAAGATAAACATCAGCGAGCCAGGTGATGTACTGACATATACGTTGTGGCCAATTCTAACTTGTCTTACAACATGGCCGCCAGAAGAATGACAGGGCAGGTGTATTTAGGCGGGGGAAAATCACAAAACAAAACAAAAACAAAAAAGAAAGGATCGTTTTCGCCAGGTTGTCTCCAGGGGGCAGGTGAACGAGGACAAGACAACGCATGCGCAGATGGACGTCTCGCCCGTCACAGAGACAAAACAAAAGCGGAAATGACGTCACAATGTCACCGTCGTTACGTCATAAATCTTCCTTTTCTCAGTCTCTGAACCGTGACGTCATGTCACGTCGTGACGTCGCTTTGAGAGGGTCCCTCTGCAGGGAGTCGCTGCGGTCGAACCAGGAACTAAAGTACAATGAAGGAGCTATGCATAAAAAGTCGTCTGCTTTGAAATTGACGGCCAGATTGAAAAGTCTGGTTTGCTTTTCTAATTGGCAAACGACCTGGTTCCTGGGAGTAGGGATCTAACGGTGTCCTGCGGTTTCCATAGATCTCTATAGCTCTTAGGTGACAGCAAACTATGAGTGAAATTGGGGGATATTTAGAAATAGTTTCTGCCGTTTAGTCACCATAGCCTTCAGAAGAAGGTTCAGCAAAAAGTTCCTGGTGATAGTAATTATGGGTTTAACATGCCAGTCGCATGGTTTCCCTCCTCGGAATATTCAAATTGGTAGAATTGGTTTTCAACCCATGAATAAATCTGGATTAAATCTCTCCTCTGAGGTTCCCTAGGTGGATGGGTAGGTAACAATGGACCCCATTATTATGTATCTTAAACCTTGCTTCTACGTCTGGTTTGATTTCAACAAACGCCAGACTACTATGGGACGGTGTACATTTAAATGCCGCAACTATATCTTCCCTCTTCAATCATACATATCTTGTTTTGCCATCTCATTATGGTTACAGTTGCCACGTTAGGAATATGCAAATGTCGACTGGTACAGACGAGATAATATGCATCAGCCATTCGGGGAGGAGTGGGAATGTTTTCAAATTTCTACTGTCTCATTTAAAAACGCAAAGCACCCCTGTAAAAATAATCAGGTCAGCATTCCTCTATACTGCAACATGATTCATAACTTAATGTTCTTTAATGGATGTGAACTAAATGCTGAGAGATATTTTCTTACATCTTAATGGTGTCTTGTAAAGTGTCCATTTCAAAGACAGAGAAGTAAGCCTGAGATAGAGAAAGAGAAAAGCCGTGGGAAGAGAAGGATGGGTGTGTTGTGATGTGAAACCTTTACATCGAACATGGAAAAGCGTTGACTTTGGAAGGGGTTCATATAAGAGGCTGAGTTCAGGGTTATTCTATCCACCCCTCCGTAACCCTCGTCTTTATGTTTGCGTCTCTGCGTCACTCTAATCTGACAGTACATGACAGAACAAAAAGAAACAGCTATCATTATTAATGTCTTTATGCGATGGAAGCTTTTCTATGTCGGATCAATTTCGGGTCAGATAGAATGAGATATGCTCACAGAAGATATTTAATCATCTTTGCAGAATTTCAAAGACCGTGGTATTTTAAACGGAGTAACACACTCATGGACGTAGGAAGGTGTTGCATATAAGCATCATTAATCCCTAGGCTGTGATTTGTCCTGATTCGGGGGCAGGGTTATAAATATATGATGATTCATTGGGTAAGATTTTTCAGAGCTCATTTACGATTAGCTTGGTATGCTTTTGTGTATGAGGCAACTAGGCAATTATGTTATTATGCAAGGTTCTGGGGACCCCTGTCTCCTCTCCCTCCTGTTCTCTGCTGTTGCATCTTGCCAAGGCAAAGAGAGGCCTGGATGTGGGAAATAGCTGATGGGGAGGTAGGGATGTGAGAGGGGGTAGGTAGGGGCGACCGCTGGCTGAGCCCAGGTTGTGGGCAACAGTGGAGGGGGTGGTGGGGAAAGAGGTCTAGCCGCATAAGGGTACCTTGGCTTGCGTTGAAAGGAAGAGGGGATTTCGAGTATTATCGATGTCAATTCTGACATGCGTATTGTGTAGGCGAGTCCTACATTCCTACATGCATTCAACCCTACTCGTACCCTGGAATGAAATCAGAGAAAAAAAAACAAAAAAAAAAACCATACGATGACAAATTAAAAATCATAGCTCGCTCGGAGTTGGGCGCAGAGGAAAAAAACACCTTGTCTTAACTCTCGTTACATAGCTATGCGACAATGGGCCAGTGACACTTGTGCCTGCTCGCTCCTTACTTCCTTGACATGTTTGATTATGGTGGAACCATAAACACAATTATATTCTCCCTGCTTGACAGAGACCAGATGATATCAGGTGGTAATTAATTGAACTAAAATTTAGCCTGCGGTAGTGGGGCTAATTTCTCAAGGATGAAGTGAGGGGTCTGGGGGAGGAGGCCTAAGACTAAGTACACCTGCGAAGCCTGACTGAGATTATCGCTGTATTAGAAAATTATAATCAGCCCATAAACCTTCGATAAACTAGAATTAATGAAGATTATCACAAGTCATTTCTGAGTTTTATGATGTCTTGGGATCAATATATTCACGCGACAATTATGAGAGAATGTTCATTGTGAATTAATTGGATGACATAATAAATTGGACCTGTTTAGGTGCTTTTCCCATAATCTGTATAAGTCTTATGTGGTGTGGCAGTTTAGGTTTTTAAAAAATCTATGCGGGGAATATGTGTGTAACTTTATTTAGCATTATCCAGTTCACTTAAATACGGCATATATACGGCATACCCTTTAAAGGTTTCCATAATCGACCGTGAAATCTGAGCAGCGGTTTCTGTGATTTACTCACTTTACCCCCTTGGGGGGTATTGACCCCAGACCTCTCCTATTGTCCACTCTAACAACTTGTGGTCAAAGACGCAAACAATAGCCTCAAGCGACAGGTGCCCACAACAAGAGCACCTGTTCAGGGGAACGCTCGCATTAGTGGTCAATTGACCATGGTTGATAGCATTGGCATTTTGTTGCATTATCGCCCATATCGCACGCTAGTGTTTGGTTAATCGGACAGGCGTACGAGTAAAATGACCATTGGAATGCCGAAGGGGGTGGAGGGTCAAGCTCACGAGGGTCATAGATCACATCAGTCTGTACTCAACACAGAAATGTCAATGGCAAGAGTCATATTGTACCTAACATGCCACTTGCCCCTTCCACTTGAGCGCTGGCCGTTTGACACTGACCAGTGGTAAGTGACAGGCACGAGGTTTTTGTTGGGCCTCGAGGGGCAGTCTTCATTGAAAAGGTGTTTATGTAGTTTGTACGACCATCTTGTGGGGTGGTAAGGTGGTGTGTTAAGTGGATATAAATAGCCCCTAGTGCACATTGCTCAATTGTCATGTTTAGGGTTTTCCTGACCATTATGTACGCTTCATCCATCGCTAGAAATTTGGTCAAGATAAATGGTCAACCGAGCGTTCTGCTAAAGTTCTTCTTCTTCTCTAACTAACAGTGATGTTGTTTGTTTTAATTTTTTTATTCTGCGTAGACATTACATCCAATGAATGCTATTCTCAGTCTCACATATTTTGGTATTAAAAAAGTAATTAGATATAAGTATTACAACTCAGGAGATAATACTCAAGGCAAAAGGTGTGAATCCGAATTGTAATCAATCAGTTGCCTATTATTTATGTGACTATTGAATTCTATGAAATCATTTAGAGAATTGAGGTAATTCAATATTAATTTGCAATTCCCACTTTTTATTATCCTGATCCTGATCAATCGTTAAATAATTTCCGACAGACGTTTAAAGATATTTGAAATAAGAAGAGACTTGCTCAAATTACCAAGTAACACGAATAAAATTGGAAATATTTTCCTTTCTCAATCAATGGGGGTTTTATCCAACAAGTATCTCATGAAAAAATCCAATATTCCCTCACTCATTCAAAAAGCAATCTCTGAGTTAAAATGGCAAATGGTTCAACGGTATTACTTAAAACACGAAGGAAATATTTTGATGATGGGAGAGTGGAATGTGAGACTTTTTATGAAAGCGCAGACCTCTCTCTCTGGCCAGAAAGGCAATAAAAAGAGACTCAAGTCCGATTGGTGTTAGTATGATACCAATAAGGATTAATCCCAATCGTGAGGGAGATTAAAAAGCACAGCATCCGGACCCCAAATTAAAATTGCTGAAACAGTACCCCGTTATTTCCCAAACAGCTGTGAAATACAATCATTCGAGTGCTATTTGAGAGTCCTTTACCGTTACAGACGGGAGAATCCACATAGTCTCTATTGCCCTTCATGTACTGCAAACGGACCCGTCGCATTTATTCATACGCATTGAATACCTTTCAGGGGAGAGAATCATTTGGTCTCATCTGAACTGAGAAGCATGAGCTGTGATCTTGACAGGCGTATGCAATTTAGATTAATTGGCAGCATCGCTGACGATGGGACAAATAATTTAGAAATATGAAATGGTCCTGACTTCTGTGTAACAGTTAAACATTGGATAGTAATACGAGTCTTGTACTACTGAAGTGCATTACTTAAAATGTCCATATATTATATCAATATGGGTGGCAGACGGAGTGTATTAAATGAAAAGTGCGATACTTGATCTTGACAAAGTGCTAAACCTAATATTCGATGACAATTGATCTTATTGGGACCAACTGTTAAACTATACATCTATTAGAAATATATCTTTAAAGAATACTATAGATAACATGTGTACAAAGAAAAGGCGATGACTAGACATGTCATCGTAACAGTCTCATCTGATAAGCCAGTTACCCTGATCAAATCCCCAATTTCATGTACTACTCGTGTGCCATTGTATTAGCGACGTATTAGGGATAATTGCAGGTTAATGAATGTGCCTTATGGGCCGTGTTAATGCGATCATTATCATGGATAGAGATCAGTCGACGGCAATGGAAATGTATGGGCAGGGAATATGCTCCTTCTCAATACAGCAGGGAAAACCTGTCCTCTCCTAGCTAACATTATATATGTGTACATTGTTATTCTTGCGAGATATTTACAAACCAGAACGTGAATCATTAACATCCAAAACAACAAAACACTTAAATTAAGGACCAACAACTAACATGGCCACAAGAAGACTTTGGGACTTAGGTTCATCCTCAAAACTGATTAGATTTAGTTGCCTGAGTCTTATACTTGTTCCTTATAGTAATGGAACCCGTCCCACCTGATGTTTGTCCCTCGCACCAGTCAACCCATATAGGCTAGCTTGGGTCAGGTTCTCCCAGCAATCTTTGACACAGTTTAACACACATCTCCATAATTGATTGACTAAGAGCACGTACTATCCTCACTTGATGACTGGCAACACATCTCAAGTGTCTCCAGTGTTTAACATCCAGGGTTCCCCCTGGAGAAGGGGAGCACAGGGGATTAAACAAGTTAATCCTATTGTCCCCCACTCACTGCAGGCATTAAAGTCTATACAAACTTAAACACATCCTCACATTTGCTCCCTACTCTCTTACTGTGTATCTTTGTACATTGATACAGGTCTGCGCATCCCTAAACTGGGCCTATAGGTTTACCCTTAGAGTAAAAGATTTACCCAAATAGACTGGAGTTGGTACATCTGGCCACGAAATGTCCCTCGCACCAGTCAACCCATGTGCATATAGGCTAGCTTTGGTCGGGTTCTCCCAGGAATCTTTGACAAAAAGATACAAAAATGAAAAAGTTGGGTTTATTACCAAGCGACCGGGTCGCTTCTCATTATATGCATCATTCTTCGAACTCATTATAATAATTTAGTCGATTATACTATATGTAGTAGTAGTAATCCTAGTTATGTATATTAATTATATAATGCAATGTGTAAACACTTTTTGTAGTAGGAATATTTGAGAATACAGCGTCATACTCGATGTAATGAGATTATGTCATATGCCATCAAACTTTTCAAATTAAAGAAATGTTAGTCATAATGAAGGCATTACTAGTTAAAACTTAGAAATCCTGCCGTAGTTGGGACATTATCATTATTGGGGACACGTAAGATAAATGCTATGACGTTTTCTTTGATGTTCACGCCCTGGGAAAAAGTCACAGAACTCCCAGCATCAAGTACAGGTGCCATACATAGCTGGAGTTTTTTCTTGGAGAGCGAGGCTGAGGAAAAAACCGAGCGCTTTGGCAGACGGGAAGATGTGGCATAAGCAGGGCGGGCTATAGGTCAGCAGAGGTCATGCGTGTACAATGCTGTTTGTAGCTGTGTGGTGAGGTAAGGGTGGAACTCAAGGGGTGGAAGGTCATCCCTGTGTGTCATGGTAACCACAAGGTCAGCATATACCTGTGTCTCCCCCTAGGACACCTGTGCCCAGCGCCCGAGGCGTAAATACCATTTCTGTGATTTATTTCTTACGCGGATATTATGTTGTTTGATATTCCTGGTTAAAATGTCGACAGGCTTTTGTTGCTTCTAAAAGAAATACATGTGTGGTCAGGTCTCTTATCCCCCGCCATCCCAAAAGAATTTCTGCCCGGAGAGTTAATTTAAGCCACTCAAATTACTGTCCTGTTAGCATTACACTCTATATTAATCCATGTCCGGAGTTTGAGTTATGTTCATTGGAAGCTACGCCCAGGAAATAATTCCCGTGTCATCTGGAGAGTTGAAGAAGTGAACTAGCGAATACCAGAAGACAATAGGCTCTTGGCCTTGGGTCAGTCGACTCTGGAGTCAATTCAAATGCACTGCAGCTGGGAGGTACAATTTCATGGTACATGCCGCAAGTCTAAAGGATCAATCGAGCATGAGCGAGCAAAAGAGGGATTTGCATTTCGTAACCCGGTCAGAATACATGAGAATAGGCCTAGTTGCCTTCGTATTATAGATATCCACACATATCCTTCCATGCTTTAAAAATGTATCAGTTAGAGATGTGCCTTTCCCGGCTTGCCACGTGGTGTCGTATGACGTCATAAATCAGGTCACGTGACGGGAAGGTGTGACGAGGTCCAGGTGCATGTCGGGAAAAGGACTTTGATCGGTTGCTTTCCAGCTATGCATGGGTTAAATAGCCTCCACTCTGCCCCCTAATGACGCAACGCCGACATGGAGATAACCCTTTGTCTCGAGGGCACTCTCGCCTCTCCCCGAGATCGAATATCAATAGCACTTTCCTCAAATATAGACTATGAAAATCATCATTTCACAGGGAATGGTCTAGATACAAGGTCACCTTTCTGTGTATATAGGTAAACACGCATGTTTTGTTTCAAACATGAAACAAATTAGGGTGCGTTCTATGTTTTAATACTGCCTTCTAATAGGCAAGAAATTGGCGATCCTGATAGAACGTACAGGTAATTATTCATAAGATGTAAATGGGCCGTTTTAGCGCTGAAACACGGTTGTGCGGTGGTGGGGAAGGGAACACAAAGAAGGGAGCCCCAACCACGAGGAGCACTAAAACCTGTCGATCGGAGCAATAATTGGGGAAGAGCGGAAAAAACACACCCTCAACCCTCCCTTTTTTCATAAAAGGTCAAATTACCGGGGACATTTTTATCTCTAATTATTACGGTACAATAAAAAAAGAACATTCGACAGTACATCTTGTGTCTAAAAAATATGTTTTTTTATAATGAGAAGAATAATAAAGTTGCGAAGTGGCAATGTTGCGAAGGACTTCGTTCATTTGATTGTTGATAGCTTGATAAAAGCACTGTGCAATTATATTTGTATTATGTAAATAGATATCATGGTGTGATATCATGTAACCATGTTTAGGGATACCGTGAAGAAATAATTCCATTTTAGGGAGAGGGACGCTAAGCATGAGCGTAGGAGAATTTTCATTCAAGATGAGGGACTGAAAGGAGTGAATGATATTGCCACGAACAAAAAATATCACGAAACAGGAAACCACTGGTGAATTGTTCGACAATGAATGCATTTGGGATCAATTTGTATTACAATGCACTCTAATATGAAAGGAAATATCCAACCCATTACAATTTAATCTAAATTTGTATAAACGAATAGGATTTTGCTTACTCGCGCCAAATCAATCCTAGCCATGTTTATGCGAGCCTCCAGGCGATCATAGAAATAACATAAAAGAAAAAATCTTGTCATGAAAAAATAAGAACAAGATGAGTTTTACGGTGTTATATGTCGCAGGCACACGCACGTGCATCTGGGCTGATCACGATCTTGATTTCATAAATTATTCCAGAATTTAATAAGATTTGGATTTACAAATATTGAATAAAGTAGCTCTGCAACACCACCAGCATCCAGCAAGGAATTGAGCGCTGCAGAGCAACCAGAAGATTATCAAGGCTATGGAAAATAATCGATTGTTGCTTTTCAATTAGGCTAAAAGAAGCTTTATTTTTGATTATTTGTAATAATTTATCTCTATGCCAATTCCACCCGTGGGATTAATAAATTTTGGTATTTCCCCCAAACCAACTTTCTCCGAGGGATAATTAATTGATAAATACAACACATGCACGGCCACGGCATGGACTTCAAAGCATTCCCCATTTTCATGTCTTTGGCCATCAGCCTCAAGACATGAAGATGGTGATTAATTCAGTGCAATATTCGAACTAGATAATTATATCATTATCTCTAACCTTCGTTAAGTTCAAATCAACAATAGCAGGGGGTAGAGACAGAGCACCTCTTTTTACCCCTTAAATTCATCATGTCATGTCCCATGAGTTTGAAACAAGAGAATCCTATGAGATTCCTATGACAACGGAACCTCTAAGTATACCAAATACCCTCCTTACAGAGCCAGGTGTTCATCTATTCATAATATTTACAGAGATTTGTTCTGGGCCAGATCCCTATCACTGTATCCAAAACACACAAAGGGAATCTCTGCTTTTTCTAACGCCTGAGCCCAGTCATATTGAGTGCGAGGGGATTGGGTGATAGCGTATCCATAGGGTTCTTGTATGTACAGCCCTACTGGGTTAGGCTCGTATCTTAGGTAACCAATTTAAAGCAAAGCTGAGACACCATTGATCATTTAAGTGTTGGCCCCTTCCTATTCATGCTGTCATTTCCTCTGCGTCCTAAACACGCCGTCTGCTATTGTCCTTTGGGAAGCCTCGGTTGACTTATATAACGTTTAGACATGCTTCACTGACATGGATGCAACATGTTCAATGACATGTTTAAAACCGCCCTCCCCCCGGAGCCCGCTTCCCACCGCCCCCTACACACCCACTTTTCCTCATCCCCGATCGTTAAGAGATATTGAGATGTTCGTAGGTCGTTAAGACGCTACTTTCACCTGTCGTAAATGTCGTCTGCGTTTCAAAAAAGGGCGCGCTTTTTAATAAGCATGTTACCATCAGCGATTGAGGGCCAGCTGTTCCTAGAACCATTTTAAAAAAACTGAAACATGCACTTCCATGGTAGTATACCTCTCACGATTTACATGAACTTATATCCAGATTGCCATTTGGATAAAAACACTGAATAAAAAACCCATCAAAACTCTTTGATTTCTAGACGATTTAACATCAACTTACAAATGCCTGGGACTCTAATAACATTGAGTGAAAATAGACATATGCTTCCCTGGAGTTGAAGAAAATGAAACACAATGATTCATACCCTTTGTCTACTGGTACAGACCCTCCTGTCATTAGGGGAGCCTCTTGTAGTAGTAAATGGGTTGTGGTTATAAGGGTCACCCATGCAGATCCAACCTACTATGTCATACCAGTGCGATCTGACACTTTTGGGCGATAATAAGTTGATCATAATCTACGTAATTGTTGTTGAGGGGTGATTTATGCATCTGCCAGAGTTGGACCACATATGAAGAAAATCATCAAAACTAGGATTCTACGTGATTTAACATCTACTACGACCATTTCCCTCACTTTGCTAGAGTGACAGATGTCATGTAAATCATCCCTCAAAGTTCCATACTTTTATCGCAACTCCAGACAGAACTATTCACGGCCATTTAACAATTTCATGTCAAAGATATAAATTATCTGACACCCTCCCTTTAATGTTTGTTGACATTTACCGTGGGAACAGTTTCAACTGCAGAATTTGCATGAGCGCCACTCTCCTGAGAATAGAACAGGAGTAATGACAGAACTTGGTCATGTTAATCGTTCTAGCATGGATGCATATAAGAAACTAAATTATACACTGGGGAACTTACAAATGCATCCTCGGGATTTCCATAGATTTCTCCGGATTTTTGATGGCCCCAATGGCTTAGAATTTTTTTTTATTACAAAGAAAATATTATCAGTTGGGGAAAATTATGTCAGTATGGTTTATTAGTCATCATGTAAAAGGGAATTCCTCCATAAAATACCCAATCGCGTTGCTCATGAAGTTTGAAATCTGTGTCTTTCAAATCAGCAATTTCATAAGCCAGTACTCTTCTGCGAGAGCCTAAGTCATGCCTGTCAAACTCAGCATCCATTACATTCTATTAATATGGACGGGGAGGTCGGGACTTGGGGTAAAGGTACTTCTGTACACATGTAGATATACTTCAGACAAGTATGTCATATTGAATAGAGCCCTTCTTGGACATCCATCATTGCTATACCAAGTCCTTGGGGGTACGTAAGTGGGTATACACGCATAGTCACTCCTTAATGACAGCCTTGCACCACAACCTTAGCAATGCTTAGGGGCCCTCATAGGGCTCTAGCAAAAGTTCACATAGAGTGAAAGTATTCATTATGGACTCACAGTCACCCGAAATCTATGGGATTTTTGACTATCCCATCCCCAGGTGTGTTAAACAAGTTATCTAAAGCCCGATTCAATTTCTGCTAAACCGTAATATTGATATTTCTGAATATCGACTCTTCTTGCTTGTTATCAAAATGACGGGGTCAATAATAACTGTCTGTACATCGTGTCATCTCCATGCAAAACACACAATTAAATGTCAGTTTCTCCGAGTCTACGTATATCTCCACTTTCCCTTCTCCTGACAGCTTCCTTTCCCACTCCAGCCACACCATCTTTGTGTATGTACCCATATATTATAAAAGCATATAATATAACTGCACAATATACATCTACTCCACCGAGAATGCACCTGTTGAGTAGAGAGTATATAAAGACTACTATCTGGTACTAGTAGCAATCATTATAGCCAGCAGACTGGCATACTTCTTCTCCAAGGAAAGCATTCATCCTATAACCAACAGTAGGGCATCAACCCCGTCCTTTGTCTCGCATCCCTTAGGTCCCTCCATCCGGCCTATCGGTGACGCAATCTACATGACCCTTCGGGGCAAATGCTCAAAAAAACAACACAATAGGTGAGGGCTTGGGTTCTGGGGGCATAGGACGCTCTGGCAGGGGGTTGTTACTAACCACCCTCGCCACCCCATCTCCTCTTCCTCAATATCCCTTCCTCCCTATACCATGCCCGAGGGAACGATGGGGGGTTTTAACCAACATCGGCTTATCAAATTTATAAGCACCCCCCCCCCAAATTCACCAGTTTTTTACTGGATTTTTTTCTTTCTAGTACAATTTTAGCAAGTGTTGCCAGCATTGTATCAAATTCTCACGCAAAGAGACTGATTGTCCGATGGATTTGGGGAATTTAGCCGGCCATTGTGATATGTTTGTGTGTCATTTGACGCATGGATATGCTTGTATAGTGAGATGAAAATGGATATAAATGGCAACCATTATGATGGTGGGCTAATACACATTCACATACATCATCCTAGCTTAATACTCTACGATCATGCATTACATAAATAGAGCTTTATTTTCATTTTTTTTTCTCTCCAAAGAAGCTTTACACATTGTCTTCCAGCTTTTTACACGGAGTGAAGATTTAGTTCTTGTAAGAAATAAATACCAGTTATCCCTGTAAATATGGAAACTGGACCGAATGATATTTAATAAAAAATTTAAGATGTACACGGCCTCATGTATAAATGTTATTGACAAAGGCGATACATAATCAGCATGGCAATGTCCTAATCATCTCTTGCTTCTAGCAATGTCTGCGATCATGACATTAGACCCCGGGGTGTATTTCTCGCCACCCTAATTCTCAGCATATCATCATTTGGGCCATCTTTCTCCCAACAAATCGGTGCACATCACACGCTTTTCCGTTTCCTCGTAGCTCAAACCCTCAAACCTTCTGTTCTATTGTATCCTAAATCAACTGATCGCGCGTCCTTTCTCCTCTAACATGTCCAAAGCAGAAGGACCTTCTTTCAGACAGCGAAAACAGAGATGGCTCCTAAAAAGTAATCGTTTTTACCGAGACAAATTCACTTTAATTCTTTTTCTGGCAAAACAATGGTAAAAACTGGTTCACTTGGCAATGGATGCTCGTGCCTTGGACCGGTATCTCCTGAAGGGATGGGAATGCTCGGGCAAACTGGTTTCTTGAGGTGGTTACAGGAAGGGTATTGGAAAAACAATAGAAAGCCAATTGTAGGTGAGACAATGGCTATACATGCTGAGGGGAAATGAAATAAAAATGAGAAGCCAATTCATAGAAATGTCTCTTGAGGGTGAAATGATGCTCTGATGGTACCTCCCTGTCATCTATACTGAACAGCATCGCAGCTTGTTTGTGCTGTCATTAAAAGGCTCTGGTCGGATATTTTAGGCCATTGCAGAAAGGGGAAAACCTTCAAAACTGATAAACCTGTGTCAATGGCAAATCATCAACTTTTTCTGTCCTTTCCATTTTTTTCTAAGTTTGTCCTCTTTTGTCGCCGTCGCCACAGTTCTTCTTTCATTCAATCAATTTCGCGGGGATTTTTCCCTGGAAATTGGTCAGGTTTTAGGAGCAATGAATTCAATGATTACAGGTTTTCATCAACATTTAACAAATTTTTATACGTCGATAAACGGCGCGTAGAAAGGGGACATTTTGGCGTGGCCATGATCTTTCACTTTAATCAGCCTTTCTTCTCCGAGGTAATACTGACCTGATTTCCTGAATCATATTCGACTACAGCATATAAAGAGGGCTGAATATAGCTGGAGAAATAATATGAAAGTGGAGACTGTGCCATGGGAACGGGAGAGTTAAAATGTCAATTCAGTGAAGGGCAGAAGAATGAATTCAGGATGGACGTCCTATGTATTGCAACGGATGGAAAGGAGGACAAAGCTTGTGAGTGTGTATTCTTCCTCGAGCAACAGGAAGATTTGAAACACTATGTCAACACAGGGCCTTCCAATCCCTTTATGAACGTGGGGCGCAATAGATGTACCACTTTCCATTGATGGTATCGAAGAAAAGACTCATTTCAAGCGTTCCAGCAACATTTGAATGGGTCATGCAAATGATCACTACAACTCGATCCAATTCCAATGAAACCTCACGCATTTTGAGATGGAAACAATAGGCAGATTGGTGCGAAAGATACAGACAATTACATTGGCGAGTGCAATTATAAATGTCTTTTCTTTGGAGTGAAAAATCTATCTTCAAATCTCATATGAACTTCCAGAGGAAGTATTCATAGAGTCTTGCACCAAGATAAAATCCGGGAATCATTTTCTTTTGTGTCACTTTTTCCAGAAGGACGCGGTGAAATGTTCCTTCTAATAAATCATTCCAGATCGCGTCTTCTCGCCAATATGAATTTCTCGGTTTTTTGTCTTTCTTTGCAGTGAGTGGTTTTCTACACCAGTTATGCATGAATCGATCGGTCTATCATTCAATGTTGGCGCCATTCAATTGTTTCCTACTTCTGAGGCGCATCCCATAACGAGAACCCAAAGGGGATGAGGAAGAGAGACAAGCATTGCCATTGAAAAGAGGATAAAATTAGGAGCAGATGTCTGAGGATTCCGAAACACAAAAATTAACACTCCCTCGAGTTCGAGATAAAGGAAAGAGAGATTTTGGCGTTGCTTGGTAACCTCGATGCGCGTTCCCAAGTTTCGACCGAGCACGGTGTTCCCCATTCGGCCAACCAAAAGAAAGATTACTGTTTTAGATGTGCATGCTTTTGTCTTATTTCTCTTCAAAAGTCCCTGTTTCACCTCGGATATTTTCGCCGGGAGATTTTTCTTTCATTCTAAGAGTCACCTCCTCACTTCTCGTCCCACTTCCCGCCGTTTGGCAAGGAATCTATAGTGAAAAGGAACGAGATGGGGCCGTGTTTTCACCCTGTTTAGTGAAGCGGAAGATTTTCTGCAAACCCTCGTCGGTCTTTCACTTAAATATCTTATGAACTTCTCAGATGCGACACAAAAAAAGCAGAGAGGGAGCGACGGGGTGAATGGAAGCAAGTACTAGGGTGAAGGCATAGTGCCTGAGGAGGGAGGGTGCTGTTACGTAATTGGGCCACGTCCCAGAATCATTGAAGGCTCGGAGAGGAAAACACTTGGGAATTTTCACTCAAAAACAAGCTTTGGCCTTCTTCACCATTGTTAGATTGAGGGAAAAATTGACAGGCTTTGGTAATGGGTGAATGAAGGGAAGCGTCGGAGAAGGAGAAGGGGGTACGGGTAGGAAGTTGTGGACGAGGTGGGAGGCGGGTGTAACATTGTGGGGGAGGGGGATGAGATGGTGGGGGGGGGGGGGGGGTGCAGATTGCAGGTGACGCCCAACAGTAACGATGACGCAACTACTGTCATTAGCAATGATCCATGAGTTTGGGGACAAGAAACCTGAGAATTACAAATGACAGGCTGGTATAGAACTACTAACAACACACAAAAAAAAATGACGAGCCGTGCATGTACCCCCGGTCCTCGACTTCTGCAGCCCTCAGCAACATCCCTCTACGTAATAGCCCACCCCTTACCCCCCGACTCAACCTAACCAACTCACCCCCTTTAATTACTAGCCTTTCCCAATTTAGTCATTAATAGCCTGTGATGATCATATATTACAAAGCCTTTATCCCCGGCATTGAAATGGGCATCTATAACCGCTGTAGAAGAGGACCGGTTTTGAGTATTTAAAACAAGACTTCTTTTAGACAAAGTAAAAATACTTCAGCCAAGGATGTCAATTCTTCTCATTGAATTTCAAACATAATTAATGAGGACAAATGTGAGAATAATGTTCTCATAATACATTGAATGTTCCCTTCCAATGAATGCAGCTTGGCGGTTAACCACTAAAGGGGCATGGGTATATAAAACACGCCTACTTATACCCTCCCTGTATAATATAATGTAAGTTACGAAACTGGAGCAAGAGGGTCTATGTCAATATGAAGTTCAAGAGTTTTACAGTAACCGGTGAGATCTTAGATCATCTCTATATAACACTGGGCTCAAAAGTTCCCTTTCATAATCGCACTTTTTGCATTTGGCCATGATACATATATATATGCTTCTGCGTCTGGTTTATCTCTGAATCATTGAATGTTTCTTCCCTTGAAACGTGGCTCTTTTCCTTCAACACCAAGTAGAAGAGGAGGAGCGATATTGGGTAAGTCCATGTGTGATCTCTAAAACATTCTCTACTGGTTAAAAAACTACTTGTCTCTGTATTATGTAATAGCCGAGACAGCTACTGATCGGGGGATGCTGGGTGTGCTGGTGTTGGAAAAGCGGTGGTGATGGTGGTCGTGGCTTGGGATGATGCTTGATAACTCCACACTAAAATGGTGGCATGGTGGTAATAGTGGTGGTGCTGGTGATACTTGATGATGCAAGGTATACATTGCACAATGAATGCATAATATAAACAGCGCCAATGTTTGGACATCTCATGCACTATGGGGTCATGTTAATTACTACTTTAATTAACTCATTATTATGGCCAATGGTAGAGATTAAGATCCAATTGTTTATTGACATGAACTCTTACTGGGAATGATGGATATACCCGAAATTCTTATCGCTCTGGTATACCAGCAATGATTCCACATATAATTAGGAACAGCAACGAGCAAATAAAAATCCTAATTCCTTTATTAGGGCTGTCGATGCAAATATTGATTTCAAACATCGAAAACCCAGTGGAAATAATTATAACCTTTGAGCACCGAGTGGGATAATATCTATGGATTCGCTAGCCGTGCCATGGTCACCATTACGTAATAGCATTAAAAAGCTGGTCTGTTGTTGCACGACATCCCGCCATAAGGGTGGCGATTTACGATATAATATACCCACCAAAGCTAGCAAAGAGTCGGTTCAGCGAGACCTAATATTAGATCGTATTTATTCAGAGGTTAGAACAATCTACGATAGAGGTTATTACCATTTGTCCGAGGGAAGGACAATGCTACTTTTTAAAATTTATTTCCAATATTATTCTGAGCAGCTGCTTGGGAGCAACGAGTAGGACGGGAAGGCTAGATATGGGGGGGGGGGGAGAGAATGAAAGTGCATGCAAATACTTAAAAATGCTTGTTTTTGTGTGTTTGGTACCAATGGTAGCTCTGCCACGAAGCTCAACTCAATGCTCCAAGCTGCCTAAACAATAGCAGGAGTTGAAAAGAGCTCTTTTCATTTGCTGAAAAGAGCGATATTTTCCAGGGATCGCAACTCACACACAGGCGAAAACAAGTCACGAACTGACTATTTATATTGATCGTTAATCCAACAAGCATTTTTTCTAGGTACTTTTTTTTGACAGGATAGACTTCAAAGAGAAAAATTAGCGCCGAAATGTGTGTAGAACATTATGTATATGTTATGGCAATATTAATTGCAATGAGGCTGAGTGGGTGACTGATAGCATACCAAATACCATAGACAAATGATGTACATATTGTTGAATGCATGAACAAATGTTCCTGCCCATGACAAAACAACATGGTTTGGTGGTTTAGGAGCAGACACCACTTATCACAGCCCATTTTGTTTAATCTCATTTGAATATTTTCCTTTAGAAAGCCGATTCTTTATTTGTATATGACTCTGACTATTCGGCACAGTCTATTTGTCTCGGTACATAGCATAAAGGCATTGCCGTTTGCGAGTTTAGCAAAACAGTTTGCGTCTTACTGTGAACAGATTTTATGCACAGGTTTCGAAATCAACGCAGTACAAATATCACCGGCAGTTCTAAGACTAGGCCAGTAGACGTGAATTCATCACATTAATGCATTGGAAAAGCCTATGAGGAAAACTCCACCAAGTAAGATGCCTTGAAGGTTTGCTGAGCTCCGTGTTGCTAATAGTCTATGTGACAATCTTGAAATGCCAAACCAAGCTTTAGAGAATAATATAATGTGTAACCGCGAATGGCAGTAAATGTATAGCAAAGGTCTTCAAGGCGAGGTCATAGGCGTTACGCTTCAATTCATGACAATGAAGTCCCCGACTACTGTCCCCAACTATACATAGAGGGAAAATAGAGGGAACAGGGAGGGAAGAAACGGATGGAGAATAGCTGAGGGAAATAGAAATGTGGAGGAATTGGGAGGAGATTTCAGTCTCGCGTCTTCCAAGACCTATCCAAATACTTACTGAAGACAGTCTTGGGCTCTTCCACAGCCTCACGCATGCATGAAAAGGCGGGCTTTTGTGGCGTTTTTGTCGTCTGCTTCAGCTGGATGGGTTTTTTTTCCACCGGCAGGCACGGGAGAGCATGGATATTTACATTACATCAGGTGCATTTAAATTTGCATGTCATCGAGAATTTTATGAACACAAAACTGCAGTCTTGGAGGGGAACTCTGAGCACCAACGGCCGACGGACCTGCCGCATTTCCTTCCATGCAACAACTGCCCCCCAGCATATATATAATATAGCGTCTATTTTTAAATTAATGTTTTGACATATATATATGCTACTGGGATGATCAGATGTATCACTTGCATTATACAATCCACTCAATGGCCTCGAATCAAACCCATAATATGAGTGTGCTGCCACCCATTATTGTGGAAGTAGCCCCGGAAAATTGACCCGTAAATCTGAAAATGTATCGGGTGTGCAGGATAATGTTTGGGTGTTTTCCCCATTGATGAGCTCCATTATATATACCTTGCGGAAAGAATACTGTGGTTTGGTTTGATGAGCAATGATGTATCTAGTCTATGTATACTGCAGTAAGTATATTCTCCCTTGAAACTCGCATAAAAAATGTTGGCAAATATAGCATGTATATAATTTATATGTAACAGTGTGTCAGTCGTATCACATGTATACATGACATTTGATTTCTACAACGTATCCGTAAAATACATATATTATATATATTCACGCTATTTAGAACGTTGAATACTCAGGTATACATCCTAAAAGTGATGCTGCAAAGATGTGGATGGAAAAACTATTCGATTGGAAGAGCAGAGAGCAAAGGACACTGAAAGGGAGATGCTCAAGCCGAGGGAGCTGGATAACGTCCCGCGCCCTTGCCGCGACAAGGGCGCGACCGGCTCAAATCGCCCCTACTTCAGCCCTGTCGCCCCCGTGAAATCATGCCCGCCATACCCTGGACGTACGCCGACCCCCGAGGTCTGCCAGCCTTCCTCCTCCTCTTCCTCCTCCTACAGTAAAGTCCGGTGCACAGCAACATACGATGTGGCGGAATGAACAGTCTAGGAACTGGGGATCACTTAAAAAAGTCAGCGCTAAAAAGTTAAAGGGTGAGATTTAAAGCTCCCAACTGAGAATGGTGAGCCCACTCTCCCCATGTCCCTTCCTATCCATATCACAACTACGGCTCCTCCAGCAACCGCTGTTCTACCTCTGCGATATCACCTAAAATATTCTAAGGTTTCTCAATTTTGAATCTTTTAAAATGCTTCGCCAGTCTCTTATTTATTTCGCTCCCTCATCCTCATTTCTCATTCAATCCTCACCCCTCGAGGGGATGGAGGAATGGAGGGATGGAAGGATGGTGGATCGCTCCTTACTTCCTTTACCCATCTCTTCACAACGAGCACCCCCGCGACGTGCTTAAAGACCCGCTAAATGAAATGTGCATGCAATCGTTTAATGTTTTCTAATCAAATCCGACTATGCTACTGCCTGGACGGGATGAAAAAAGAGCATAGAGAAGAGGGGTGATATATTTAAATAATGATTGTACATGTCATAATAGAAGCTAATGCTTGGATGAGCACCACCCCAGGATCGGGCAGATTTGCTCGCTGCGTTTTGACACCAACCGTGCCTATTAAAACACAGAGAACGTCACAATTAAACAAGAATCATATACATGATTGCTTCCTTAACACGTGCTTAGTGTCTGAAGCTCATATCATATCCATTAATCCTTAATAAAACATTAACATTGAATTAGATATCTTTTCTGAAGTGTATCTTTCGTATATGTATACCTATATATAGTTATATATCTACAATATATATGTATGTATTTATGCGCAGAACAAGACATACACTACATGTTGGGGACGAAGTATATGTACCTATGTAAAGTACTTAAAATAGGTCCTTAAACACGACTGTGTAGCGTAAGTAGAGCATGGTAACTTATGTGGTGGCTTTGCTCTGAAGTGAAATCACCTTTTCATAAAAAGGGGCCATCGTCTATAATCCATATGGATGTTTACCAGGTATACTGACATGGCCTTATAAGTGAACCATTGCTCTGTAGTTGGTTTATACTTTTTGCAGCTAAGTTAGAACGTGGAAGAACTGTAAAAGCTTGATCTAAATGTAGCACAGGTCCATTTATGGTGATAGATCATTAATTAATATAAGGTACCAGCACCAACATTTTCAGGTTGCAATATGCTCCCTCATGAACTGGAAGTCATTTCTGTGTACTTTTAAAAACAGGGAGTGTTTTTAGTATCAAATTAATTAAACCATTACATTTTATTGGACACTATGCTATGTAAAATGTCTTTATATAGGCTATTGGCAATTACCTGACTTCAAAGCAATTGCTTCAAAGGGAAAATATTTCTGGAGTTCAAATGCATTCATAATTTTGATAAATGCCCACTACCAGGCTGATAACGACCTTGAATAGGGACCTACGGGTATCCATCCAATCCAATCTGATACAACTCTCATGCCGTGGATTACTCTAAAGAAATTATTATGAATAAGAAAACAAATCCAATGGAATCTTCCTTTAAATCCATTGTAATTAGGGAAAACAGTTCCGTGATGACACTTGAGTGAAAATGGCCTGTAAAGCAGGTGCATGGCGACCAGTCTCTCCTTAATTTCAACAAAATGTCAAACTCTTTCTGGTGCAAAGGTTGTCCTAATTTACGTCCTGGCCGTGTCATGGTGGCACGGTAGACTTCCCGTTATCTTGTGCTCCACCACCACCACACCACCACCAACAGCACGCAGCCAGAGCACAAGAATGAAAGCTAAAAAGTATTGAAATAAAATGAGCATGAAGCGATATAAAAAGGGAGCCATATCCACCAGGGCTAGGTCGGGGATATTAAGAAGGTGGATTTCAGAGAGAAAAGGGAGGGGGAAAAAGCCGAGGCACACCCTGAGTTTGTCACGAAAAAGTTCTAATGGCAGGAATGATGGGTGTAGAGGTTGGGTCGGTCCATAGTTTAGGACAATGGACCGTATTAAGCTCCGGCTTTGTAGTGATTTAAAAACTCCACAAAGCCCTATACACTGTACTTTCGGTATTCTCAAGCGCCCTGGTATTATTTTAATCACCTAAAAAATGAACAAAAAATAAATTCATCCTTTCAAATGGGAACTAGTCTGTTTTATGACTTTTTATGACAAAGGCTTTTTGGGTGGTATTTTTTTCAAATCCTTTTCATGAATTTCTTTTAAAGTTTTTATCTTGAACCTATGTTTAGAATAGGTAAGTTAGGTAAGTCCATTCAAGAAGGTTCATGACCTTCAGTTTCAGGGAGAAGTTTTTGTGCAATGTTTTGTTTTAGCTCTTGGTAAGAGACAAAAGATTGTCTTATGTATTGGAATCATCTCCATGGAGGTGGTCCAAGGTTCACCTGCTCGGATAACTACAAACCAATGCCCGTGACAACGCTCGGATGTCTACTGGTAAGAGAGGCCGGGTGACAAAATACTGGAAATCATCCTGGTGAAAAAAAATCTTCCGTGTCCCCCGATCAGACAGGTAACAGAGCGTGCAATGTGTAACACAACGACAGAATCGGAGTAAACTGAGGATGGAGAGGGAGACCGTACTGTGGTGATGTTGTGAAAGGATGACACTGCATTTAATTATAAGTAATGGTTCCACATACCCCCATTAATGTGAATTCTGAAACAATCTGGTATTGGGCATGGGGGTCGGATGGGAAAAGAAAACGGGAGAGAAAAGCAAAAACTGATGAGGGAGAGCGCACAACAGTCTGTTCAAGTGGACCAGTTGACGCGGAAAACAGTCCGTGATGAGGAAAAAAGTCCCTCATTTTCTTCTCTTTTTCTGCAGGAAATATTGGACGGTCTGTTTGCTCTGACTTAAAATCAGCCCATCAATTGACAAGCAAGTGCCACCCGGCCCCACTAAATCGCTCTGGTTCGGGCGACCCCGCGAACTCGGGAGTTGGTGCCTGACACCTTTTTGGGGCCATTTTTATTCGTTTTTGGTCCCATTTTTATCGTGCTTATCATGATTCCGGGACAATTTAAAGTGTAACGCACTCAGGGAACCTTGCATGAGGGAAATACACCGAGATACTCTCGGCTTTTGCACTGACAAGTTTCACCTTCCTAGAAGAGATCTACTTGCTGATATACCGACTTATATTTTGGCCTGGATAAGACAAATACTTGCCCGCATATGAACATTTTATGCTTTCAAAAATACCAATTCTTTAGAAATTGATAAGGAATTGAAGGAAAATGGAGATATTATTCGTCAGTTTTCATTTAAGTTTCATCATATTTTCACCATCCCTAATATTGACACCATCTTTAAAAATCCAATAGGAAATCAGAATGATGAAATACTGCATCTTCTCTATAGTTATGATATCCATTTGCTTCCCCTTTACATGCTCATGTATTTTGCACTAAAATGCTTTAAAATAGCAGTATGCAGGTTGTTCATAGACAGCGTGCAAATAAAGGCAAGGGTGGAGATAATAGTGAAATGATGGGGTATGGTTTCCCGGTATAGGGCTACAGTGAGTTGAGTAACCGTTGGTAAAGTCATGCATGGTTGACTTGAGTCTTTGTGTCCTGGTCGTCCCATGATTGACAACTTTCAGATCAGCCGAGGATAATGACACGTGAAAAGGACATATTTATGTCTCACACTCAGTGAAATGAACAACCACCTTTGAAGGGGCATTACTAGGCAGATAGGAGCGTTTATTGCTGAAATAACATACCCCTCAAACTGCAGTGAAATTAAACTCTTTGGGGGTCATTTCTTTGCTCCAAATTTGAATTGAATGATAGCCCTTCAATTCAAGTAAATTTCCATACATCACGTCTGTAGTAAATACATCCATATGGATTGTTCTTACAGAGAATGTCATTCCCTGCAGAATGTTCTATATTATGGAATACAGTTCTAACCGCTAGGTTAGTTCTGATATAGTAACCAGTGAAAAGTGAGTGATTTATTTTGAAACATTGCTGTACCAACAGTAAATTCTACTCACTGTACATAATACACCCACAGAGTGTTTCAAAGGTGGCGTTAGATCATGCTGTTCCTATATATTTCATATTGTAGGCGAAAATAACCCATAGGATGTGAACTTTAATTTAGATTGAATGGATTATAATTAATATCCATTGATCACAATCCCTTCGTCGATTACAATACCTGTATTGGAAACTTTGCCTTTATGGTTTTCCAATTTTGGAAGAGCTATCAAGCAATATTCTCCCAAAATATTGAAATTGGATATCCTGGGACGGAGGATTGTAAGCCAACATGTGAGTTTACCATGCAAGCTTAAGTGCATGTAGTGCCCTATACAACCCGGGTATTTGGTCCAATGAATATTGAAAGACGATAGCCAAGCTTATGTCAAAAAAGTTCTGAGATACATTTTGATCATCGGTGTCCTTATATTCCAGTGTTTAACTTTTTCCCATATAGATTTCTGTTCTCGCTAATGTCCGCCGAGTCTCTCTCTCCCCGGTGCCTTTTTACCATACTTTTTGCATACTACTTCCTCCTCCACCTGCTTTCTCCAAAGACAGAATGACATAGCAACACACAACACGGACACACACATGGTAAGGGTAGAAAAACACTTACAGTTTGGACTGGCTGAGGGTGAAGTAGAGTAGAAGGAAGACTTACACGAGGAATTCCACATGAGGTGTTTGAGGAAATCCTGCATGTTGTCGTTGCAGTCCATGACTGTCCGCCAGTTGTTAGTCGAAGTGGACAACATACTCGATGAGTCCGGACCGACGGGTCCCGAGGCCGACAAGACCGGAGAGTAATCGGCGGGCTGGCCCGTCGAGGAACTCACTCCAAACGGAGTGTTCGATACACACGTCCAAGCTATGGTTGCAATCTTGTAGGCTCACACAATAGAAAGGCTATATTAATAGAGGGTCTTTTAAAAACGGGTTGTATATCCCGTAAAAAGACCCCTTATGTATGTAAGCTTGGCGTCCGTACTGGTGCTTGTAGCAATAGTAGTAGTAGGTTGAAAAAGATGTTGGGTTTTAAGTCACCCACACCGTCGTCTCCCTCTTCTTCAATAGGTAGGCGTGTTCAGTAGGGGGTGGTGCTTTTTTCTTACTTTTGTAAAAAGTGAAAAAGTACAGTCCTGTTTTTGGATGTTTTCCCTGCCTCCAAGCCCAGTTCTTGTCCGGGGGATGTAATGATTATTAATTTTCCCTGTCGCTGGCGGAAAGTGGCGTTGATCTTGTTAATATTATCATTATCACCATGGACTTTGTAAGATGGTGATAATAAAATGATTAAAATAATGCTGTCAGTTCTGTAATTGCACTGTTGACTTGCAATTGTATTAACATGCGTCTGGGCATGTAAACATTTTGCAGAGTTGTATTATCTGAGATATAATAATTAAAATAACTCTTCTCCTCCAGTACCTTGGAAAAGAGAGTTTGTTAGTAAGGTGTTCTTATCAGGGGCTGGTTTTACCATTGAAATATGAAGATCCAATGGCAACGCTCTCTCTCTTTATGTTTTGCCTCTGAGTCTGATATTTCTTTCCCTTTCTCCTCCTCCTTCTCCTCCCCTTATTCTTCTTTCTCTGTCGACTGGGTGCCGACTCCACTTGTGGAGTTAGTTTTCTTGTGATGGAGGTGGACTGGTTTTATGTTGTGGTAGGTGGGAGTGCGTGTAGTCGTAGTAGTACAAGTAGTAGGAGACTGAGTAGTTAGGACAACTCATCTCTTGGTGCTTGCGCGATGCATCTCCAAGTTTCGACTCTACTAGTATAACGTGATGTGTAGCGCAGGACAGATGAATGCATGCTCCAATGCAAGAAGAAGGCCTGATTGTTGTTGTTGTGGCCTAGCAGCAGAGAAAATATCAGACATGTGCATGTATGTAGCAGAGTGGCACTAGTGTCAGCCGAACCCCCACTAGTTGTCTCTCAACCAATCTCCTTCTTTCTGCCTCCTAACTCTCTCCCCTCCTCTCTTTTCACTCTCTTCTTCCCTCTCTCACTCGGTACATCATGTAACCGTGATCATTACGACATAGTCCCCGTTGTCTCAGCATTTAGCTCCCAACACCGACGGGAACTCGACACCGCCGAACCCCCCTCCCCTCCTAGTCCTTTCCTCCACCTCCTCCCCGCCTCCCAACACCCACCACCCCCCACTCCCGCTCCACCGCCCTCCCATCTGCCTCCACAAAACCGACCAATCACAACACGCTTAAGTTACTACTGCAAGCTTAGTGATGGAGTTCTCTGCGTTTCCATAGAAACGGGCATCAACCCCCCTCGCTCGTGCGTATGTGCGTAGAGCGAGGCGTAGACCCGCGCAAAGCGATCGACCAATCAAAATCATGATAGACACCCCATTTGGAGGCAGTTTTTACGCTGTGTGTAAGTCTTATGTCCCCTCCAACCCCCTCCACCTACCCCACCTCCGTCAGACACCCTTTTCCTACCAAATCCCCATACTACCCCATGACCAGTAGCCGTTGTTGCATACCGGAATGCCGAACCACCAAATGCATTGATTCTCTAAAAACTGCATGTGCAAAATCTATGGTCTCCATATCCTGCTTATCATTTTTACTCCTACGGCGCACCTACATAAAACGCTACCTAGATAAATGCATGCAGGGGGTAGGGGAATACAGTTAAGATACCTCATATATGTGTGTGTATACATATATACTGTAATTACATGGCTGAGAGTAGATCCATTCACTCCAACAAGCAGCCACCGACCGCAGCCAGTCAATGAACTAATCATTCTACTTTTATTTCATGGCCACCAATCTAAACAAATGCAGTAGCAGACGACATTTGTCCGCTAGAATTGCAGCAGCTATCACTATTTCGGTCTAGTACTGGAGCAGCCGACATTTTGTGCTTCTTCTTCTCCTCCAAGAGTAGTAGCGATGTGATCTGCAAAACTGCCGTCAATCACAGGAATCATCTCTATTGCTAGAACTAGGGGGATTGCAGGAGGGAGGAGGTGTAGGAGTAGACATCTGCCTTCTCTCTCTCTCTATGAACGCGCTACTGTTGCCTCTTGGCCACGTGCAGACGCCATCTGCCAGAATAGAATATACAATAAGATCATCTGCTGCCAGTGCTACAGGCTTTTCCCACCAGCTGCTAGTTGTAGTACTAGTGAGAAATCCCTGATAAGTTCCCGTGCGCCCTGGAACCTGGTATCATCATAAATACCAGGGTAGCAGCCAGAGCTAAGTCCCTGGGCCTCCTCCCTCTCGCTAGTCGGGGTGAAATGTACATGCACGTGCATCCTCCGCGCGCCAAACACACAAGTCACTCACACACACACAACACGCGCACACACGCACGCCTTCCCGCGCCTAGCAGATCTCTTTCAGTTTCACTCAAGTCTTCATTCCCTTCCATTCTAATCAACATAGCTTCTGGTTGGAAACCCCACTTTTTATATGCTACTCACGGAAACCCTAGATCGCAAACCCTGAAGACCTCGTCGGTGAAGGTATGCATAACCAATCACCCCCCCCCCCAATCTAACCCTCACCCTGTCCCCTTATTATGGTTCACCCCTTCTCACCCCGTCAGGGGAAAACTTCATTACCCCGAGGTCTTTGACCTGTCCCTGTCTATAATCACCTTCAAGATGCATGCACTTTCCTAATCTCATCCTAACCCTAGAAGGTAAGGCTTTCGGGGAACCGTGTCTAACCAAAATCAAATCAATGTAATGCTGGCCATAGAAAACCCAACACCGTCTTAACAATTTAGGTTCGACCAAAGCTCAGAGAGATGTGTTTTACTGTTTGCTTGCAGTTTAGGGTAATTCATAAATTTCTATTCTGAAAATAAAACCCAAGAGATGAGTACTGCATGCATTTCACCGGTCAGTGAGTGCCGCAGTTGGTATGATAGCCAGGTCCCTGTGATAACGTATGCTATCCAGCTGCAGGTTATGATGGTGGTATAGATGGAGGGTACCACCACGCTGCAAAATGGACCCCTGATCACATGCAGTGACATGCACTGACCTTGGATGTGACATACTAATGACGTGTCCAAACTTTATGATGAGCCTCCAGAGGTAAAGATCAGAACGCAAATGCATGGATACATTAGATCATGATCAAACTAATCTTTGATCTCCTGGCATCAACCAGATCTTTTTTGTCACAGTTGAATGCATCTGTCCCAAACACCTTTCTTATGAAAGCATAATATGTACATTGATCGAGCAGAAATCCATACAATTGTACTTGTATTAAGATGCAGTTTCCGCCCAAGGTGCCAGTTGTCAGATACATCTTACAAGTACAATGCTAGACCAAAATCAACAGGACTTATGTTATCACGTTGACCTACCGGGATAACATAATTATTTAATGACACATAATTTTTCTACACTCGTTGATAAGGTAAATACGGCATGACCGCAAATTACTCGAATGCGTCGTTTGGAGTAAGCAGAGCAGTTGTATGTGCTATGCATGTGTTAAGTCAATTGGCATAATGAATTGGTAGCGTTAATTAACCCATAATTATCTCAATGGGGATGAAATATGGATGTTGTCTTATATGGTTTTCACACAAGAAACATTTATAAATGTATACATGTAAGTGTAGCCAAGCCTAAATTCTCATTTCATATACTACTCACAGAGAAAGGCCTGTCTAAATGTTGGTTATATATTATCCTCTGTTTTAACCATAGCTCACAGGGAAATAAACTGATATATTCAAAATGTATTGAATGTGTTAGGTGTTCACACTTGGTTTTATCCCTCCTGTTCACATTCTAAAAACCTTTATAGTAAAAGAAAGTGTCATACATCAATTATCACTCAATACGATTATGTGGTGGCGTTTCTTGTGTGAAGAAAGGGTGTAATAGATTGCACGTAGAACACAAACTCTCTTCCTCGGAAAAACAAATTACATGAACAAATATTTTCACTTGGCGCCATGCGTTTCAAACAGAACTTTTTCGATGTACATTTGTCATATACATGGACTTTTTCAATTAATGTCAGAGGAGGCAATAGGGGGATTATTTAGCCATGTGCGGGTCAATTCATTACAGTCAATAATTGTATGTTCATATATCTACCTGATGACTTCCTTCAGGTTATTATATACACACACACTCCTAACAATAATCTTTCTGCTAATGTTTTATGTAAGATATAAGGTATGGGATACCTCTGGCAGCAGAAGATTGATACGTTGATACTGGCCCAGCAAAAACGTAAACAAAAGTCAAGTTGGAACATATTTGTATCGACAAAGCTCGGAGGATGATCTATCAGAGCTACGCACTGTTTCTTTGATACCAGCATGGCGTGGTTTTCTCCTATCATTGACCAATTTTTGAATAATTGAATTGTGAATCATGGCTTGCTTTGTGTCCATTGTGACACTTTTGGGATACATCATAAATTCAGTTGAATCTGCATTGGATTGAAACATCGGAGATTCATGCTTCTGCTTACAAGAAATGAATGGTTCTTTCGTACTGATAGTTGATATTGTATAAGTTGCACTCCACTTGCACTCAATTATCTCAGAATTCATTACTACATAATTATATAGTGGTATATAATATATCACTTCTTATCAGATATTCATATCTGAAAATGATCCTAACAGTCAAATAGTTCACCTCAGAGTTACAATACTAATGAGACTAGAATAAATCCTAAATTATCAAAAATGTTGTCATTTTGGCCATTCTTTCCATTACATTTGTTAAAGATAATGTTGCGGGTCGATAACGTGACGATATACAAATGCAACAGATGGGACATATACCTCTTAAATTACACTAATGTAGAAATATTTCAATCCGGAATTCTTGACAATGATGCTCTCATAAAGACGCAAAATCAAACATCATACAAGATAGAACTAAACATGACAGGAAGAAAATCTAAGAATTTCAACAGATCGAAGTTGCCATGGTATCCAGAAGTTTGCACGACTCGAGAATTTGAACACACGTGTTGAACTTGTCGTCCATGTAAATGGTGACTGTTGGTGGTTCACTTTTTAAGTCTTATACAAAATACAGCGCGTTTAAAAATTGACATTTGTCCAGCCAACCCGGTCCTCAATGCTGATTCAACATTAGCACAGTGCACCTAGACTCTATGTCAATAGATGGGCGCAATTATCAATTGAAATATAGAATACGCTTTATGTATTTTGCCATCACGTTTCATCCTACATTTTTAACGTTGGAAAGAGCCCTGGCCACATATAAGAGACTTTTCGAACACATTAGCTATGTTTCCAAAAATTAAATTTTCGTAGAATGACAAAAGGTCATTCATTTGTCAGCAAAGCAAATATCATTGCGATAAAACTATACTCAACCATATCCTTATTGAAGTATATAAGACTGACACTCACATGTTTGGTATGCCTATTTCACAATAATTGGCCTTGAAAACCAAACGCATTAATTCAGTCAAGAAAATGCGCTGACGCTGGAAAATTATGTATGTTTCATAACATTGGTAAGCAAACACTTATCGACGGTGCTTGATATCACACACCGCCAGACAAGGGCTTTCGATAACTCGAGAAAGGATATGTACAATAAAAGTCAAATTATAGAAGTTCTTCCTCTAAAGGGGTCTTCTTTCAACTGAGAAAGATTTCCAAAATAATTGGTGTATTGTTGGGGGTTGGGCATGGTGGTAGTGGAGGTCCATCAGGCTACTTCAAACTCATTTACTGAGTGGGTAAACAGAGCAAGTTTGCGCAACCAAGACCATGCAGGCCCATGAGCGTGCATTCCCTCTTACTCTTACCATCAGGTCGGTAGCCGTTGGAAGGGTAAATATGCCTTTCCTCCCCCAACCCCTCCAATGATTGCTCCTCTCTCGTTTATGCAACGACACACAGTATTGGCAGGGTGAGGAGGCAACTGTTTTGGAATTCTGGATTATTTTCAATTTACACAAAACTTTATGGACCTAGATGATGATGATGGTTATGACTGCCGCGATTCCAGGAGATGGCTCTCTCGGCGTCGTCAATTCAGATCCAGGTCGTTGAGTAACCTACATTTTTTCCTTAGCCCAACGTATAAGATAAATGGAATTATTCGCATAAAGCTTACAATGCAGCCCTTAGTTAATTACAATTAATACAGTGATACAGTAATATAATGATTACCCAAACGTACTCGTATTTTAGTCTGAACTATAAATTTAGAAAAGAAGGGTCTGATTCTACGGAAGCGAAATAGAGATCTAGTTGATGCATAGCATTCAAGGTCAATACAAAATAAATAGACTGAATCTACGGAAGCAAATATTTAAAGTTTGAAAAAAAATCTCATTTTGAGGGTCTGTGCCACCTTAGAGTTTAATCTAAGGTGCCACTTTCCATTGTTGAACTAAATCTAACCCATTAGTACCGTGTTTTTTATAAGCTGACAACATGGACGTTATTACCATATTCTCAAAACAAATTTTTCAACCATTTATCAGTATAATGTAGTCATTAGTGTTTTATTGCGATTGTTCAGTCATTCCCAGGATGGTATGAATACCAAAGCAATTGTCAAGTGCAGGAAGCCCTGCTGAAAAAAGGCATTTGACTCTGGTACTGATACAAGGTCTATCCATTACAACCTTGGTTGAAAACCCCATGCCAAGCATCTGGGCTCAAATGATATCACACCCTCAGTGAAAAAAACAATAAAAATCTAAATGAAAAAAATCAGGAACCACCTTCTAGCCATCCATCGTCAGAACCCCTGCCGAATCACCCCTCTACTGCGGTTGGGACCCAGTGGGACTACGCGCTGCAACCCCGCCCTCAACGTGGGCCCAAATTAGGGGTAAAAAAGATTAAAAATAAAGGAATCAAGGCAAGGGTTGGTCACGTAAAAAACTGTGACAGGCAGCTGGGAAAAAATGAGAGACATTAGCACATGAATGTTCTTGTCCTAATGCTGAGGGTTGAATGTGAAGAAGGCTGGGGATGTGAAAGTGGGGGGAGACAGGCAGAGTGGGGGAGGATGTGGTTGCTAAGGACATTTACTACTGATGTGCAAGTGATAAAATGACTTGGGTTCGTGGGTGTCTGTTTGTTTTGAGGGGGTCGGAGGGAGTTATAGGTGGGATAGAAGGACAGAACACACCTATCATGTGGCAATGGGCCACCGTGTCAAAATCAATCACAGTGTCACTTTTAAAGTCATAGTGTTTGTCAAGATCTCATGTGCAAGTTCTTTCAATTCTTCGACTTTGACACAATACTGGGATACCCACCATACTGCCAAGTTTCCTTTTCGGATGGCATCAATCTGCAATAATATCACCGCAAATTTGGATCTAAACCCCTGTGCTAATAATGGACGGCTGCAATAGAAAGGGGAGGGAGAGGGCTGGATTAGAGCAGGGGGGATGCTAGGGGGGAGGGAGTGTAACCCCTAACCTCTACGGCCTAATTAATTGCACCATTATTATCAACGACCCACGCAGAAAAAATCTTTTTACAGTCTGACATCGACAATTGCTTAGTGATTTGGCGAGGTAAATCAATCTCCAACGATGCAGACTTATTTACAAACTCAGCTCAGGAAACAGAGCCCTTCTTAATTTGACATTTAATTGCTCAGCCTTAATTAGCGCAAACAAATAACCTACCTGCAGCTATATCCTATGAAGAATAATAATTATTCTTCGAAATTGTTTGCATAACTCACTCAAGAACCAGAGTAGTCTGATTTCTTCATTATGTGAGATGGATGTAACCCACCTGACATTTTCAATCTCAGGATTTATCAGACATGTCAAGCAACGGCCTTGTTCTTTCCTTTCCAACAATCAACAATGGCTAGAACGCTTACTACATGAGGGAGGGACGCTTTAGTTATTTAATAATGTCATTGACCGCTTCGTCACTGACATAGAATTTTCAAAATTATTTTTTCCAATTTCTTTCTATTTATTCTTCTTCCCAATTTGATCCTAATAATGAAATTATTTTGTCAAATGAATTATTTTGCCTAGATTCTCGGTAGAATATGATGGATATTAAACATCGCCAAAAGTCATTATGGATTACTATAAAAAGATAAAGACCTAACGTACGTCAGATAACATACTTCTTAATGCATTTGAAGGTAGAATATGGTTAATATACCATGGGCCATGGCTGACCATTATGTCTGGTGGTGCCATTCTCAAGCTAGAGCATACTGTATAATAGACTTGGGCCATGTCTGACCTTGAGTCCCTTCAAGTGACTGACCATTGCATGCAACTGACCTACAGATCCATAGGCCAGAGCAAAACCAATGCGGTTCACTTCGATATAAAACAATTTTCATTTCCTATTATTAAAAAGCCCACTGTTGATACTTTTTGGATTAAAGATGTGACGCATAATATGCATCTTAGATCTGGATAAATTCTAAAGTTGTATTATAAAAATATATACTTTCTATATAGTTACTATTGTAAAATATTTACTCATGCTCAATTTGAGATTTTACTGGGAATATCCTCAAGTGACCCAGTTGAGACAATAGGTTTTACCGGGCTTATCCGTCGAGACAATTAATAAGCAAACGTAAAGTACTTTAGTTTAGCCTTAATTATATGCGATAGTCCAAGGGGGGACTCATGTGTGAAGGATATTATGTTGTCACGCAAAAAGGGATCGTGAGCATTCATGAGGTTATTAGCAAGACTGGCCAGTTGGTCAGTAAGACTGCATACCCCTCCTAACATCGTTTCACCCTGGCCCATGATGTGATAATATGCAGAGTAACAGTCGGTTATTTATCTGTCTTCCAAATTCGGTTCTTGAGCTCTTTTAAACATACGAATGTATCTTTTGAATTTTCAATAAAATTATGTATCAACTATTATGTATTATGCCAAATGACGATATTATTACTCCCAGCTTTCATAGCATTGTTTTTACATGAATTAAAAGCTAGTGAGTGTCATGATTGTGACCACCAGCTGCCGTGTGGCATATCCAAGCTGTGCCTTAAACAAATCCAGTGGCTACTCTCTGATCCTCTCCCCACCCATCAAAGCACCCACCCATATATACATCCCTTCGTGACATGGGACATGTTACATATGTATTTGTCTTTATGCCACAATATGGACACCTCCTGTTGATAAGGGGATATTGGGATCATGACAGTTGGAAATAAATCATATGATAGGCAAATATGTCACCGAAAATCTGTCACTTCTGTTACAATTTCTGGCTTGTTCCAAACGTCAACCTTTTGGTCAGCACTAGACAGGCGTTGGCCAAATGTCAATATGTGCCGAGGTAGGATCCGTAAGTATCCATACTATAGATGCAATGGATAAGGTACGCCCTTATTTGAGTCCCTTCTTATGTAATGTGTATAACATTAATGGTTCCACTTCTGACAAATTCTTTGATCTTTAATGAATTCCGTCTCCAACTGTATAGGATGAATTTCATGCATCATCAAAAAGAACTTATACCAACATATGATATATACCAAATTACACTGAACCTACCTTAGCTTACCTTCCTCAAGAATCTAGAAAGACTACCAAGTATGTGAGCGTCCACAGCCCAAGCTGCTTAATAGAATTATTACATATTTTTATCCTCTCAACTTCCATTGGAGACTTAGAGAAGCCCTCCCATTCTCCTCCCATGCTATTGCAACCCACTTCACAACTGCAATGTCTAAAGTTGTATATTGTGTTAAACAAGAGAAAAAGGCCGCATAATAGAAGTGTTGGTTGAATGGACAGATTGTGTGGGAGAGAGGGACAGCGGCATGCTCTCTGGGCATCCTTGTTGCCTTGGCGACGTATAGGATGCAAGAGATAGGGAGTCGCCTAGTAGCAGGCGTCGGAACTATAATCTCACTGTCTCTATCCCACTCTGATGGGAATATAGGTACATGGAGTGACGTGTGTTATTCAAGCGTGAACAAGATTTTAGAGCATATTCTCTCTAATATAAAGTATTTAGATTTTAATTCAAATATGTCGGAGAAAAATAATTTAAATATGATTAGATATAACTTAAAATTACTTGGCAACCTATGCTTGTTATCAACAAACCATGACGATTCCTTTTATATTTCAATTGTATAAAAGTTATATTGAGTGAAAGGATGATATAAAACACTGTCTACTATATAATATAATATGTATTTAGCAACTGTTCACCTCAATAATTTAATTTAAACGTAAATAATTGAAAGAAGAAACCAATCTTAAAACATCTATTTCAGTTTTCAAGAATAATGTGACAAGTTTTGACGGGCAAGAATGCTTGTATGGTGAGGGGAAGGAAACACTGGGTTAAAAAGTATTTATAGAAACCATGTCTGCTTCCCTTCAAGTTGGATGCTGGGGCTATTGAATGAGAGGTGACCAAAATATTCACAAACATTCAGGCAGGGTGAAGGTGGTGTGCAAGTTTGGTTCAGCAAGCCTTTGAGAACCGCACGAGTTATACCAGTTATCTCCACACACGAGAAAAATACAAAACCACAATAAGACAGAAAAGAAAGTAAAAATAGAAAATTACCCCCTTGTTTGAGAAATCAGTTGAAAAAGTGTAATGGAAAAGTTCACCGATAGCCGAAAATTGAAATAGCACCAAAGCCCAGAGGTAAAGTTTACCAGACACATTTTGATTTAACATTTTACAAAAAGTCTCAGAATTTTGGTTGTTGTCATTTTGAAGTTATCTTGAATAAAAATTGTCAGGTAGCTTTTATTTATAATGTGAAAATAAGAAATCTGTAATAGTATAAGAGATATAGGAAAACATTGTGTTATCTCAAAGCAATATATCTACAGGATTTTAAATATTTTATAAGGGGGTAATAAGAATAAAGTTAACTCGTGCTTTCCTTTAAATAAAGGCATATATGTTTTTGTACCTGGAAAATAGTCCTTTCTAAAGTTCTCCCCCCGCCAAACGCGGCCTGCTAGCTGCATATCTATAAAGACAAAAGATATCGGACATTTATTTTAATCAAAAAATAAGATATAAGAGGTAAAATATAACATCATAGGACATTGCATGTTAGTGGTTATTCATCTCGTGAATGCACCACGAATATATCCACTCAGCAATTGCTTTATGCCCTGGAAAATCATAACACATACAAGTGGAAGATCCCTATTTTGAAAATGTGAACAAACGATAAATGCTCACTTGTTTTCATTATCTGATTGAAGTACCTCTACTACCTAAGGCCGAAATTGAAGTTCTGGTTCTGGTTGTAGATGACGCCATTGATATTCCTGTCCAGAACAGGTTTTACTTTATTTTATTGGGTAATTGATGAAAGTTATTCATTATGTGCCATTGATAAACATATTGGATCATTTATAAAAATAAGTATCTATACGGCATGGAAAAGCCAAAACTGACCGACCGAGAAACGTCTTTGTCAGAAAGGCTTGTACTTTTGTCCAACTAATTCCATGGCCTTGACTCTCAAAAGTGTGGAACCAGGAAAAGAGAAAGTGATAGCACGAGCAAGTTTTAAGTTATCTCATCGTCCTTTCGATATTGCATTCTATAAATTGAACTAATGCGACCAGAAGCCAAGGGCAAGAATAAGTAGGAGTGCAGCATAAAGTCTGGGCTCTCAAAGGGCACCCTTGACACTATTCTTATGGCAATAATGCTGATAATGTGTGCAAGGCTCATAAGAATAGGTCGAGGTGAGTGCCATGTCCGATGCCATGGTAGATAATCGCATTGTATTGTTGTTCTCTAAGGGGATGAGGTAGGCAAGGGCATGGAGAAAGCGGGAGAGATAAAAGCACGACAGCTTTGAAGTATCCGAAAACCCGACAGGGACCGCTGGACAATTTGCAACAGGGAACTTTTGAACTTCCATGTTAAAGCATGTGCTCCTTTGACACTCGAGCAAGTGGTTGGCTCCCATTAAAATGACTGGATATGTTACAATGCATCGGGCCAGTACATTCGCATTCATTGTATCTGTCCTTTTAGATTCTGACCTTTGATCACTGTGCGGTCAAACTCCACAATGCTCGCTTGTGGGTGGATCCATTCAAGGAAAAATAATTTATTCCATGATTTCTATCCCACACACAGTACTGTAAATAACTGTTTTGGATGATAATAATTTACGATGGGTACAAATGAAAAAGAAATTGGATCAAATTCCAATACCGTTCCACGCAAGCTTATCTCTCGAAGCACACTGTCAGCATAATAATAAACGCGGGGCATTACAGAAAAACGTCACCCCCAATTGGATCTGATTCAAGTGTATTCCCACTATGTACCTTTCCCTACGAGGTCTAGGCTACAAAGCTAACTATTTTTTATTCTTAGTTACCATGGTTACAGGTGGTATTTTCCCACTGTTAAGGCACCTTTCAGAGAGCTAAGTCAGACCCGCGAATGACCCGCTTTATCTCTTCTTCCTATCTTTTCTCCATCTCTTTCTCCTCAACATGCTTCTTTTTTCCCTTCATCCCTGTAACATCTCCCTGTCCTAAGTGACTTGTGTAGGCATATGGGGTAAGGGAAAGGTTCGTTTGAGACCTACCTTGCAAACATCTGTGTCGTTCGCATTCTCCTCTCCCCATCTCAAACTGAATCTAAACCTTCGATATAACGATATTTCTTTTCTTTTGTGGAGGTTAGATTTTATTTCTGCTTCCTTGTTTCTTTTGAAAATACATCTAAAATTGTATTATGCCATTGAATCTTGTTTGACTTATAAGATCCAGAATCATGCTGTTGGCTATTCGAGCAGGAAGTATGGTTATATTTATTTATAAATAGGAGCAAGTTGTGATCAATACTATGATTTGACTATTAAGCCAGGTTGATTATCATGCTTTTAAAATGCAAAGAACTTACATCACCAAAGATACATGACTCCGATAAATGGATTCTGCATTACATGAGGACATAAAAACTGGGATAAAATTGTGATTTGCCATATCTTTGGCTTCTATGATGTTGCCCAAACTACATGATTAGTGCTTGAATGGCTTTGTAGCATCAAATAGTCGTATATCTCGTACATCACAAACATGGATTGCGTCTGCTGGTATGTTTATTATATATGTAAAAATGACATAGGAAGTCCAGTGTAGGGAATTGCCAGGGAACACAGCAACCCCTACTTAAACCCTGAGAGAAAGCCTGATGACCTGGATAGACAGATATAGCTTATGATGTGCATGTTGTTTTTACATGTTTGCATGTGACACATGTTCTGCATACATGATAAATACACCCCACCGGAGTTAATAGTTTCTTCCATTGATTCCAATCGTTGCCGCTAAGTGGCAGCGTGATCAGTCCTTTATTGCCATGTAAAATAAACATTCAGACATTTTAAATCGCCAGGATACATAAAAATTCCAAGTAAACAATTGTTAAAATAGCTCACCAATAAACCCAACGGCCATTAATCAAAGTGGTATAAAGGGATGTATACAGAACATGACATAAATTGATGAATACCATTTTTTAGGACTATATGTAAAATTTAAAAAAAAGAGTGGGTTTGCAGAGAGTTAAGCACTCATGTCAATAAGCTAATATGATGAGATAGAGAGACAGATAAATATTGCCTTAATACCGGTAGAAGTCTGCCCCCATCCCCCACCCCAAGCCTGGCAAGACAGGCTAGTGATTACTTGGCTAATTTGGTAATTATAGTGCGTCGCATGATATCCTTCAATCCCGATTGATCAGTCCTTCTTTCCAGTTCCCCCAAGCGCTGAGAAGGACTCAGCCCGTACTTGATAAAATAATTATCCAAATATGTCAATTTTCAAAACGTAAATGTCATATGATGGGTATTTTTGAAAATTATTTAATTTGATAAAATTGCAAGACCGTGCATGAGTCAGTAATTGAGGAAAGGTAGCGTCTGCCTGTGTACGCCTGCATGTGTATATATGGGTGTATGTCTTCAGCGTTTTCGGGTATGGAACAGTGCTTACTATAAAATTGTAATAATATAAGTGAACACCCAGGAAATGTGGGTTAGATGGGTTCAACTTCTGTACACATACGGAATAATTGAGGAAAATGTTATCTCAGTCGTCCACGTAATTTGTAAAGGTCTTTGGAACATACCAAGCGATGACAGCGATCTAATAATACACCCTTCCTTGGAATTTACTTGTCATGTCATTCAAACACTGCAACTACGACAATAGTTGTTAATCCTCCCACGACTGTTCATTCTTGAATACCGTATGTTTAATAATATTTGAATGCTTCTTAATGTAAGCATGTAGTTTCCGACCCGCCCTATGGTTCATTACACCTAATACATCACCGGGGTTTTTAAAAAGGATTAATCACCCTTTACGCTACTGGAAGATAAAAAAAAATATGCCAATACCCTGGATTTTATGTCCTCAGTAAATGTGCAAAAAGTAGAGAGATAAATGTTGATTTTTCATGGGATGGGTGGATGGGTGTAGCAGTTCTATGGTGGCCCTATACAAAGAAGAAAGGGCATGCTAAAAGGGTCACCAAGAACGTGTAATTACAATCATGTTTTTTTCCCGTGGGCGCGCACACACACACATATATAAATATGTATATATAACCAAAGAGGTACGTGTTTCGTCAGGCTTCATTTAGGGAGTATCTACAAATGATATCCATCATATCTCATTTCCAAGCCATTTATAACAAAATAGATGTTTACACAAGAAGGCCAGACAATGGCGCGAACATTGCATATTAGCACCATAATTTCCCATAAAAATCTATAGAAGCAACATCCCACCCCGGGTACCATATTATTTTCCTTATCGCATATGCAGCCATTAATTTTTTCGCTGTTGATTTTTGATTAGGAACTTAAAGGGTTGGCAGAAGCTAGCTGTGGTTGCAATAGCGGGGACGGTGTCGGTACTGACGCCTATATTGGGGTAGTGTTGGGGACATTGGGGATGGGCTTATAGTGGAATGGGGTGGGGTAGTGGGGGTGGAGTGGAGACATGCGTGGTAGTGTTCACAGCCCAATAAATATCGGTGATAAATTTCACTTTCCCAATACGCAGCATCGCACGGTGGATGACGGATATTTCCAGGCAATTTTTACCCCTCACCAGATAACTCTCACACTTCAATTAAAACCAATTTTAATCCTTACTTCCCGGTCTTAAAACATTCCTATCAATATCAATCCCTTATCAGTCGGGGAAATTCTCTCAAAATACAATCACTCATCCTTGTTACGTGACCTTTAATTTGGGAGGAAGTCCAGATAAATACGAAGACTATTTGAAACATTTTTTTCAACTCTTAGGAAATATCTCCCCGGGATGAAAGGGTTAAAGGAGCGATGGCACTCTAAAAGCTGGATCGTGCATCAATGAAACAGAGCGAACAAGTTTGATTTATTCTCATTAAAGATTTTTTCACCTTGCAATTATGCTTCACAGTAGTGTGGCGGATGAGTAGAAGAAGATACATGATATAAAATAAATGGGCTCTTTGCTCCTTCTAGCAATAGATATATTCTCCCATAATAAGTGTAGGTATGTAGTAAGAGATACGAGTACAGGTGATTTTTTTAGAATAACCACCAGAAGATCAAAGGTTTCAGAGAGCATTTAATCCCAAGTAATGTTTAAAACTAAATACCAAATGACCTCTTCCAAATTTTATAGGAACGGGTCACGGCAATCATTAAAGTATATATTCGGCTCATTTTTAGCCTGTGATGCTTGATATTCTAAATAGAGCTGCATGTTTCATTAGCTCCAATGATATGAGTAATACAATACTTATACAAGCAATGTTTAATTGACAATTTGGAAAACTTTCAAACCCTGTTGCCTACTCGCAAAATCATCAATCACCAACGTTTGCAGCTGTCGCGCTTAGTTTGAGATATCATCAATGCCCTGTGCGATGCGTAGTTCATTGTAACGATTAAAGCTTTGGGGAATTTATGAAATTATGAAAAAAATAATGGCATTGCTAAAGACAGAGTACTTTCCTAAGCGAAGAAAAACGACATATCACTTGCAATGTCTGTTACAAATTCACAGGATGTTAGCTTCCAATAACAATCGATAAATATGGAGAGAGAAATAAAATCCATCATTGCGATTTCCTGTTTCGAAAGGTAGAGATATGGCGATAAATCTCCCGGTAATTAATAATTCAGATTTCGCTTTTGCTCTCTACCAAAATAAATTGATATTTTCTGTTATGATGAATCAACGCTTTTTAAAATCCATTTGAATACAGGGATTTCTCTTTGAAAATTTGCGTGCAGTAAACTGAAGTGAGATGATATTGTGCATCCAACAAAGACTTTTTCCCAAATTGGTCTCCCTTTTCTCATGGATTTTTTTATTTGCACTTCTTTGGTAGTGTCATTTCTTTTCCAATCACTTCATTTTTAGTGCACTCGGAGACATTGAACAAGGAAAAAAGACACCTTGGCAAAGACCATCGCAGAGGGCCCGGGGCTAATATTTACACTTGGTTGTGTAACAGTATACTCTTTTCCCAGGTCTTAAGTCGGGAACAATGTGTTTGCAAAAAAACGACAGGTAATAAAAAATGGTAAGCATCGGAACCCCGAGCTTGCCCTGGTCCTTCAGAGGCAAGGCAATAGGAATGCAATTGCCCGGGATTAAAAAACTGTTATATGAATGATGAAAAAATGAAAGGAAATATAAAAAGGTGTTAGAGGATGAAAGGCGTTCCAAGTGGATTTACATGCGCTACAATGTTGGTGTGTCAGGAGAGGAACGTAATACTTCTAAAGGGGGAATCATGCTAAGAACCCCTCATTCTCTTCTTCCACGCTCTTAGGTTAACAATACTAAGGGTGAGATTAAAACGATGGATGTTAGCCTGGTGCCGCAGGTGTGGATGTCGGAGGTTCTGGATCCTGGGGTATGAGTATAATGATGTTGTAAGTAAGAAGCATAACTTGAGTATTGGCAGAGGAACGCCACATTTGTGAAGGCAGTCTCAGTCTTGTGGTTGGTTCCACACGCATGTGGCTAAATCAAGGGCCTTGTTTACCAAGATAGACATGCATGGAGCATTGACGTTTTAGACAAAAGAAAGTTGAATGTTCCCTAGAAGATTCTTGTGTCCTGAATTTTAAACTTAAACCCTAAAACATTACCATAAACCTAATTTTGAAGGCAGTGAGTGTAACCTATTTGTCCTAATAATGTCTTGATATCTTTCTAACGCGCCTCATAGGCGTTGCTATGCCCTCATATTCCTGCTCCTCGGCTATTTCCTTCCACCGATTATCATCGATGTTTGTCACGTACTATACCCCTAGAGATGTCGCCAAGGTAACGACGTATAGGGACAATGACGTTCTAGTGTGGCATATGGTCCCACAATGAGGCAGTACAGCTAACATTGGAGATGGAAGGACTGGACTCGTTACAATGTCTTGTTTGGAAAGGTTTGTGATATATTTGATCCAATTTTAATCCAATTAAAGGTTGACAGTTTACTTAACAATGATCATATATCTTAGCTCATTTGTTCAACCATAAACACAGTTATAGTAACGCAGTTATTAATACAAACTCAGTTACCAATAGAAGGAATGTTTATCATCGCAGAGGTTTCAATCTATGAAATGAGTTTCAATCTGGAAGATGGAAGGGTGAAGGGGGCAGGCAACGGACATCTTGAGAGATTAAAATGCTCACAGATTTTGCACAAAAATTGGAATGGTTAGGGCAATTAGGTTAGGGCAGAAACTAGGGTGGGCCATCAACAAACCCTTGCACACAATACAGGCAGGGTAAAGGGAAAGGCGGTATTTTGAAGATAACAAATTGCTCGGATACTTTCTCCTGTAATTACTTCAGTCATCTCCGCGTTCACTTTCCCCCTCTTTCACCCAATCGTACGCATGCAGCAAAGTTCAGCATGTTTTTCCATTATGCATCTGCACTATTGAAGAGGAAATGGATGACAGAGTTTGGGATAGTTAGAGGGAAATCAAGCCCCCTAATTTTCCCCCGTTTATCAAACCCCAACCCCAACCTACTGGTATACTCATCCAACATGGAATGTTTAAGTGGTTACCAACCCCCAGGTGTTGGGCGTACATTACTACGAGCTTCGCTTGTCATGGGGAAAATAGGCAGAGTCAGGGAAAAAGAAGGGGTGGTAGAAGGGAGCCTTGCGGGACCCCCAGGTAACTAATTGATTGTGTCATCTCTGTTATGATTGGGTCTCAGAGACAGGTGGGTTAACAGGTGTACCACCAGCAAAAAGGTATTTTGCTTCGGAAGGTGAGCAACCGTTAAAACTTGCACGCTTACATTTTCCCTTTCCCTTTCAGATTCATCTTTCATATCCTTTCATTGTCTACACGATGTTTTTGATAAAGGAAGTGTCGATCGTTACGTCATTGTAGACACACTTAAGTTAAGAACTAAAAGGTCGTGTGTGAATTACATGAAAACTTCTGATTGGGGTTCAAATTGATTATTTTCTCTTAAACTAAAGGAGATTATATTCCTGATATTTCGGTTTCAAATATACACATATTTACATAATAAAAATGCCATACTTTCTGTAATGTGCACACTTTACATCAAAAGTGTCTGTTCCTCAAAACAAATCTTAAAGATCCCAAGTTTACAATACGTGAAATAGATGAACATGATCGCGGCAACACTTATATTTTCTTTTTCTGATTACTGAAAAGTTTGTTTAATTGATTTGAAATAGAACAAAATTCTAAACTTCTACGTAAAGTCCTCCTAATAAAATAAATGAGAGAGGACAATAGACTTTCTAAATGACACTGCTTATCAGTCTCAAAGCATCAAGCCGCGTCTCAATTGCCACGGCGAGTTTCACTTTCCCTTTTAATTTTCTTGTTTGGTCTCATTAACAGTGGTTAAGGCATGAGAACATTATTTTATTGGATCACCATTTCCCTGACAAAAATGAAGGTGTTCATTACATTTTATCCAACATAAAATCCCTCCCCAATTGTTGTTAATTCATAAGAATCCTCCTCATATTTGTGCTCCAGTAATTTGCCCAGGAGTCAATCACAGGCGATTTTTAAATGCCGAAAATGCCTTTGTTTTAACGTTAAGACAAAACAATTCTTAATGTAATTGGTAAAAGCTCAAATAAAAATGACTTTTCTTTTTAAAACATTCACACGGGCGGCGATTCCATCACCAGAAACGACACGGCCACAAAAATAGCGTATCTGTTTCAAATGCAGCAATGGCAGAGAGGCAGTATGAAAAACATAATTTCCTTCCATACGTTAATATTTTTTTTAATCAATTATTTGAATTCTTAAGGTTTCCTCCCGTCGAAGACGTACCGTGGCATTGACACCGTGTGATGGTGGTCAAAATATCGACTTAAGGTAGATTGGCATTGTTCGGTACCACCATTATTTCTTAATAGGATAATTATACAGTGAAGTTCTTTTTTAATTTTACGTCAATGGAATTAATAACATAAAGTGATCAATAATTCAGAAACTCAAATTATATAGAAAAATCGAAAGTTTCAACATGAGTTCATGCAGAATGGTTTGCTTGCATAAAGCTCGTTCTGAAGGGTATATTTTGATAACGAGCATTATCATGTTTAGATTAGGTACAAATTACATTAAGAATCGTCAACGTAATGAAAACATCGTTAAGGATCATCTGAACGCAAAGAACTGAAAATTGTTATTCTATTTTCCGTTTTAAAATGGAGCATGAATAATTTGTATATATATGGGTTTGAAAAATGTATCTAGGAAAGCCTTTTATATAGATCTGCTATTACAAGTGTTGATTCTTTTTCTATTATTCCATCGAATTCTGACATACGGCATTAGCGCGTGTTGTTCTGCACCAACACAGAGATTGCACGAACTGAATCAAATATTTGGAATGATTAATACCAATACAGTATTATGAAGACTGATTACATGTGTTAGGAGCGTCACAATTGTCTGCTACCAAAATTAATTTTGCTTTCAAGATACTTGATGTTAAATGCTCAGAAGTTAACGCCCTATGTAATGAACCCATGCGTGGACATTGCGGTGTCCTCCATTGACTAAAATTGTTGCAAAAGCTTTTCTTGAGAAAAGGTGCATGTATACGCAGTTATACAAACCCCCCTGGTATTAGACTATGGAACTAATGAGAGACACCTACCGGTGGGGGAGGTGGACGACTCCATAGATGGCGCTCCTACATCAGCCGCGCTCGATGATGTGCCAGAGGTTCCCTGAAAATACAGGAATAAAGTTATTATTTCCATGTCCTAAACTTAATTAATGTTGCCATATTTTAGGTGATTGAAGAAAGACAAGATATTGACTCTGTGCCACCTGCAGCTGAAATAAAACGTCATCAAAACCATGCAATAACGGCCGTACCTTCAGTAAAAGAACTGTTACGTTTAACAAAAGCATGTTTTGTATGCGGTCATAGAAACTTATTAAACCGATAAAGCCACAAAGGATAAACTTTTATTAACCCGATAAAAATACAATATAGTATAAAAAAGATATTAGGTCTATTCATTGATACAAATGGTTGCTTTTCATACAAGTCATATGTCGTGTTATAAATTCAGACATTGAATGATGAAATATTAGTTATGTATCCCGGGCCTGTTGAGCAAAAAGAAATATAATAATGTGGCAAGTCGCCTTTTATTACCGATACATTTGATAAAGGTGAATAACTGTAATATTAATAGTTTGTATTCGGACCGTGATCCAAAAGGTAAGTTTGTATAAATGAGACTATTTTATCCACAAGGAAATTCTATGTCTCGATTGAAATTGAATATTTTGTCAATATTATGTTCGCGAATATATATACTTTTCAAAACGAGGGAATTTCATTATGTCTATATTGAATATAAATATGAAAATGAACGTTTTCTGCATCGATTACAAAATAAAATCAACCTAGATTTCTGCTTTCATCGGGAACTGGATTTTTAAGGTGGCATATGTGAGTACCAGTATTTCATGTTATCATTTCCCAATAAAAAGGCAAATAATTGGAGTACAACGCGCATAAGCATTCTCTTTGGTTAACATGTCAGACCGGGACAAAGAATGAACATCTACCGCCGGTAATGTTTATAATTATTTACAATTAGTCTCAGAACTCCGTAAGATTAGCCATGCATGGTGACCTACATAGATGTGTTAGAAATCAATTCCTAGAATCAATATTTTATTTTCCCACTGTGCGATCGATACGTTAGCATAGAAAAAAACGCAGCTTGGGAAAGGTATTAGAAAGGGGTACAATGAATTTGGAGTAGAGGTGTCTTGGTAGTAACATTCAGACACGATGATGTGAATATCATATTTTATAACTAAAAATCTCTATAAAATGTTTTATCTGGCAACCACCAAGGGAGTGCCCCACTGGAAATTCCAAAACTGAAGACGTTTAAATGATCATAGGTTATATCTTATAAAGTATCAAGAGATTTCCTACATCCGCCTTAACCAATTTTGTGAGGTGCCATTTGTAGAAGGTGGTAAACCCTTCCCAAATAATACCCCATGTATGCAGGGACAAATGTATCCTCGGGGCATAGTTTCCCCCAAGCAAGAATAAGGCTGCTGGGTTTCAGCGAGGGCAGCTATCGGCTACAGATGGTTCTACACCTGCAATTTGGGGCATTTGTTAGGGGAAAGGCACCTATTACACATCCAACTCCAACCATTAAATCAGTGTGCACACAAAGACAAAGAGAGAAACCAACACAAACCAATTTGATCTGTTGCGCCTTTGATAAAAGGAGTTTTCTGTATTAGGTGTTTGGGTTGGATAATGGGCTAGTATACCATTCTTGGTGTCAACCACTCACTAGACGAAGTGGACCATAATTTTGTAATAAGTGTGTCTTCATCAACCCCAGTGGCCCCAATTAGCTTCTAGCCATGTATAAGTGTGTCAGTAACCTGTTCCATTGTTGCGCGTTAATTACACATCAAGTAGATAAGTGATTTATGACGCCATTTTTGTCATAACTAGATGATGCTCAATGTGAGATATATAGTTGGTGGTTTAATGATGCTTCAATCGTAGATGGTGGGGACTGACAATGCAAGGGCACAATTAGTTCCAATATCACACAATCAGGTTCACATATTTGATAAGAACTGGCCATAGATTACAACCAACTGTCCACATCTTCATGGTTGATTACAGTGTCAATGTCATTTATTAAAGGTGCTTGAAGTCAGAACGGAAAGTGCTGCGCTAAGAGTAGTTGACGTATCGAGTGTAATATATACCATTCTGTATTATTATTTGTTATTGTCTATATTTTGTATACTTGTACATTAATATACATCATACTATACTTGATGTTTACTTTATTTTCAAACTTAGGATTGCCAGTGGGCTAGTGCCAGACACAATGTTTCTTACATACCAACATCGACACTAGAAATTACTTCATGATTTTCTTTCATCATTCCCGCCTTTCCCTGTTTGAACTGCATGTATTTATCATTATGTTTTTCTAACCTGACTCACTATTCTTTCTCCTTTTTTCATGTTTATTCTCGGCAGCAAATACAAGCTTATATGCTTGGCCACTTAAGCTGAATTATGCGCCTCCTATACGTGGTTCACATAGTCTGTGCATTAAAAAGTACACCTAAATAACAATCGAGAGAAAAAGATATGAGAAGGGAGGTAAAAAGTCAAACCACAACACATGCAATGAGAGGAGAGAGTTTTTCGTTCAGCCAGACAGAAAAAGCAGAGGGGAACGATGTGATAAGAAGCCATGTTTTCCACTTGGTGAAGGATTCTAGGTGGCGGTGGTGGTGGTGGGGTGGTGGGGCGGTGGTGATTCTTGCTAGAGCTAGGGTGGGGGACAGAGTATTGCCTAGAGACTGAGGGTTAAGTTCATTATTTCATATTAATTCTTTCACAGCGTTGACTAGGCCTATTAACGCCCCGGTAATGAGCCTAATGGGTATGATTATTATCATTATATCCACTAGTGTCATTCATAATGCTGTGCGTCCATTGCCAATGCTAGAGATTGCAGACGCAGTGTGTAGAGTCATAATGTGTCATGCATGGAATCGGCGTTGGTGATATTTATATTGGAATATTGCTTATAATCAATACCACCAACACAGCATGTATATATATGCATGTGCCGTGTTCAGGAAGTAATGTACCACTTTGTTTATTCGACATAGATATCATATATTCATGTATACATAAATGATTTGGCTACCAGCTGGCCATGTACCATTTAATTTCATATTTTCTGTCTTTAACATTTTATCTACCTTGAAGTTGATAGTTACACTTATAACCAATCCTCATAACCTAATCATTTGTGCCAAGATTGTACATTCCTAGTTCAAGCAATAGCAATATTCTTGGATTTAGTCCATACATGAAATCAGCATAAAAATTCTTTGAATTAAGAAACTTAAAGCCTCATCTTTTTTCTGAGTTATTTTCTAGAACCTGTGCTTTTTTCATATGGCAGAACATATAGGATACACATATAAACAAATGTATACGAACGATACCGTCGACGGGGCTAGACCTACATTTACTTCACACGAAGCAGTCCTATCATAGGTGCTGCATGTAACGGTTGACACGTTGGTTTCGAAAAACGAGGAAGTTTGAACATAATGTATCGCACGAAACCAAGAAATGTGACGCAGAAAAAATCCCCTTTGCCAAAAGAGTGAAGAGAGAAGACGATCGAGGGTCAAAAGTCCTTATTTATAATTTATATTATTGATACATTATTATTATATAAGGCTGTTGTCTATATTCTTCTACTGACTAAGATAGACCATGAAATAACGAAGACTGTATTCGCAATATTCACCTACACGCGTATACACACTTATATCATATAGTATACATGTTGGTGTATGTGTATAGTCACACTATTCTATAAATCAAACCTAAGAAAAGTGTTGCAAGAGAGACATGGAGTCAAGATCCCAGAGAAAGATGTTTTCCCATCGTCAGCAGAAAAAGGAGAGTGAGGATGGACATGACTGGGTATCAAGAACCCAGGGCAAGCATATAGTCAGACAGTCTGACGTTAACAGATACCACATTTCCTACCATTAATGCATCGCCAAATGAATTTTACCTTACCGGTATTTATAATACACTCACAAGGTTGTGAATACAAGGAGAAAACACTAACTTTTTAGTGCGTTCCTCCTTCAAAATCACAACCTGTCCTCATGGTAAGATTCCCTTGGATTCTGTGTACCATTTGAACGACCTAACATTAATAACGACTATACACCAATCCGGTAGGCCCTATCTATATGGGTGACCAATGATAGATCTACTGTTTTTCGGTAGAGATAACCAAATATTTGTTGTGGTCGGGAGATTAATTTGTCAGTATTTTGGGGGATTTTCGGTGACTGCTTCCATAGCACCAATGTGCTGGTTCAGGACATTGGCTATATTTGAAATAGGATAGAAGCATATGATTGGCCGTGTGGCGGATATACCACTCCCTATGTGCTACGCCTGATACTCATAGTTTAGGCGTGTTCAAAAACTATTTAAAAAGGGACGGATGTATTTAAAAGGGGACTAGTAATTAGTAAATCTGGAATTGCTACCAATACTAGCAGCCATATAAATATTTCTTGGTAAACTAATCGACAATGATTAAACTAGGTACCGGGTATAAAGGAACATTAGAGGGCATTATTTTAAGGTGTGTCACAATCACAAGTGGCATTGATGAAACCGAAATGTCTCTCTGTTTGTGTATAATGTAGGCGTAGTGGCTGGGGGAGATATAGGATGGGGGACGGGGAGGAAGGTGAGATATTGTAGCTAAAGCACCATGTGTAGCTATGTGCGCCATATATGTATTCCTCCCCCAATGGTGATCTCATGCAAAGCCACACCACCATATACCACATCCCCTTGGTATCCTCGTCCCATGCAATTTATCATATATCCAAAAACCGACTTCACCCCCGTGTACCTTACAAACTATTTTTTCACTTTCACGCCTGCACTCAAAGAATGTCCTAAGCTATGTTATATAACCTATACAAAGATAGAAGAATTATCAAATGAGGACAATGGGCATACTAGTATATAATGCAATTAGAGGAAGAAATTTAATGGTTTTAAAAGGATAAATTATCTTCAAAACTATGTGACTGTATGCATATTCGAAAATACATTACATGCATATGTTCCAATGGACATATAAACAAACACGTATCGTAATAGGTTTGAAGCCACATGAGAAATAAACACTACATGTCTTCCGTCTTCGTGGCACAAATCCACGCCTACCCTCGGTTGTAAACAGTTAAACCCCTCGACAGGGTATCCATCTCCACTGTCCCAGGTAGATGTGGCTGGTATTACTGGTACTATTGTCTATTAAACCCCCAGCTTTCATTTATTAGTTACTGTCCAAAAAAGCGGCATGCTCTTAAAACAACGTCAACTGCTAAATAACGCAAATTCACCAAGGGAGAGAATTCCCTCTCATTTGACAGCCCCATTTTTCAAAGCAATTGTTTCAAGATACCTATGTACTTTCCAATCTATTTATTGAACAGAATTCGATGAATTAGAAACCAGTTATACCAAGTGTTCAATGGATAACTTTTTAATTATACAGTTATCAATTTTAGCACAAGGCAAATTGAATTTGATTAATTGAGGATTCTTGTGATTAGAAGCCTATTAATTGCTGATAATATGAAAATTATTCTCTAATTGGCAAATATTTTGCGTGCTGTGCCGTGTCATTTTACCAAAACCTACAGTCATTCAGACCATTGCCCAAGGCAAACTGCAATTTTAGCAAAATGTGACGCAACTTTGAGAGAAAATTTGAATGTACAATGGGTGGTTTTTGAGCGGTTACTAGCCCTTGTATTTTTATGAGAGATTAACACACGATCCCATATTTGAATAGATTTCCCATTTTCTTCCTTTCCCTCACATATTCATGTATATTTGTAAACTTATCACCAAATCTCAACTACTTTATGTTCAATATCAAAATCTGGATCAAAATTATAAGCAGTCAATCCATTTTATGAACAACTTATATGAATACTGCGAATTAAAATGGCATGTAGCCGAATAAATTAACATTTTATGGGCGCCCTCAAATTGCAGACTGAGGCTGGCAGGTGAGCTTTTCCTCTTACAATTGTCACCGTATGTCTACCTCTTTTGAAATGGTAGCATCACGTTTACCTGATATTTTATGCATTGATTGTGACAACTATTTGATAATTAGTGTTTCTTATTGTAAAGAAATCATTATTTATTTGGAGTTATGATTGTAAAAAGCGATGCAATGCTCTCAAAGTGTTATCAAAGGAGCCGCCGTATGATGTACATATCGAAAATAAATTTGTATGAATCAAAGCAACAATAGACCAGTGTATGTTGTTTTGTTGTGTTTTTTTTATGTTCTTCCGGATAAGACACATTTCAATATTCAACCGAAGGAAATTCCTTCTCTCCATCAATATATTCACTCTGCGTATAATAGTTCAAAAAACACAATGTGCATTAAAACATTGAATTTTGAAACCAAAGCCTTGCAGCAATTCTTTTTACAAACGTGGCATGTACGTATCATAAACATATATTATATAGTCATATATAATATATATTGTATATAAAAGATTCTTTCAATATGAAATATATTATCAAAAAAGAGTGAAGCTGTTTTTTTTACAACTATAAACATTTAATTTCAAATTATGAAAAATATATGAATTTAAAACATTTTTACCTTCCAGATTGGGACATAGAGAGAGTGGTGTGGGACCTGAATTAGGTCAGAGCTCCGCCCAAGCATCATGGATAAGCAGTCCCTCAATGGTAATTCTGGATCGTTCTCGTAGAGAAGATCCCCTTTGTCAATTTCTACCACCAACTTACTCCTACCGATTCCACCCAAATTCCCAGCCGTCACGTGCGATTCAATTATCTTTGATCCATTAGTATTCCTTATTGCATAGAATTCATTTGTGTTTTGCAAACAAAAAGGTGTCTTGACTTGAATAGATTGCTGATCTTTTTCTGGTTGCACAAGACCGACCTTTTTATGGCGCAAAGTAAATTAACTTTTATATATTTCAATCATTGCTGTTATATTCATTTGAAAAGATACTTTGCAATATCATCCAATGCATACGTTTATTCATACAAGTCTAGAACAATTAATCCATATTTCCTTTGGAATATTTCTTGTATATTTCAAGGGTTGTCATCATGTATGCATCAACCTGGACTTGACACCTTTTATGGAGTTGGTGGAGGCAGAGGACAATTCTTTATTGATTCGAGGAAAATATACATTAATCAATATTATTGATGAAATTCCATCACTTTCTGTTATGGTTTCCAAACCCAAGACGGGGACAATCATTATTTGACATCCTTCTCTTTTTCCCTTGATCTTTTATGTTGTTTGGATGCCACATAAATAAGGGACACGTCCAATTAAGTGAGGGCCGTTCACAAAAGGGCCAAGGCTGGGGCAGCTTGTTGACCAGCTGTTCAGTGGTAAATCAATAGTGGCCAGCTATAAGTGTTAATTGATTGACTGGCTCGTCAGCAACATTAAGGCATCATGTCCATTCCTGCGGCTTGATACTAATAAAAACTGCGCAGCAGGAAAAATTGTTGCTCGGACGATTTCCACTCGTTGTAAGTGCGACCCAACCTTGCCCCCGAGGGGAAAGGACTATGAGAGAGGGAGAGAAGAAGAGGGAGTGAGAGGCATGAACTGTCTTTGCTCTTTTTTCTTCCTCCTCCTCCTCTCCTCCTCTTCTTCGTCTTGGATACCACCGATGCTTGCAAGTTAGCCTAGCAAAGCAGTGACCCTTCTATTATAAGAAATGTAGAACTGGTTGTGGTATTTTTTTGACTTGAGTGTCGTGGTGAAAAATAGGTTTCCTCTGCTTCTTTCGCTTCTAGTTCTAACTTCCAACATTTACATGCGTAGTCGTCCTCTTGGTGGAAAGAACACTGTTTTGCTGGGTCCTCCAGCTTTTCTAGGGCAAAGTCCAGTTGTCTCAGTGGGTACAATTGATTGTGGTAGAAATGCCACTTCTTTCCTATTTCCAGCATGGTCCAGTACCTGCTCCTACACAAATATGGAAATGATCCTCACTGACTGGTCAGCTAAAGCCCGTCCCTTTCACACCTTCAATGCCTCCTCCAGTACTTTTTATTTTCCTCCAAGTTTTTTTTTAAAAGTCCTGGTTCCGGTTATAACCTCTAGATATATAGAAATAGGTTCCCCAAGATCCAATCTTCCTCTAGGATATTGATGCGAATTGTTAATATTATTCAGCGTAGCAGATAAACAAATAATCAATCACCAACTTTTTCACACCGCCCTATATATGATATATGTATAACAAATCCCTCCAGCTCCACTCGCTGACTAATTCATAGGAGTGAAGTTATGTGATGTTGAGTGTTTATATTCTATAAACACAGATATACCGCGAGCTATGTCTGGTATATTATGATATATATGTATACCAGTCTGATGTCGAGTATAGCACCTACCCAGCTATCCCAACACCCAGTTCTGTGTGTATGTATTGTATAAAAGTTCTGAGCAGGGTCTGGTGACTGGTTTCTGGAGAAGTTGGTGTCTGGCCCTCCTCCACCTCCTCCCCCGTGTGCTCCACGGTGTGTATGAGTGGTATACACCAAAGACCAATAGACCTCCAGACCACAAACTCTCCCAACTCCATGCACTTAGTCTGGATATTATATTTATAATACCAATGGAGGTTGTGTTGTCAGACTATGTCACTCACTTGGTCCCAGGATGGTGGTGGTAGGTAGGGTGGTGGTGGTAGTGGTGGTGGTGGTAGTGGTGGTTCCCCTTAGCTCCTCATGTATATTTTCCTCTCTCTCCCCCATCTCGCTTCGAGAGCTGGTCTGTGTGTTGCAGGAAAGGGATGGTAGTTGTAGGACCCAGCTTTGCTCTCTCCTATACCACCACAGTATAGACTCTTTTCATAGGCATTGGCCTACCTATAGCCCCTCTCTCGTCTCTCTAGAGTGTTATGCTTCAGAGCCTTCCCCGTAACGGCCATGGAAAACCTCACCTGATTGGGTCAGCCATCCCAGTGAAGCTAGCCACAAAAAACTTTTACGGTCCCGAACCAACCAATAAAAAGTCCTGATAGAACAGGAGTTAGCCGCCGAGCGAGCTGGCGGCCCGGCGGCCGATGCGACCGGAGTACACAGCAAAAAAAAAGATTAAAAAAAAAAGAATAACAATGAAAAACAAATGAAAAAAGCAAGAGAAACAGACTCGGGATCACCTAGGGCCGTATGATGTCGGGCTATACCAACATGGACACTTTTAAACCCTTTCCATTGCAAGTACCACCGTTAATTATTAGAACGGTCATTAACTGTACTGTTCTCAAACTTTCACTTCGATGCTTTATCACTCGATCTTGAAAATGGAGGTAGGTGCTATCTTAACGAATTGAGTGTGCACTGGTTCTGCAGGAGCCTGAGATAAGAGGGATATTACAGATGTAGAAAAAAAGCGGAGGTAAACAGACTGAAAAGAATGAAGCGGAGCAAGTTAAAGTTCGAGGGAAAAGATTTTTGTTCTCGGATTCCGCAACGCGTGGGTTGAATTCAAAATGAGCACTCCTTCGATATACCTCATAGAGTTTGGCCTACATTTGTTGTAAACCGTCTAAAAAAGATAAGTTTGCTTTTCTGCTGGATGTGCCCCGTCGTCAGTATAAAACCACAATCAAAATGACGGGTTCGTGGCAATAAACTGAATAAAATTTAGTTTAAAATAAAATTGAAGGCAACTAGTCGATTAATGGGATATACTCTTTAAGCTGAGATCAACAACATGAATATATAAGCTTGAATTTTCAGGGATACTTTCTTTTACGGAATGGGGGCATTTGGGAAAAGGTGCGGTTCAGTCGTATGCCTCCAGCCCATGTGCTGTCGAAGAGGTGGGGGTGGAGGAGGGAGGGGGTGTGACCAGCTTGGCGCAGACCCAAAACTTTTTTAAGGGCTGCCCTTTAAAAGGCATGTCTAGAGTAGGCGAAACACTTGGGTTTGTTAGATCGGGATGTTTTTGTATCGTTGTTGGGATTAGGGATAATCTTTTTTTCTCTGTATTTGGGTCAAGGACGAATGGCGTATGCAGGGATGGAGATAGACGCCAGACGTTATAGCGGAGCGGGGGACCAGGAGGCGGGCCGCTCTCTCTTCACTCAGTGTTCTATATTTAAACTGGTACCAGGTCAGAATATGGTGCGGTCGTTATATCACATACCATTCCGGCCAAACCTTTTCCCTTTGTTTTGGTTCGTGGGTGGAGACCTCCAACATAAAAAATATGTATCATCATGGGTATTGCAATTCATTTAGGCTAATGGATTGATAAATTAATTGCTCGGCGATGCTCGAATAATAATAATGGCTAATGTTGTGGATATATTCCCAATGACTGCAATGGGCATGATCCCAAGTTACACTGCAAGAGGGGAAACACGCTAACGGAATGCATACCCTGCTCGTTTCGAACATTAGCAATGGTTCTTTTACAAGCGCATTTGCCCTAAGGAGGTACATTATGGGATGCTCTATCAAGTCGCTAGTGGGATTTGACTCTTTTAAAATAAACTCTTGGTCTAAAGTCCAATGACTTATATGTGTTAATGAGCACTTTTGCATAATTATGTTGTGTCTGGCTGAAATTTTCGAAGAATTTATATTGATGGGGTTTAATTTGAATGCAATTGATGAATTGAACGAGTTTCTTCCCGTAGTTTTATTTGGAAACAAAGCAGGCTACATTGAATCAGATCTTATGGATCAATATATTGTGTACATTTTAAGCTACAGTAACGGTTTAATAAAGCTCTAACGAGACTAAACTTCAACCTGATTTAGGATGGAAGAACATCCTGAGATCACTGGTCCGTAAAGCTGATTTCCAGGTACTCAAAGAAACAAATTAGCAAAGTCATGCATGGTAAGTAATCTAATGAGATATAAATTATGAGATATATAATATCATTTCTTGGTTGCTGCTGCCTCTACCTGATTCATAAGGAGTATAAAATGTAGACACAGAATCTATGTCTGGGATCATAAACTGTTAAAAAATGTATAAGCTATCCAGTTGTTTGCTTTGTGGGTAATGAATTTTTGTAATCAATAAATAATGGCCTATTTGGACTGGCGGGAGTGTCTCCTATATAAAACATCGGTTACTATAGATCTTTATGAGGTATATGACATTGAATATTATTCATTATATTTACAATGCATTTTTCTTGGACATGCTAGGGGCATACAACACGTATAATACAGCTAATAGACAATATAGACTTGGTAGGACTCAATTCTCTTAACATAAATTTTTGCAAGTGTGCTGTTTTGCCTGAATAACATACTTCCTGCTCTATCATCAATTTTACTTCACAGTTTTAGTGTAATGCCATTCCTATTAACAACGGCTTTCATTCCATGTATACTTTTCCTAGGCTGATTCCATCATTTATTGTCGCAAAATACAAAAGACTGGTATTTTGCATCAGTTTTCAATTTTAAAAAAGCCAATGCACAAAATCAAAACAATCTTTTGCACTTCCCAAATACATCTAGGCCTAAATTTGTTACAAATTGTTTTGGAGCCTATGTACTCTCCCCAGTCAATCCAATCAATAATTTTTCATCTCACGCAGGAAATCCCCTTTTTACATAAATATATGTTAAAATATTATTCAAGGATTTATCCTAAAATGTATTTTGAAGTACCCATACATGTATTATTTACTATATAAAACTGTCCACCTATCCACAGAGTAAATAAATGAATTATAATTATTCATGCTCCCATGTTCTGGTACCGTTTCAAGCTCTCTTATAACATTCAGGTTTTCAAATTATTCAGATCCTGGTGTAGATGGGACGATGATATGAGGCTCAAACATTTAATTTGGGCAGGGCGATTGATCTGTCTGGACTGGATTGTGTAGATCCTTAATAAGACAATTAAGATACTATGCATGCTAACTATGTAGTACATGTGTACTACTTAATTACTACATAATGCATGGATGATATACATGCACAGAGGTTTGATCCACACCTTTATATATATATATATATATATATATATATATATATATATATATATATATATACCGTTGGCTTCATGATGCATTGAATATGAATATTTGCCATGTATCTGGGCTGGTGTTTCCCGTCAGAAAGTTCTGTTTGACTTTCCATCACCAGAAAGTAAAACCTCATACTATTTACTCTGTGCTAAGTAGAGAGAACAATATCTATAACGGAATGAGACTTTATAAATAAAAGGCTATGTCTTCTTTATAATCAAACTACAATTTCCAAGTCAGTTAAAAGATGCCACAGCCCTATCAGTAACACATGTCTTCAAATCAGGTGTATTTAACTAGGCTCCACAGTGTCCATTCCGGTAATGGAAACGTACCTGTGAAAGGATGAGATTGGTTACCATCCTTGAATGGATGGATCAGTGTTGAAAAATGTAATCTGAACCAAAACATTGGCTTTTTCTTTCCCGGTGGCGAGAAGGGACAAAAAAGGCAATGTGATTATTGGTTTTATTTTTGTCAGGAGCACAAATTGAGGAGGTCAGAGCGGCTCATCCAACGAATCAAACATAAAGGGCTAAAAGCCAAGGTCTCATCATGCAAAACATTTCCAGGTTTTTTAAAACGCTTTTTCCGTGGACTCTTTCATTATGATTTTTGAGGGTCGGGATTGCCTCCGAGTGCTCCGGGAGCTGAAGTATGGTAAAAACAGGTAACAAGGCAAAAATGGGAGTTTTATTGATACCAGTTGTTGGTTTTCCAAGTCGTTTTGTCATAAACAAGGTGCACAATTACACCCGGATGACATAAATAGGCGTCATCTTGCCCAATTAAATCCAAATATATGCATTTATTTACTTTTTCTTATTAATCGATTGTTTTAAATACATTTGGTTTCTTTCCACTTAGGCACATCAGACTTGGAGATAGAAGTGACCCAGTATGGCTGCTCTTAAGGCGAGTACGGTATATCTGGGCTGGTGTGTTCCGCCAGAACGATCTGTTTGACCTTTCACGTGTGTTCTTGACCACAGAGTTAAAACCTCATACTTTTACGGTGGTTTTATGGTTTTGACCACTTCATACAGGTTTGTGATCGATCTACACACAAGGAGTGCACATAAGCAGATATATCATAGCTTGAACACACATCTAGCTGGATGAGTCATTCGTCACACAGGATATATGATAGCAACACCAAACATATGCTACTTGGAACAATATACATCAAGCATACATTATTGAGAAAAGAATGGATGGTAACTAAATATAAATATTATATACCGTTTAGTCCTGATAGTCATATTCTTTCCATATGATAAAATGTCTTTACAACTATTCAACGAGACTGGAAGTCTCATCGTTGAACTATTCAAGGAGATATGGCTTGCGGTTGTAAAACTATTCCTCTTTGATGTACTTTCATTGGATTTCCCCTATGGTCATCTCCAAGAACGATTTGCACAATCATTGCGATACAAATCCATGAGAATGTCTTGGCATTTACTGGTATTAATATAATCCCTCACGTTGCTAATTCATTGGTGTAGGAACTTCATATACAACTTAGTATGAGCCCATCATTTTCAGTTTTATGTCGTTGATCTATCATGAAGATGGCCGTAGGAACACAAAATCGATTTTCAACGATCGGCCAAAACCAGCAAGGCAATGTAATGTAACCGCCAATAGACTGTAAAAAAAACTTAATGCGTCGATTAGTTGCACAATCTGGACATCCAGGATGAGGGTATACCTATACGGATTTATACAAAGCATCAACCATGGGTCAATCCCCTACATCTCCAGAATAAGATAACTATCAAACAGATCGATGACCACTTTATAGAAGCTAGCGATCACCTGCCCATGGTTTTGCCTATAGTCATCGGCTTGTTTAAACTGCAGGCTTGACACACCTTGTGCTATCGTTTTTATCGCGTGATGTTTGCACCACGCATGCGCGTATGGACTTTGTCAACACATGCACGTGCTAACGGGCGTGTGGTTGCTAGGACGCTGTGTTATATCGTTGCCATGGTTACCTCAGGGAAGCCATTTTCTTTGCACGGTCTGAGGATGTTGTTCTTTTGATGTGGTAGAAGGGGTCCAGGAAGAGCTGGCCCATGTTTACTCTCTGACACTTTTTGTGGACAGACAGGAGGGCGCATCCTTGGACACAAGTGTGACGGGCAAAAAAAACACAGGGAGTATGATATACAAGATATAGATGATCTTATTCTGTTCTACCTGTGTAAATCTACCTGCAAACAAAGCATTCACTTTTTGTCAGAGATATACCTTTCTAGGCCGACACCAAAGGGAACATATCCATGTGACCGGGTCATCTTTCCAGTGGGGTATTAGAACTTCTGCATCTTTCCCTCAAACATAGCATGTGGCAATAGTCCCGGCATCGTGGGGAAAACGCAGCAATATGGATTTTGTTTTCCATGAAAAATAATAAAGACAATTTTGTCATACTCAGCTCATAACACAGAAATCATTCTTCTAAAGATTCAGTCCCTTATCTCGGTATTGGGAGATAAAAGATAAATGATATTAAATTTGTGCTTGCTTGTTTATTCCGTTTAAAGTGTATGGGTCATCAATTTAAAGAAACCATTTCTATCAGAGATAATGCCCTTTTCTTGCGTGTATGCTTTCTAAAAGAGGCTTCCTTAATATCATCCTCATCATCACTTCATTTGAGTATACTATATAGATATGTTACATAAAGGAATTTTTAAGGAAGGACGTATATTATGTGTTCAAATAATAATGGGATTCCCATTTATGGAGTAAATGGCAGGGCCAAAACAATAGAATTCAATCGTTTATCAATCGTGTTATATACTGTGCATCTCTGGGAATATCAATATCTTACCACCAATATGACTCGAATGAAGGCGATGCACAGATGTAGAAATAATTTTGCGATCTTTCTGGAGGACAGAGAGCCTAATTGGAAAAAAAACTTCTTTCGTATTATTTTGCTGCAGATGAATTCTACGGACAATCGTATAATGAACATCTTCGCATGACCTCATTCTTAGAGAAGGAAAAACGCCAGTAGATGACAATACTGCGTCTCCATCTGTCACATGATGTCCTTACTCGCACGTGATTGGTGGGTTTTTGTGAAGAAATCGGATGCAGAAAGAGGGCGGGTGGTTTTGATGTGGAAATCGTAAGGAAAGTGGGGAGTAGATCCTAGGTGGGGGTTTAGAAGATTGAAGGCGATACGACATTAGACTGTCTCCCTGCTTTCAAGCTTTCGGGCAATATAGCTATTATACGTTTCACCATCAAATCAAAGACAATCAGTATGCAATAAGCTTTTCCTTTTGTTCTAGCAAAATGCTGTGCTTTTTGTGTCCTCTTCATCGACGGCGGTAGAGAGAAAATGAGGAGAGGATGGGTTTTTAGTAAACTGGTGGATAAAAGCCATAGCAGATTCTAACGACACAAAAACTGGGCGAGTCGTCATCTTAGGGGGAATTAACTGCCATTCCCAGCCCCGTAAATTACAGTGGAGGAAAACTGGAGAAAAACCTCAGCCTACGAATCACTCACTCCTGCAGTTAATATGAAGAGAATGACAAAATGCGCTCCATGAAATGAGACTTTTTGTGCACATTAAAAAGTTAAGATAGTCTCTTGTAATATATAGCTGAAGGATGGAAGATGGAGGGGGAAAGGGGAAATGAAATGAATTTGGTCGGGAAATATGGAGGAGTTGTGGACGAAAGACAATAAGAGGATGAATAAAGGATTAGGACGGGTGGAAGGGTTAAAAATAGAGTGGGGGTGGTTAAGATTGGAAATAAATGGGGTTTTAAAATTGAGACTTGGGGGTAGAGAAATCAATAGAGACAGGGGTTGTGAATAGAGGGGGTGATTGAATGGGGGTTTATTAATGATGATAAAAGAGTTGGAGGAGGCATAAAACTTGAAGAGTACACATCAGGTAAAATGTGAATGTCAGAAAGAAAAAAGTTAATGTCTCCTCATTTAGAGACTAATTAAGGCAGATAATGAATCTATGGGGGATATGGAACCAAACACATCTCTTCTCGGATGGGAAACTCCTAGGAGAGAAACTTTTTATGCTTCCTTTTCCCTCCTCCACTTAGATGTTCTAGATTATTTCAATCATCTGGTGTCTATACTCGAGAGTTCTTATTATAAGATAACCATTTACTTCAATATGCATTCGCTTCTTCCACTCTGAATTTACATTTGGTGGAAGACAAAAGCGGTGGGAATAATGAAAATGACATTTCTTCTCTGAGTCAATGTTGCCATCTGAGTCGGAGAGGTAAAAAAGTAACATTCTTTCCTCTCGTAAAGATCTTAGGAAGAAATTAATTTCTCGACTAAAAATATATCAGTCGGTGGTAAATCAATTATTGGTGTCTGTGTCTTTAGATCTTTCTTCCAGCTGCCCGTTATTAATTTCTATTTGATTCTACTCTGGGATTTATCAATATCTTCAGATATTTTGATATATAGGCATGGAGGGTATTATATTGATCAAAGTTGTGCTAGCACTCGGAAATAAATCATACATTTACCATGAAGTCTCATATATAAATTCCTTTATTTGACAAAACATTGCCTTTATAAATGTCCGGATGATTCAAATGGAATAGCGCTAATAAAGTCAATTAAATTTTAACCATATTTTTCTAATAGTTTCAATTGGAAATATCTATTACTCTATCTTTTCAGATGTACAGTATTTGAAAAACTGGATTGATGTTGTTGGTAGGCTTTCTCCTCGGAAATAAGTGATCCCTTTTCTTATCCAAGTTTTGTTTAATCTGGAGAAGAGTAATGGAATACTTCTCAGATTTTGAGCTGAAACCTGAGATACTTTGTGCAGACAATTAAGAATGATACTTCCCACGAGATGGGATCTTACAGGCACGGTCTTCCCAGGTAAAAGTTATGTTTTGTCCAAATAAAGCCCCGTAAGTTTGAATTACATCTTATCAAATACAGGTGGCTTAAGTTCATCCCACTGTGCCTTTTTATTTGTCAATTGCTTTTTTATATCTTTTGAAATTGTAGTAAATAATGAGAAAACGTAAAGTTGTTTCAGATTTAAACCACCAATTAAAGTTTTATATTTGATAAACAAAACATCTTAAGTTTGCGCGATAAAACATTTATTATAAAGTTGTAACGGGCTCAGCAATTTTACAGGGGATCTCAATTTTTATGTTTTAATTTCACAAAAAAAATCAAAATGCATTTAAAGAAGGAACACCTTGCTTAGTTCTAAAATCCGACGACCATACCGACCAGTTCTATATATAGGCAGAGATCACCAAGGCGTCTCACAGAAAATCATTACAATAGGAATTCGCATCCAGAAATAAAAAGTAAATAACACAGCCGCTCTAATCAATACCTCATATGAATGGGAAGTATTGGTTTGGGGCAGACGCCACAGAAAAAAAACTCAGAGTATCGAAAATAAACCAGTTGCAATATTTATGCCAGCAATGCAAAGGCTGACCTACATTGGCTTCTCCTTCTCCATCGGAGCACAACCCCTCTGCTCTTCAACCATCTAACCTACCCCACCCAACCATACCCCTTCCCAACTACTACTGCAGTCTGGGGTTGGTGGCAATGGATGGGGAGAAAAAGGTACCTGGGGAAAAAGCTCCGTCTCCCCTCGCTTTCCCTATCTGCAAACTGGGCATGTTACGTGGGCTCTAAGAGCAGGGGTGTTTTTCTGTTTTGGTTCATGCGGTGTTCAAAAACGTATCGCTGGCATAGCTAGGTTTTGATGCCCTACTTTGCGGGATTCTGTATATTATATGCGTTTTTATCTAGGTTTTTAGTATTAGGCGGAAGCTCCATGTCCTCCATCTCAGTTCCTCTTTCCCCGCCTCTACTTTTCTATTTCTAGTTTTTTAGTTTGGGAGGTGCACCAGTTTGTTGACGCTTTGTTGACAGGTAGCGCTAAACTCCTTTACTAAGCTTAGCATTGCAGACATAATTATTCATACATTTCAAACATTATTCAAACATTTCACTTATGACCACCAGGACCTTTAAACTTCTAATGGGGCGATGGATAGGGTGAGTATTTTTGCTCGTAATGCTTAGTATATGGGGATTGTTTATTTCCGGTCAACACATCGGTTCAAGTGCGCGCCTCGATTACTTTAAACTCTCAATGTCGCCATGACACTTATTGCACCATGTCCACTCGAGATTTTAAACAAAAGTATTATAATATACCTTATTATAAAACCTACATGAATAAAGTAGATAAATGAAGCAAAAATGTGTTTGCACAGAGATAATAGGGACCGTTTTGACCTTGCGATAATCAAAGAAATTATCATTATCATTTCGTGACACTGACATAGACTGAAAATTGAAGGTGAATTTAGACTTTTTTAAATTCCACCTTAAAATAGAGAGGGATGAGGCTGATGAGACAGAATATAGTCTGATCATTAACATATATTTGCCTTATTTCATGCTGTGACGCTAAAGGTATGGATGATATAGTTTGACAGACCCTTTCGGGCGTTCGTTATAAGTAAATGTCCCACCTGCTCTACGCCTGGCTTTCTATATTATAAACATGTCATCGCCCACCATTTGAATGACCATTTCCTCGTTGTCATCTGTCAATCAAGTCACACAGAAAAAACTTCTCACTTGTGATACGAGCTATAAAACCACTGTTTTATACATATCCCCTGGGCCAGACTCGTGTGAAGTTAGTTTTTTTCACAATACCATGCAGGTTTAAATCATGTCAAATCATAGTAACACCATTCGTGCACTCAAACTCATAACGTTTTTTGTTGCCCGTTTTATGGCTTGGGTGATATCAGAGAAATGACACTGTGATCGGTTTAATGTTAGATATGAATTTAAGTTTCGGAAGGCGATTCAAACAAGGAGGACGACAGGGGATAGGTTTGTTAAATGGATTCCGTGTCGGGGTGTTCCAATGATTGGTATATTAGCCATTTATCAAAGAGGATTATAATTTGTAATAGATTAATTCTAATTTAGTTAAGTTCCAAGCATTCTTTTACTATGAAAAGGATATGATTGAATACCCAGCGCAGAACGAAATGAAGACAATTAAGACATAACAGAAACTTCCAGCGTAACATACCATACAGAACGAAAAAAAGATACATAAATCATTGCAAACACCGGGTCCTTAATAACTAGAAATTAACTTCTAAGATGAGCTACGCCTAAATAACAGACCGTGATGTTTTTCTAATGGTCCCTTGCCATTTATGATTGAGCATTGTATTACAAACACTGTTATGCACATATGTGAATGTAGACTCCAATCCATTCTGTAGGGGGAAGACCAGGATTTATTGTTTTAACATCTTCTCTACGTAGGACGGGTACGATGGGTTAGGCCAAGAACGTAACTTTGGGTCTGCATCTACAGTGTCTTCACCCGACTAACGCGCTCGTGCAAGTAGTATATGGAGAGTGTTCATTATTAATGGCTAACTATGTCCCATACTTATGGTTATGCCCACATGGGCATGATTGGCGAAATTATTGAATTCCTGGAAATCAGTTTGAATCTTCAGAACAAGCAACAAAAGAAAGCCATTCGTATTTTGTGATAGTAGACTAGCAATATCATGTTTTAAATATAGAGATTGAAGCGGACTCCAAAGTTCATTTTATAACTTGAACATAGACGGGACTAATAATCTTCTAAAATTATACACTACAACACTTCAAATACCTCCTTTTTATTTGCTAGAGACTAAGACTTCTCTAATTCCACCAATCGCTAGTAAACTGGTATAGTATACTAGTAAATATGGTGAAAAGAATAGGCCCATGTACCCCACTATACCCAAGTAGTACTGAGAACATAATAAGTGTTGTAATCGACGCGAAAGAGGTTTCTTTTGTGTATTATTTTCAAGGGTACTAATTCAGGGGAGAAAAATTGTACCTCTTGTGTATCATAATAACAGGGTACATTTAGTTATGTTTACTACGTTATTAATAAGAACAAGATATGGATACCAGTTGATTCCATTAAAGATAAATGCATTAAATAAGACTAGAAGCGTGCTATTGCCAATACTGAGCCACCAAGCAGGGGATGGGCTGAGCCTGTAGGTCGCCATGCAGCACATAGCAATAGATAGCGGTCCTCGCTCCCACTTACTCCAGCAGCACTGTAACAGGCCTGTTCTAACTATAATAATCAACACCCACCCAGCTTAATTAATATATTAATTCTCACGACATGGGGTGTATGGCAAGGGGTGTAAGGTGGGAGCGGGTTGGTCGGGGCGGGGGGGGGGGGGGGGGTCGTGCGACGGGTGCACGCCACATGATGGCAGACCCCCGAAATGAATGCGTATGACTCGGAAGTAGTGGGCGGAGGCAGGATTAGGACTGGGGTAGCCTTGGTAGAAATAGAAGGGAGATGGGGTAGGTTGGTGGTAGGTGGTTAGGTAGGTAGGTGGGTGGGTTAGTCGGGTTATGCTGCTGCCACCAGAATCTAAAACAACTGGAACACTCCAAGAAACAGCAACCCGCCAAGCGGAGAAAGCTGTCACTAAAACCTCCCCTCCTCCTCCTCCTCTTCCCCATCAATGCTACCAATACTCCACGTCTGCCTCGGCTTAAATAACGCCCTCTCATCAACATACACCACTTCTAGGGCTACATCTGAAAACTTGCCTTATTTGGCGTGAAATTTTCCTTCTATTTTCAGTCAATATGCAAATTAGCTTTGCCCCTGGAGATTGAGGGCGGGGCTTGATATATTATGGAAAAGGGGTGTTCAAGCATAAGCAATGTCACTCTGGGTAAGAAGAACAATTCTAGTCTATTGCCTGGTAGATCACTTTTGGAGAAGGAAGAATCTTCATGAACAAAATGGAAGTGAAACCCAAACATAATATGTTTCCTCGTATCACTTTTTTGTCCACCCACACATTTTGAAATAACCTGATGCATAGTATCTGTCGAGGTGCATGGGCGTAAAACGTACGTTACAATCGTCGCCTTGATGAACAATATAGATCCAATAAAATGTCTATGAGTAGCCAAAGGATAAATGTCTTGACCTTTGAAAGTAACCACGCGATGAAACCAATAAAGTAATATCAAAACCAAGGATGACACCATTGTCACAAGCCATTTTATAAAAACAGGCCACAATGCGGATGATGTCGAGTTAAATCTTAAGACAAACAAGATCTGAATTCCTTATATATATATATATGTATACCGTATGCACATTTTAAAACTTATTAAATGAATCATCGAGATACCATCAAAATACATCCAGCATTGTCTTCACTTTACAAAACACTTCATCGTTTTATGTAGGGAAAACATGTTAATAGGGATTATGATTGAGTAATACGGATTTGCATTAACATAAATATAGTGAGAAACAGGAATATAATACAATTAATTACTCCTCTAAACCGCTATGCAGCTATCTACACAAAAAGAAAAATACCATTTCCTCGCTATGATAATATTCCATGGTGCTAATGGATAAAACAATGGACTGAGAGAGGGAAAGACGGAAATTAATTTCTTCTGCAATCCTAGATAGTGAATGGAAAAACAGCAGCCTACATTCACACCTGTTATTTATAACTATACTCTAATTGATGTCATTTCTTTTTACGCTCATTAATCCCTATATCATTTTTATTCGGCGCATTTTGTTTTTGAACCGTTTCTTATCATTTGGTACGGAGACAGGAGACAGGGGAAGAGAGAAGAGGCGGTGGCGGCGGAGGCGGTGGTTAAGGTGTTTTTGTCTATCCATTCTAAGTATACGAGAAAAACGCTTGCTGTTGGAATAGAGCTTGAATGGGTGAATATCCATATAGATCAAACCCCATACTATGAATAGGTTGGTCTTAAATCGTTCTTTTTCAAATACAGGACATTACTATATAAGAAGCCCGGCATTTTTATATGCAATATGTGGGTTTCAAATTTCTTAAATGAAATTTTAGAACTATAATCATTGCTTCATTTTAAAGGGACGGAATATATGTTCTTTTCTCCTTATTCAATGTGTACAGAGTTTTCTTTAACATCTTTTTGGAAGAAACTCAACCAGCGAGACGTGAACCTTCATTCGGAGAGTGTTTTATCAAGCTGTAAAGTCGAATTAACATCACTGGTAATGGCGTGCGCCAGTGATAATGTGAATTGTGGGAAAACCTGTTTAGGATAAACATAAAGCTTAAATAGAACTAAAACTTTCTCTTGCCAAAGTTTTCCGGGTGAAGTTTTGTTTTTCTTCACAATTTTCAGGTCTGACAGAATCTTTTGAATGACAAATACCCAGAATTCTCTGCCTCGCTGATTCACGCCTTTTCTCGCTTATCATCTCTTTCGGCGCGAGAATCTCGGCATATCAGCACGAGAAATGCTTCCGCACAGTGAAACATAGTGCCACTCCCATGCACACACCTACGTATGAATATTGATCCTGTCGCGCCTGAGGAACTACTTTTTTATTGGCCACCTCCATCTCTTTCTGAGACACCCCCTCCTCCTACACCAACTCCTCCTTCTGGGCTCTTCTTCTCATCCTTTTCCTACTCACACCTCTGGAAAGGTTCATTGGAGAATGACAAGACTTGATAATATGAATTTTACTTTTAAAAAATGGTGTGGGGTGCGCTTAAAAGTAGCTGTTGTGTATGATTCATTAGAAGGCTGCACATTTTGAGAGAGAAACTTGCCAGAAATAGTCTACGATTGGTCTTGTGCCATATAACTGATATCATGCTCAGCAGCAGGGAGCCAGCAACAATTAAAATCAAATCATTTGTCACTGGCTTGACTTTTTGCTTCTTATGTGAATTAAAGATGTATGTGCACTCAATATGTTAGCTGTAATATGAGCTATGTACGGTTACAATGCTCCATAAACCCGAGTGAGTTAAGGAAAATGCCATCGTTAATCATAATCATATTTCAGCAACTTTAATTGGAATGAAAAGCTTTTTCCTGCGATTTCTCCTTCGATCCAGTTAAATTATATTTTGTCTTTTTGTATCGGGAGCTGGCGGTTATACAAATTATTAATGTGGGTGTTCTAATTATACAGAGTCAATACTTACAAATTGTTGTCCGGGTTTTTAAATTTATAATCCTCAGGCGTTTCAAATGCGAGGCAATCGTGAAGAAAAAGGGCCAGCGACGGAGAAATGAACAACAATCAGTGATTGCTTTCTGGCAAGAAAAGGACAGGGAGAAGGAAAGAGTTATTATATCGAGGGAGACAGAGAATAAGTAATGGAAGAGAAAGCTCCTCAAGAAAAAGTACCAAGAAAATTCGCCGTCTTGCCTCAGATGTTCTGCTAAAGTGCTTTTGACATTATGAATGATTTATGAGTGGTTTTAATCTGATATATTCCGGGGCAAAGCATATTTCCAGGCATGGAAATGTTTTCAAGACAAGGGAGAAAGATGTGAGGGTAAAAAGTGAGGAAATAATATCACATCTTCCCTCTTGCCTTGATGAAGTCTTTCTCTTGCCTCGAGCGACAAAAGCGCAAGTTTAAATATCCTTGTAACGGACCGACTGGTGAACAGCAGAGGCGATGGGGAAGGATGAATCTCCAGCAATCTATGGATCTCTCCATCTTCTTGGCTCCTTGTCTTTTTTGAAAAAAATAACACACACAGCCTTCATGGCGGCCTAATGGTGAACAACGCCCAGAAAGCTATGTCTAATTAGATTTTGCTGTGTTTGCAAAAGCTTGTTGTCTTTTTATTAAAACACGGGGATTTTGCTTCAAGGCTTGCACAACTTTCAGTCCTGCCTGAAAACTCATTTGCAGGACCGGAATTAAAGAATATACTCAGCCTGACGTTAATCTGATTATAAAATCAAATATTTTAGCTTTTTGAGCAAATCTCTCTCTCCTCTCCTTCGCATCCTTTCGGCCATCAAAGCTAGCGTCGGCTTCGTCGGTAGTTCATTATTTGGCATAAGATGTTTTTGTTTTGTGTAATTATCAACTGAATATTGAACACCCCCTGATTTTATCTCACCAGCCGATTCCTATCAGTACAAGTTCATTCATGCTGAGACCAAATAATCTGAATCGAATCAAAATGTGCCTTTTTTGTCAGCACCTTCCTATCAATGTTAATTCTTATCTCAAGCGAAGCCAGTACCATAGTGAAATTACCAAATATGATTCATTTTAAGATTTCATGACTCCGAATCTTCAGCACGGCGTCCATACATCCCCTATAGGATGAAATTCCTTTGTAATGATTCCTCTTATCTGAGGAATGTCACTGAAGGTGGCAGCACCTTATTCCGTCCAGATAAGGCAGCCTCCGAAGCATCGCCAGCAGTCATGGCTCTGTTATCGCTGTACAGGTCATAGTCAACTCATACGCGCGCATTTCCCTTCTGTGGTTGTAACCCATAGAGACCATCACACACATCTGATCCAATATCCAATATATCTACAACATACTTCAATACTCCTGTAGCCCTTGTAGCTGCTAATATCCCCTTTAACTATCTATCTTTCTACATTGTACATGTACATCAACGACAATCATGTAGAAATTCATCGGAATTGCTCGAACAATGTTAGGGGGAATTTGGATGATATCCTCAATATCCTCTATTTTGTGTGCATAAAAACCAATCTGGTGTTTCTATTGTAGCAACAACTGTTTCTTCATGTTGTAGATAGCCTTTATAAAAGATGAAAGCGAAATTACTAATTGATCTGTGGTCATATATATTGATGCAATTGAATCAGAGGTTGGATCAGATGGACAGAAGCTTGGTACAATTTTCCCATAGGAGGCGATCATTTGAAACCAAGAGTTTAAATGACCAGGAATCGTTGCCATCTTGAGTTTATCTTTATTATACCTATAACATTGCCATACCATTGCATATGATATTTTTAATTTTGGAATAATGGATATATGCTTCTATGTCTGTAAGTCTCAGGAGAATATATCCACAATACCTTTCATACAGACTACAAGGTTGTGTAAACGTTGCTCCTAAAGATTTCACAAGATGTTTCTCAGGTGCAAAGAAGTTGCTAGGAGTATTCGCTCTTTCAGCTGCATTCAGGTGGCGAGGTAAAATTGTCAGCAATCCATCATCTGGTTCCCAAACCTTTCTCCATGGCTAGTCTAGATGACTTCATGTCATTTAGAGACCTGCCATAATGTATACGTACAAAAGGCCTAGGGATGATACCAGTAACCCAACTGCATATATCTAGCACACAGACCTACTAATATATCATTATATCATACGTATATATATATGCAGGTAGGTATATATTTGGCTAATAAATCAAGATCTACTGGAAATGTGATGATTTATACATTTTACAGAGCCCACTCCCGATATGCGTTACTTGCTTTACCTTTTGTGAAATTGTGTAATCTATTTGATATCTATTGGGACAATCCGAAGCATAAACCACCTGTTCAAAAGTATTTAATGAGAACAGCATGCAGGTTGATAGAACCCACATAAATCTCCCTCAATAGCAGAATGCGCCCGCAAGGATGGATTTATTCACTTAGCTCATGCCCAAATGCAATATTGTCCCATCAGTTTATCCATGGGTCTAAAAACACCTGATCACTAATTGAGTAAGACAGCATAAAAGTAATGAACATATTCATCTGTGAGATATTGATACAATTATGTACGCAGAGCTATACATGTTTGAATCATGTAATTAGCTATAGTGTAAACGGGCAATATCGGTCTTTATCTTTGACATGCCATTTTGTAATCATAAGAATAATTACACGGTCGCTGTAATATATTTCTGACGACCATAACAAAGTATATACAATTAAGTGAAAATATGACAAGTTGCTTGTCAACGGCTTTTACCCTGCTCCGTATTTGACATACACCTATTATTTGTCATATTTGCTTCATCTTATATACGAGGACAAAGGGCTTAGGACCTGGTTCTTAAACTTAAAAAACAAGATTAGACGAAGGACACTTGGATACTGTGTTCTTACGCCTAAAATTAGATTGCTTTCATGTGATTTCGTCAGTATCGAATACGTTTTGAAGTCTAGCCAAACATACTCCGCTTGAAACATTTAACATTAGAATCGGGGTCACTTCATTATACAACTTTATTATATTTGTTATCATTGTACAACGGGGTATAATTTGTGAAGTCGTTTGATATTTGATTTCCTGCAAGATGTATCTTGAAAGGAAGACAGAAAGGCCTGGCAGGTTTTTGAATCTTGATCCTGACTTTTCGTTTAAAAAGCTCAAGGACCTATAAGTGTAAGGTGACCTTCAGAAGATGTAGACACCCCGGCAGATAGGTAGGAGGGTGCAGCTGCGCACACCTTCCAATACCTCGACAGCTAAAGCAAAGGAAAAATTAAGATAATAAGTAGAAGAGGGTTAATACTGTCACAGGCTTTGTAGGAGAACTTGAATTCCAATTGAAAAGAACTCCTAAATGCGTTGGTGTCAATCCCATCTGAGAGCATGCTGTCAAACTAATAATGTGCTGTCAATGAGGGTGACAGCTTCAATCCTTTACAATGGTGTACATTTAGGATTCCCTAGGGCAGAAAGAAAACCCCGCTATATATCCTGGGCGGAGTGAAGCGTTAGAGAATCACTTTAAATTTAACGGTAGTCCAGGACCCTTTAATTAAAGGGCATACTCTGGGGTATCAGTGTCCAGAGGCCGGTCCGACAAAATAGGGGAACATCGGAAGACTAACATTTCCAGAAAAAAAATGTAAATTTATGCTTTTTTATATTTCTTTATCGGGATATAAAAACAGGGTCCTTAATTCTTTAAGGGAATCACTTATCCTTTTGTTCATGGATTGAATCGGTCTAAATCATCTGCTTATGGCAATCTTTTCTCCGCACTCAAAACTTTCTTGAAGGTCACGATAAAAAAAACTATTGGTTTATAGTTAAATACTTTTTTTCACTATGATTGTTTCCAGAGGAAACGTAGCAGGGGCATTTTACTTTATTGTCAACTGCCTCATAATAATATGTAGAAGTTGATAAAGCTCAGCTTCTTTTTAATTAATTAATCTGAATAGGCACACATTCATTATACAAAGGCTGTGTATACACTCCACTAAGTTGTAGAGCTATGATAACCTCAACCCAGCATAGGTTGTCATCAATTATCATTATTGATTGATGAATGGCTATGAATTCATAGATTAGATTAGACGGATGGTGAGAAAGAAGATGTTTGTCAAAGATTGACTTTAGGTGTTTGGCTAAACAGGTGACACAAAGGTGTGAAGTAAGTGAGCCCAAACGGTTCTAAAATTGAAGGTAGTTTAATAGCGACCTGGAATTCAATTATGACTATGATGCATAAACTCATCTGATACAGGGATATGCATTAATGTTTAAACAAGGATAAATCATATACAGTAGGTTCAACAGTATGAGCACAGGTATATAATAAAAGTATAGCGACTGGGGGTAAAAATCCTGTCATTAGGAAGCTATACATGTTGATCGATGTTGGGCTCAATTATCTTTTACAGGATTACCTGTCTAGTGTCAAATGTCCGTCAACGAGGCCAGATGAAGCCCACGTTTCCCTGCTTTCACATAATATATACCCCCTCTAACTTCTGGCCACATATTGGCTCCTCACCTGGGAGGTGAACAAAACGTGACACCAGGGAGGCTGTCATGGATTCCCTGAGATGAGTACAGCACCGGGGCACCTGGCCCAGCTTCTGACAGGCACTTAACAGCAGGATGCCTATTTTAAGAAGAGCTCTTGGAAATCTATTCAGCTCTGGTAGATCTTTGTTATTCTCACTAGTTAGGACCCTTGGGTTCTGAACCCAGGGCAAGGCAGGTCACCTTCCTCATTTGTCTGGATTATTGATTACATTAATTCAGTTGGCCTTTCTATGCACCTATCTGCAGGTACTAATAATAATTAATTGTTGTTTCCTGGGGTTGGAAATCAACCAGCTCGAGGTCTTTTGATTGCAATCCAAAGGCAAAATAATTGCGTTACCCCGTATATTATATAAATAAAAAGAAAATATATATAGGCTGGGGAAAGAATCAAATAAAGACTATGTATATCTGTTGATGCATGGTGTAATATCATTTACAATATTAACTGTATCTTAGGATAACCTAACTATGGACTCGCTAGAACTCACCTTTCATCCCTATAATACCTGACACCCATGAGCCCACGATTGAAGTACATCACCCCTATTCTAATCACAAGCCAGGAGGTCAGTTGCCCTGGGGCACTGGCCTTCCTATTTTCTAAAGGGAATCACAGCGTTTGAAGCTGGAATCGAGTGGGACTACGGTAGGCAAGGACTCCCCGTATCTTACCTTTTGGTATTGTCGGAAACTATTTTGAGTTGAATCAACTAGATCCCAGGCCTGTGCCCTAACCCCTATGGCCATGCTGTCATTATACTAAAAGGAGTCACGATAATGTTTATTCATAGCAAACCACGGGCTTCTACCTCCTGCCCTTTCCTCACACTGCATTGAGTTATTGTAAATGTATTGACCCGTAAAATACGCATGAAATAAGCCCTCATTAACTGTCAGGGTAAAAACCACCGCATAAATACACTAACCCAGTTGCCCAGTCTGGGAACCCAGGTAAATACTAGCCACTAAATATTAGTGACCACAAATTTGCCCCAAAACATGCCATTGGCAGATTCTGTACAGAAAAGAGATTTCACACTCCAAAACTGATTGGCAATGCCTTTCTACGCCTATTCTACTGCGGCCGATTTCTACTGCGATTTCTACTGCGGCCGATTTCTATTGAAGAGAAACCCGTTTCGATCTACGAACACTAAGATTTTTACTATTTCTATTGCCACGAAACGAAGAATGGAAAGATTGGAACAGCTTTTCTAACCCTAAGGTTGCAGCTTTTGAAAACCGACATCTGCTACTGAGAATTTCCCCTTGATTAAGCACTACCACGGGTCCTGACAGGCCAAAACAGGGGGCGGTGCGGTTGTTAACGTATACACGCAGACACAACCCTTAAAATGCGAATGTTCATACTCTGAAACTGACACGTTTTTATGCGACCATCATTCTCATTTCAATTCCAATGCTCGCTATGAGCACTATAACCCTATCCAGTATCATAAAGTATTGATAACAAACACAAATGAATTATTATAAATTTGTGGATGAAAAACATTATTAAAAAGATTAAACTGGGCAGTTCCCCTAAAATGTGCCTTTCAGCAGCTGAACTTTGTCATCCGTTAAAGAAATCGAATTTGACTTTTCATGTATCCAGAAGAATGTTCACGACTATTTTAATCATTGACTTTCATTGTAAACCAGTTACAGACAATATCCAACATTCTAGTTTCCTAACAGAACTTAATTGTCATGCATTCATTTGTTGATAAGATGTTACACATTGAATCAATCCGGAATTTTTTTACATTTTGCTACTTCTGGTCTTTAATCTTGAGATATTTTAGTGCCTAAAATCAGGGCATATACATATAATATGAAAGCTGTGAGCCATTTGACCCATATTTAGAAATAAAAAAAAGTTGGAATAGGTCGTTTATTAAATTGCAGTCAGCTACATTCGAAATCCATAGTCTTGACTGACATATTTCAATAGGTCCATTACAAAGCCCTATAGAACATAGTGCAAATAATGTCACCAGAAGTTGAAAAGTTAGTTGTATAGACCAAAAACATACGACAACGTATTCTTTGACAGGGAAGAGCTAAAAGCACCTTTGCACATATGCAATTTGATCATTTACCATTTTTATCTCTCACAAATATTTATGAGATATTTGATATTGTTGAATTCATTGTGAACAAAATCCGGGTAATAAAACATGCATGTATTACTTGTAAGGTTGTCCATGAATTCATTATGTCATTCGTATTATTGTCTTCACCAAATAGATGTAATTATCACTCAGTAGGAAAGGTAAATTCAGATGGTTATCGCAGTGGAGGGACTGTCCCTAAGCAATCTTATTAGCTGTGCAAATATTGGACAAACAAGTAGCATTTTGACTTAATAGGTTATCTGGATAATGGTCGGGTGTGACCATGTATGGGTAATAAATGCCACAGGTTAACAGGCCTGTAATGGTGATTGATATCAAGTGACATCTTAACCCCGTGTGAATTGCTGTCCACTGGACCTGTCAATGTCTGATGAATTGAGATTTATAAGGGAAAAAATAACACAGGGAGAGACAGTGTAGGAAGAGAAAAAATGTCTAGACATGAGCCAGAGGTGGTCCCCCCGTAATGGAGTATAACAGCTGTCAACAAATTTAATTTATGATTGATATGGTTTGGAGTGGGTTAGGTGGTGGTACAAGGTGTGGTAAAAAGTATCAATCGGTCAAAAGCAATGAAAACCAGGGCCAAAGGGCCCAAGGACCTGCTAAAAAATGCAACTCGTGTCATTATCACTGCATTCGAAAACGTCCTCCTTTAGAAGCGTTTGTCTCCCTCTCCATCGACATTATGATTAAGGGCCTCCTTTCATTTCGGAAATAATTTCCGATTTTTGCCTCCCATCAATTGCCAATAAATGAATAATACCGTTGTGATACATTGCATGTATGCATTTTGGCTTTTCCTATTGTCATGGAAACATTCTACCTGGTTCGGAGAAATAAATGTCGGTAGTTTCGGGTCATTATCATAAACCTTATAAGTAAGAGTAAAGTAAGATGATAAACCGTATCACGAGTTTCCTTTCTACCCAACACGTGTACATGCGTAGGTGACCAATCGTTACTTTCACAAGAAGTGGCATCACTGGTGGTTATGATGACAACGAATCTCTGGTATTTGTATGACATTTGTAAAATACTCATCCCAATAGGCTAATATCTAGTGAAAGTTATATCTACCATTTGTCTCATTATGAATAGAGAAGTATGTCTTATTTCAAGCCAGTGATATACGCTGGTGGTCTGCTTTTAAGAAAAAAAAAGAAAAAAATATCACTGTTCGTGCCCAGACTCATAGATCTTGTGCCGACACCCTTGCTTACAGGGCATCTGATACTGTGAGAAACCCCCTTTCTTTTTTCCAAAAGCAATGAAAACTCTAAATATAATTTTCTTATTTATTTATCTTATTACATTTTGGTATTGTTCTTACTTAACTGAAAAAGTAGATAATATATGCTCCAGCCAATGTGTACAACCACCCTCAATATATACCATATATATATGCGTTTCACAGAGTTCCTCTTGGCTAGATCCTAGCTGACTTTGTATACGTGACCCTACAGATACTCTTCCAGACGCTGATACAGTAATGCAAAGTTCAGCTTAAAATGGACTCGCCTTCAGACCAGACTGAAATCCTTATAAAAGAGTATTGGTAACGAATATTCCCCAAGAAATTCCCTAAGTTGAATTCAAAGACAGACCAAATCCCTGGTTGTACAGCTGTGGTCGGTGGGACAGGCAAAGGCAGACAGCACAAACCCCCGCGCTAAACCCAGCGGATTCCATTTGGTTTTATCTCATAGACTTGCGCTATGCCTCCAGGGCTATTCATGTGGCCTTTATTTGGTAAGAAAACAGAGGGGACCTCGGTGTTTTCTTTTCATTCTATAGCACCTGAAGATGATCGGGGCTATAGACATGTTTCAGGTCAGTGGCTATTGGGGATTCATGGTTATTCCTCTTTGTTCGTTAGGGAATTTTGGTATTGAGTGAATATAATACCGTAATACGTTATGGCATTTAAAATCCGGTTGATAGAGATGCTTAGTTGTTATATTTGGACAAAACGTGTCCCCAAATATTCGTGTGCTGGCTGTCTACACTGTTATATTTGCCTCTAGGTGATTAAACTTTGATTTAATGTTCGAAAAACTATAATAGTAATGAATAGACTAAAATACTATTCATATTTAGTTCTGAAAGCTAGATGGCACACTGTCAATCTCTTTATGAATTCTCTTCACCATAAGCTTTTGGTCTTCTAAAAGAGAGGTAAAACAGTTTTACCTCTTTTTACTCAAACAAAACACCCATACAATGAGCCATAAATACTCCAGTTTCCAATCAATAACCATAGAAACTACTCTCACGCCGTTGTCCAAAACCCTGATAAATACAATGATATGCAAGTGATGATTGCTTAAATGACCAGTGACCGTCAGCTTTTATATATATGTATAACATATGTCTTTTCAGGAAAGGTCTAATGGTTGGAAGCGGTCTAAAGATTCCAAGAAGTCAATTGAACAAGGAGAGCAGCATTGGCAGTGTAAGGTAGGAGAGAGCAGGGATGGCATTGCTTTCTGTAGTGGCGGAAGCATAATGCACCCTTGTAGCATAATGCCCAGCAAGGGATCAGCAAGCCGGCTGAAACCACTCGGACCAAGTGTCTCAAAGATCCGACCTGCTCCTCTTAGAACTTCCTTGTATCTGCAGCAGTCATATGTATTGAAACATACCGTACAGACCATTCTTTCATCCGTCCTGTCGTAAAAAAGATAACTGATTTGTTCACAGTGGATGTGCGTTAAGAGTCAGACAGAAAAGATATAAACTTAATATTCAGTCCGATATGTGTTTTCTCTGCATCATTCATTACAAACATTATTGAATAGTTAATTCATGGACAACGAACATCATTTTCAATCATTACGTTTACTACTTTTCCTTTCCCGCAATTCTCGTTTTGCGATTGGTCCTGAAATCTTGTATCCGGAAGTCCCTGGCTTTTATCTGTAAGGAATCAATAATATGTGCTCATTCCCTGCTATTTTTAGTTCAGCACCCATAAAATATACCTTCCTGACAATAATTTCCATTCGGTTTATGCTCCTATCTTTTACTCACTAACCTTAGATTTAGCCTTTTTATTACAGTAATGCTTAACCCTCGTTCCTCTATTTATCTTTTTTCATGCCTTCCTTTCTTTCTATTTAGAAACACTGGGAAAGAACCCCACCCTCTCGGACCAATCAAAAGCTAATAAAATCTGTCAATCCTCAAACAGATTGTTGAATCTACATACTTAGAGCATCACGAGGCTCTTATTGCCGCCACTAAGCGAGGGTGTTGATATTTGTGATCTCTGTAATCTGCCGTCCATGGGTTAGTCACCAGGATAATCTGCTGCGGTAATCCCTAATGGCCAATAGACTACCTGACATTAATCTGATAGTGTTCATCAACAACTGAAGAGGCTTGGATTATCCTACTACCAGGGGGGAAAGAGGGGAAGAGAGCAGAAAGCGGACGGGAACGAAAGGCATGGGCGGGGGGGGGGGGGGGAGAAAAATAAATGGAAAGTATGAAGCACGTGTTAACGATATAAACGGACGGTAGGGGGAGATTGGGAGGTCAATGTAAGTAGGGGGAGAAGTGCAGGCCAAGGCGGAGAGACCATTTTGATAGAGGTAGCTTAATGAACAACCCCCGTGACTGTTCCAATCAACTCTAATTAAGACCTATGTGTTAAAGTACTCCAAGTGCTGTATCAACTCTCCCTGGATGCCTTTAATGGCAAGTGAATTGCCTCATTGTGTAGGAGTAATGAATCCTCTGATTTAAGGCTGTCCCCACTCTTCCTTTCTCCCTTTATTAGCATTATGTCCCAGATCCACATACTGTGTATACATGTCAGTTGATGCCTTCTCTTCAGTACTCCCATGTGCTGTTTTCAGGCGGGGCTACCTCCTATTGTAAGCATGAACTATCGAGTTCTTTCATCTAACAAGACACAAAGACGATTAAGTCTTCTTAAAAATAATTTAGATCTAGGTGTCTACCATGAACTATAATTATTACATAGTAGAATAAATATGCCCTTGGACCATCATTCTTATATCACTGCTATACAGGTAAGGACATTTTAGTTTTAATTATGAGTTGATTTGCGTTAATTATAAAGACGTGTGTTTAAAGACCGAATATTAGACCGTCTGGAGATGATGTGTACATATATTATACAATGTCCATGCAGAGAAAGCTATTCCACATTGACAATAAAATGTATTGCATACAAAGCAATATCTATTGTGGTGTTTTATAGCCCTAACTGACATAATGCCAAATTTCCTTAATCAAGTCAGTTAATGCAGTGTTGCCATTGCCATATTATAGTCATTTTGCCTTAGTTGGCAATCGCACACTTTACATACTGCAGGGTCCACTGACAATGTTGGCGCTCATAACGTCTGGGCAATGTCAGAATCGTTAACGAAGAACTAACTATAGATATACCAGGATTACTCCTTCCGCAGGAGTAATTTCCTACCAAATACTGTACAGGGTGCCTCGTGTCTTCAGGGAAAAGTCTCTACCCGTTAGACTGTAGCTGATAGATCTATCGCTCACCATACATACAGTTTGATACAATTTATGATATTAATTGCTATTTCATACCTTGTCCATGCACTTCTGTCCCAAGTCAGCAGACGTGGATAATGTGGAATACCGGTGTGGCTGAATTTTAACTGTAACTTATTGATGTTATAATTAGTTTAGTTAACTGCTACTTGATAATATTAGTTTAAAAGGAAGGAAGGGTCTAAGAAATTTGTGACTTACATCTTGAGGGTAGACTGGATTTACTGATGATGACACCTGAAAAATATAAAGTAAAAACATATAGAATACTATTTCTAGGCATAGCAATATATTTTCAGTCAACTGGGGCCAATTACATGTTGTTGGTTGAATACGTTGTGCAGAAGCATTCAATTGTATGATAAAGCGAATGATATTTTTATCATATAGATAGATGGAGAACTAGTCTAAATAACGTTGTGAATAGAAAGGAGATCTTCAGTTACCAATGATCAATTACGCCCAATTCTTCCATTATAATATTATTGGTCTCAAGCATACATAAACCCCATTTTTAATTGCTACTGCTATTTGTTCCAATACAAGTGGCAAGAGCATTCGTTTTACAATAGGAGACAACTAAACTATATATAATATATCTTCTCAAATGTTTCCCTTTCTTCTGCCTTCTTATAAGCATTCATTCCAGATATAAAAGGCATGGTAAAAACCATGCATTGCTCAGGATATTATTGGGTGAATCCACATCTTTGGAAAATGAAATCTAGCAGGTGTTAGCTGGATACATATATATATTTATGTAAATTGTGGAAACGTTCACGGAGCGTGACAGAGACCCCCCCCCCCCCCGCCCCAGGTTCGCTACCAAGGAATATCTGACACACAAATTCTTGTTGCTAGCGGGAACTCCCTTGCCAAAATCTACGGACCTTTCCAAGAATAATAATAAAATAAATGATATATATTTTCAGGATTTATTTGTGTTATGACTGAATTAATCACTAATCGTCATTGTATAAATTTGGTAACTTTGATATTGGTTGTCACGTTGACACAGGCAAAAAAATAGGTGTGCTTCCAAATCATCTAGCTGGAAACTAGGTAGGGGGGTAACTTTTTATTTTCTATTATTTTTAGGAAACCACCTTCCAGAAACTGAAAGAATGTCTATTTCATAACAATAATTGTTCCTGGTTAGGAAGACTTGTTTTCCTGCTTTTATTAGCTTCTTTGTGTGTGTGGGGGGGGGGGGGGGGGTAAAAGGAAATACAAAAAAATAGGCATTGGTCAAACATTTCTCTAGGTGGGAGTTTTTCCTAAGTAGGGGGGGGGGCGGGTAAATAAGAAACACCTTTTTTGGCCTTATAAAGCTTTGACCCTAAGCCAGGTGGGACATGAGAGTAGGTGTTCTTTCCAATATGCGTATTATCTATTTTGAATATGGTAATTTTGCTTATGACATTTTGTAATTGTTAAATTATCTAAAGCCTTAATTAAACTATTTTCAAATCAAATGATAGAAGTTGGATTTATGACAAGCATCTGATACGTTATATTACTAAAATTGAAATTACGTTTAGCATGTATAATGATGGCATAGACATTAAGAGTATTGTTTTAGTTTTCTTTTTAAGTGAATTGAACTTTTCAGTAGAGAATTTACGTTCGTAAAAGGCATTTCCCATGAGAATGAATTGCGATCAATTCATGTGCAGGGGGAATTTGTCAACTATTTGTCTAAGAGAGAATTGACGGAGTATGTCTTGTACTACTACCCTAAGTAATGAAATCTACCAGCTAATTATGAGGCTTGATACATCTGCCATCCAGCCTTTCATTGGCTTGTGAGGAATTCTTGTAAACCTGACTACTGACTACCTGCATGTATCTTTGGCTGGGATCAAGAAGTCTGCAGCTGTCAAGTGTACAAGATATCAGTATGGGAATAGCAGACAATACTCCCCAGACGCAGCCCATTAATCATATTACTACAGCGTACTCGGAACACTATAGAACTTTTGGCAGGCCAATCTAAACATGGAACGATAAGGCCGGGGTGTGGCGGGTGTAGGTGGCTTGACATAAATCATTATGTGTTCTTTTTCCATCATCTGGTTATTAAGGGAACACATCAAGATCCTAAGTGAATGGTCGTTCATCTCCCCCGATGTCCTCCTTTACCTCTCCCTATTTCATATCAACTGTTTTAAATCGTTAATTATTCAACTATGTGGTGAGTATCATACTGTGTGGTCAGTACTGGGTGGTCTATAATTGAAGTCATAATCCTATAATATACTCCTTTATTTGTAATCGCAGAATGATAAGATTTGATATAGGCCTACCGTTATGGGTAGCAATTCGGTAAAAGAGACATGGGAATGCTCCTTTAGAAGACTTGCTGCATAGGGGAATTGTGAGCATCCTGTCATATTGATCGGTCATCGAATTATAGTGAATATGGTATCTATGGATGGATGATGCATTTTTATCTCAAAATGCACTATTTTTATTTTTTATTATCTAAATAATACATTTTAATGAATGTCCTGATAATCCCAAATCTCCCCTACGTGGTCATTTGGTAATTATGAGTACTCACTCCCAAACCGACTATCTAGAATGTTTGAACACTAATGACATGTCATGACAACCCTGAAGTACTCACAACCTCACAATTGGAGTACTTATTTGTACATCGCAGCAAAATGTAATGATAGGTGTGCGAGAGGCATCGTTAGTAAATGTTTGAGATGAATTAAATAGCCAGGTTACAGAAGAGAATATCTTTATTCTGCCTCTATGCTACCCCTTATAAGGTCTGGCGATGATATAGATCGGTTCCCAAGCCCTCGAGCCAGTCCTCCCTTCCTGCAGTGGTCAATAGAGTATAGCATAAATCATTGCCTATACTATCAGGCGTACACATTTGTATGCCCATAAACTTGCCAGGCTGTTCAATGGACACCAATCTATTGCCCATTCTAGCGCCCTACCTTCAGAACTCTAGCACTGCCGCATCCCAATTGGTGGGCTATACATATTTTATGGACATAAATTTACCCAAGTGATAAATGAGGCAAAGTTAAATTTTAATAATGCGTTTTTATCGCCAAGTCAATCGATATGCTTTATGGAATAATACCCGAGACATGTATAATTTGGCTCATTTCATTTAGCACACACAAATAAGGGAAATGTATTGCCTTGTAGCTTGTTCCTAGGAACTGGTGCACCATCATGATTTATGAATAGATATAGAATACCATGGTATAGGTTTTAAAGTGCATTTAGAATGCGTTACTAGTCCCTATAACTCGTGTCTTTTCAATCTTATGAATACTCACAAATAGCAACTTTATGGAAGAACCTAGTTAAAATAGAAATGGCTTTGTCGCAATTTCGAAATATGAGCATTCAATTTCCAATGCACTGCACTCTCAGCGTGTCATGAATTTAATCTAAAATCGCAGTCAGTATGTCCAGCCGATAGATTTACTTCCACTCTATTCAATACAGGTTATGATATATAAAATCGGCTACAATACTTAATCAGTACACCTGGGGGCTAATGACATATTGAACGGACTAATTTGTTCATAGTAAAATGAAATACGTGGAGTGAACATAGGTTTCCAATGGACGTTATGCCCTAAAGTACAATAGAGAGTTGTAGCTTGAGCGGAGACGTAACAGAAACCCTATACCGAATGGCAATGTGAGCAGTAAAGGAATTGCTTTTGCTGCTGGTGCTGAGCAAGTCTATCTTCACAGTCCAGTCTGTACACCGACCGGCCAGTCGGTCTGGCCCACCTTCCTAGAACCAGCCCCCAATGGATCATTCCAGAGGTCTAGAGAGGAATACAGAAATCTGGGGCCTTCCTGTCTGACCTGCCAGCCCCCTGCCCCTCCTCCTTTCCATCCCCCACTTCTCTGTCTACCCCCTATTATGCCACCCCTATACATTGGAGCAACTGTGGAGCTACATAGCATATAGATGCAGATACTTCATCATTTCAACAGCATATACATGTATGTGTGCAGGTCCAAAATGGCCAAGACAATCCATTCAGGTGCATTATGGTGGTTGGGCAGGACATATATGTTTATTAACGGGCACAATGTGTATCACCTTAGTGAAAATCGGCTTCTTTTTATTTTATTCAAGCCAGATTCTATTTCGTTTGCTAGTTTAGTTACTACACTTAGCAGGCTGTCTGATATGTTTCCCCTGTGCAAAAGGAGCTTTATATTTCAGAGTCTGATTGATGTTCAATTATGATATATCTGTATAATTATATATAATATATATTGGGAACACTATGTATGAGATATATTTATTAACCCCAAGTACCCTGTTTCCCATTGGGCCTTTCAGTTAGAGTAAAGAACCTAGTCCACTAAGCCGATTCTCATGCGATTTTGCGCCGCAGAGGACTCTTTTCCACTAACTTCCGTGAGAATCGCATGAGAATCGGCTTAGTGGACTGGGGCCTTAAGACATAAGTAACCATATTCGACACTACCTCCACACACACTATTTTTATGATTTGATTAAAAAGGCTGGCTTGTACATTCTAGAAAAAACCGTTACAAGTCTTCAGGTACATTCTATTTACTGGTGTATTTCTGTAAATGTTTCTTTGCAACATAATGGGTACAGAGACCGTGTTTCTGGAGCTAACGTATTTTTTATATATAGCTTGCATGGCGAGACCCATACATTTGCCCCAAGTGCCAGCTAGCCCATTGGCTGGTCTAGCTGGCCTCCAAGGCTTCCAGTTGCCTTTCCTCTCTTCTCTCAGTCTAACCAACATACCTGGTTTAACCCATAGCTATGGGGATGTACAACACTGGGTCTTGTATCATTGCAATCCCAGACAGGGAGACCCAATGCTGAATGGATATTCCATACAGATGTCTAGTGCTTTGCCCTCTGATGTGCACAGGCTCTGTAGTAAACGTAGAAGTATTGAAGCGACTAGCACACTATCATAGCCGCGCCTGTGGACAACCACAACATACCTCAATGGCAGCAAAAAGAGTAAGAGGAGAGAAGGCATGCTCCAATGTGGATTCCCCACACCTCAGGATACCCAGATGCTCTACAGACTATGTATTTCTTTCCCATCTCCCTTTTCATTTAAAAAGACCTTCGGGTCCTAAGACCTAGAGACCTAAGGGTTTTCTATTTTGAAATGCATTTCACCTTGACAATGGTAATACTACTTAGTATTGTACACAGGAACAGATTGTGCTTAACTAGATCATTTCAGGAATAAACAAAGGAGTCCTGTCCAAGGTTGTATGGCATGGTCGTGTTGTTTAAGTTAACAGGTATATTATCCCACATTTAGACGTTCATCATGCAAAGTTTAATCTAGTGATGTTCTACTGATAAACATTTATATTATCTTTTAATTCATTTAATTCTCTTTCATACCACGAGACCACAATTAGGGGTACATTTGTAATAATAATATGCAAATTGATACAATACCAATTGCCTGTTTACCCAAAGCATGTGATGAGGTAATTATTGCCTAACTGCAATTACATGGGTCCTGGAAGGGGCTTCGTGTCGGCCCATCGTTAATCATTGTGAATAAAGTTCTTAAATCATTCCACTATCATGTGTGGCACACATTTCCTACCAAAAGGAGCATCAAGTCCAAGTGAGTAAGACTTTCCGGAGAGCAACTCCCAAATGACTTGGTTTTTATTGTTGTTACCTGGAAAGTTGGTAGAGTTATTTCAGTCATCATCGATTAAATATCCCACTTTGTAAAGTATCACAAATAAAGAATTTGTATTGATTTCATGTTTTTTCCCCTGCATGGTCTTTCCCCCAGCCATTATCAAAAGAACCTTTTAAACATTTTAATATCAGTTAGTCAAAACCAGTTTGTTTTCCACTTTCAACCAGTCACTTTATTTATGCTTGCAAAAAAGCATGGGTTGTACTCGACTCGACTAAAACTCTTCTTTTTACTTTTATTGTATTATGAAGAGCTCAAGAAAGTCATCCAATGAATCCCGTGCAATTGTCTGACACGCCTATAATCACCGACTTGGCAATTAACCGCCGTCAAATGTGAAACAGATCATTTAACCTGTGTATTAAGTATCGAGAATTTTACCAATGTATTAGTGCGCCGGCTGTAATCAAACTTAAGTTTATTGGAAACTGACCTGGGCACACTTAATAAGACCATGGCAATTTATCCCCCGATGGGAGATAAGGTTACCATTATTAAATGAAAAGATCTATCCAACACGCGACAGCCATTACTGAGCGTATACCATCAATAACATTCTGACCAAAAACATTTCATACCTGCGAATTGGTGACAAGTCATTTAAACACTGAAAAAATATATGTACATCGTATTTTGGTTTTTTTCTCTTGCCCTTTCCTCATAACAACTATAAGGCAGGTATTTTTTAATAAGATATCGTGTAACAAGCAATGAAAAGTCCAAGTGAACAGTGGTTTAGAGTTTCAGGACAAGTTCAATTCTCTTGGAAATCTGGAAATCTTGGAAATCATATAAGTGTAATTCACATGGTGATTTTTTTCTTTAGTGAAACATCTGAATGGGGTTCTTTTGCTACTGAACTTTATACCTTGACAAAGGCAAACTTATCAAATACTTGTTACACCACGATATATAATACTAGATCGTTGGGTTTAGGGGTCAATTAGAAACATTGGACTAAAGACACCCCAGATGTAGTTTCAAGATTACCTTTCTTTCTCCTACATCCTCCTGCCCGAAAGCAATATGAAACCCGTGACATTAGGCTTCTGATCAGTAATGGTTTATCTTGTACCGCGCTCATCGTAATATATTATGATGACTTTTTTCTATTTCTAGACCTGTGGCGATGTAATGGGGATACAAGCTGTATACACTAAACGATCCCATTCTAGACAAGGTAAGATTACCGTGCGGGAGTGTGGGGAGGGGGGGGGCTAGGGTAAGCGAGGTATATTTCTAGGAATAAATGATATGGCATTGGCGTTAAAAATATACATAATGCTGAATACATTGTTTCTAGTTCTGTGATTCTAATTTGCTATATCATTCCTTCGGATTCAATTATTCCCATTCAGAAGATGTGTCCATACTGTCGGCATCAAGATTTTGTTGATTTTAGGATTTTATCAATATGGCATATCTACCTCAACATCATTGTTGCTCTGGTAAATGCCACAATGATGTTTGGCAAACCTTTCAGAAGATTTTTGTGTTCGAGATGTTATTCAAGCTTACGTTTTATTTCTATTTTATTTATTCATGTTCCACCCGTCCAAGACACAATGCGTTTGAATGAGCACAAAAGAACCATCAAGTAAGCTCTACTTCGGATGTGTTTTGGGGTTTGGGTTTTTTTTAATTAAAAGGAACTGAGGAAAAAAGGATGATTTGGGCATAAAAGACAAACAAATGTGAAAAAAGGGAAAACAACTATATCAGTACGAGAATAAACCACACAATTAATACATTCACAACAGACCTGTTTTAATACCACTCACCAAATAACACTCTCAAACAGCTGACCATTTTAAGAAAACAAACATTAGAAGATGCACCATTTTCCTCGCAATTGGCAGATCATTTCCCCTCATGTAAGCATGAGAGAAAACGGGGGGGGGGGGGTAAAAGGAAAGGCTCTCTTTGTGAGACAGTTTTCTGGCGTTGTATCCTGCACGAAACAGCCATGGCCTCCAACCCTTAGCATACTCATCAGGTTATTCCCAGAACCTCTATAGCGGTCAGATTTTCAGAAAATGTACAATTGACAGCTCTACACATTTAGGAAATTCTGCTGAGTTAGGCTGAAAAATGAAGGATACTGGGTATATCTGAGTATATTTGGTATGGCATTGTTTTAAAGTATCAGTTCCGTTATGTTAAACTGAATTTTGAAGCTCATTTTTGTCTTAAATGTGGGTAATTTGAGAGAATTGGTGAAGGCGAATTGTACATTTTCTGAAAATCTGACCCATTATAGCGGCAACATACAAAGCATAGACAAGTCCTACAGAGCGACGCGGCATGTTGTCCTCAACAAGTGGGATCGTACCCACTAGATATCATTCGTCATACGTGCAAGTATTACTTAAAATTATGGTTGATTTGATGGCTTGTAAGGAAAGAAGATGCTACAACACATTTATAATTGAATCACCGGTGAAATCTTGTGATTACAGAAACAGAACGATAAACGATACTACATGTATTCAGAAAGTCATTTAAGGGTACATGTTAATTCAGAGATACATGTATTGCACATGTTATTTATGAATCTTGAAAATATTCCTTGCAATACATTCCTTTCATCATTTTTTTAATCTTAAAAATATTTGCTACTATACACTCCTTTAATCATAACGCTCGGTTTCACAAATCTACATCTACAAGTGGGAGTTCGTTCAAACATCTGCTCCCCCAGTAAACTATATGGCAATGTATCGGGTTTCTTTTACTTGTTATGAATTTGCATTATATTAAGGAATTTGGAGAGCTTTGATGAACAAATATTTGTATTGTTTTTAACAAACATTGAATTGCACAAATGCAAATATGGCAAAGGAATAACGTTATAAAACAGAAATGTCAACGTTTCGTTAGAATCGACCATTATTAATTTATAAGAGTATACCTATTAATAATATGTATCATATATAACGCTATTTATAAATAACCTTTCAATGCTACATCAAATGTAATGGACACTATTCAAAACCATCCCATTTTTAAAGAAGGAAAGGATAGGCTGATGGTTGTTGTTACATAGAAGCCCCTTGGTGGTCATAAACAATGCTAGACTCACTTTGTTCTCATGCAAGGGAGCTCTCTGTCATTGCATTGATATTGGCAGAACAGGTGGTGGCTTGGCCTGAGAGCTGGAGACAGGGTCTGTCCCTGCCTGTATGGCATGATTTGGGTGACGAAGAGGGGCCCATGGGTCTTGCCTGAATCTATGTTAATAAGCCTAGTGTATAGATCACCTTATCCGAACTTATCGTATTCTTATTTACCATAATATACACACAGACTTAATACAACAATATATGTGTAATATACATCAACTAAATAAATAAAATAAACTCACATAGTAATATATTGTGACGGGAATATAATATCATATATGGGGTTTAGTTCCCAAATTGCCTGGTCAGGTGAAGTCATTTTGTCTGGTGTTCGAGTGAAATAAAATGCTGGTGTATACACTCTACTCAAATGCAGTCAATTGCCCGATGATTTTGTTCCAATAGGTCGTGGATCAGAATACAAAAAATAAACAAAGAGCTAATAGGTACCAACCCCTATCACCTGTTCGGTCTGCGACCAGCATAGTCGTCACTAATAGTCAATATTATACCATGTCTGGGCTTAACTACATACTGGCTAGCAACATTTTGCCATTGCCTACTACTGCCTTATTCGCACCTCCGATCCAAACGAGCTTCATAGCAGATATTACCTCTGGATGTCTGGGTAACCACAAAATAAAAAAATGAATACTCCCTTTGGGGTATTCAGATCGAAATAAACGTGTCAGGTGGTGGAACTTTGGTGGAACTCACATTCGCATATTGCAGCATGGTAGTTTCATTGTATAAGGTGTCTGTCTCTACGTTTCCGATCACTTTTGCTTAAAGTTTATTTTCTACTTTTTTTTGGTTTTGTTCAGAATAGTTCGTAGTATGCTAATTCTTTAAAGTGTACAGGTGATCCAGAAATATTCAGGGAAGATGTCTTTACGGTGAAATCTATATTCAGATTGGACCAATCGTCACTCGTTATTTTAAGGGCGTTTGGATACTTAAGGCAGTTAAGCGGCATAAACCATTGGACTTCAGACTCAAGTTAGTTCTACTGCAAGTGCCATTCAGCAATCCAGCCTGTGAGCTTCTGGTCGTGACAATGAGTATTTCTGATATATCACTTCAATAATAAAACAAGTGACGTTTAAGCTATAACGAGTTCTAGACTGTACAACTAAAGCCAGCGTCCGTGCGAAGCAACAATTGGCATTGGTAACGAGCTTCTATCATAGATACCATCAACCAATCAATCCCTGATCATCGATATAATCAAAATAACCGAATGATGCAGTCCTTTGCCATACTCCAATACCGCAATCTGCACACCCCCAACGAGGAGATAATAACAGAGCAACTTATGTACCCTCATATTCAACTGTTACAGTGAGTTGCGGGATGTTTGGAGAGATGGCTATACAAACTAAATGCCTGCAGGTAATTGAACATGGGCCGGACCAGGGCATCAGGCCAGGGCTAATAAGTTGTTAACATTTAGAGCCTGCACTCTATATAATAGGGAAAGTGTTCAGTCGCCAGACTGGGAAGTAACTATTGCCTTGGTAAGAGAATACATATATTTATATCTATATAATATATATCTGAGAGTAGGGTGGTTGGAAACAAGATAGGGTCATTATTCCTCGATTCAGCTAAGGTTTTGGAAAGAAGCCGTTGGTTGTCCTCTGTGAGTGGAGGAGGATCACCCATTAAATGTAATGCCATATCACATGACTGTGGACTTGGGACTTTCAAATTAATATTGCTTTGAGAAAGGACATCAAAAAAGAAAGGTCGACCAACGTAATACCTAATGAAACGCTTTATTAATCAGCGTATCTTATTTTGTTTAGTTGTTCATAATTACACAGGAAGAAAAATTGATGACGATTCAAAATTCTCTGTGATGGTGACATGTTTTGGATTCATTTGGTATAATTGTAAAATACAAGTTTATAGAATGAATTAACTTTCCTGCATAGACGTTACATGCCGTTTTAAATGTATTTAAGATTAAATAGGCTAGAGTATTGCATCAGGGTAACGTTTTCTGATCATTTTGTCAAATATTTTCCATTATATTGTTCATATACTTAGAATGCTCAGGTAGTAAGTTGTGAAAGATGAATAATAATAATCATCTGATGAAGAGCAATTTCGCTCGAAAGCTAGTGGAAATAAAAATTACCCACAAAACCTGAATATTGGGGATTTTTCCTCACCATTACAACCATTTAAACTACAACTACCGGGATCCCCACTATATGGCGATACTCCTTCCCAGCACGCTAATAATAATCATTTTTTAAAGACCTTACTACCCCGACGTAGGCACCCTGTGATTTTAGCCATTTTTGCCAATCAAATTAATATCTCCTATATACCGTATTCCCCCCAAAAAACGTTCAGTAAATTGTCGGATTCCAATAAGAAATAGAAACAAACTGCCTCTATAATCCAAGTACCGAAGGCACTTGCTGTTCTTAATTACCCAGGAAGAAAAATTTCTGGCAATCATTAGAAACATACGTTTCATACATTATTAAAAAACAAATACTGATATATTTCTCATTTTAAAGCAACTTAAATGGATAATCTATAAATCTATGAATGCATTGTAATAAATAGGACTATTGAGTTTCATCCATCTCTTAGATGGTTGAGTGTTTGTAAGATAGTTTGTGACATGTATATATGTGTGACATGTATATATGTGTGACATTTCAGTGAGAGTGGGTATACCACACATTCTGTCATGTCATTTCATGTCATATATGAAAGAGTATTCATTAAAATTATTTTTAAAGGGTGATATATAAGGCTTAAGGTTTGAGGGAATCAGATATGTAGCGAAGATACTCAGGATATGTCGGCATGAAATGTCACCCGCACACCCTATTCTTTATCGGAGTCTTTATGTGAGTAGTATAGGAACCGTAATTTGGCTCAGGAAATCAATGCCAGTTGTTCTTTTTACTTACTACGGTAGGTCGGTCTGGATGTGAGAACGATATATACACAATCACAGTATAAGTTACTTACACTATATATACATTATGTATCATATTGAGGGTGAGAAGCAATAACGACCAGTTTGCTTATACATACACATTATGTACGCTTATACATGTACAGGTGAACTATGGATTCTAATTTCTATCAGTGAAATTACGACAGGACCACTTCATTCATTCATTCATTCATTCATTCATTCATTCATGTTAATGTCAATGTAAAAGTTCCAAAACCATTCATGAAGTAAAACGGCGTGCACAAGAAGAGACTTTTTTGTCGATATTGTTCATGGCATTTGGAGCAACAGCCAATAATAAATATTATTGAGTGGTGCTTCCCACGTGGTAATCGATTGTAGGGGTAATGCGACCAATCGTAGAAAGTTTCAACCAATCAAAAAAGCAATTGGGCTGCTAATTGCCCACATGTATACATGTAAGTCCCACGAGTGACCGACATTGTAGAAATTTCTATTGATCCGAATTTTTCAACGGTCATTTTAACTCACGAATTAAATAGTGGTTAATACTACACGCGCCTTCAGAAACCTTGTCATTATTATAAACCACAATCTCTATAAAGATAAGTATTTTCCAGAATGTACATCTAAATTGTAAGGTTTGTGTCATATGTAATACATTTTCATGTAATACATTTACATGTTGCGCAATAGTTTCACCATGTGTTGTACGATAAACTGGAGAAATCCTAAATTATTAAAACTGAATTATCCACGAATGAAGGTAATTCTATTGAACAGAATGTGTGCACATGTGGATAGTTAGGGAAGGAGGGGATCCAATGGTGAATAAACGATAAATAATATTTTCTAATAACTAATATTTTCCGTGATGAATGCAGGATCAGAACAACATAATCACTAATCCCCTTAGTACTGATCCTATATCTATTCTAGAATGATTAAGATACAACAATTATTGATTTTATAAATGTAGAGCTATATCCACAGTTTTGCTTACTTTTTAATCCTCATCTGACCAGGCTACCAACACCATTGAAAAACAGCGCGATTCCAACGAACTATTTCAAAATGGACGCACCTTTCAGCCGTTTACATTCTGAATATTGAGGCAATACCTTTCTGTATATGCCCCATTCAGATTTTAAATACTTGGAAATGCAATGTGTATAAACGGTTAAATCATATGTAATTTGAAATTTCATGACTATTTTTATTCGTTAAGAAGAGAGACTCCAAATAGAGTGAATAGGTTGAAAGTAGAAAGAAAGATCTGTAAATACTCATATTTTCCCCACCTTTATAGCCCTTCCCCTCTAGCCATGCCTTAATCTAGACCAAACGCCCTGTCACAGGAACCAATATTAATTAGCAGGTAATTGAGCATGACAGGTGAGTCGCACTCACAACAATCAGGAAGTGTTTGGTGGCTTAAATGGTCACCTCAACCTCTATGGTATACCAATCACACATCAATGGTTAATTGGAGGTCTGGGTGCTATTTCTAGGCGCTGGTCAGTCCATGTCCAGCAGTATGCTGTATATGCCCCTACACTAGCCACGGCCTGACCAGCCTCAGCCAAGCAATGTCCCCATAGACTTCACAGCAGCCACTGGCCAGACGCCTGTCCAGCAGAGGCCTGTATAATCTACCCATTATTTACATATAAGGACAAAAACAGAGCCGTCAAAACAATACAAGACTCATAGGCCTACCTAATGATACGGCCTCTTCATAGCGCCAGGTGAGCCCAAGTAACTCGCGAACACAGGTGACCAATACAAGATAATAGATATCCCTGTTATATAGAGATATTCCCAATGCCAGGCTTATGTAGAAGCAGTAGTCTACTGCTTGTGGTGGGAGAGTATGTGGGTAGTGAAGGCTATCAGAGCAACAGCAGGAGGAACAGCAGCAGCAGCAGCCGCAAAAGCAGCAGCAGCAGTAAGAGCTGTGTCCACATCTAGGGTCAAGGTCATTTTCTATCCAGCCCAGCCCCCATCTACGCCCCTACCTACCTACCTCCACCCCCTCAAGAGCCCCCATTCCTGCAGCCCCTTTCTATATAGTAGTAGTAGCCCAGCACCACCCACCATCGTCACCACTGGCCAGCCAGCCACTGCAAGACTGCCATCAGCATCAGCAATAGCATCAGCAGCAATAGCAGCCAGCCAGACACAACACCAGTCCAACCTTGGCCCGACCCCAGCCTCCCAGCTCACAGTCCACATTGATTTTTTTACTCTCACTCTTCCTGTGTGCATCAGCTACTCCAATAAGAAACTGGAGGGACCTAGGCACGACCAACTACAGCCACCCCCACCCCTCCCCCCGCAAGTCTTCCCCCTCCACCGCTTCCACCACCTCCTCCAACCGCTCCTCCATTCCCGTCCACTGGAGTGACCAGCAGTGTCACAGCCCCAGACAACCCAGCCTCCCAGAGCGCCAGCCCCAGTGCCAACCTCTCTCAAAACCAACTGCCACCAAAGATCAATCCCCAGCCCCCCTTTAGAAACACCCACCCACTTATCTTCCCCCTAATCTTACCATCCCCAAGATATATTCCTCCAACAGCATTCACTACCAATATACCCACCCCCACATATATATATATATATATATACTCCCATTGCAAAATTCCCCATGCACACCTTTCTAGACATATCACCATTTCTGGTCAGTCCCCAAGCAGACAGGAAAAGAAGCCACGATAAACCATCATTTACTACCAATAATCTTTATTGCCTCAAGTGGGATTTGATTTTGATCACATTCCTGAGGTCATGGGAAGAATTGTGTTAAGGATCCCCCCAATGTGCTTTCTTTCTTGATCACTCGTTCTTCTCCGTTCCGTTTCACCCATTCCTAAGCAGAGCCTGGAAGTTGAGCCTTCACGCCCACGCCCAATTGACCTGTTCCAAAAGTAAAATTCATTAAATCCAAGGGCGTTATGTTGTTCCATTCATATCTCGATTGGCCTTAAAGCACGGGACAACGTCCTCATAGTATTCATTGGTGTGATTTGCGGGTATGCACGGGAATGGAGACAAACTGATTTTTAAACCATTTGTCCAAAGGGGATGACGATTTATCTCATTGCCTGAACATTAACTTCTTTACCTTTGCAGCAGCTCTTCTTTGTACAAGGGATAGCATTTCAATTGCACATTTGGGGTGTTACGTAATATTGAGTCAACAGATCATGTGCAGCTCCATGTCAGGAATGTGAACCCTAGAAGAGACTGAGGTATACTGAGATCTTGTAGAGGCGGGAAGCCTCTTCAGTTAAATATTATTGCAGGTGCGCCGGCTAAATTCCAATAGATGTACGTGTATCACTTTCTCCTCTTTATTATTATTGTACACGCTAGTATGGCCTAGTGTCGTCCGGAAACCAGGGCTGTATGCACAGAACTGAAGCAGTGGTCGTCGCTATTCAATGCATTAGCCCCTGCTGCAGCTCTGATCCCAGTTTTTCCCATGTTTGTCTAACTCAGGTGCTTAGGCAAGGGATAAATGAAGAGGTGGTGGATATGGTTAAGATGCGAGTTGATCTTAGCACCTGGGTCCTTTGGAATCACTCATACAAGCATATCCCCCCTTGTCGATATCTTTTATTGAAGTGTTTAGGGAATGAAGCATGTGCAGAATGTGCAGAGTGGGTTCATTTTCATATGAAAATCTCAAATTTGTCAATTAGTATTAATGCCCCAAGACATGTCCGATGTTCATTGGTGGCCATGTACAAATTTAGAGGTGAAGACACAGAACAATATACAGAAATCTGAGGAACATTCACAAGAGCTGAACAGAAAAACATGAGATAGGCCATTGGAAAACATACAAACATAATATATAAAATTATAGACCAACTATCTTATATATGCCAGGAATCGGCCCTCTAGGCTATAGTGTGAGTTTTATAAACTGTGTAAATGATTAACATTGCCGATGAGACCAAATTGTTATATCTATATATGGTTTCTCAAAAGCAGGAAAACAGTATTTTTATTATTATTCTGATATGATCTTCCGCTAGACTTTGTAAAAGAAAGTTTACTGTAGCTCTATAAAAAACAATTCCATAAGTTCATGAGCATTTCATTTCTGGGGATGCATCTGTGTAGCTCTTGATGTACTTGTAACAAAGTGTACAGCAACACTGTCTCCTAAATAGCTTGCTCATGATACTAGAAATCCTTTCCCCCTTTACTTCTTGTACAGAATCCCTTTGTACTCCCGAACTACAGCCACCTGTCATTAATTAAGGATGAAATATCACTGAGCAGCGGAGGGGACATAGACCATGCATTCTCAGGCCAATGTATGGGGCCATGACACTTGAAAGTTGGTTGAGATTTCGCAGGGCCAGACCTCTGCTGGCCTCCGCGCCCAGACATCAGATTTGGGATGAAAGATGCGGGGCGCTGGTGCAAAGGAGTCAACGTGAGCAGTTGGCCATAGCTCGAGCCACTCCCAATGTCTGGTTGGCATAACGTCCTCTTTGCTAACCCCTTGATGGCTCTATCATTGAACCTGCATCGCGTTGTTGGCCGAAGCGGCGGCCGCAACTCCAAGCCTTTGCCTTCCTATGAGCTAGCATTGAGCCTATGGCCAGTGCTGGCTGGCCCTTCCTTCTTCCTTTGTCTCTACGGACGCGAATGGCATGTACAGAATATACTCCACCCAGTTAGACCTGCTTCTTTTCCTAGCTTTTCCAATCATCCATTTTAATTTGTCGTTCGGGATGATCACTCACATACGACCCGTGATATGAACATCCTGGAATATGGGCCAGACGATAGGTCTAATCACACAACCTGGCGCAAGCTGTATCTGTTATGATTGGATTGCAGGATCAATTTGTTTGGGGCAGACAGTAGCAACACTGATGGCACCAGACCACAAGCTCACCTATGTGGTACATAGTGTCTGTATATATATTTATACTGGAGGAGTGAAGTACCAGGAGTCAAGGCTGTATAGTATAAAGTTGCTATATTGTGTTCTACTTGTCTCCAAGCTTAAGGAGGTTGTTGAGTGGGTAGCAATGTTCCACAGTCGCATTTCCCCACCTCTTTTTAGATAAAGATACAATTTTGATTTCTGTTATTTACATGTAGGTATAGATATAAAATGATACCCGCCAATAAATTCCAGTTTGGGAAAGCTGGAGTTTGCCCATTCATTGCGCACATATTACAAATTTAATTCATACATAAACTAAGTCAACACATACCAGACCGACAGTACAAAAATATCAATCTTTATTTATCCCCTGGTTTTGTACGCCTTTCTTTTAACTGAATCATGGAGGGAAATGTATCGTTCACTTCGAAATATTCTGTATCATCTAAAATTAATATTCTCAATATGTGGAATAAATAGTTTAATATCAGTATTCATTGAATAGGTAAGATTCGCCTTTATCAAATGTACACGTGCGCATCTTTTGCAAATGAATTATCCAGATGTTATACTATGTGCATGGATGTAAGGAAGTTCATAGTGATTCAACCATGGAATTGTTTTTCCCCGTGCCTCCATGCCATCAATTGACATGCTAACTATCAATAGTGATTAATATTTAATCAATTGTTAAAATACATGTAATGCTTCTTTGGAAGAGTTTACTGCTAGATTTCGATCAAGGTCTAGAATGAGTATGTAAAAAAATATTTCGCTGCACAAAGATGTTTTTGCTTATTTTATTTGTGTGTTGGTCTTGTACCCAGGCTTTCAATCCAAAAGGTTTTTAAAAAACAGAAATGTTGATAGTATGATAAAATAGTATTAATGGTATTTCTAAATAACCTTCAACTTAAGTTGTTTAGTCGTATACAATTTAAACGTTCTACTAATAGGTCATTGATTTAGCTTAAATGTACTGGATCGAATTTGAGATCGTAACGGTAGAGTTGGTCGTGTTAATAAAAGTAATAGATATGCGGCAATGATGTTTTGGGAAATCCCATACATCTTCCATGATCAATACATTATGCCTTTCAGGATTGTAGCAATTCATCTGACAAAGTAATGTCATAAACAGCTGTTTTGAAGGACACGAGAAGTTAAGAATACATATATAATCTGACTGTTGCAGGGGAAACCAAAGATATATGTGTTGGTAAAGCGAGATGAATATATTGGTAAAGCAGGGGTAAAAAGGCGGTGTGACTGCACTGAAACATGATTATGTATCTGAAAAGGAGAATCAGACGTTTAGCGAAAAAAAAGAGAAAGAAATAGAGGTGAACGTAGTTAAAGACATGCGCCCTTTAAGGACAGGCTTTAGACGGGCCGATAAGACAAAAAAAAACATTTTATGGTTTCTTTTAAAAAATAGAAAGTAGAAAAATAAAAAAACATGTGAACATGAGAATATCAGTTGTCTGAAATAAATTAAAACTTTCTAAAAAAAAAATGAAAAAAATGATATGGAATTTAGAGCTATTCGATTAATATGAGGTACTAACATCTCAAGACGGTACAAGTCTCAATTTTAGATGCTCAAAGCTTTCGGAGGTAACCAATACAGTGGTCGACTATGCTGTTGGCTGTATTTCATCTTGGAGCATTAATTCAATGGCGAGCATATATTTCATTATGTGAAAGATCCTTTTGTGTCCTCCCAGACGCCAGACGTTAATCCGTCAAAGATGATCCATCTATACTTATATATATTATATATATATTTATATGCACATATATTCAAAATGTGTCCCGTGTATATCTATATGGCACGGGTCATCTTTAGAACGCTAAATAATATGAACATCATTGATGCTTCAGACCTTTTTTCCAGTCCTCCTGGGCCGCTTCCAAGACATTTAGGAAAGATGAGGATAGGAAAGTTCTGAAGGCGACAACTCCATTAGACGGACCTGTTGGTTGCTCTCTGATATTCTGCAAGGAAAGGTGTCATGTTTGTTATACGGAGGCCTCAGTCCTCTTCAAACTCTTATACCCCCATATATGTATATCCTTTGATGAATTATACCTGCGGTCCAGGATTCTAAATGTGTTCTTTGTGAGTCCATATTCTAATGTCTAGGGTCGTTATATACTCCTGCTTGGTATAATAATATAGTAAGACAGAAGCCTTTTAGATAAGATGCCTTCGCCATTGTATTCCTTTCGAACAGGGAAAAGGACGGAAAGTATCAATCTGAGCATAAAATTGCTGACGTAGGTGTCATAGGTGAAATAGACCTAATTTGTAAAGCGTATGCATACATGTGGACAAAAGCAGCATTTATCATATTACAGCGCTATTATCATCAAGTCAAATAGTGTATATAGTTTGTGTATATGTATCAATTGGATGTTTGCATCCCTGCTAGCCTAAATTCATATTCCGATTAAAATTGATTTTAGATATTTACGAATGCAATCGGAAACAACGTTGTTCAAAGGGGTTGCACTGAATTAATGTTCACAAAAACAACTGCATTGGCTTTTGTATTCAATTATGAGGGTGCATGGTGAGAGCGGAATGACGGGTGTGTGCGAAGTGTCCATACCCAAAGGAAGCTTGCATGTTTGTCCACCATCAGTAAGTGGTAATGATGATCAGTTGGCCGATGGCACCCATCATCTCCGACACAAGGTGATGGATTCTCAGTCCGGCGGCTCACAGCGAGAGCTGGTCGCTTTCTGAGCAGCCTTCTCGGCTCTCTCCTTTGTTAATTGTTAATCAGAAGAGCAAAAGGCCCTGGGGGTGCTAGCCCTACCCGTCATTCATATTATTCTGGTCATAGCTATATTGCCGACAAGGTATGATGAGGAGAGAGTCAGTGAGAGAGGCCGCCTATCTCCATGCATATATATTCAACCATAGTGTGGTCAATGTATGTCTCGCTTCGAGCCCTTCTACCATAAACAATAGATATACTATATACAATACACATAACATTACTTTGAGTAGTTCATATAGTGCCCTAGAATCTTGAAAGCGTTTCTCCTCCATGGTGGTCATCTCATCTCATTGATGATTGTCTAATGTTTCATTGGTTAAATCCACCATCCTGCTTTAGTGTGAATACGTACGGAGTGTCAGAATCATGCAAGGAACCGAACCGCTGACATTTCAGTCGCTTGCCTATAGAACCTGTTGGTATATCTTAAACAAATAGCAATTGTGTTTTGTCCAAAGTGAATGTGTATACAAAAATAATAACAAAGAGAAAAAGCATTTCACGGAACAAATATAAAGTGATTGAATGAAAGAATGACAACAAGATTGATATAGATTTCACGCATGTTATCAACCCTCCATTCCTTGACTATAATTGTAATCTAGTCTAATTAATTCAGACTAGATTAAAATGTAGGCGTTTAGTAAAGGTTATATAGTAGCATCAAAAGGAGACATAAATTACGAGTATTTGTTTATCAACATGGAATCTAAAATCTCACGTGTAATTTGGTATTGTGATTCCGTGCAAGCCAAAGTTGCTTCATTTATTCTCGTTTGGTGGACCATCAAGACTCCATATTAAGTGCATAAAGGCCAAGCTCTGAAATCGATACATATCTTAAACGCTATCATGTGTCGGATCAACCAACCCCTGCCATAGGGAGATCCGGTGGGGAGGACTGAGGGAACCGCTTAGTTGTTGGTTGGAGCTTCAGAAGACAATGAGACGCGTCAGGCGACAGTTGCCATGCTTCAACAATGGCAGATGAAATGTTTGGTGAAAAGAAAATAGATAAACTGTGCATATAATATTGAACATCTTTTTAAGAATAAAATAAATGTAAACCAGAATAATGATCAAATGTCTTTGCCATTTCCACAAGCAATATTGTACAATTATGTGTGGATTCTGCATATTGCAATCATATATTCTTGATGTCTTCATTCCCGTGCACATCCCACCTGAACAAGCGAACAATTATGGGATCTGTTCCTCGGTTGGTGACTATCAGTCAGTGCCAGCGTCAAAGTTAACATTATTTTTCAGAACTAACTTCCAATAACGATAAAGAAATATTGGGAACGGTTCTTATGAAGGGATCTCACTTTCTCCTCGATGACACTCTTTCGAAGATAAGCTGCCCTGAGTTATCTCAGGGTGAATTCACATACATGTACTCATTAAAACGTTTAATCTTGACTATATTACCCATCATGTTCGACATCACTACAAGTTAGATGATGGTCAAATGGAAGAAGCGGGGGAAGAGGGGTAGTGGAAGACGTCTACCTTCGTGACCCCTCCAATACCGCCTCTTCCCCCGGAATCCTCTATTGGGGAGTGTGCATGTGAATCATCCAATTACCAGACTGATGTCGGTGGGACATGGCAGCAAGCAGGCCAGTAATACCTGCTTTAGACGGGTCCCAAACTCTAATTACCGTATATATGCAGTTTAACCATTGCTTCATCCTTATCAAAGGTATCTAATAGGTAAAGCATCATAGGAATACTCCACAATATGTAGATATTGCATATGCAGCAATGTGTATACTATGCATTCAGCGTACATGTTATACGTGTCATATTTTGGGGATGCTCACGGGAATACAGTAGGTCATTCCCTATAGACTAATCAATCTGTGCCCTTAAAAAGTTATATAAAAAAAGACATATTAAATCAGAATAACTAGCCCGCCCACATCTACTATACATTCAAAGAAGAGAATCTAAAAATATTCTCGGTTCGTCATTAGGTTATTCTGATGTTGATATGATAAACGCTTACAGAGAGCCATCCTAGATAAAACCTCCAACATTCAATGCATGTGGAGGCATATATTATTTTTCTTAATTTTGATAGTTTGACCACCCACCTTCCACCCCATACACCCTACATACGGCCTCCTTACTGGAGTAAGTACGGTAGAGGCGGCAGGATTGCGTTCCCTCCCCGGACCTATATAAGGGTCCCAGGTGTGGGGCTGCACTAATCAACATTAGTCTGTCTGATAATTGCAGTCTTTACAAGTAACACTTACATACATCCAACTCCAGGGGCCGGTTGTATAAGCTAAGGAAAAGAGTATCTTCCTTCACCCGTAGGAAGGAAACCTCTGGTCTGCAGGGTAGAAGGTAATTAGGGTGGACAATAATCACTCATTTCTTGGATATTAAGACAAATATACGACATTTCACACACTTTGAAGTGACAAACTGAGTAAAATAATAAGACAATAATGCTTATACCTTTAAATGACGTGTAGGTTTCCCAAAATGTATTACGATTTAGACCCATAGGCGTGACCTATAGAAACAACCGTAATTTCCTCCATGTGTTCCACTGCTTGTTGGGAAGGAAAATTCTCAGAGAAACACAACTTATGGGACTTAAGGAATTCCCTCGTGAGCAGCTATTTTTCCTTCCTTCGCACACACAATGCATCTTACTGTAGGAATTTTCCATCAAAGTAAGGGGGAAAATATAGGAATTCCCAAAGAAAAATTCCGTTATTAGCTTATACAAAAGGCCCCTGCTCCACCACCGGCCTCCAAAATTCCTCCATTTCATGTCAAAGCCACGTCATGTTCCCTCTTGTTTGTCATTCAAAACGTCCTATTCTATTACTCAATGTACTAGATGTGATTAGTCCCCCCCCCCCTACGCAAAATACACTACCCCTTCTGGGGAAAGCTAAATTTGCCAATACAACTTCAGTTGCTGCCTATCTGTTGCAGGTGTCATGAAAGAAAGAGTACCGGTATATTGATTATTTATTTTGAGGGAAGTCGGGTATGTTTCACCTAAGTACTTACGTCATATGATTATCGTATCCATAAAACGCTCTATATATGTTCGAATTTCATCAAAGGTTGTTGAAACCCAATCGTAAGAGTTTTCATTTTCTTGATTAATCATTATTTCAATTAAAACAGAAGAAGTTCTCGTTTGATACCGACTGGTAATATCCAGACATTGAAATTGTTTTTTGAAACGCGATCCCTCTAAAACAAACCCGGGAATTATTATTTTTTTCGAATCCTTTTATCCATCGAGTGCCATTAAAAAAACTTCTTGTATCTGTTTAACATGCGAGAAAAAAAGAACAATACCCTGGTCTAAAAGGCACCTTTATTATGGCACATTCAACCCACCCATAACTAGGGATGGGCTGACGGCGACAGAGTAATGAATGAAAAGTACATGATACATTACTGCACCTTGACACAAGAAGAACATGCGAAAAGCCAATATCATGTCTCTCTTGTATTTGAGTCTCTGAGTCTTTTTTTCCTACCAGCCTTGGGGATTTTACAAAGTGATTGTCCCACTTATGAATTTGGCCAACGAGTGCACATATGGTGGCTTTCTTATGTTCCATGGGGATATTCTTTTTTATATGCCAGCCTCAGGTTTCGTTCGCCACGGAGTGCTTAAATCTTATATAAATATGTGCGCATAGGTTATGTAGTGCAGTCGGTGACTTGGAGAGATTATGATTGAATCTCCCATACACGATCTTACTAGGTGTTCAGATGATATAGCGCGATTGCCTTCTACAAATATTGGCTCTTTGTTGCAGCAAATTGTTTCCTCGTCGCTTTTTTTCTTTATTGTCAATATGACCCCCCATCATTCAATGATACTCTTCCCCTTATACCCATATTATCTATGTACCTCAGAATATATTCTATATTTGACTATGTTTGGAATTCAGTGGTAGCATAATGGCTAATGTGACAGAAAAATATTGACACAATAATTTTAACTTGAACATCTCATTTATGGGGCACAGACGGCCCTAGATAATGCATACATAACTATATTCTCTTACTATGTGTTGTCTGATATTACTTCTATATTGTATTACAGCGGCTTGGACTTAAAATAGTAATAATAATATTAGTGAGTTTTTAAAAGTGCTGTATAGACAGGTTCGTTTTTTTAAAAAAAAATCATCTGTCTCCAATATATTAATAAATAAATCACTGCATGTGTCATTCAAACTTCATTAAAAGCCATCAGGCACTACATATAAATTGATATTGGAAGATTGACTCAACCTGCCAACGAGATGTTTAGTGGAGGGGCTTTGTGCCACATTGGTTGTGTGGGTGGTTTTCAAGTACAACTGGTGAACCTCTGACTGATGGAAACATTATGTCATGAATTATCAACACGTGGTTTGCAGACATTCAAATAAACATGAACTAAATCTATCCTGGTCTGAGACATCGGTTATATCCTAACATTTCCTCCACAAGAAATTGGTCAGGGCTTCCGTCCACCCTATTAGGGAAACCTTCCTTAATTAAAGTCCCATCCCAGGTAACAAATTGAGGTTAACTTAACGGCAATTTACGTCAATATTTGGAGTAACTTTACGTTAATGGTTTACGTTAATATATACGTAAATGTGTGGACTCAATTTTGCGCAAAGTTAACATTAATATTAACGTAAGATTAACATTAACATTAACGTAAGTCTTGACGTTAATATTAACGTAAGATTAACTTTAATATTAACGTAAGATTAACGTTGATATTAACGTAAGTCTTGACGTTAATATTAACGTAAGATTAACTTCAATATTAACGTAAGATTAACTTCAATATTAACATAAGTCTTGACGTTAATGTTAACATTAAATCTTACATTAATATTAATGTAAAGATTAACGTTAATATTAACGTAAGATTACCACTAAAACTAACGTAGGTCTTAACATTACAGTTGATGTAAGATTGATGTTAATATTAACGTATGATAAGGGTTAACATAAACGAAAGATTGATGTTAATATTGCCATTAATATTAATGTGAACTCTCATGGTGGTTCTTATTAACATATAATTAGCAGGTATATTTTGGCTTTAGAAAACTATTGGCGTCTGTTGCATGGGGATTGTTTTCCATTTGTTTTATTAATGTTAATATTCAGTTCATTTTCCTGGCTCTAGTTCTTAATCAAAGATTTTGAAATCATAGAAATCAATAATCATAGAAATCAGAAGAACGAAGATGTTGATATAATGTTTGGAGAAAACTTGTTTATTTGCAGTAAAACATAATAGAACATTCGGGATGAGAGCAGAACAAGTCCAGTCCAGCAAAATACACAAATAAGATCAAATCTCTCGGAAACAATAAACCTTTGTATAAATTACAAAGAGAACATGCACTGATAACTGGTAATTGAGGGATTTTTTCATACAAAACAGGTACCATACACGTTAAGAAATACTGTGAAATACCAACAATCAAATTAGCTTTAGATACCTTAGTTACATAATGCACATTCATAACAGCATTAGCTGATAAGAACAAAACCTGCAGATGACACTTTACATCATCACAACCTTACTGAAACAGAAGTACCATATATATAAATAGATAAATTGATAATGAAATAAATTGATTGTTCCAGGGTACCTACTTGAATGCTTTACCACTATGGAAACCAAATACATTTCACATGCACATAACTTAATTGCAGGTCAAAAGTTTCGTAGAAACTAATAGTTAAGTAATAACAAATGTAAGCACTAATTGAAATCCATTACAGATCGATTCAATGATTTATATATAAGAAGTATGTTTAGACAAGAAAATATATCTCCCTTATACACATATTACTACCGATATATCTTCTATACTCTCCAACAATTGTTAAATGCTGAATAACGCAAGAAAAACGTTTACAGACTGGGAACCACATCTGATTGCTACAATGAGGTGATCTCTCTACAATACAGATAAAGGTTATATGTGATGTGTTTCAGGAAAATGAGTCATAAGTCGCAAAAAATAGATTTTGAGATACCATTATATTTGAAAAGATGAGATCAAGCCGATTCCAATGGTAGTAAACAGTCTAATACACTAATAAGTATTTCTAGATTTTAAGTTTAATATTTTCATTTTTGACAAAGAAAGTTTCAAATATTTCTTTGGGCAATAAACAGTAAAGTTACTAAATGTAGTCCATATAAGGACCTTTAAAACGAAATGATATATTACATACGTTGTCCTGGAATTTGATACATCGATTGATATAACTCTAAGTGATAAGCCTTCCATGAATCCGAACATTCCAATAAAGTGATCTTGTAAAATAAACACTTTGAAAAATACCATTTTTGCGACTTGTGACGCATTTCCCTAAAACACATCACATATGGACAAATACAGCACTTTTGAATATAATATGTCATCGAATAAAAATAGATGCTTCTGTTACCTAGTAAAACCAACCCTCACATGCTTTATGGGCTCTTCGTAAGAGGAAGTGATATTAATGATGTCAATGATATATACATAGTACTTGACATGGCATGGGTTTATCAACAAATATGGTTCTAAACTACATGATATTAACAAATAATTATAAAATGGGGCTGCGGGCAATTCTTCTGTTGTTATGTTTTGGTATAATATTGGTAAATAATCTGAGTTACATTATACTACTATATCCCATCCACAATTAAGTGATCGCTGAAGGAGTTATATATTCAAATATTTAAAAGAAATACTACTGAGAAGCGAAGATATTGTTCAGCCTAGTCTCCTCGACAGAAGAATGAGACTGGGGTGCATTTGACTTGGATTTTCTTGATTTAAACTTACTTCCACCCTCCTTGATGTTGGCCGATTTGAGGAGGTTCTGCATGGATTCCATAAACTCTGCCTCACTTTTTGCATACTTCTTGAAGCATATATCTGTAGAAATAGACAAACATCGAATTGTAATGTTTTGTAATGTTTTCTAAATGCCATTAGAATAATATGAGGTCAATTTCTGCACATAAATAGGAACATACTGTGAAAGTCGTTACTTTCACGCTGGTCAATTTGAGTTCCAGGGTTTCCGGGCATATTTAATGTATGGTTGTGCAGACATAAATTCATGCATAAACTTATCTAATGAAAGGGGTGAATCATATTTGCATGAAAATTTGAGGTCTTATGTATTCTAAGATTTGGTCATGCAGCATTTGTTTCGCTCTAGGCCTATTTTCTAGCCTATTTAGATGTATATTGGCATTTAAATGCAGGGTCTCAACAAGTGAAACAAGTGCAATAATGTCCTCCACTATCACAAAATATACACAGACATTTCAAATTCGTGCTCTTAAGGGTATGTGTTAAAATTGTGATTGTTTATACTGCACAAAAACTACTACTTTTACAGTAAATAAAAACATGTTTTATACTCACGTTTTATTAGGTTGTAGATCCGTGGCTTGGTGTCAATTAAGGACAGCTTCCCACTTTTTCCCTTCTGCGAGTAAAGCTCCCAGACGCCGTTTGACGCAACTCTATCCAATAACTTGGAGAGAGTCTTATTTAGGTCCGTCCCTCCGATTCCATACAGATGTTTGAACTGAAAAATTATACCCCCATTTTTGTATTCAAAATGCATTGATATAGATGAATATCAACTGTATGAACTTGTATAAGATTGAATCAGGTATACATGTACATGTATGTATAATATTGATACAATGATAAAACCATAGAAACAATTAATTTGATATAGAATGGAAATTAAAACTTCCAGATAATAAATACTTACAGTCTTGAGTGCAAGAGTATCACAGCCTAGGCTGTCTTCCCATGCCTGGAAATCCTCCAGTGTCTTGGCCTTTGCCATCAGGATGTCTTCCATGCCAACCGTGCGTTGTTGTTGCTGTTGCAGCTGTGGCTGCTGGAGGAATCTATCCTGATTGGCGATCAGGAGGTTGATTTTCTTCATAAGCTTTTTGTTCTGGTCTAGGAGTTCCTCATTTTGGTCCATGACCTTCTGGATAGAGCCTGGAATGTTGATTATAATCTTTATAAATACCGTTTTAAATCTTCTACCTCATAGTTTACATATAGGCCTCAGATGAATAAAAAAATGTATCTTTCATTTCATCAAATGCATTTCTTTTTACTATAAATGATCGAATGTATAAGATATTGGTAGAAAGACTGGCTTTGGTTTATGTCATTATCAACATATATTAACCTTTATCATAAATGTTGTGTCTCAGTACTGATACAATTGACAATGATACTTACATGAGCATGCAGAGGTACTCTGAGTGTCAGACTGCACCTCCACTGATGATGAGTCCTCCACTCTGGATGCCATTTGGGGAGAGCTGTCTGAGGAGGTGTTGTCGTTTTCTGTCTCTTGGGTTTCATCCTGCAAGTCTCTTTGTTGCGTCACCCTTGAATCCCAATGACTCCTGGGTGGCGGTGGTAGCTCTGGATCCAGACTTTCCTCTTCTTCATCTCTAGAGTCTGCTGTGAGGTGGAGAATATATATAATATACATATTGACAAATAGTCAGATAAAATCGTTATAATACATTTCACATTTATTTAAATTCATTGAATCGTCATAGGGCAGGCTTAATCAATTTAGATTGAGGATTTCTTTTATTATTCTAATGCAGTTTGCCCACATGCCCAGTATTTAATAGGTCCAGTCCAGTAGGTGGTGCCAATCTCTTCTACTCACACATATATAATTATCATGATATATCCAATTTATATATAACTCACAATGGCTGATTTGTTCCTCTGCATGGGCCCGTTTTTTTGGTGGTTCGCCACCATCTTTCTGATGCTCAGGGAAATGTGGTTCCTCCACATCCTTTTCCTTTACGTCTGTATCCAAATCAGAGGTCACCAAGAATGTTTCCTCATGTTTCGTGGCTGCCTCATAACTGTCTGCAAATACATAATTGTTAAATGTTAAAAGGAATATATAATATTCATTATATCGTGAAAAATATTACAGTGGGTAGATTCACTAAAGTTATGGACATCATTAATTACAGGAGTTATTCGGGTACTTTTAATGAATAAGTTTACTGTATAAGTACTATAACTTTGTTTGGAAAACATGTTGATTTTTCTTACCACATCTTATATACACCCGCTTCAACTTTTCCAGTTTCCAAGTTTTTTTGTCTGGGACAGCACCCTTTATTGCTGCCTGCCTGGCCAGGTGGGTTTTTGGCCAGTAAACAAAAGTTGCATCCTCCATTTCCAGGAGCCAGTTCGTTCGAATGATTGCCGACCAGTTGCCATCTGCGAATTCAATGACTGCGAAAGACATCTGTAATTGAATTAAAGTTTCTTTGTGAATTGATTTAAATAGTATCCATGATAGTTCTATTCCTAGTCATCAGCAAATGATAATCCCCCCAAAAGATGTCTTTTAAAAAGGACAAAATTATTTGATTAAGTGTTATGAGATATTGTTATACATCACATATATGTAACCAAAATCTTTATCAAATATTATTGGTTAAATGAGGCGATAATATAAAGAAACCAATATGGATTGCTCCTTTCTAAAGATTGAACAATTAAGCATGATATAACTTTACTCACTGTTTTCTAAATTTTGTGAACTAGACTCATGAACGTAACTCTGTGAGAACATGGATTGTCTAGCATTATGGCCTGGCATCTAATATCTTGTCTGTCAATTTCTTTTATGTCAACGTCTATGTCTTTTGAAACAGATACACCAATTTCCCGTGAGTCACATGGGGCTTTAAACATTGGTGTACTCAGTCTTCTGTTATACACACGGCAACATATCTTTGGTTCCATGTCATCTTCCCTCACATAGTTCACCAGCTCAGCGAATGAACCGTCATGTAGTTGGTAACTATTGTGAGGGCGTTCAAATCTCAGGTCTGTCATTTTCGTCACGGTCATCATAGGAGTTAATGATTGTTCTTCAATCCTTTTCACCATCTGAGCAAGTACATGATTCCCAGACCTTACACTGCGCTTTATCTTCTGCATGAAAGATTCAAATATGAAAGCAGAACAGTTGTCAAGATTACCATATAACCTTGCCTCTTCTGTTAAATGTAGCAGGCCATGAACATTGTAGACTAACACTTGAGTGCTATATAATTCTGTGGCTTTTGTTACAAAATACTTCATTAAATTTTCAACATACTGATACATGGTTTCATCTTTCCTTTCTCCAAGCAGAAGATAGGAAGCTACGTTAAGGACCAGGAAGTGTTTGTATTGCTCATCTGGTAATATACCTTTGAGTAGTACTTTGCCAGTATAAAGTAAGAATAGTCGAAATTCAGTAGCCTTCCATCTGTCTAGTTCATTTATTGGGCGTGGTTTCCTGGCAAAGCAGTTGGGTATTTGGTTCTTTATTCTGTCGATTCTGTCATTCATTTCTGATATGTGCCGCTGACTGAGCTTCACTGCTCTGGGACCACGTACCCACAGCAGCAAGAATCGCTTCATTACCCCCAGCAGTAAGAGATGCATGTAATCTATTGGGAAGGTCTTTATCATGTCAATTGAGTTCAGTCTAGTAAAAGGTGTGTCCCCATTGTGGTGTCCTTCATTTGCTTTGTCTCTAAACTGCTGGTCAGTTCTCAGTCTTAGGTTTTCTGTCTGGTTAAACACAACTTTATTTTCCCAGCTGCCCTTCTGGTCACATTTATCACATCCATAATAGCCTGACACAAGCTTAACCCCTTTTACCATTGATCTTGCTGGTCCATCACATACTATACAGCGGAGTTTAACAGTCATATGTTTATCTGGGGTCACATATAGTCCAGTCTGTAATACGTCATTCAATTCATCAATAGTGTCATTGAGAAAAGCCAGGTCCTTGGGCTTTGAGCCACCATAGGCATAAGCTATAGGGAATACGGAATTTGGTTCCATATTAACAATTCCAATCAGAATTGGCCACACAGAATTGTTTGTGCTCCTGAATAGAGGCAGTCCGTCAATATTCATTGATATTTCTATCTCTGAGACCTTCTCTCTGATGCATTCTGGATATCTCAAAAAGTTGACTTTCAAATGTTTTCTTAGACCTAGGTATGTGTATGAGACTCCTGAAAGATGTCTTATGTCTATATCATTTGGTGTTTTCATAAGGGTTCTAGCTGTCTTCGGCAATTGAGTGTGTCCCTCATGATGAAAGATATTGAGAAGGCTATCAACAGCATTGTGTTTGACATCAAATTGGTTGACCCATTCTCTCAGTTTCTGTGTCAAAGATTGTTTGTCATCTGTCCCACTTTCCAATTCCCAATCAATATCTGATTCTATTGTTTTGTGCTGGTCAATTGCCTCCCAGATACTTTTGTCTTCATCATCTAATTGATCATCCATTGATTGCCCAGAATGGGTAGAGGCATGCTGCCTGTTACTGCTAATTTCTGTCAAATTAACAGTCAAATTTGCGTCAAGATTGTCATCTAATGGTCTGTTACAATCATTATTAGTCGGTTTAGTCAGATTTACTGGTTGGTCAATTTCGTCAAAGTCTATATTTGGAAATACAGTCAATATGTTTGTGTTTGATTCATGAGCCCTAATGTTTCGTCGTTTCTGTCTCTCCCATGATGTTTTATACTGCCTACGTTTCAATGAAGAATCCATATGTAGGCCTATATGTATCTGTACAGCTAAAATGATAGAATATATCCTGTATCATAAATACGTATTATATTACGCCTGACTCAATGAATGCTTCAAAGAGAATGGCCATTTTACCATCAGGACTCATAAAACTATATCAATAATTTTTTTTATTTAAAGTTCGATGTTGAGACAGAGAAACAATCATATTGCTGGTAATATAACTAATGACAAATTCTAGAAATTTTAAATCCAAAATGCAATCCAATCTAATCCAAAATATTAATCAATGGTACCCTTAACCTATTGTTATGATTACTCTTGTTAGATACAGAATATAATTAATTCATATTACTGATTGATCTACCTGTCAAGAAAACAGTGTGTAAATAAATTAGGGTAAATTTCTCAGTAGAAATTCATCTCCAGTAATACTTCATTTTGGTCGAAAGGATGCTGACTGGATTGGCAAATGTAATCACAAAAATATTTGTTTTAATCTGCCAATATACCAATTGTTTATTGTATCTAACCTCTGGACCTTGTTCCCTGTGTACTTCTTCCAATTCCCCTTTAAGTCATAGTAAAAGATCACATCCCCTGTACTCTACTGAAAGGGACAATTCTATATTGGTTTTTGTATAGAACAATTACTGAAATGAAAAACAATTAATGAAAGGCAATTTAAGGCTTTTGAAACCAACCTCGTATCATCTGATGTGCAGATCTATGCCCCTTGTGTCTTCCCCAATCTCCTCCACATTCAATAAATATCTGTACTACTATGAATAATGAAAATGTGAGAATGCTCCACCACTGGAGATACACGCTCACTCCACACTGGTACACATGTGCTATTCTGTAAACTCTTAATTAGTTTTGAAATGCCCAATTAACTAACTTGACGGCCCATGTAAGTAAATCAGTGAGTGAGATATCAATTCTTGAATCATTACCTTATCACATAGATTCACATAAGGAAACACATTCTTGGTACATTTAAACTCCCAGTCAGATAATGGTAATAATTAGCAAGTCTCTGTATTTATAATTCACTGGCAATTCTTTGTATCAGAATAAACATCTATAGCAACATTCACCCCCCCCCCCCCCTACTTAGTCTTGGTGAACACAGTTGTCCGATATCAGCTGTTAACACATTTCAATTAGGGTGGAATGAAAACATCCCCAGTTCATCCCTTCATATGTAATCTTAGAGTATTGAGAGCTGGTGCACTTTGACCCCAATGGCGGGCTTAATTTAACATGCTTTTATATGGCCAGACTTAAGTATGTGGTACTTGGGGGAACGAGCAGAGGAAATAATAATGCCTATGTTTAACATATCAAATTTGCTCAATATTATTTAGGCTATGAGTGGAATCTCGCAACTAAAGCCCTTTGAGAAATACCAATTTTGCAATGTGTGTCTCATTTGCCTGTGACACATCATATAGTTATTGGCTCTTTCATCATGCACACAAAATGTGCGCATCCTGCCTCCCCATCCTTACCCCACCATTCAGGATAGATCGGGTGACAAGTGCACAGACTAGAAACCACCAACACCTGGACGTTTCTACCACCAACATGGAATGATTTTAGTAATTAATTTGAGCATCAAATAACTTTTGAATAACCATATCGCATAATAAGATAATGGAATGGGTATAGAAGATAGTAGAATATTTCTATCACTAACACATCTAAATAACAAATGAAGTAGATCTAGTCAATAGCAAAAACCAAATCAGTGAGAGAAGGACGACAGTTAATGCCCCATGCCTTCATAATAAATACCTCAGAGTAAAAGAGAGAGACAGAGTGTGTGATCATTCCCGAACTGGACTTGGGTAAATTCATGTCAAAACTGAGAAATGTTATAGTAATTTCTTACATAGTGTCTTACAATAGTAAGGACAGCGCAGCTTAGAATTATCGTAGGAACTTGATTTAAATTCTGTTGTGCTTGTTTCTGTGAGACGGAGGGAATGAGATATGGGCCGACTTTGGGAATATTGACGCACCAATGTAACTTGGGGAAATTCGCTGAAATTATTTAAGGTCATAATTATTAGACCTATGTACAACCGGCACCACACAATGGGTCCAAAAGTGATCAGTGACTATCAGAAAAATGCCTGAAAGTATGCACTGCAAACAGAAGGGATAGGATGATAAGGAGTGACCACGTGGTTTCTTTTACTCTGGGATAATCTCGGGGGGGGGGGGGGGGGAATACATACATGTATACTATAGTACACCATGTGCTATGGGTGCGTTGAAGAATTTTTGGGTTATACCAAGGCTAGAAACTTCATTTCACAATCAATATCCAACTTATGACATGATTTAGTCCCTTTCGCCATATAACACCAACTTGTTCCAATATGAATACATGTTCAAAATGTTTTGCTTTCAATGAATTCATGAACGTTGTGAGAAAGGTTACTTACCTTAAAAAATGGTAGCTGCAGATAGGGTTGAGATTATGATTCTTGATTGAAACAGAAGAGTGTGAAGAAGGTTGAAGATTTGTATGAGGCCGATCTTCTTCACAGGGCAAAACTTAAACTTTGTCAAAGTAATTCCCGAATAAAGTTGCAAAGTGTGAGGCAGGTTAGAGTTCTGTAAAACGTGTGAGGCCGATCTTCTTCACAGAGCAAAACTTGAACTTTGTCAAAGTAATCCCTGAGTAAAGTTGCAAAGTGTGAGGCAGGTTGGAGTTCTGTAAAACGTGTGAGGCCGATCTTCTTCACAGAGCAAAACTTAAACTTTCTCAAAGTAATCCCCAAATAAAGTTGCAAAGTGTGAGGGCTTGGGAGGCAGGTTCTGTCGCACGTGTGAGGCCAATCTTCTTCACAAAGCAAAAGATATAAGGTCAACCCGGATGGAGTGGGATGGAGGAAGCTGGGGCGTAGAGGGAGGATGCAGAGTTAATTAATAGACTTTCACAAGTCTTACTCAGAGAGGGTTCCCTTGCCCGCACCCTTGTTCATCCTTATTTGGCTTGTGAGGAGCTAATATTTACATAATATTAATTGATATTACATGTATTAGCTATTAAAATTGGTGTCCAAATAAATATAAATATTTTTATTTTTATTGTAGTATAATTGTTATAGTGACGGGAACATAATGTTGTGTAAATCTCTGCTATGAAGTGTTATAAGCTGAATACTCACACCACTCTACCAGGAGCAAATACTATTCTTGTAAATTATAACCATGTTGCCGCTGAAGTATAGAGTCGTATATACAGATTATCTATCCATTCTACAGATTTATTTAAGATTAAATCATCTTCTTAAATACAATCAAGCATAGAAATGAATATATTTTAATATGCAGGGTACATTGATTAGAACATGTCTATGTCCATCACGTGTGAGGCATCCTCTGGTCTGCTCTGACTCAGCACCAGTTCTAGAAGAGTCTGCGCCAGTTTACCTCAGTTTGCACTCAAATTAATTTGCACCCGACTTAAGTGCTTGGAGAGTGCACCAATTCAGAACGTTTGTCTTTACTTCAGACTTGATGTTCTTGGTCGTATCAGAGCTAATTACATCAGACAATTATTCGTCAAAAATATTGAATTCCCTCCCATCTTATTTTGTCTATAAAATAGCCATATGTTAATATTTATTGTGAGTGACAACAATTTCAACTTACAATTTCAGATATAGAGTGAATTCTCCTTAAAATGATAGATATCCCACCTCATTGTGGATTGGGGTTATTACCATTATTTATTATTAATCATGCATCATTTATCATTTTATTTCATATTACAATACAGTATTATCATACACTATCTGATTAAGTGATGCAATGCAGGGATCTCACTAAATTTTGTGTCAGGTGGCTATTTTGGATTTTTAGCTGGCTACAGTACTTTATCAATGCCGTATTATGGTATGATGTAATAATAATGTCTAAGAATTGTCTATATTAAATAAGTTTCCAGCATGAGTACTAATTAATACACCCTTTCGGATTGCCTTTAATCTCCTTACACATACTTCATATTGCAGATATATTTAGTTCAATACCTTCTCTGACAATGTTCAAAAGTTCATTAGTAAATGTCTGAATTGAAAGGAGTTATGTGGATATTCTTAAGGCTTGTTTATGAATAAATTTGCACCGACTACAATGATTTTTTAATTATTTTGAATTAATATACCCCCTTTTGAATTGCCTTTAATCACACCACACATACTTCATATTGCGGATATATTCAGTTCAATACCTTCGGTGTCAATGTTCAAAGTTCATTGAACAGACTTATGTGGATTTTTGTTAAACTTTTCCTGCCTACTTCTGCAGTTGCCTCACACACACTGACCACTGTTCCTTGCCTGTCCATATAGTCTGATTTCAAAAAGATTGTTGTTGTTTGAAATGACAAGGAATGAGACTAAAATTCAGCTGGAAATGATATAATATGTAAGTCAATGTTTGTGGCTATTTATAGGTTGATATTTGGGGCAATTCTAGCCAACGATCAGGGTCATTCTAGCTGGCGAAAATCGCCAGCTGCCGGCACATAATGACAGCGCTGATTAGTAATATTGTATACATGTACATGAATTGCCCATAAAATAATTCTACCTGTAATAGTGCAATAGTCTGTTCAATGAAGTCAGGGAAAGGATTAAAATGAGACCATGAATTCACACAGGTAATTCAAGACACATGCAGATATAGATAGAAATAGATTTACATGAATATTCAAGTAGAGATTGAGTTGATCGAATAAAAGACCTGCTGCAAGCAACTATGAACTTGTATTTAAGTTGTGTATCCCAATGGTGAACTGGTGAAAGAATTTGAAAGAAAAACCAAGAGAAAGGGCAGTTTAATGGGCATATAGTTTTAAGTTTCAGATGGGAACATGTGAATCAAATTATATTGACAGATTATATCCAGTTTTGCTTTTAGTTTAAAATAAATCAAAATACATAACAAGAGGAAAAATGTCTCAAAAGTCGCAGCTAAATTTCTTAATTATTTAGGTACCAAGAAAGAATAATATTCCTTTTTTACTTCTGTGATTAAAGTCATTACTAACTTCTGTTATTGAGGGTTATCTTGCGGGCTTGTAAAGTTCTGTGTGTAAAGGAAATTTTCTGCATTTGATAAATATTTGATGTTAATAAAACAAGTTACATGGAGATCGGTGTGATTTCGGTTATAATTCTGCAAATAAATTGGTGCAAGAGAAAAATAATGTTGGGCTACTACTTGCCCAATAGGCAAGTGAAGTTGAATTGATTCCAAGTCTCAAACTTTCCACAGATATCCCAGTGATATTGTGTGATATTATATTCAACATATATTCAGGGAAGGGAGGAAGACCAGAGGTAACACTCCAATCCCGCTACGTAGGCCAATGCCATTGTAGCAACCCTGCTTTATTAAAAAATATATCTTAAAACTTAGAGGAACAGACATGAAAGTAAAAGAATTTGCTGTTAAAGCTATCAACGTTGATTTATCAGTAAGTTACGGTTAAAAGAATTGACGTTAAAAATATTGACGTTGATTTATCAGTAAGTTTATGTTAAAAAATGTACGTAAAAAATATCAACGTTGATCAATCGGTAAATTAATGTTAAAGATTGACATTAAAAATATTAACGTTGATTGATCGGTAAGTTAATGTTTAAGAGTTGACATCAAAATTATTAACGTTGATCAATTGGTAAGTTAACGTTAAAAAATTGAAGTCAAAAACACTAACATTGATTGATCGTTAAGTTAATGTTAACAGATTGACGTAAAAAATATGAACGTCGATTGATCGGTAAGTTAATGTTAAGAAATTGAAGTCAAAAGTGTTAATGTTAAGTCAACATTTACTCAACGTTGAGAAATTAATGTTAAAAAATTCACGTTCAGTTAACGTTAGTTTGACGCAAATATTATAACATTAACACAATTGACATTAAATTGAGGTTAAGTTCACGTCAACGCATTGACGTTAATAAATTCACCTTGGATTGACGGGAATCAACGTTAATTTAACGTGAATTGTTACCTGGGATCAATGGGGACTGACTGACGGACTGGGGATGTGGGGAATGATGGCTTTAATTTCTTCTCATTTCTGCTGCTTCCAGAACTCCCACTCTCCCATACTGGCCCCAGGCCACGAGGGGTGTGCTGGTTTGCATCCCAAGGACATCCCTAAAAAGTGCACAGACATTCCTTTTTCCAAAAAGAGCCTGGGAAAGGTAACCTAGGTATATGCCCAATAATCACTTGGAGATAAATCATGCATATCTAACACAATCTTCAACAGTTGAACTCCAGCCCTGCAGTCCAAATGTCGTCATCCACCTTAAATTTAATAACTTGGCATGAGAGGGTTTGTCAGACTGAGCAGATTGTAGAAAATAAATATATCATTTGCTTAGTCAATTAGCGCTATAATAATTACCATTTAATTTGAAAATTGTTGCCCTAATGAGGCTGTTGTATGATTACTAGACCACTATCATCCTCTTCCATATGGGATATATATAATGAGGAGAAGTGAAAGAATAATTCGCTGTTCATCGATAGAATCGACGCTAATCGGGAAGGTTTTCTTTAGCCAGTGGTGCAAATGAAGCACCAGTTTATATGAATTTTGCGATTTATTTAGAAATAATTTTGCTGCCAGGGAATATTACGAGTCGAATATGCCCAACAAACCTGGCTATGTGCTTTCTTAATCCAAAATGGCCATTCATTTCTTATTAGAATAGTGTTGTTTCAGTTTGAGCCTATATATAGTGTAGATCCAGTTCTAAACTAAAGGAACGCCACAGTTGGTTGTGTAGCTAATCGGCGCGTTATAGGCTTATATTAAATGTGAGACTGCATGTTTGGACTATTGCTAGAGGGGGTGACTAATATAGAACAGGCGTGTCAATGTTACACACAGAAGGTCCACTCACCAAAACCACCACCGCTCTACCAGACAAACTAGAAACATCGGGTATTCAACCATGCAAACTTTGGCTGGCCCATTATCATGTATTATTTTTTACACAGTAAACCGCGCTGTTTTAAATGCACGCTATACACAGCCATATTCCATGTAAAATATATTAAATATATTATATATAATAAAGGTCGATCTAATGGTAAAGTATGATGTATTATATTTTTGTAATAATATAGTCCAATTTTATTTTTTAGCTATTGCTTCACGTGTTCCTGTGAGGACTAGTGAGGAGTGGTTTAATGCGGTCCTGTATTTCATTTCAATATGTTTGATTTAATACCAACATCTCAGTGTGGTATTGAATTTGCGAAATGTGACTTGAATGTGGCATTATAATTATATAGAAACCATCATATGTATCGGTATCATTGGCCATTTCTAGTTATACAAACTTTTCGACTCTTCAGCAGACTATGTATCTTTAATTTGTTATGTATCTTAGAATTACGTATATGATTTTAATGAGTTGAAATGACCCGCCATACAAAATGTAAGTGTTTGCCTCTGGTCCCGATCTAAGGAAATCCATGTCATCAAGATTTATTTGCTTGGTGTTTTTTACCATCAGATGTTTTCGTACTTCTCGCGATTTATTTTCTTTCCATGCATGTCGTGGTAGTAGCTGTAAGTAGTTATACCAAACGTGCAGCTAGCACAGAGAGGGGGAGAGAGATAGAGCGAGAATAAAAGTTTGTAAGCTAAGTAGGTCACTAGGCTACCAGACTTTTTGTGTATAAATAAACCTTATCTAATGACAGCCATGGTCTAAATACCCTAACCTCTAGGTTCCATGAAAACTGAAATTTTTCTTAATGTGAATATATTTCGGTGGGACTCAGGGCAATATCCACTACGCACGGACGTCGTTCTCAAATAGCACATAAATGCGATCTAATCGGCCCATGATTCAATTTTCGAATTTAATTCAGGTTATTCTGTAAATTCCTTCTTGACATATTGGATTCTAATTACCCAGGAGTCAAAGAAATTTACATTTTCTTACCTACGTATATATGACGTCAGTATTAGTGACCTCTAAAATGCCTCTAAGGAAACAAAAACATTTACTGGAAAAAGTCCGAACACCCTCATATGACCAACAAATATTATACATCTCCTGAGTTTTGTATACAGTGACTGGCAAACCAATTCTTTAGTCATGCTCTGTGATAAAATATGAGGATTAGGAACCGACCGAGCAAGGTAGAGTTATTAAGAGGCCGTGCATGAGGTGGGAGAGGGGAGAAAACACCTGAAGGCCTCGTGTCCCAGATTTGCTTCTAAGCAGACGACACTGAAGCCAGGTGATGTATGATTTGGCGGGAGTTACTTCGCATTACGTAAAAGCCTCCTCTCGCTGCAACTCGACTTGCCCACTCCCCCTAATGTATTCGGTATTTTATACGTACATGTACGCTCGTGTTTATATACAATAGTATAATTACAGTTTGTACATCCCAGGATCGAGTCATGTACTCAGTGTAGAACCTTTGTGACACGGCATTATATTGCCATGAAAACAGAAAACTTTGACCGGTGACGTAAACAAAATGGTACCCACATCACAATATGAAAATACACGTAGCCTCACACAACTAACTTGTACGAAAACTTCGTTATTTTGCTGAAGTCTTGCTTGATTCGAGTAAAGTCTAATTGTAGATACACTAACGAGCATTCCTCCTTGAAACACTGAAATCGTCCCATGGACAGCTGGGAGAATTAATATCAGCCTATGGATTCCCAACATATAGCGATAAATGAATCTCATCAGTTTGATTCAATAATGTATGAAACGGGCATCATTTTCCTTAGTTGGGCAAATTTACGAAAGAGATTAATTAACATGGTAGAAACAAAGGATCGAAATAAAAATACTTGATCAGCAATCCTAGGGTGTATGGAAGTGTACGCATGGTCATGGAAATAATTTGAATCCATGACAAGAGGGAGGTCGATCATTCACTGAACATAAACTTGGAGGAAAATATGGGACTGTTTGAAAAAGGCTTTGTGAGGTCGCGTGGTGAGTGGGGGTGCGATATGGCAGTGGATGGTATAGCAATGGCAGGGGTGGCTGGCCGAGTCTGGGGCTGGGGAAGTATGTTAGGTAATAGGGCACGCTTTTGTTACGTGATGTTAGGCAGTTCTTTGTAAGAGCGTGGACCAAGTAGACCTGACCTCATTGGGACAGGGAGGGGGAGAAGTTGTAGAGGGGTGGGCGCGGGGGTGGGTGGGTTATGGATGTGCGCTGTGGGCCAGGGGTGGTAGGAAGAAGGTGGGGAGCAGGGAGGGAGAGTAGAGGGAGGGGGTGGGTAAAGGGAGGGGGCAAGGGTAAGAAGCTAACTCTCCGTTAGCAACGAGAATACTTGGGAAGTCAACATGGGAGAAGTTAAGACAATGGGAAAGGTTTGTGGTAATGAGATAAGGGCAAATCTAATATGAGTACTAAGAGTAGTGTTGTTCTTGAGATAAAAGCAAATCTAATTATGTGTTGTACTTATTTTGTATCTTTAAACTTAGACTTACTCTAAGCTTTAAAGGTGGCCAGTTGAGGCAACATTGGAAGTAAGTTTCGCATTACTCGAAAACATCTAAGTCTCTCATGGGGGATAGAATACGAAGAGCAAAGACCAAGAAGAACACCCACAAGTAGGAAAAACTGCGGTTTAACGTATACCTTTGCATATTCCAGGCCATCTTTAATGGGGATATTTTTAATTTGTAAAATAAATGGTCGAAATGAAAGTAGAATAATTATTATGTTTTAATGGCATGTATTAAGCAAGTCTAATGAGGTGCATAAAGGGAAGAGCTAAAGTACATTGTATGGGAAGAGCTATAGTGATGCCGTATGTAATGCAGGCTCAGAGGTGTAATAGAGGAGGGTGGAGGGGCAATGGAGGGAGGGAGACGGCTCAGGGGGACCCCGGCCAGGCCCAGCTTTGGGTCACAGGAGAAGGGGGCACCACTGCCCGTCCCAGATCGCCGTGAACCACGGTATCCCCCCTGGGGAGTCAGTTTTGATATATCACACCTTCAGACCCCATGAAAACTTAACACCTCCTAGGGAATAAAAGGCGGGAGAAAAAAACTTATGTCTCCGAGTTATTTATGTCTCATTTTATGCGCGTAACATCAGTTTTTGCGGTTGTTAATATGACTGAGAGGACCTCATTAGGGCCGGAGTGGTTTGAAATTTCACCTTTTGTTTCATGTTAATGACAATCAATCCTTGGGTCAAAAGGAGCCCTAATGCGTTCTAAAACAAACTTTTATTGTTCTTTGATGAAAGTAAGCTTGTAAATCTTCTGTCTTTTTTTATGTCCAGCCAAATAACTTTGTATGACTTATTGATCAAGGTCATTGATCATTCGATTATGACCTGTCAACTCATCTGTTCATCTGGGCTATGCATATTGAATATATGCACATACTAATATATATTTGTAAACCATTTCAGTCCAGTTCCAAAATAAATTCACACTCGATGAACCAAACTAAATAAAGAGGAGTGTGACTACCACTAAGTAGATCCCATAAAATGCATTATCGTTTTTGTTAGTCCCCACACACATTTTTGTCAGGATAGACTGGTGTTCTGAACACCTGGTAGCTATAATAGTACCTGTTATACCATGCATATACAATAATAGGAAAAGCAATGCTAAAGATGACGAGCAATCCTTTTACGTACCGGTACTTACTTTCCACTCACATGCGTTTGTCACTAAACAGTTGTGTGGGAGGAGACTGAAAACCCTAATCATATAATAGCGTTTCCCCAGATAATATGCATTAATTTCGAATTGTAATAGTTTCTCATCGAATAAAAGTGGTAATCAATCAAATATAGCCTCAAATAACTCGTGGTGTTGAATTGAAATACCACAGAACCGCTATATCTACAGAAGAGATAACCTTGACAATCATAGTTCATACTTCACCTGATCTTATTTGATTTACATTGTTGGCCAAATGTCACTCTTTTTATCCAGAATAAACTACAGGGAAACGTCAATAGGCAAGTGGAATAGGATGAGCTGGGAGTTTTGACGTGACCTATTATTAAAATGTAATTATATGTAATTCTTCGTGAACATATAGTTAAAACATCAAAATTACTAAGCTTCAAAACTATACGTATTATATATATATGCCACTACTACTATTTAATTTAATATATAACTATACGTGTGCAATTTTCACTGGACCTGGTTCTGTCCTTAATCTTTTCGGTGATTAAAAAGTCTTTGAACTTCCATTCCATCGTCAGGCGATCTAGACTACCCAGGGACACAAGTAAACTAAGATTTCTTTTTATTGTAAAGATACCCACTTACAGTAACACCCCAATTGAGATAGAACTCAAGAAGTTGTACTATTACAACTTCTATGTACTAAACAATTCCCGATATACCGTAACGTTAATGTTAGGGAGGGGTTATACATGCTTGTAAACACAAAAACCGCTACACCACAAACTTGAGAGAAAGTTTCTTATAAAAAGTGTGCTTTATGACGCCCATAGTGACAGATGTAGTTGTTTTAATGGACTGTTTGTTAACCGTCGAGTACGCTTAACAGAAGGAGGATACGTCCTCGTGGCCAAGTTACTTCTTGTCCTGCCTTTTTTTCCATGTGTACAAATACAAAATATAATGGTATAAACCTACTATAGTGGAAATGCATTATTCCGTGTTTTCCTGAACTTACTCTCTCTCTCCAGCATTCGGACTCTACGTTAGAAACGGTCACCGAAAAAGTTGTGCCACTAACATAACTATATCTAACAGTATATAATCTTAGAGTAATATGGAATTGATCTTATCTTCTTCTTCTTCTTCACGCGGGGGTTACTTTATTGCCATTGCAAAGACTTATTACGTCAACCATTAAATAAATTATGCTCATCCCGAATAACCATGAACTTTTCAAACGAATTTATAATAGATGCCCGAACAAAGAAACTTGGAGCGAGAACTTTGAAAAAAGGAAAACCAATTAACTATAGGCACATAAAACGGCTATAAAAACAGAAAATCAATGAGAAGATATGTTTGTCTTTATCCGTTGGTAAGTAGCCTACCGTTAGCATTTCTGAGTGACCGTTGTAGGTGTCCGGTCGGAGTCGGAGACCGTCATTAGCAGAGGTTGTCAGCGGCGTGGGACTGAGTAGAGACGGAGGAAGGGAAGGGTGGTAAGGATGGTGGGGAGGAGGGGGGCTTAGCACAGGTAACGTATCTCCCTCCCCTTCTCCTCCTACCCCACCTCCACGTAATGGATGATGGTGGTTGTGATGGTGATGAAGAAGAGGAAGATGATGTGGATGATGGTGAGGTAAAGTTTCCCATCCATTTGTAGGAGACCTTGTACTTGGGGCGTGGGTGGTCATTTTGTGTATCTCTTTATCTTTTCCTTCCTGGGACAAAATCACTTTAATATCTCACTTTATAAAATTGCCACCTTCCTTCATTAATCACGGGCAACAATTAATTATCAACTGTTGTAATTGTATCCAATATCTCTATGTAAGCACTTTGTGCTGAAATATCGATATTCCTTGCATAAACAACGATTGTAAGAAGACACTGTGACACATATTGGCCTGAACCCACGAGAGAACCCTGTCAGAAAAGGCGTTCAGTCTTGTCAGAAGTTGTTGAACTCTCTTTTCACATTCTGACAACAGTAAACAAACTTTTTTCTCCTTCGAGTACTGCTGCCACAGGTCTGTTAGAGCGCTGATTGTGATATTGGGTTCCGGCTGGTTGATTAGCAAGATCCGCTGGTTTGGGGTTAGAACTTGACCGAGGCCATCCCAACCTTGCCCGGTTGGCGCACAGGGTAAATCCCCACGGTCGCCCTCCGCGTGGTCCACGAGGTTCCTCTCCCCAAACCCATGGTGGCCGCTGTGGTTGATTTTTTGTCCTGATATCTCTCGCTCTCGCTCTCGCTGGTGCGTATTTTTATATCTAAAAAAACTCACAACGTTGTCCAACCGCACGAGAATTACCACTATCACGGTTGGAAGGTCGCAATCCACTTAAGTAAAGTATGCCTGTGTTACTACTAGAGTGTGTGAGTGGTGGGGGTCACTTCCAAAACTCTAGCAGAGAAGTAGAGAAGTAGAGTTGTTCTACTGAAGTAGTAGACGAATAAGCGGCGCCACTTTCAAAACTAACTCTTGATGCTTGGGTAGAGGATGTCCATGTATAATAGTGATACACCACCCTCCTCCACCTCATACTCCTCCTCTCCCGAATCAGTGCACCTACCAAGAGTAACGCCTCTAGGACGACAACAGCGCAAGAGTTGGGGCACGGGGACTCAAAAAACTAAAAGATCGCGCCAATTGTTCGCCCAAGCCGGGTTGACTGGTGGGCCAATTCATGTATAGCCCCGCGATGCCCCCTTTTGCCCGGTACCCACCAATACCCGCCGACACACAGGCATTGGACTATAGACATCGGACAACCCAGCACCTTCTCTCACATTCGTCCTCTCTTTCCTCCCAAAGCACTCCTCCAAAGTCACTTCCACTGTATGGGATTGTAGTTATGCTATAAGAGAAACACTACATCCACCACCTTTTTCTCCCCTTTTCTTCAGAAAGAAAGGACACAATATAACTAGTACTAGTACACTCGTACTACCTCCACGAACACCTCCTACTCCTCCACCAACTCCCCATCTTCTTGTTCTTCTTTCTCCACACCCTACCACCAACGAACCCACACACCCGCACACAAACCATCACCAAACACACTCACACGCTTGTGGTTTCCAAACTACCCTCTCTGACTGGACAATCGACCAGCTTTGGGGGATGCTTTTGAGGTCGGGGAGAGGAGGAGGATCCCTCCATCCGCATCTCTTTTTATTCCAGGACCGAGAGGGTTTTGTCTCTTTTTAGCCACTTGGAAATTGCGCCAGCGAGGCTCACGTTCCGAAAGAATGCAATGGGTAATGCATGTGTTATAGTTCGTGTGTGGGAGGAAGAAAAACTGCACGAAATGGAAAAAGGGACAGAGAGATAGCGACAGATAAGAGTCTGAGGGACAGGAAGCAAGAGACAGAAGAAGGAGAAATCGTGTGACAGTGATGGTGCACAGGAACAGAAATCAGATACATTATTGGAGCGGGGAGATGGAATGATTATAAAAAATAGAATTAAACATCCGAAGTTTTGCTTGCGTTCTTGTGAATAGAAACAACTTGGGCGAACCCCATGCCATGGTCTCTCACAACAAGACACCCAATATCGTCCTAACGCTCCGACCCAACCATGGTGATCATCAGCATTCAAATTACACTATCTCACAATCACATGTATATATAATAAGGCCGAAATAGCACGTAACCACCAGGCAAAATATACCAACTAACATGTCATAACTATTTACACGACTAGGTCTCCACGGCACAAAGTATATAAATGTTTATCAATCAATCCACGACATCTTTGTAAGCTAAACAAGAAGTCGAGCTCCCACATCAAAGGACAGAGCATGTTTTTCTATATATATACTCCCATCCAGGGTATATATGTGATGGTAATTATAATAATATAAGCCTGATGATCACTGTGATCCGAAACCACAAGCAGGACCTCCCTGGAAAGCCAGTGGAGTATATAGTCTATGTGTTGTATATATGCATGATCATAGTCTATAGACTTTGTCCTACATACAGCCAGGACAATCTTCCTTCACTCTATACTCGATCCACGTGGACCCTTTGGAACATGTACATAGGGGCCTTATTGAGATCCATTCGTGACCATAAGTCCGCAGTTATCTGTAGCACACATTTGTCATTTTACTGTTTTATTTCGTAATGGTATGTGTGGTCAATATCATTATGGAATTTCTCTTTTTTTTCCCTTTTCAATTTCCAGATATAATACGATTGTAAATTTTTGATCTGCTATATAACTATCTCATATCATACTGATTGGATTCGTCCTACTATAATGAACTGATTGATGTTCATTTATTAAGGCCCACACCCTCAGATCAAATAAGGATGGTGTGTCAATGATTAGATGCCTACTTCGCTAATCGGTTCCCTGGCCCAGGACTCGGCGTTCGAATGGAAATATATAATGACATTTTTCGGTCTTAATGTAATTATAATGGCACTTTGCGCTTTGAGGCCTGAGGCGTTCCCTTCGTTTGAAGGGACTCTCTCAACTTTGGGCCTAGACTGCGTCTATGGCCATAGAAGACACCCACCCACACACAAGAACTGTATGGACGTGTTTGTATGTATTTAGATATATTAATTGTATACCTGTAGGCCTATGTACATGTACATGAATTGCGTGAATGGTATTTCCTGCATGAGTGTATTAGTCTTAGTATTTAAATTCTTAGACACTTCCCATTTTACTTAACTTTGCATGAAATTATTAGTCAAAAATAGAAAGGTCAGCCTCACTCTTTGTGATTCTTTTGGAGATCTGATGCTCTGAAATCTTGGAATCTGTCATACGATAAGATATCACCTATATTATATACATATAAATGTGGGGTCAATTTATTATTTTCACAGAATGCCTGTGTATAGTATACACAAATACAACGGTTAAGTTTAGCAATACGTTTACTCCGGTGAACACAATACGTATACCGAGTTCTGATAGGGCTATACCACTGCCAGACATACACATGTATCAAGCCCAGTCTAACCTATTCGCCGTTAGGCAACGGCTCCTGGCTAGCCGACTCTCCCATCGCCAAACCCATAAATCTCAATGGCCGTCTGGTATATGGGTAAAACCCGCGAGTATTGATGTTCCTATAACCCAGACTAAAGTCGCTATCTGGGTTTGTTTTTGTTATGAATAAATGCTATGCCAAGTACAACCGAGTCATGCTTATGTTTACAATCGGACACTTAAAGAGCCATATGGGAGAAGGGCTGGAATGGAATATCTAGTCAAATGGCGCTATAAAGGGATATCATTAAATGCTCCTTAATAATAGGAATCAATTGTAGATCACGGTATATACTGACACAATTTCTTAGCTAATACATCACATAGGTTTTCGGAAAGGATATCATGACAGATGACCATTTATTTTAATGAATAACCATTAAGTGATTGTTGTTTAGATCTCTCCATAATGATATCATAATGATCACAATTAAAGGTGCTTTCCTTTCGATTGTCCTATTGCTGTGCAGCCTCAGTACACGAAGGTTACAAGGTAAACCTCGGCAGTGCCAAGTACAGGTAACGAAATGATTACATTTCTTCGGGAACTCGTCCGTATATTACAAATTATCACATACATGTACATACCACAGATAGACACTGAGAAGAATTACGACTTGACTGCACCTTTCCATGAGGCGAGAAAGTGGGGACAAAGATGTTTTCATAAACAAACCCTAGACTTGGCTTGAAAAAATGGAATCATTAAATTAGACCTCCTCGCCATTCCAGTACCTCTCCAGACAGATAGTATGTCCCTGATATACATCACTGATCATGTCTATAAACATAGCATCAGTGCCAGGGTTATTTGACCCATATCCCAATATGAAATATAAAAAAAGTACCCATAAGAGAGGCATAGAGGGGAAAATGTAGGGCACTTTTGTATGGTGCAGTGGAGAGAGAGTAGTTGGTGTGAGAGTGGGTATACATGTATTGGTTGGACCAGTGCGGTGTATTTTTTGTTCCTCCCTGTACCCCGTGCTTTTTTCGCTGCTCCCTGTCTTTCCCCCCACGCTATACCTCCTCCTCCTCCAACTCAACTCTCGGCCCACCATCCCAGCCACCATCCCAGGCATATAGCACTATAACATAGCGCACACACACGCTACCATCGCCCAGCCCCATACACCACCACATCTCCCTGCCTGCCAGACCCATTTTGTGGTTGCCCTCGTTCACGTAACCCCATCTCCTCCTCCGCTAACCCCCCTGACACTACCCCTCCCAACCCCCATCCATCGCCGCTCTCTCTCTCTCCACTCTACCACACCAGTCCTCTACCGACTACCCCTCGCTCCATACAGGAATAGACATGCCATTGGTCTCATTATGTACACCAGTTACAATACTTGAATACTTCCTGTATCATTTAGCACATCCACCAAATGATTGAAATATTATATCGCTGAGAATTGAACTTCAGTTGTAACCAAGCTGAAACAAAACGTCCTGGTAGCATAACATCGTATCTTTAGCTTTTCTTAAATGATTTAACAAACATGTTTATTATTACGTCAATGATTTATTTATTTTTCATGTAAAACTGAAGGATGTTGAAAGTTTTTTCTTGGGTGTGTTTTGCCTGAGAAGTAGAGGTGAAACATGTCTGGGTTGGGTTATTTTTTTCCATGAGTTATTTGGGGTTGTGGCACACAACCTAGATTAGAATTCCCAAGTCACCCAAGAATTTCCTCTCTAGACATACACAATCAGATAGGATACTGATGGCGGATTTTTCTTCATCGGTTACTCCTCTCCCATGCTATACAAGTTTCAGGTCCAGTCAGAAAACTTAGATGAAAAAATACCACAGAATATATCTAGACTTTCATTAATAACTCAAGACTCTTATCTCGTCTCGTTCATCATTTTCACACCTTATTTTCTGCTGCTAAACCAGAGATCATGATAGGAGAAGTAGCTAAGGAATGGGCTCTTGCCACAAAAAGTCCTGGAAGAATTTCCAAGGAGATGATAAATGTTCAACCCTAGGCACCTCATATATCAACAATTCATAATATATATCCACAAGGAGGTAAAGGAGGAAGAATAGTAAAATGTTGAATGGATACGAGCAGTCCAGGACAAAACCAGTCTGTTAGTACATTGTATTTGTATTCTACGCCTACCTCCCATACCAAACTCCACCCTCTTAACTGATAAGGCATCATTCGGAAGGGCAGAAACGAAGATAGCCATTTCCCAGGTCCTCTTATCTAAGCCCCGATAACACAAGAACCAAAGGGCAACCCTAGGGGGATACCCCAGTGAAATTCCATGATCTTTCTCAATCCATCTCTGTCGGACCCTTGTCTGTTTTGGTAAAACTTTTATCATTTTTATTTTATTTAATGGACCAGCCCATTTTATAACATTCAAGCTTTCTTTGATTTAATTCTGTCATGAAATAGAACATAATTATTAAAATAAATTAATCATACAAGTGATTTTAAGTTGCGTAACGTGACGAAAGATACTGCCATGTAAGCCCTCTAGCACCGTCATTATGACACTAATTACGCATTGTCATTTCTGTAGGGGAGAGTCAATGAGTGGAAGTTGCACTTTTTTTTGGTTGTTCTATTCTTCCTTATTTACTTTGGTATTTTCATGAGAAGAAAATTCCGTGTCGTCCCATTTTATAATCAAGCCAGACGAGTCTTGCACAGAACAAGACCCCACTGTCCGATAAGGTCCTTTCAGGGGTCGTTACCATAGCGACAGGGCCCCTTTAACACCTGAAGTTGGTGACCTTACAGACAAGGCGACCACAAACACGCGATATCACAGTGATCGCTGCGACATCGCCAATTGCTGGAGCAATTTGAATGACATCATCAATAGGTCTGCAATTCCTGGGAGAATTCTAGGCGTAGAAGTAGGGGGCTTGACCTTGAGAAGGTATGTAAGTGGGGATGGAACGAGTGGGTGTGGGGGCAGGTCTATAGGTGTTGGGGATATTTAAATGGGAAGTGTTTGCCTGTTAAGACGGATAGGTGAGACGAATCTCATTAGGCATCTGCTGTAGAAAAGACAAAATACTCCAGGGTAAGGTTGAAGATAGGAATCTGCAAACGTCGTCTTAGAATGACTGAGTTGTATCTAGATGTATTGAATTGCATGTAAATCCATATTTGTGTGAGTGAAATAAGACAAGCTGTCATTAACGCAGGAGATCGCCATTTGGTACCCGAGTATCGGTTGCATAGATTATAGATCTGATCGTAATCTGAAATTCCCCGTGTCACCGTATCCGAGTAGCCTTAGTTGACTGAGTATTTCAGCAAAACATAGCTTTTCCCGGACATTTTAAGGCAGACCCGTGGACAGACGAGACAGATATTTCACACTTTTGAATAGTGTTTTGATGCTGAAGGTCAGAGTCCAGTTTTCACTGGTATTACACTATACGCCAGCGAAAATCGGTTGCGAATGTTATGGCATGAAGAGATAAACAGGGTCCTTATTCCATTTTCATATTACGGAACCCATGTAATTATTTCCTAATAAGTGATTGAATGACGACTTTGCGGATCGAAATTATATCAAAATAAGTAACTGTTCATAAATCATAATGTTATGGTTAAATACAGAACGTCGCATGTAAGCACAATGTGTATTTATATATATCTTATATATATATACACGATTATTTAATTTTGTTATTAAATGCCTGGTCAGTCAATCGCAATAAAAAATGATAATAAAGTAAACAATTACTCGAAGCAAACATTCAATATCATTATGTATCATGCACAATGTATAATCCTTCACCAAGGAAGTATGTATTGACTATTCATAGTTTCCTTCACCTAACTGCGTGGTTATTAATATCCATGTTTCACGTTACATTGTTTGTAACTAATAGAGTTCTTGCGTGAGTCCTGCCTTTTATACTGGTGTATCTATAAGGGGCCAATTATATCTCTGATATGCATTAACACATACAATTTATTTATTTTCTACGAATTGTAAATACTTTTAGGAGCACAAGCGAGGAGTACTGCGTGTAGAAATATGTCGCCATGATCAGGAAAGCGGTGTCCCTATTGTCTTCGCCCATCTGCAGTACACGTATCTATGTTCCTATACAGAAAGAAACCACCGAGTCGCTGCTGTATACTTGTACGATCAATTATTATGGGAAATTACTCATCTATTTAGTTAAAAAACGATAAATCTTGTTCTTTTTTTAGAATGATATAGTCCAGTGTGAAAAGGGGGATAGTTTTGTTAGTTTGTATTCCTTGCCCTTCTCTACAGATGGCTGGGTTCACGTCAAAAAGAGTAAAGGTTCATGTATACATAATGTAAAATATAGTCGCAGCAGGATGAGGCATGGGATCAGATGAAGACCCAGAGAGTATGAGAATGGGAGGAGGTGCGGACGGAGAGGAAAAGGACGGTGGAAGACAGGGAGAGGTTTATATGAGGGAGAGGACAGTGTTTCTATAAATGCTAAGTTCAGAAGAAGGAGAAGGGTAAGATTTAACATCTTCACACACCACGCCAGCCGTCTGGTTCCTCGATTCTCCCTTTTGGCGCGAATCTGCGCCCGGCCTCACATCCATCTCTGTCTCACCCCGACAACCCCGACCCCCGCCGAAACCTCCCGCCATCTTAATCTATCTCGTCACCATGGCGACGGGCACACTTTCTCCATCCGGGACCTGGTCTCTAGGCAAAGCAAGATGGCCGCTAGGGTCTGAACCCAGCCTCTCTTCCATCATTACCAATCAGCCAATCAGCTGGCCGATCTTCTCGTCCAGTCTACTTCCCAAAGCGAGGCCCCATCTGACCCCCAGATGTATATGCCAAAGAGGTGGAAAAATGGAGTGGGTGGGGGGTTAGAAAGGAGGAGGAAAGCGCTTCCAACATAAATATACATCCCTGTCTCTTTCAGATACTTGTGGGTGGGTATATCACAGAAAAGTGTTGGATACACACTGGTTTCATTTAGTTAAGTTCCAGGGGACAAGGGGCCGGCCAATCCTTTAATCAATTTCCAGCCTAATCAGTCATGTATCTGATCTGGCATCATATGTCGAGGAGCAAATTAATTTTAGGGGTAATGGTACAGACCTGAAATGAACATACTATGCTATGATACTAACATGTAGTATAGTATGTTCATTTCAGGTCTGGAGTGGCTAATGTAACAAGTCCTTAGGATATGTGCTCACCATCACTGATATGTGTGTATTAGCTTATATTTCAGTTAAGACCCCTGAAGCGGATAATTGCTTATTTGTCTAATGGTTTTAAATAAAACTCTCCATTTCTTTTTGCTTAAGTAGGCCTAAACCTCTATTCTCATTTTGCGGAGGGAACTGAGGGGAGAATAACTTTGAATTGCCTACATGTATAATATGGTCCCTAACTCCCACTTCATAGAAATGTATAAATATAATACCCATCTTGTCTAGGCAACATACTTATATACTTACGCCACTAGTATAAGCCACGCAATTGGAATAGGTTGGAAAGCAGTATGGAATATGTTGGAATGCAGCATTGACTGATTACTTTATTGTTATGATATCAATGTGCTTTAAATATTAGATCAATTTCTTATAGTGGTATTCGATATGTAATCGTCCGGGCAGTGTTTATATATAGTAGCGACCACACCCCAAGTGTATCTAATAAAGGACGCCAACTTTGTTGTCAGTCAATTCAGTTACTTCTACTGACAAATCATCTCACAGGGAAAAATCGCACTAGCCACGCCCATTTCTCGCTATCGAACTATGCATGGTATTCGATTGATTGACAGTTGACTTGTATTCTTCATCCCCACAACACCTGCGTCGATTGAACTTGAAAACTAACATTTAAAAAAATTATCTTATACTTGTTAATTCGTTAAATGGTTGGACTTACTCTATGTTGTGTTTCCATTCATCAAGCTGGGTTCAATTCGAAATAAAATTGATAAAATAATAATTCCTCATACGCATATTTAATTGAGAGTCACCTCATATATTACTGTTTTTTGTTGGCTTCAAATTTACGGTTCTGCATTTGTGTGAATAATACACCCACGCACAAAAAACTCTTGTTATAAATACATGCGATACCTAATGTCGATTTTACTGATCGGTAGCCCTTCCCAGTGTACTTAAACGAAACAACTTTTGTTGGACAATACTTTTAGTTAAGAGGTCAGATATTTGAGGATGATGACCAAATACTATCAATCATTATCAACGTATCAAAGTCTTCGACTGTATCAAAAAAGAGACAACTCTGTCGATCGTCGATATTTCTCTTTGAAACTGTCTCCTATAGTGCTTGTCACGCATATTGCTTGCGTGAATATGGTATAACTGAAAATGTTATGTCGAATGGCTTTGTGTCTCACCTTTCACATTGTTCTCGTTGCTTTAATAGTTGGTTGTGTAAACAAACCCCTGCAGCTGATATACCACCCATCATCACATCTCTACCACTATTATTAATACAATTGGCGTCATTTTGGGAGAAAATGAACTTATAAGGCATTCTAGTACATGACCACATGCACGTAAATTATATATGTTGTGTTGATATCTTAAAAAACTGTATATGATGTCAAAAAAGCTATGCAATCAATGCCAATGGAAGATGACACACATCATATAAAGAAAGTATATGTTCCATCTAATGCTGAGTGTGGTGACTATAATGTTGTTTCAATTATTTACAATTTCGGATAACCACTATATTGATATGTACAACCAAATAGCCGTATGTAGGTTATTATAATTAGAAATACCACAAGTTGTAAAGCTGAGCATATGCATCCGTATCAATGAAATCTTACCTAATAGTGTTCCAATACCTCCCTCTTTTGAACATGCATGATTGACTTACCTGTAAAATAGAGAAAATGCAATTATGAAATGTTGTTGCCAATCTATGCTGATATTCAAAGGTCTGGGTTTTCGAATGAGCAAAGGTCTTACAGTTAAATAACAAAGTGATGAATCCAAAGTGATCATAAAAGCGATTTAATCCAAGATAAATGGACCTGTACCTTGTTTTCCTAACCAATCTTCCCCAGATTAAAGTGATAATATGACTCATAAGTACAATTAAAAGTCTTATAGGGGAGGGGAGGATAACACAAATCAAGGCCCCCTCTAGTCTTGGGAGAGACAGAATGTAAGAAAAGAAGAAGGATAAGAGACAAACACATAATACAGATAATGCAGAACCTTTATGAATATTGACAAGGGGTGCTGTTATAGGACGATGTGAATAGGTAGTGCTAGTCTGTATAGTTTCAAACCTGGCTCCACTGGACACAGAATGACTGAAACTCATCCTTCAATATATAAACCTATATCAGTCTAGTATAAAGAGCACGAGGGCCAACTCTAATGTAATTCTTCCATAAGAATGTAAGGACTATAGTTTTGAGAACTTTTCTCTCAGGCGCCATGGACAATGCAATGACAGATGATAAAGTCGTATAGAATTATTGCATTAACCTCTATGCATGACGAAAATATAATGATCATATGTCAAAAACATTTACATAAATAAACAAATATAATGAAAATGGTGCCGATATGTATTTGACTGCCTTGGATTTAATTGAGTTTAGATTAAAAGTTCATCCAGGATTCATGATAAGTATACTTGAAAGTGAAAGAATAGCTCAATTGATAATGCCTGTTTAAACATAGATGCACTGACCTAACTTGTGCCCGAGAGGCGAAATTTATGCCAATGTTCGGCATTTCACAGGGACAGGATTCCGTCAATATTCGCCAGACATAAGGTGACATATTTTGGTAAACACAGTGAAATATACACACCCAGAAACAGGTGCAGAAGGCAGGGGGTGATAAATTAAACATTAGTGGGATGGCCAGGTAAATAGACACATGCCCACGTGGGGTGTCTAGCCCTAAGCTCAAACATTGGATAATGTCAAGCTAGAAATGTACATATTAGTTTGTACCTTTGGTTGCAATACCGATAAGCGGTTTTCAATTTTATTTGAGATAATTCAAAACGTACAAAATGATAGCGGTATAATATTTTGTAATCAAATTCCCCTCGATCCCTCCCTATGCCACATTGTTTAAATACAGGTATGGTAGGACATTTATTTGAAGAATTTTATCATTGTTGGGGTGTGTGACACTAGGTCAATGATGCCGATGCTACCTGTATGTTTGGAATTCGCAGAGAAATCGTTTTAAAGTTATACCAGACAATTATCAATCGGTAACACAACTTCTGTGTAAGTTATGAAGAGAGTTCTGACCTGAACTATATTCCGACCTTTGAGTTGAGAATCCATACATTCGAGCTTCCTTCCCTTTGTGTCTCAATTGATGGATATGCCTAATGAGCCTGTGTGAGGTAAAAGGTTGCTGGACCAGACAGCAAAACCATCAATATTGCCAATAGCAGGATAGCTCGAGTTCAGACAGTGTCTATCGATTAAAAAATTATAAATAATTCACATTTAAATTATTGAACAGTAAACACGGGATGTTATTCGTGTCAGAATGTGTCTACGATGCCATGGATCGATCTATAACATCTATATTGGTCAGATCCTCACCAGGCTCTTTCAGGCTTTTGTTATACAGTCCTGTATGACAGTGCATGTACACCAAACTAATGATTTGGTCAAAATGGACTTGACGTTATCTGAATTCCATAAAAAAAAGTTTGTTTCGAATAATGTTGTTGTGTAGTGAAGAAATGATATCGAACGCGTAAAGTCCGATTGAAAGATTGATATGGTTTGAAAAGTCGTTTAAAAATTCCTTCACACATTCCACAGTCGTTATGTCATGACGACTAACAATTATACTGTTATCTTGGCTTGGTTATCATTATTGTTATTACGGCCGACTGTAAGGTGGCAATGTTAATATTGTCAACAGGTCATATTCTATGATATGTGACCCAGACAAATGTCTTGACAGACAGCACAATTAAGACTAAGTAGAGCATAGGTCAGGTTAAATTGCATGTTGAATGCGTAGTGTCATTTTTGTCCCCATTTTCATGTCCTAGTGAAATGTACTCAAGTAATATACTGACATAGTTTTGATGTGTAGCACTACTTTAGAGTGTGCTGTATATTTTGATGGCAAGAGTTTTTTTCTTCGTGGACCCATTGACCAAGTTTTGTTTTATTTTTCATACCAACGTTCGCACTCTTCCTTGATAAAAATGTGGACCCGATCTAGTGCCAGGAGCGTATATAAAAATGTAACAAGCCAAATCTATTTTATGTTTATGTGTGAGCATGTGTATTAATACGGTGTCAATGATCCCGTCAAAGAGCCCGGAGACACAAAAAGAAGCACCTAGAATATGATGGATGTGTTTTGTTGTGGCTCATTGAATGCTTCCTTCGTGTGCGTGCGGGTGATACTTTTAAAACTTTTTAGTGATCCCCTTTGCCTTTGTTTGTCTTTGTATCTATTTTTTGTCGAAAATAAGTAATAGAGGCTACACGGGTCCATCTGCACTCGCATTGCAAAAAGTGTTGTTATTTATAAATCATGTCTGCAGGTGCATTTCAAAGTGAATTGTAATATAATGTATACTTTTTAAGTTCATGCCATAAGTTATGATCTCTTCTTTTGGCGCGATATTAAGAAAAAGGAAGGGTAGAGATTACCATAATGGAAGGCATAGAAACTTTAAGGTTAGACTGAAGAATGGTCCCTTATATTTGTTGGAAGGACAATGTACAAACATACAATGGGGGACCAGACGGTGTGATGTGCCTGCATTACATTATATAAAGAGGAGCAGAATCTTTTCCAATCGTGACACCAATAATGTAAAATTTGAGAGTGCAGAACAATTATGAGTTCGCTGAAGCTGGCATTCAAGTGGTGTCCCCATCAAAGGTGGGGACTGTCAGGGAGACAACAATATGTCCTGCATAACTATACACATCAGAACGAGTGCTGTACATGCCTTCCTGCATGCCTTCCCTGGCCAGAATACTTCAAAACCTCATATTGTATGTGGCCAATTTCCATGACTAGTCAACAATCGGACAAGCACCATTTTATTTTGACACTGGACAGACAGATTTTGTTTTCATATACCTCGTTTATAAAGAGAAAACAAATAATATTATTATTATTTGCAATGCATTTGTAATATTGTATATGGAAAATCCACACATCTAAACAGCCTTTATATTGGCATAGCCCAATGAATTATTTGTATAATATATGATATATTCCGATTTCTGTCACTTTTTCGCGAAATTTCCAACTATATAAATACCAGGTGACTGAACATGAGCCAAACATGTTCCAGAAATCTGTGGTCAACATTTCTTGAGAAGCGACCAAGTTCAACTCCATAGGGAGTATATGGAAGGACATGTCGGTCCTATAACGAGTACTTGTAGAGCTGCTGTCACCTTTCTATAAAGAACACCTTGTGTTGGGAGCCTATCCTAAAGCTTCGTGTCACTCTATGGGGTCTATACGCACTTGATTCCAGTGAGTGCCTGGTTTTGGTCGGGGGCCTATAGAGAATGCCTTTATATATAATTCCTACACCACGCCCATCATCATGCATCCACCTCAATCCCTCTCCTCCCCTCCATCCATTGCTGTATATATCTGAAGCCCTAGCAATGCCCCGCCATTTATAACAAGGCTCTTGCTCTTGAGACCCACAGAGAACTCATACGGGGTTCTTTTAGGACGAAAGATCGAGATTAAATTCTTGAGGCGCCCATGGGATGATCCATGGATATATGCACTCAGGATTACCAATAGTTTCCTAGATATAATGTACGGTATATTGGGGCATCGTACTTACAATTACAGATGACCAGTATATAATATACCTGAACTCTCCCCACCTACGCTTTATTCATGCCTTCCTTCTTCAGGAATCTATCCAGGGTTAAAATGACAATAAAATGTATGAACAATAGTTTGTCTATTGATGAAGACGCCTTGCAATGAATGTATGATTTTTATTCAGATGTTGTTTTCATTTTCAAGGCAATTTACATTATATAAATCAATTCACAGGCACTTGTATGTCCTCTTAAGTAAGGACACAATAATATTTCTCCACGGTATCAAATTCCAACCACAACGTACAATACTGAATATCGCATTTTTATCATAACACACCTATCAATTTCTTATGCCCACACGGGTGAAGGAGGGAACCATAGCGCTCTGCCTATGAATTTAGAAAAAGTTACAATAAAATAAAGTAAAAGATGACATTGGCAATATTTATTTGAGAGTCTAGTAATCATCTCATCCCCCGTGAACAAGTGTCAGCACTCATCTCAGCCCTACACCTCAACCACCACCTAGCAAAACGGACACCTTTTAAAGCCTTCACACAATCAGTTGACTATCTCTTAAAAGTATCCATTTAAAGAACCGGGAGACTTAGCCTACAAGATATGACTGCCGTTTAAGAAAAGACATTCTACGCTATAAATATTATATATTGTAATTTTATTGACATATTCATTAAAATACACCTTTCCATGAAAATGGGTACATTCCTTTTGTTATATAATACAGCTTCCAGGACGATCTGACTGCCTCCCTTCTCGTGAATTTTAATAACAGCAGTCTTGCATGGATGGAGTGGTTGACTCGTTTATGAGAGAAGCTACCATTGTATTTTAAAATCAAGTATTATTCGTTTAACAAATCGATATATGAGTTGAAAACTGTGTGGGAACCGATTGAAACAGTGTTGTTGAATTTCTATCCCATATTGTGGATATACCATGAACATTGTGTCATTTTGACTGGGCCCTTTCTGGTTGTCAACCGAAAGATGTGGCCTTACACAAATCCAAATTCATTAGGGGTGTTATATCAGCATGGGAAGGGGCAGGTTTATATGAACAGACTGTAGAGTAGCTCTACGGGTGAGAGGTTGACACCCAGACACAATTTGTCCATCCTGGATCTCCTCTAGCTTGGTCAGTCTCACGATATACATCACAGCTCCTCCCACTCCACCTCCTCCTGCCCTTGCTCCTCCTGGAGCTCCTCCATATATGTATACATACAGCCCCCGGGTCTGCCGGTGAGTCAGTGAAGTGTACAAGTAATAGCGCTCACCCAGCACGGGCGTCAGTAGACTAGACCCCCCGTGTATTATTTTCTCTTTTGTGTAAACATATATTTTTACAGCTAAATAATATGCTTCTCTGAAAGATCACCCTTCATGTTATTCCTGCGCAATTCTTGGGTGTATCGTGTCCTTTTCTACGATGGCTGCCTGATTCTGGCGTTCATAATATTCTTGCTTACATAATAATAAATGCGACGACATATCAGTTTGATTATATAATAATTTACCTGGGAGCCATCGAGAATAATTAACCTAAATTTGACACAGATATAACCAAATATTGGTTATAGACTGAAGGGAGACTCAAAGTGTCTAACCTGTGACTCCGGGATTCTCAAACGAGAGCTACACATTAGCAATATGTATGCAACATAGCTGCTAATTATTATACATTGCGTATGTGTTGTTGCGAATTCAATAAAGATGATATGAGACTACCTTTCAACCCCTTTCAAATATCAAGTATGTACATTTTTAATCCAATAAGCATATAATATCGTTAAGGAATACGGACAAAAACAAATATTATTTCTATGGTAACTACTTAGAACGTATGAATTATCGTCTAGCATTAGTAACAGTTGTTTGATGAATAATGAGAACTAAAGTGCAGAATAGCATAGAACCTTCACATATTGGTCTTTCAATAATGGATTCCTGGTGTTCTTAGTTAAAGGCCTTTTTAAGATTTCGACAAGGGAAATTCTCAGGGGCGCTTCTAAGACTGGAAGAGATCTCCGGTGTCATGATGTATTGTTTCTGTCTATATTATTATGAATTGTTGAAAAACACGAGAATGACTAATGAAAGATATAATCACACGTAGAAGCTGATATATGGTTATGTCTGGTGTCCTTAAGATTTATATTTGAATCTCGAAAGATTTATATTTGAATCTGCCCATTCAATTTAATACTTTTCCAACTATGCTTTAAGAAAAAGGTTGGAAGCAGGTCTAGGGAGTTAGTTGTAAGCCAGACATCACAGACAAGGAGAGGATCTTGGACCTCTGCTCTCCTATCTGACAGTCTGATACATAACACACATAGATAGACTTACCCTAAGACACCCCTATTATTATATTTCAATCCATATAATTAATTCCTGCATTGATTTAGTTGTTGTGATATTATATAGCAGAGTAGACTCATGGTCATCATTTAGGTTATATCTATCAAAATTAGAATATAAACTGATATGAGTGCCATATATGCCAAGATTTCTGGACAGGTATAGTAAAGAATAATACACTATGTATGCGTTGCGTCAATAGAATCATTATTTATGTCTGCTCACATGTGAATCATAGACTCAATGCCTTTAGGAGTATCAATGTAACGCTTTATCTGTTGCTAGTGTTTTGCTTGATATTCTGGCAAAGCTTCATTTAACCTAGTAACACAGTGTCTTCGAGCCAAATGCATTTTCTCCACAACTTGTTGTCAAGCGCCATAACACAACTCAAAAGAATAGCACCAGACATCTATAGACGAGCCATAATATATATGTTATCTGTTAGACGTCTGTCTCCAAACACATATACCAGACATGGATTCTATTATGAGGTGAGGAGGGAGTGGCCAATTAAGGGAACCATTCTGAATTAAATGCCTTCGATCTTGTCCTTTTTCATTTTAGAATTCATCTTAGTGTAAGAATTACAAGTATGTAACGACCTTTCCTGACCCTGTACTCTCCTAAATGCGTTCGTGTAAAAATGGATCACATTATGTTTAATGCATGTGATATACAGGCGGGCTCATATATGCAATAAGCAGTGGCTGGCAATTTTCCAGACCTTTCCCTGGACGAGGGCCAAATGACAACGGCACAATTAAAGGCCACTATACCAGACTGGTCTATGCCTGTAGCCTTGTAAAGTCTCCAATGGGTTATCCTTTCTATTCTGGCTGCAGATCCCCCTCTGGTGATCCTCATAGCCTTGATTATTGGGGCTTGCCTCTCCTTAGACGTATAGTCGTATGTGACAAGGGGGCCTGAGCCAGGGACCTTGTTAGCGACGACTGCCAGTCTTCTGATCCTGTCCACCACCTCCTCCTCCTCCCATCTCCTCCTCCTATATACTGCTACCCCATCTCCTCAAACTAACTCCTCTTCCCACTTGGCCATCTCCACATCATCCACCTCTTCATCTTCTGACTTACCAAGACTTGAATCTTCTAGGAGATCCCTTTGAGTCTAGGTCTTCGAGAGAAAAGTGAGGCCAAATGACCACCGATGTTGTCAAAAACACTTAAAAATGTGATGACCCAAAAGAAACTAGATTTCATCCATATTTTTGCTCAGACACACAGATATACACAGATGTGCAAAGTAAAACACCAAATGAGCTTCGTCTACACACACATATATATATATGTGGCATTATATATATTGCTGAGAGATTTTAATTGTAATCCAGATATAATGAAGTGTAAGCCATTACATTACACAAAACCGATCATTAGAGCAAATTGTTAGTACACACTCCTCAACATAAAAACCATAGAACTACTGAGTAAAGTCTTGAAAATGTAAGATCCTCTTAAGAAACTTGATTATATCCCCTTAGCACACATTGTATATAGTGCCCTCGCGAGTCTATGCTAGATCATTATGGGGATCAGTCCACTGGATCTTTTGTGCTTTTGCTACAGTTAAGGGTCTATTGGAGACTGTCCCCTCTACACTTGCCCAGTACAGTGAAGAGAGAATACTTAGTATTGAAAATTGTGGTGTATGGATGAGGTTCCCTCTATGGACCCTATTCAACTGGACAACACATAGCGACATCTCGTGATCCATTATTGAGAAGCAAAGTCTCTGTCGCGGTCACGTGAGGGGACGAAATCATGTGACAAGTGTAGTACGGTCTGGCATGCCCCCAAAGGTCTGGAGGTGGATGAGGAACGTTTGTCTCTAATTGGACGGTACATTGAGAGGTACCTGATGAGGCAAGAACTTTCTACTTCTCAATCCTCTTGGCTGTCACTATATCGAGGCATGTTTATGGTATAAGTATGGCGAGGTTTTAGTTCTTCATTTGCTTCTACTTTATACAACATGAAAATCCTGCAACGTGCCCGCCCCTTACAATTGTTCTCAAATCATGTTTTTTTCCTCAGATATATCTCCTGGCCTGTCTGAGATAACCTTTACGCGCTACTAAATATTAAGATCTTTACATATAAAGTTCCAATCTTTTTCTATGATTCAAATATATCTTTTTACACATTGCACACGTCGGCATAGGTCCAAAGGCCAGAGGTAAAATATCATTGACATAATATTTGCTTCATTAAACACCCATATAAGTCTTCTATTTCTCCAGACATTAAAAAATACATCTTGGAAGTCTTTTTACGGGAAGGTGTACCGGATCTTCTTAGTAAAGTAGCTGCACTATCTCTATCGGGGGCTTCTTCTACACAGTTCTAGACAGGGGAACATTATATGAGAAAGGTCAGTGTCTGATCCTGCTGTCACTGTCAGTGTTAGTGTCACATGTCATCTGAATCAGACGAAAAGGTTATTAGCCTTGTAGGTCCATGTTTACACCTGGTTTGCTGTCACAAGTAACGCCCTATAGGGTAACTCAGGAGGAAGCCCTGGCAGGCACCAGACTGGCCACTATACCACTCGCAGATTAGCACAGCCCCAGCGACATGCTGCAGCCACGATCCCTCAGAGGCAGAAGAGCTGGACTCTTCTTGAGAGAGGCCAGTATTATTATGTAAATCGACTGTTTGAGGAGCAACTATCTGAGGAAAGAGATTTCAATCAACAATGACATTAGCACATTTTATAGATGAAATAAGTACATGGTGTTGTATTGTCAAAACATGTTATAAGTTATTATTCTAAAAGATGGAAATAAAGTTGATTTGCAAAGAGAAACAAAATTAAATAAAGAAAATAAATGTAGTTGAAAGGGTGTGTGAGGATGTGCAGGGGAATGTGCATCTGAAACCTCGACAGGATAATTGGGACATACCCCAACTTCATTTCTTTTCAGAATAATGTCACGTGAAAATTCTATTGGCATGTGATATTATAATCCCAAGTTTTAATAATAACATTATTCTGAAGTAAACAACGTGGCAAAGTTGTTAATTTCTATACATTTACTGTTCTACCTAAATTTTAATTTCTCCATATAGCTATATGCTTATATCATTAACGTACCTCTTGCCTGTGTGGGTCTATACCTCAAGACTGACCAGAGTGTAGTACTATCTCTGAAACGCCCATCCAGTGCAACCATTTTTCTTTTATGTTGGTCACAAAAAGTATTAATTTTATTATATTTTCATCATGTTACCCATTGAATGAGGCTGCAATTTACGTGCAGAAAGCGAATCGGTGCATGAATTGTCGCATGCGCGCGACCTCGCAATCACTGATATTAACACACAATAGATAATAGCCTGTTTTAATCACGAGCATTATGACCAAAGTCGTAAAACTCTAATGAAAATTGCAAATAACTTGCCTCTAGCTATCTTACATGGCATCAATGCATTGCTTCGGCTGGTACTACTTGGAGGCGAGATTCTGCAGGCAACTGAAAATAGGTCCGCCTCGCCTAATTCACCACGAAATTGAGGGGTAATAAACATGAAGTGGTATGTCTTGAAATAGGGCCATCATCCTTACCACTCCCAATGTCAAATTAAGCCCTCTGTGCCAATATGGTTCTTAAAAAGTGACTAAATTTGTGTTTATATGTTTTACTTTTTTAATATTTGTTCGCCCATCTTGTGGTCTCTGGCCCAATATCAAATGTGGAAGAATCTGCATAAAATTATAAAATGTAATATTGTATTCAGAATAGTTTTCTTAGAATTTAATACCAGGCTACGCACCTTAGTGCCAAATTTAGATGTACTAATTGCTCTGTTCGAAGCCGGACCCATAAATGTTGAGACACTCATTGTGGATTTGCTGGACACACACTCCAGTATACACCTTTGGTATTCTCCTGTATATGTAGGCTTGAAAGCAGTACTTTGCTATGCATGTTGAAGCTTCACATATGTAGTTTATGTTCTAATGCCATCCATGTAGCAGTTGACACTTGTCACACCGGCTACATACTATTATAACCCTTACCACTTGGCAACTTCACCTGTTCACGTGAACCAGGTGTACTTACTTGATGTGAGATGAAGCCAGTCGTCATCAAGATATTCTTATCAGATATTTGCCAAGAGAAATATGCTCCGATGATTTCAGAAAACTGAATATACGTTGGCGTGTTTTTATTTATCTCATAATTAGATCAACACATTGATATAAAGATTCCCGCACAAACGGGAAATCATTTTGAATACCCTCTAATGTATTGAACCCAAAACATCTGCAATACAGGCGTATACGGTACATATACATTATACGCATATAATTATATGAATGCTCATAATATTATATAGATGTTCGGGGTTTACCAGCAACAGTTTCCACAATCAATGATGACTACAGTGACTCCTTTCGGGTGAAACACTAAAAAAACCCATCCCCACCCCCACGTGTAAAAAAGGCAATTCTACTTCATTCTTATTCACCGCCTAACCCTTGCAACGAAAAGCCGGGCGACAGTATTCAATTATGCACAGAGTGGAGCCCATATTCCAGGTGTCAAGAGATGTAATGTTCGTGTGAAACGTGCCTGAGTTTTTTTACTTAGGTGCTATAGCATTGTGTTTGAAGATGTTCCATACACTTTTATACTTTAAGACACATATTGAATTTCAGTATGTACACGAGAATAACCTTGCCTCGATCTTGTCTGTTAATGTAAAGGCAGCATATTAACATTCTCATCAGCTGGTATGCATTACCTTCCATTGGCCAAACTGATGGAACATGATCACATGATGGTACATAATGAATTGCGCATTAGTGTGTGTGAGTTGTACTTATCTGACGGAACTGACGCTTAGGTGCATCCAATTATGACGATATCATTTTCAAAAGTTCACCAACACTTCACTATTCGGGGGATGTGGGTACTAATACGCCCCCCCACCCCCAATTTAAGAGGAACATGCAGGTATATAAGACATAAGGATTCCAGCACACAAGTGTCTCTCTATGACAATTAGAAATATAAATTTACATCTGCTATGCTTAGATTTACTCTATCGTTAAACAGTGCTATAAGTGTTATAGTTATAAATTAAAGACATATCAAAGATATATTTCATTTATATTTGCCGGTTTACCACTATATAGAGGTATATAAACTAAGAGTCCCCAAGCCAAATATGAAATAGTGAAACATTCTGAGAGTCATTTGTTTATGAGGCACGGATGGCGTGGAACAAATTGGCCCCTGAGTCACAAGTCTTAAACCAAAAGGAATTGAAACATTCCTGAAAAATTACATTGTACAGTGAGTGCCAACTGTATAGCAAAACCAGAAAACAGGTCTGGGATGCCGAAACCAATATGCAATAGCAACAACAAGTGAAAAGGAAAAGTTAAAAGAAAGGTCAAAGAAGACACTGTGCATATTGTATAATTTAATTTAATTTAATTTAATTTGTGTGTTAATGTTACCGTAGACAGTATTAACTGTTGCCGTAGATATAGAAAAACATGGATTGCCAGAAGAACTGCTATATCAGAGGCCACCTTTTCCCACTTGTACAACTTTTTTTTTATACAATTATTGTTGTTGTGGAAATAAAGTTAAATAATAATACCTGACCAAGGAAACCATTGCCCCTTCCTCCAAAGCTTCTTCAACGTTCGGCTTAGAACATTATGTTTCTCAGGTAAATTGCACGGGAAGGACGACTTTACGAGTTTAGAGTATAACATTAACTGCTATCTATGTTAAGCCACGTTCCAAATATGACAAATCTCGAATAAGGAAATTTAAGTTAAATACTGTCATACCATTGATACACACATAAACAACTCCACATTTCTAGACAAAGTTTGTGAATGTGTGGCTGACCGTACTACAGAGCATTATTTGAGTTAAGGATTACTGCAATGAGGGCATGGGTAGGGAAATTCAGGTGTAAATCTTCCATGTTTACACACTGTCTACTACTATGTACCATGTTCCTACATGGTAAAAATGTTCATGCCCCCCCCCCTATAATCACAAACTCCAAGTCGCCATTCTGTACTTACGAATCTTCCCCGCGACGACTGCACGCTTGAATTCTTTAATAGATTTTCCTACTTTTTGTCCAATTAGGCTGTATGTTTGCTTTGATCAATTTTCATAAGGGTTTTTGGCGATATTCATAATGAATACTGACAATTATTATATAGTTCAAGTTAGTATGCATTTCACAATCAGTCACGATCAATTAGTTCGTTATTGAACATCCATATAAAATATTATGGAATTTTGAGTATAGGCACCTTGGGGAAACGTATATCCCACGACAGCTTCACCAATTGTGTACACATCAAATAATGCAGTTTCATTTAGTAACTTTAGCTTTGGACCAAAATATGGAATGTATTTCAGGTCTTAGTCTACTAACGTAGACTAAACAGGAACCTCGTGATTATGCACCTAACAGTGTACCAGCATGCCCGAATTGGAGGTTATTAATCCGTTTAGTCTCAGTCTAAAGGTGGCCCAGGATCGTTCAAGGCAAGGCATGAAGAGAAAGCGTACATAGGTCTACAATGATGTCTATAGAGAAGCAACGCGTGAGTTATTGTACAACCATTTGTACTTATTGTACCACGACTTTTGTTAAATTTCGGCAGCCAATAGAATGTTTAAAAACTATTCTTCGCATTTTCATATTTGATTAAGAACCAACTTGTTAAACTGATTTGGAATAGGTTTCCGAAATTAGAAATTATTGCGAAAATACATAAAGGATTCATCGGGAGTGCAGAGAGGCAGACATAAGCGGGTGTTTCTGCCCCAATTCTTCTGAACCCATCCTCCCTTACTCCTGCGGTGTCAGCTCATCTGAGAGCCACCATGATTAAAGGGTAGTCCAAACATCCACTCTGCTTAGGGAGTTCCTCAGCCAGAGGAAAATTTCATTAAAAAACTTTCATTTTCTAAAGAAAAAGTCTAAAATCAATAAGGAGCCAGTTGGAATAATCCACGCAACTCACACGCTAGATTTGGTATGGATTTCTCGGAGATTTTTCCTCCGTGGTATAAATGTGCTATCCTGGTGTAATACTGAAAGAGCAGTGTTATCTGTTATCATAAAAGAGGCTATCATAAACCTGTAATCGGAGGTGTTGGAAGGATGTTGAGGGAAAAAGTACCATATTGGTTAATTCTGCCATTTCGGACATCTATTATAGGGTTGTCATGCGTGATAGGTGTGAATGAAGTGAGGTGAGTGTCAGAAATGAGATGACTCAAAAGGTCAAGGTCCCTTCCTCCCACTGCATGCCGTGGAGTAGTTGAATCAGAAGAACTTACCAAATTTAGGCCACCCTTTTTTTTAACAACTCAACGCGTGTGTATGGGTTTGGCAGGCTTATGAAGAAAGTATGTGTGGAAAGGGGAAGTCAACTTGGCGTGTGCACGAATCTGGGCCAGAGGAAAAGAAGTGGGTTTTGGAAGTGGTATAAAAAATGAGGACAACAAACAGCATAAACATTGGGTACATAAGGGTTTGTTGTTGTAATGCCAGACAAGACTGATATTTTTTGTCATGCTAGAACTGTGAGTAGTGATGTAAGTAGGTCACAATTTTTCTTGGAAACATAAGAACTACTATAGGCCTAGAGAAGGGAAGCATGAATGAATGGACGGAGATTAAATACTCTTTTGCCAGAACAATCCAATGCCAGTGGAGGATAAACTATATCTTTCTTCGCTTGTAATTTGCATAGCATAGACTTCTTTCGCACCAAAGACTTAGAATGGATGTACCCCTTATATCAACTGCTTTTACTCGGCCAAGCTGTCCTGTAATCATGATTGGCCGGTATAAACCGCTCTTACAACTGGACCCCATTCCCTAAATAAAGACAGCCAGGCAAAGAGGCAATAATCATGACGCCATTGATGCACGAACGCTTGAATGGGTCTCGTGGGCTGACCAAACTGGCCAATCAGTGAGCAGCTTACTAGGTGCTCCTGCTTGGACCAGCATGTAACGGCATGCCCGATTGGTCGATGCACGAGCGCCTCCATCACAAACTTCTTGTGTAAGAAGGAGTTTTATGTTTTTTTGTCTCCAGAAAATGAGCCTCGCTTGTGTCTCATTGAAACGGCGGGAATTCCAGCATTGAGGACTTACAGGCCTTTTTGTGTCTGGTTGTAATGAATGGATGACTGCAAGCCCGGCACTGACTGGTGTCCCGGCGCATGCCCATTGAGGCGATGTCAGATTTCCGTGTCCTGTTCACATCGTTACGTCAGAAATCCTGAAACGCGTCTGGCCTCCCCGCATGAGTTCACAAAATTGAAATTCAGGATGCGAAATAATTCAAATCTACGGGCACAAGGATTATAATGCCCCTATATCATCTTGAACAATGCTTTTTGGGCGCTTGAGAAACTTTTTGCTTTGGTGCCATGCCTTGCCTTTCTTTTTTTGCTAGGGATTTATGTCTTTTGCTAGCTACTGCAGATGATTCCTCTGTTAAATGTTAAATGTATGTTAAATGCCAAGATTTATATATTCGATGTAGCTTATGATCGTCAAAGACACTTCCTCGTATAGTCATGCAGTCAATATCAACGTTTGAAGGTAAAATTTCTGTTCCTATCAATAATACATAAGATATGCCTTGTAATAGAAATACGAATCTACCATCCAAGGAAAACAAGGAACACACAACAAAAGTAGGAGGTTCATCTTAAGTGGCACGTTCTATATTTTGCCCGTTCTATGCCCATGACCTTCGCCCCTCTCGGCAGATAGAAACACTGGTAATATATTTACTTGCCACCCTTGAGATATTACAAAAAATCGACAAAAACACAGGAAAAGGTCGAAGATAAGTGCTGAAATAAGGACATAAATCTTACATGACTCGAGCTTTTAGTTGTGGGTGCATTCGGGTTTCCTCTCGGTGTGTGTCTTTCTTACACTCTATAAACATCAAAGCCCTCCAACGTTAAGGCTATGGCACGCTGCTGCCTACAGGACGAGTATAGAGTGTATTTTGTTAAATGTAAGTACACATGCGGCAAGGATTGATGGTGATGGACCTGGAGGGACGTCGGTGTGCTATCGCAAGCTTACACTTCCCTCCTGTGGACGCCTGGAGGGATAGGCATGGTGGCTAGGAAGGCAAAAACTTATTAACTTTTCTTCATCGCTCCTAAGAGCGTTATAGGTGGATCAAAGTAGGTACGTGCGGTCTAATGCATTTTGACCATTGTATTGGTAGTATAAGTTATGTACCATGGCCATTACTTGTACATTGGCTAAAGGAGTCAAATAGAATAGAGTTGTAAATTAAAATATAACCTAATAAACTAGAATCCCTTTAATTATGCATATCTTCAGGCTCGAATAATTCCCATCTCTAAAAATAGCATCATCAGCTTTTCACCACCTTTCGGATCTTCTTTTCTAAGATAGGCTTCAATGTATAAAGGGAATAAATGAAAGAAAAGAAAGCAGAAAAAAGACAAAAGTGTCATATTTCGGCAATACGCACTTGAGACACGTGTTAATCTTTGGAAATGCATCATTTCATGGGAAGAGGTATTAACTTCTGGGTTGTGGAATGGCAGTACCCAAGATCACAATGTAGTGTGAGTGAGTGAGACAATGAAGATTGAATGTAGGTTCCCCAAAAGAACTACATGTATAGAGAACAATGCCCCTTACAACATATATTTGCATAGGACGTGCATTGTATAGCGACAGTTTTCGGACAGTGAAACCAATTTAGAGGTCTCCCAGAAAGAGTTATTTATTAGAGTGAGTATCATATAAGTCTGGCTTCAAGGGAATACGAATTGTAGGAATGAATCCTTTGGGGGGAAGACTACAGAGAAGCTATTATTAACAAATATATCTGCTATTTTACATTAAAAAGCAATTTAAAGAAATCAGTGACGGGCATGTTCATCAGCAATATTATGTATTATATATATTATATGTGTGTACATTGATACATGCGTCATATATATTATATAAATACCACGCCCAGATGTCTCCCAGACAAGATCCATAGCCCAAATTCAAGCCAGCCTTCCCTCCATCCTACCCTCTCAATACAAAAAGGTAAGTGCAGAGACGGAGAAAATAAACAGCACTAATCACTGGGCAGAAGTTACCCATTACAAGGAACAAGATGCATCAGGTGACGTTTTTTGCGTGTTTCTCTGGGACTAGGTTTACATCGGGGTTGACAGGTCGTCTAAACACTTCAGGGCCAACAACTTTGGACATAGAATTTTGGGGAAAAATTGACGAGAAAAACACCACAATCTGAAGTTCTGTACTTGAAGTCAGACCGAGTGGAGAAGCCGCCGTACCACTTCCCTGGCATGAAATTCTCGGATTCAAGAACACGTATTGCATCCTTGGTTCCGAATTCGTATATAATATTCATTATATTGTCTTCCGAATTTCCTCAGATTTTATTGTTATTACAGTTACGCCCTTATTATAAAACGGACATGTTGTAACAGTGGGATCAGCAGATTTGTGTTAATTTTAAAGCAGAATCTTACGGTAGTCGCGACAACTGATTTTAATTAGATTTCCAATTAGTTATTTCACTCGCATTTGAAATTATTTACATCATCTGTATTCAAAATGTCTTTCGAGATTGAAACTTTGTTGTAGACTACCGTGTTCTTCGCTTTTGTAAGTTCACATAATCACCGAGCATGTCGCATGTGTTGCTCATCCATCTTCGGGCAGACGACATTTTTAGGCGGGAAAGAACAGAAAGGTTACAGTTTCTCTGGGTTTAGTTTCTGCGCAATCTCCAAAAGAAAATTCTCTCTGCACGAATGTCAGATTATTACGATAGTTTGCTGAACATTCTTTATCAAGCATGTATATCTTCTTCTCAAGTTAAGAACGAGTCAATCATAGATTCAAAAGAGACTATAATTATATCTATCCACACACACCCTAAATAACAGTCGTATCTTAACAACTACATACATATCAGAAGAATATAATACAAAAAGAAGGTAAAGTTTTATATACAGGTTCGGGACTGCCAGATCCCCTATGCTTCAGCCATGAAAAATGCAACGTATGAAATAACGGTTATTATTCATTCATTAGAGCATATCGCAGGAACGAGTGGTAAATTTCACTGGTAAAAGCCCCGAGTGATATCATATCAACGTTGGTGATATCAACTGGCAAAGTCGTGGTAACTATCAATTTGGGCAGGGACCGACCTGAAAGGGCCCCGTTTTAAAGGAGTTTAAATCAATTTCAATGCGGGGCGGGATTGATATAATTTCAGGACCACAGCTGGAGTACATAAGGGTGCAGACAGGATCAAAATGTTGCCAGACAAAGCTTGTCCTGATTCAGGCCTAGTGACCCACATCCTGAGGTTACCATTTGGTTTACGTCACAACCTTACGTCATAGCTATTTATATCTACGATGTCACCCTCCGGACTCAGGAGGTACGACATCCATATACGGTAGAGGATTTTAAATGGTTCGCAATAAAACAGGACACATGGATGAATTCTCTCCGAAGAGAGCGGTAGCACATGTCCCTGTCTACAGCTGTAGTCGTGTGTCTTGTTTTAGACAGTTCAAATAATTATATTCATGAAGTCGATATCAGTCACACACAGTTAATAAACTACTTTCAAAAGATGAAAATTATACAGTTTTAATTTCATTCTTAAAGATACCCTCAATTTCTTCGTAGAACACATTAGATGAGATTGCAACTTTGTGAACATAGACAGTAGAAAAGAGGTCCTGGCAGGGCGTAGTGTGATCAATGGGTTAATATTGTATCCAAATATTAACAGGCTATTTCCCTAATTGAAGACGGGTATTTTTTTTTATTGAAAGCAAATACAAAATGGTGAAACAGTAAATATCCCCCCTACTATGCTTTTAAATTTTGACAAATGCTTGTACCGTATACAAACAAAGGGGCCTTTTTTCCTCTCGAAAAAGTGAAGTCAAGTGTTTTATCTCATATTTTTTGCGTTGGTCATGTCAGGAAAGTTTATGATATGGTTTTATGCCTTGTCATCACCTGGTAATATTATATACGACCTTGTCCCATACTGTGAGACTTCCTACTTGTCTAGGAACCTTATAGAAACAAAGGACCATAGAGTACTGAAGTTACAGCCGCCCCAAACGCTATCCTTGAAAGCAACTCATCCTACATTGTATACATGTACGCTAACTTGGTCAGGAATCTTTCATGAAGTCAAATTTATGTAACCGTATTTTTGTAACCGTGTTTATTTTTTCTCTCTCATAATGATTATTTTTTGTTCATCAATTTACTTACGGTACATAGCCATAGGAATTATGAACGTTGAATGTCAGATACCTGTACTTGACTGGCCGATGGCAATTCTCATGTCCAGAGGCGTGATTGTAAAAACAAATCCTCCCCAGGAATAATATTTTTTTGGAAACTGAAGTATACAGTTGTCGACAAAATGAAATGTGTTAAGTTTGAATGATTATAAAAGTGTAACCCTTTGAAAGATGCACCCCTGTTTAAGATATTTGATTTTTAGGCGCGCACTGGAAGACTTGGGCCTTGTTCAGAAAGAAAGGTGTTATCTTTTTGTGAAGCTTTCAATATTGATGAATATAGAATGCATTCAATATGATACTGTTATATCTGATATAGCAGCCAATGTGTTACGCTGTTACGTAATGTTGTAGTATTATACCATCAGCAGGCGTACTACACAGATATCATAAATGAGTTTTTGTATTTTTATTATAACAACCATGCTATAACGTGGATTCTATCTTTTTAGTGCATATAGCTCTAATTTCAGAAGACATTCCAATCGAACTGAATGCCAACAGAAAAATCAATTCACAGTCTATAACCAATCCCACGTGTTAAAACAATAAGTGGATAATCAATTATTTAATCAACTAATGACTATATTACACATGGCACACTCGTTCATTTTATTTCAATAGTTAAAACTGCTGGACATCAACGTGTGGTTACCCAAGCCATTCACACTCATCAGAAATTTCTGTACTTTGATTTTGTTTTGGTCAAAACCCTAATACAATATTTTAAAACAAAAGTAGATAAAACTACCAAAGACCCATGACACTTTTTAACTATTTATCTTTGAGTATGTTTTCCTATTTCCCATGATTTCAAAAATAATGTTATTATTTTGCTTGATTGAATTCATTAGTGAATATGATGGTGTACGTGTTCTTAAAGCGGGAAATTTGCATTCCACATGAAACAATTTCCTGGACAGAAAAGGGTAAAATCCGTCTCCTAACTCAATTTGTAGATCAAATGGGTATTTGATAAACAAGTTAAATCCAAAATTTGTTGAATGATCCCCCACTAAAGCTATTGCCTTATTATAATGGCATTACATTAATTTTTACCTCACTGGTGTCGGTTTCTCCAACACGCTCTGGGCAAGGCAACCAGATGGGAAAGAGGGAGGCCTTGGAGGTGTTAGAAAAATTCTTCTCATCTTGTTCATCAACATACAAGTACCCTATGGGCAAGGAAATGGATGTCTAGTATCATTTTATGGCATGACTTTACGGTGACTTATGAGTATTGAAATAAAAGTCTTTGACAAAGGCTGCAATCGGAGGTGTCACGTTCGCGATATAAAGGTTATTCACACAGTTGTTCAGTGCCATGACTTTTAAAAAAAGATCTCATCCATATTCACCAGCATTCCATCTTGTACAATTCGACTTAGTTATATGGTTGTTGAACTCTTATATAACTAAAGAATTTCACTTGCCATGTAAAAAAAACTAGTTGGAGGTTTCCAGATTTTTCTGAAAGTCTAGTTCCTGGTTTGGAAGCACCATTATGGTATATACGCTTGTAGTTATTATTCAAACTCATACAAAAATGATAAATACAGATGTGCCGAGAAGAAAAGCTTAAACTAAAATCATATCTACGCAGCTGGTAAAAGATTTCATGCTACCCGGAAGTTTTTAAGCATGACAATTATAAACTTCCGTGATGTTTGCAAGCCCTTGCGATAAAGGAAAAATCTCAAGTTAATATTATATTGCCAGATTTGCCCATTGTCTGCGTTGTACCTTATCTCAGTCTAACCTATACCACTCATCTGTCTTGGAATTGGAATTGACATTGTGTGAAGTTTTCCTCGCTTAACTTAAATATGCCTCAAAGGGTATAATTTACGGACTTTTGTTGTTTTAGGGACCCCATGCATCCCCAATTTATGAATAATGATATGAACTTTGATTGACAGGTTCATAATATGTACCCATTAATCACACGTGCCCGCTGGTTGTATCCAAAATTTAATTAGTAGCAGTGACTAGCAATAAAATATTACATGTTTGGCAAACACTATGTACATAAAATTTGACCAACGACCGACTGATTTTGGGGTTTTATTTGGAAGAAGAATGATTGGACAAAATATATATTTTGGTGTCCATTTTCAATTTACAACCTTTCACGTCTGAGGACAAACTGCAAGATTATCGGTAAAAATTATTCCTGAACTAATGATCCAATTTATTTTCATTTTTTAAAATTCACTTCAGAAATTACTGTTTATCAGGGGCCACCAAACAACTATTCCCCCTTGCCATTTTTAATCTGACTTACTGAAGCACTTCCCATATAAATCCCAGATTCCCGGTGGGGGAGGCATGCATTCCCTATTCCTGTATGTTCCTGCATTTCCCAGTCAGATAAGAGGCTTGTTTGCACATCCAGCTATTCCTTATCAGTGACGAATCAAATAGGCCTCATTTGTCACACCCTCCCACAGGTTTATCAGTGCTATCCATCCCTGACAAATGAATATTTTATGGATCCCCCTCAACATGGCTTTTAACGTCCCATCCCACACCCATTCCCAGATTTTAATGGGATTTAATTATGAAATACAAACTATTTTGCACGGGTGCATGGGGGGAGGGAAAAGGGATGTCATGATAAATTAGTTTCCCCCAACCCTGACTATTCGGGTGTCACTGCGCTTTTTTAGTAACTGTCCTACTTGCGGCCCTTTGACAACCTGTAAATATATCTTGATCATTATATTATATATACAATTATCAGATAAGGATAAAGTCAAGTCAGTATATCGGAGACGTCATTCGACTGCAAAGCAATGTTCACTACAGTTCTAGGAACCGATAACTCATACTTTTTGTCTCGATCTTGGGTCATATACTGCCATAGTGTACATCGGTCATATAATTATGCGACATAGCTCTATCCAATGAATAATGCAGCAAGGTAACCCTTCTATTATCTAATCACTTGGCTATTTCTGGCGTTTGCTAAGCTTCGTATATATTTACTTCACTATATATATTCCAGAATTGTTTTCTGACAGAACTGAAATACCGAAAGTTGATAATCATTATTTGTGTTATAGTTTTCTATCACATAATACTCATAGAAAATACTACACTTTAGATCCCACCGGCCTTGTAAATCCTAACACAAATTGGCTGCATATTAAATAAAAAAGAATTAGCAGCAAAGTTAAGAGTCATATCAGTGTCTTCTATCACATAATTAGCTAGAGCGGATTCAATTTTGATAAAACTACAATTTCCATAAAAGTTAAATAGCCATCCTTTAATAATCCCCAAATGTGAATGTCATGAAATAAAAATAGTGCCAAACTTTGACCAGGTACGCTTAATCGGCAAAGACCATATGTAAATAAAGATGAATGGTTAATTTTTCGATAAAAAGTGCTAAATGACTTTTAGTCGTAGAAAGCATTTGTCAACGATATATTTTTTTGTACCGTCTCCTGAGGCACATGCTGACCTTGAAAGCCCCCCATGAAAACATGACCGTTCCTCCACGAAAACCCCCACTGAAAGAAGACCATCTTTGGTATCCCTGACCCCGTGAGGATAACTGGGGCCCGACGTGGTGATGGATGGGGCCCCGTGTTAACTCGCGTCAGCATCGTAAGACTCTGCCCTTCCCCCTCCGGAGTCCCCTCCCCCTTCCCCCCACCGACCCCCACCCCCAACCAGTGCCCCCTCCCTCACATACCATGCCATCCACCTGGCATAGGGGCACCTACAGGATTTCTGTGTTTTTTTCTATTTTTTTTTTCTGGGAAAAGTATGTGTTTGTCATTGTATCTCCCGACAACACATAATTTTCACAGCGTTAAGCGCTGGCATAATATTTATTATCATTGGCGTGTATAATATATATTTGTGTGTTTTATTTCACCAGGAAGTAGAAGTGAGAGGCCTTTGCCACCTATGTTTGGCATCAATGGCCTCCTTTACACCACCGTCCTCGGGCCTGGTGTAATAATCTAAGGAAAGGAAAACTGTTCTTGTACTTTTTCCCCTTCCTTAGCTTTCCTTCGGTGGGTAGGAACTCAGAGTATACTCTCGGGTAGGAATACAAAGTCCTACCCGCTGTTGTGTGCATATATATATGTTATTCCTACCAGCTGTGAATTCCATGTAGGAAGGGAGTTCTGTCCTTCTTTCAGGTGAAGGAAAATCCCACATACAAAATTCTTTCGCTAGATTATACACAAGGCCCCTGGATTCTTTAATCATTCTAGGGTTATTCAATTAACAACAAGGGTTATACAAGGGAGTTTAGAGTGGGATGACACAGTATTAGTTATAGATGTGTGAAAATAATGGCGGGTGTTGAATTGATATGGTGTAATTATTTACTTTGTATATATATGAATAGTTATTTGAAGTTATAATCATGTGTATTGGTGGTTCCTCCTTTGTGGATTGAAATGGGATTTCGCTGTTTTCATGGCCTTTTTGGCTCGCGAAAATTTACGACAGGTATCAATGGTAAGTGTCAAATATCCACTCCTACCAAACATTGAGATAGACAGAAGAGGAACCCAATTCGACGAATACTTAATAATACAGAAACTTCCTCGCCGGGAATAAATCTCATTTATAAGTCATTACTGGCTTGAACATACGTGTAGGCACTTCAGTCGAATATTACAGGAGTATCCGAATGTCCTTGGAAAGTCACATTAAGAATATTAACACTATGAAATAGATCGGACTCGGACATAGAATTAAATAAATTCAAGAATTTAAGCAGGCGAATAAAGTTTCTGGGTGTATACACAATATATATGTGCACCACATGTGCCAGGGTGTAAATGCTTTCAAGTAAATCAAGTTAAATCCACTTCGCTAATTACACAGACTGTTCGTATTTATCTAACCGTGCTTCATAGTTGAATGTATTTTGGAAAAGGGTACTCAATGCATTTAGTTCAGGAACAACAACCTTTGTTCTCAGTGCAGCGGACTTAGTTAGCTGTACCCCCAACAGTGATCAGAAGTGGGAAATAGTCATTAGAGCACTCATCCCCATACATCAATTTACCTAATCCATGACTCCCTGACAAAAATTGAATTTCCAAGGAAGGGAGGAGACGAGGGTGATTTAAAAAAAAAGAAAAAACACATGTAACATGATAGGAGCCAGAACAAGGAAATGTACAAATTGGCATATTTTAGTGGGTGGATATTCATAAAAAAAAATGTATAACTCAATCACCTCCATTACTAATTGTCCGATTCATGTAATATTGGAGGGCTCTGTGAAGCTTTTTTACTTCCTTTTGGGTCCGTCTAATTAGAGGCGGTAGATCCAGATGGGCTGCAACCATAGCCCTCCCCCAACTTATTTTTTCCTCACTTTTTTTTCCAATTGTGTCAGGGTTCGATGACGATGCTCTGAATACTAATAAAAAGATAGGAGCATGCTGCACAATTGAGAGTCTAGTGCGAGTTTTTTACTTGGTATTTTTCACGGGTAAATATTTATTCGGTGTCAATATGAAACACAAAAACACCAATAAAATCTATTATCCAGATGCTAACAGAGAAACCCCTATCGTGGAGAATAAAATCAGTTAATGACTGTGAGTGTGAGAAGGTTATATCAGCGATTTACCAAAGTTCATTATAATTGCCGATAGTACGACTGTTTTGCATCTCAATATACTGCTAGCACAATACTTACTGGTTACGGTTGTGTACCGTGCAAATTACATGTAGGTTAGTACAATTTAATAGCCATTTTGATGGTCGTTGTGGCAATGAAATGCATGGGAAATATCTATGATTCATTACGTCAAACAAAGTGGTCGATGGACTTGGATAAGGATCTTGAATTGGTGCCACGCGCTGAGCCTAATTTCGCTGGACCCAGAAGGGGAAAAAATTCGCTTTGCCCGCCATTGAAACGTTATGATTAGGAAGTGGAGGGTTGATTTCTGGGCCAATTTTTTCTCCATTGTACGTTTAGATTTTCCTTTGGTCCAACTTGTACAATCTGCTTCTACCCTTTTGTGTTCCTAATGTTTTGTCCAAAGGAACGTGAGGTCGGTTTGGTGGTTACACTATTGTTATTAAGGGAAAATGCACGATCATAATTCAAGGATTTGTGAATAAGGCAGGTAAAGTTGCACCATCGAAATATCATCCTCGTCTCTCATTCTTACAGCAGGCGAGCAGGTTACATAAAGAATGCGGTTGTGGTATTGTGGGGGAATCGCAAAATTTTGAAAATCCGCGATCGTGTTGTTGGGATTAAATTGAGACAAATTATGGACAATTCCTCATAAAACGTTATGGATTGAAATTCATACAGCTTAAGCAAGACTAGGCAACATTAAATGTTCCCATGAACATAGTTCCATGGTTTGGTTCATCAACTATTGAGTTGGACAATATTTATGAATTAAGTCATGATTTCACTCAGTGAGCATCAGCATTTTCCATCGATCGTTAAAAATGGGCATTTTGGAACCATTAACCAATTCTTTTTGTTCATAAAATGTGATGTATTGTCTTTGTTTTACATACTAAATGACAGTATTAAAACATATTTTGGCATCATGCCTTATCAGTGGAAAGTGATATCGACCCGTAGCCTTGGCCAGCTGCTAGATTACTGGCACATGCATCAACAAAGTAAACAAATTTGAAATATGTATGAGGAATGAAGAAACTCGTAAATCACTATCATTCTCTCCATATCAAATTGAATGCGATAGTCAGAGATAATGACTCCAGATGGAATTTACCATGCAGTAGAAATAACCTTTAACATTCGTCTTATGTTTCATTAATGTTAAAATAATACTGTCCCTTACAGATATACATTAGAATAGTAATTCCCACAACAGCATGCAGTGATCTCTTCATAACTTTGTGTATTGACTAAAATCACGCCAACCTGACTTTTTGCGAGTAACTTCATGACCATACGTTTTCGCTGAGAGATATTCGCGCTATCGCTTTAGGAATAGACGTAAAACTAAAAGTATTGCCTTATGGTATACAAGCTAGTATACATGCAAACAGAATCACTTCCTCTAACGATCAGAATGTATCATACTCCTAACCGTGGCAACGTTCCTTGTAAGAGAAGCACAATGAAAGTTATTATGTCAAAACAACCTCAATGTGTTTAGTATTGCATGTCAATTGAGTTTGCAGTACAGGGGAGTCGGCTGTATTCTGTCAATACAAAGTGCAATGGACACCACCTCTCTGTTTGTACAAATATATGCATTGACATAGCCTATTTGTGGGGGCATCTATACTCAGTACATCATTGACACCAATTAATCCAGGCTATTAATGTGTTGAAGTCAGAATACCTGCCCATGTTTAACAGCGAAGTAATCAGGATAAAATCCATTACATAGCCCCCGGGCAGGCAAAAATGTGAATGATAATCAGGTTGAGGACATGACTGATGCCATTTCCCCCCGAACCAGAAAAGGAAAGTAGGAATTCACGGTTTGGCAAGGGGTTATCTACGTTTTTATTTATGCACTTTATCATTTGGGACCATTGCAACTTCCCCAAATTGGGACCACCTGCGCATGGGTTCTTGTATAAATCTCGTATAACGCTGTGCATTTTACATGTGCATTGAAGGCAAACAAACAAAGGAGTTTCAGGTTCAGATGCTTCTGACATATAGTTTTTAAAAGCAACCCCCAACGATTAAATTTCCTCTTTAGTGGAGGCCTTGTTTCATTTCTTTTTACAAACAATAGTACAATGATTGGTTGTCAGGTCCCCTTTTCCTGAAAGAGAATGTTGGGTTCGGAATTCGAAACACGTGCTATTTATTAAAGAATGAAATGAAGACTATTGGTATGAATTTCCATGAGTTAAAAAAAATCCCGGAAAGAGAGTCTCATGATTTTCCCCGATTCCTTTTTTTGGGTAGGGTAATGTTATATGGGAGGTATTGGGTGACAGATTTGTGAAAGAATTCTCATCCTTTATTTTGGCCGCTTCTGGCCCCACTGCAGTCGTGGTTAGCTAATAGGCCTCAGCCCCTGGCAATGGTTGCCACCCTCCGTCTGCCGCTTCCCAACCACCCTAGGATGAAACGGGGGTTTCAAAAGGTCCAGTCTTTTGTTTCTGTGAGGCAGGTTGCGTGACTGTTATGCAATCGAATGAGGAAGGAAAGGGGTGTTGTAACGGTGTCACTCAAAAAACCAGGTGCTCCTTTTTACGCTTTTCGCAATCTGACCTCGAGCAGACGACATTTTGGCGAATTTGGCGCGAAGTGACGTCATGGACAGCTGTCGCGTCTCCCCCATGTACTGCTGGTCATGAAAAAAAGGAGAAAAAAGTGTATAAAAAGTGTAAATAAAGGGCGGCTTTTTATGCAAGAGATTGGCCCCGGGCCCAACTTGGGTTGTTCTATGGCCAATCGCTGTCATTTTATGTATATTTCTGTCCTTTGTGTTTGAAGGTGTTAAAAGAGGCATTTGCCATAATAAAATGCCACTTTTATTTGACACCTTATGAGCTTTTGCCGGGTAAATATTTGTAGGTCCTCATCCCCGTCACAAAGTTAACAGCTTTTTCACCCTTTGATGGAATCTGTAAAAGGAATACTTTTATTGCAAAGGCACTACATCCAATACCACAAGAGTGAAAATAGTAAAGATGTAATGATCCACCGAGTATGGACTTTTTGAATTGGCCAGCGCAATTGGCTTGCTCCCCAATTGTTGTAATTTCCTTTCTGGCCAATTGTTGAATTTAATCAATCAGCGAATACATATAAGTCTCAAGAGTACGACCTATAGGCAAAAGATATTGGGAGACGGATTTTATTTTACTTACATCCAGATTTTATCAACAATTTAGTAGCGACCTGTTGCCAAGAAGTCTTCATTATATATCAGACAGCTCTAGTGATATTTTTTTCTCTTCATCATAGAGAGTAAAATCGACAGTTTAATTAAACATGCATGGCCACGGCTGTTAGAAAGGCTTTTCAATTCGGTGCTTATAGTATTGGAGATAAACAAAAAACCTTTTATAGATCATAGCTCTTACACTCGTGAAACACTTGCACACACACCACCACACGGAGCCCGCAGCAACTAACCACGGTCACTCGCGCCGGGTCAAGGGGTCACTGGTTGACCTTACCAGGTCACGACATTGAGATGACCTGGGGCAAGGTGTGCCCAGTTGCCATGGTAACTGTAGGCAAGATGACGTGTTGTGGGACCGTTAGTTTATGCATAATGTATAGGAGAAGACTACTGGCCAGACATTTTCTGATGAAACTTTAATGTGACCATCGGGAAGTAGTCGGCAATGGGTGAGAATTTTGCTTGTAGGGGCCGATTCAGTCGAGTCTGACCCACTGCTATTGTTTCCTGGCTTGAAGGAGAAGATCCAGCTAGACTTGCTCTGAAGCCATCTGCCTCAGCTCTGTTTTCCAACAGAATAGTCTATAATCTGGCTCCCCTCATTCCTCATCTGTCTAAAATTGGCCTATGGGCAATTATACAGCGACTGAAATTTAATTTGACTGGACCCCTTTTTACAGGTTTAATGTTTATGTTATGTTTATCTCAAATCCTGTCTATAATTTTCAATGTGTATGCATATCATTTTCCAGGTCTTAATTTCTCTATGTGAACTTTTGCCGTCGATATTATCATTTTCGATATTGTCATTTTCAATATATTTATAGAACGAACAGGTTCATTTTCAAGAACTTTCTGAAGGAATTAGGGTAAAGGGTGTCGCGTGAAAATGTGGATAAATTACACTTTTTGGTGCATTTGAGGTCATAATTCCACCTTGGGTGAAATAAAAAATATTTTAAGTGGCTATTAAAGGTGTGCGTGTGGCAGAATGTTTCCCAGTATTGGGGTTAGGTGGCATCTCTATCACGGGAAGGGACGAGGGACGGTGTCAGGAAATGGTAATTTCTACCTGTTGTTAGCCTCTTGTACATTGGGAAGCCCCTATTTCCCCAAGGCCCTCCTGACCCTCCCAATCTACATCCCCCGAGGGCTTTAATATGAGGCCCACCTCCCATAGGAATCGTGCACATTTAATGATCTCCAACCTTACCCAGCAACCACAGATAAGTCTTATGAAATCTTCATGATGTTTTAGAAAGGAAACGCTATTTGGGATAAGATGTTGTCTGGCTGGGGCCAGAGGAAGACACCTAGAAGTATTGGTGATACGTGGGGTCGATGGAGCATTGAATGGAGGGAATAACTGAAATGTTGTTTAATGGATTCGAATATTATGTATTAGTATATACCCAATTACATGGCCACAGCGGGGTCAACTTGATCCACCATTTAAAGCAGCAATTGCTGTAGTCACTACAATGGAATGGGTTTTTTTCTATCACAAACATTTTGGGACCTTTGCAATTTGTCTCAGCTACAGTGATTTTAAAATAATGATTTATATTGATCATAATTTATAACTGTAGCATATTGATACCACACTTCATATGGTTTGTAAACATTGCGGAGAATGTCCACTTCGCTGTTAACATGGAAATGAAATCGACAAACTGGGGATCATTGGTCCTCGGTTGGTGAAATAAGAAAAGGTTGAGTTGAGAAAAAACTTGAATCACGAGCACCAAGTATTTGTGCTGCTGTTAAATTGTTATTGTTTGGTGGGCTTATTTTTGCGCTCACCAAACCAATCGTTAATTAACTTGGATATTTTTGCAGGGCGATTCATTAAGTGGTCGTTCACACGTTGTTTCGATAATCACCGTTTTATCACCCAATGGAAAAGGGCGGACAGTGCATGGATAGAAAGCCTGACCACGACGAAAAGGACCAGAAGAGACTCCGGTGGGATAAAGGAAGAGACGAAGACTGTGATTGTTTAGGGGCCATTGACCACGCCGTGTATTGTAGGTTGTAGTAAATATATGGTAAATTGTTAAGTGATTATTTATGATATATTATGGTGGTACCTTGACGAAATAACCAGAGCGCAGTATTATTGATTGCTTAAAGAAATGGACGGACCAATATCTGGAACTTCAAATGTGTATGCCACGCATGCAATTGGAAATTTGTATTCACATATCCATATATAGTATATTATATAGCATATCCACTATATAATATTTACATGTATATAATCATAATGATGATCTTAGCATGGTCATACTGGAGAAGTCAGCTCGATACCCTGGACAGGTTATTAGTAGATAGATTAGCTTTGATAGTCTAGTACATGAAATCAATTCAATATTGTTTGTCTGGGAGTACAACAAGCTTTATACCTATAGAAAATTCTTCTCATTACCCACTCTCTCGAGTCTGATATCAGGGCTCTCATAATGAGCTTTATAATAGGAGTTTCAAATAACTTGGACCGTGTCATTTAATTTCCAATATTGGTGTTATGCACTAAACGTCATGAGGGCATGCTATGAGTGCATATTGACTTTCACAACAGGATAAAGCTCTGGAAAGTATTATAGATAAAGTGCCACTGTATGTCTGATACAAAAAGCAGATCCCCTCATAACAGCAGTGCCATATCAACAAGTATCGAGTGATCTTGTCCATGGTCATGGGGGCTTGCACGATATATTTTGAATTTTATTAGCTCAAAGTATAATCATAAACACAACTTCCACTAATGGCACAGAGGACCAGGGAAGGGTTTGTTTGAGGGGAAGGAAAGAACAGGGGCGGTAAGGACGCCCCCGTCTTGCCCTACATCGACGGACGGATCACATATAATGTGGACTTCCAATGTGTATGTCTCGCATGCAATTGGAAACGTAGTGATTCATTTTTATTCATATATCCATATATATAGTATATTATATGTTATTTCCATTCTATAATGTTTATATGTATTATATGATTATATAAAAGGATGATCCTAACATGGTCATACTGGGGATGTTAGCTCGATACCCTGAACCTGTAGTTTAAGACAGGGGCGACAAGGAAACACATGGGTGGATGGTTGGCGAAAGATCGAATGACAGCAAGCAATGAATATCAGGTTGGCAAATGAGAGGGTGGGGGATAGGCAGATAGGCAGATAAAAAAGTCAGAATGGAAATTTAAAAAAAAAGATGCTCGTACAGCAAGCAGCCCTAGTAGATCTCCCCCAAGTCTAGCACATTCCCCCGCACAACCACTAGTGACGCCTAGTGCCAAATATGGACATTACCGCACGAGCTCCTACCCTGGGAGGGGACTGAAAAAAAGGTGCCAGAGCGGGAAAAAGACAAACTAGAAAGGGGAGACAAGGGGGAAGCATAGGAAGCGATAGCAGGGATCATTAGGGTTCGGTCTACAGTGTGTAACAGGGGAGGGGGGTGAGATGGTCGTCAAGGCCTGTGAATTTGTTAATTAAATTATCTGGCAAAGACTCCAACCCCTGGGCTACTTATCGAAGGACGATATGAAGGTGTGAGGGACATCAAAGCTGTAGAAAAACACATAGGTGAAAAAATTAATGGCTTGTTAGCACAGCTAATCAAACAGATGTGAAACAGAGGAGTACGACCCCCAGATATCAAGAAAATAATGATTTTCTCACGTGGTAAATAGCCAATATGTAGCAAGTATTTGCATCAAAGAGTTTTTCCTGCGATTCGCGAAAAATTGTATATGAACAGGTTTTTCTTAGGTTTTCCCTTTCCTCGTATTTTCTTCTCTAAAGATGGTGCCAAGTGATACACAATTATCCAACAAAATACAAATTATCAGAATTTTATGCATGAGTGAAGTGGGGAGTTTAACACATATCTAGAAGGAATATTTGTGCATACACCTTCACCCAAGGCTATACATGCTGAGCAAACTGTACCCAGCATGCTTGTGAGAGTTGTAGTTCTGACGGAGGGGGAAATCCAGGTACGTCTATCCTTATCATCACCACCAGTATTACTACAGTATCTGCACAGATATGAAGTGATAAAAAAAGCCTCCATTGGGTTCCACTGCTAAGGCAGGCAACGCACTCTGATGCATCGGCGTACTGATAGATAGAACGCACGGAGTGGCAAGTAACATTGTAAGAGGTGGGTGTAAAGTAGTACATGAATTAGTTCATCTCAACAGGTCGGTGAGACAAGTTCTAGAGCATGCATAAACCAGATGATAAGGAGTTCGTAAATAAGATCGTGAGATGAACTGGATGTTATAATTATTATCAACTACCCTAGGGCCTATAGTTTTTGTAGAGTACAGAAGGGTAATACTCAGATAGAATACCAGTAGTGCATTTGTGTTCAACTGCCTTGTGTTTACGGTTCAGAATTAAATAAATGAAATCTTATGTACTGTTAACATCTTGCGATGCAAAATCATGTTGAGATAGTTGTAACGTATCGCATGACACGTGCATGGGATATATTTTATATGTACAAACATAACATTTTTCTACCCATGCTCATTATTGTGCTGCAATATTTTACACGTTTATTTCTACAGAATAGGACAGAGGGACTCAATGCATACACAATGTACACATGTTATTGAGTTAGGCCCTACTTGCCATTGAGCATGGCGACGTCAGTACCAAAACTGAAGACTTGTTGATAAGATTTGAAGGAAAATAAGAGTTGGGGTTTTCCTTTGGGGTTAAGTACAAATGAATGGAACAGCAAATGTAGGGCTCCTGAATGGGGGGGGGGGGGCAGTGGGGGGGGGGGGGGGGGTCCTGTGTCAATCTGTCGCGCTAAGGATGAGCATAATTTATCCCCTAAATGTATCATATTGCCTGTGATTTAAAAATTAATGAAAAATGTGGAAAACGGTCTAAGAGTTAATGTTGAGCCTCATTACAGCACTAATAGCTTTATTGTATGAAAGGCAGTAGCAGCGGACCGCAACACTGTACATTGTGATAGGTAATCAAGAGTTGCAACAAAAAGACCAGCAAAAAACTGATTTAGGCGCTGGGAGTGTAACCCCCTTCGGTAACCCCACACCACAAAGATGCACACAAATGTGTAAACTCCCCATCATTCTGCTCGCATGAGATTGAAGTCTTGCCAGGGGGCAAGTGACATCTTGCCCTTCAACTCGACCTTTCCTGACCTTCAAACATGGCGCCGTTTGCCCCTATAACCTCTGCTTCAATGTTTGTTATCCAGGGTGAGGTTCTTGTATTTTATACCCCTTATTTGTGTGGTAAAAAGGCAGATGGGCCTTGTCTGTTTTCTTCCCATGAGGTCTGATTTTCACAACATCGATGTGAAACATTTTCTTTGGATTTTTTTTTGTCAATTCAGCGCTATAAGTAGAAACTGAGAACCATCCCAACCTTTCACCCTGCTCTTGACGATTGATATATTGTTTCAAAACAAGAATTCTTTTCCTCCACAAAAATACTTTGATACTACACAAGACTACACCGCATGGTTCCAATTTCCACATCTGATGGTCACCCTTTTAACACAAGATGATCTCCCACCTGTTTCTTTAGGTCTACGACGAGTCAAGGGGAAAGGATAAAAGGCCACCCAGACAAATTGAATGAGACGAAAATAATAGTTTTGGAGCATCCATTGTACTTTTTGTATGGATTACCATGAGAAGCGATTATTAGAGGCTGAACTTATTGTACTTTAGTTAGGATTATAGTCAGTAGTCAAGTTTGAGGATATTAGAGGCAGGTTGACTGTGGTTTCTTACCAGAGAAGTGACTCACAAATGTTCAAATTAATTAAGGCATTGGCCTTTAGCTCTCTTCTCTAGACAAAACAAGGGGAATCAACTATGTTTTTTTGCATTGGAGCATTTATCACAACTGCTGAAGGAATCGACAGCAGGGTTGCCTCAGTTGGCTGCATTGTTCCACATGGCCTGCCTTTAACTAAGAATACCGGTATAATAACCTGCTTAGTTGACAACAAATTAGAAACTCACATCAAATTTATTATGGTTTCCAAACGCACAGATCATGGCAATCGTTTTTTTAAAAATGTTCACGCCATCTAACATTTTTCGGCGAAATAAATTGAGTTATTTATGCGATTTAATCCCAAGTTTTTGTTTGAGATTGTTTTGTCTTTCAAACTTGTATATACAAGGCAGAAAACTGTCTATTTTTACCAAGGGGAACGGCAAGGGTAACACTCCCCGAACGCAGCACATTTTGTGGTCAGGCAAGTACCGGCTCTGACAGGCGCCTAACAACGGGTGAGATTATGGGGTGAAAGGTCAGTTTAGAGAAGGGAGGGTTCAGATGGTGGCTGCCATAGAAGAGGGGTAGCTGCTTATACGGCCAGGCACTTTGGGCTTATCGACCCTCAGGTCATGATAGGTCAAAAGCATATATATAAGTGGGGACCAACGACCACAAAATGAGGTGTTTACGGAGGTATAAGTATTGGGTGTTAACTTGTGAGACGGGTGTTTAGTATATTATAGATGTACAGCAGATACCTATCAGAAATTATAATTAATAGAATGCAAGGTTCAATAATTTCTGACCGAAAAGATAACATGTCGAAACACCGTTTTATTATAGCTTTCTATTTATTGCATAAAATAGTATACTTTCCAATTATTGGCCATAAGTAGTTACAATTATTGTTGAAATAATTGAAGCAATCATAATACAATTAAGTCAATTTTATAATAATAAACCATAATATAATTAACCTGGCATACTTTTAAAAAGTTCAGAAGGATGATTTTTGCACCGTTTATGAAAAGGTATCTCGCCAGGTGACCAATGGTCAACGACTACTGGTATCCCAGCCTCCATATGTCAAAAGGGACACGTGGCGAGGTCAGCTTAGCCTGGTCACACTGGCGACTGCGCACGCCTGGCGCATGCGTCGGGAAGTTTATTGTCCACCAAATAGGTGTAATCATTATAGGGGTGAGCAGTGAGGGCTATCGGTTTCCGGGGAGGGGCTGCAGGGTCAAGGAGCCTCATGGCCATAGAGGCGACATAGTAGTTGAAGAGGACACGAAGGTCATTGAAGACTTGGTGTAGGACCTTCTTAAAGGGACTGCTTATTCATGTACCCTTAGTAAACTCCCTATATAGAAGTTCATTTTTCGCGGGTTCGTTTTTTAAAAAAAATGTCAAAGCGGTTATATAAGATGTGGAAGACGTTCCAAGGCTTTGTAAATCTCAATGTTTCAATGAAAGAGAACTTGAGAAACAATTCAACAATGCTATATAGCCATGCATAGTTTAATCTTAGAGATTAGGTGGTTTTAAAATGATACATTTTTTAAGTTGTAAATACTTTTGTGAATCGGAAACACCTGAACTATGTGAGGACTACTTACTCATGAATGCTGACCTTAGAGTAAAACTTTTACTCTAAGTGCTGACATAGTCTCACACTTTAGTAACATATATAATATCTGCACTGCATCATTTAATGAATTATGTTTGCCATGCTAGATAGTAATCCAGTTATCATCAGTAAATTTCTGATTAATAAGACTTTTGAATCTACCGTTGGTCTGTTGAACAAGACTCAATGTTCGTGAATGATGTCAGATAAAGGGATATGAATGATAAAGCAATATAATACCATCAAATTGATTATATACAATATGTCTATTTCTTAACTAATTGCTAAATAAACACAGCTTAAATTATGATGGTATCGGTCCCCATCTGTTTGCCATCAGAAATCGCCGCTTCACTGCTTAGGTCGTTTAATTCATGCTAAGCAGTACTTTTATTTTTTCTGTATGGGATGTTATGGAATAGGCTTAATTTCTAGCCACAAGAACGTCTGCCACTAGTAGTGGGGTGGCACACTTTCGAGGGTAAAACTCTATGAGTTTATCCGGCCCTTGCCTAGTAACGACCAAAAAAATATCAGTTTTAAAAAATAGTCATTTTTCAGGGACCTACCCGGGACTAAGACATTAATGTCTCTGATCAGCATGGCTAATTGGCCGCGCAAGTTAATTGAATCTAATTGATTTTATCACTTTTTTTATCAGACATTCACCCCATCTCCTACTTGATAACTCTAACCATGGAGGTTGGGTGATATGTTGGCCATGATTGGTCTTAGATCGGGGTGCTTCTCTAGGAGACATGTACACACCTCAATATATATTCCACCCATTTAATAGAAAACTTAGGACATCTTAACCGCATGACATGATTTGTTGCAAGTCTCAAGTTAAATCAACTCCTACCCTGAGATCTTAAATTGACGGGGACTGGAAACTCAGTTTTCAGCCCCCGACCCTCCCCCCATGCAAAGGTCCAACGCCTTCCAATTCTAGCCTATTGGTCGATTAGTGGGCCCCAATTCATTGGATTAGCTACTAAGACTATCTAAATTGGATGTAGCCTGAAAATATTCCATTACCATCGGTTAAAAAACTAGAAGAGAAATCCCATCTATCTGTCATGGCGAAGGGGCCCCTGGCCACGAAAACGAGGCTACCTGCATTAAACTCTCATTCCAAGCACGTGACCTCGCGAGAGTGCCCGAGACTTGCGATTGAAAGAGGAGAATGCATGTTCTATGTTAATTGACAAACTTGGGATAACACGGATGGAAGGGATTATAAGCGGTACTGGCTACAGAATTTATAGAATCTTTTTATATTTATTTTTTACGAGCCTGACTTGAAACTTTTAGGTTTTGTCAGATTCTATTGATGTATGATTTCGTACGAGGATTTATATGAGGAGGGTATATGCTGGAGGGCTTGTAGGATATCATCAAATTCAATGTAGCATCTACTGAGACACGTTTCTTGAGACTTCCAGATTCCATGAGTTGGGCTAATATGGGATAGTGAAAGACTTCATTGTAAGCATCTTGTTTCTGAATCTAGAACAAAAAGTCATGTCCCTCTTTTTCTTTCTTCAGTGATATATTTTCTCATTCAGAGCTTCTTTAATCTATTTAAGGGGAAATCGTAACATAATCATTATAACGCGAAGAAACCTTCATCAGGTACAAATGGAGGGTCAGCCAAGAAAATTTGCCATGGATGTTGCATAGCATCTATAGGTAGCAGTAGTCAATAATAGAAAATGTTATGAATCCAAAACTGGCAAAAGTATTTAATAAGATAGGAATTTTGGAAGCATTTTCGCAGTCCCGAACTCTCCTGTCGCTGCATAGCAGAAAGGAGGGGTTGGTTAGAATGGCGGTTTTGCCAGTCATCCTGCTCCCCCAATGATTCACGTTACTCCCTTCCATTATGTAACTCCCTGATATGCAAATTGGCCAACGTAAATGGTACAATTTTGAGCGGGGAAGCTTCGGTGTTTAGAGTGAAGAGGGCAACTAAAATTGCCCCGTGGTAAGTTGATACGAAGCTACCGTAACAGGCAAATAATTACTGCATAAGAATATTCACCAATGAGTCACTGGAAAAGAAATATCCCTGTAAATTTATGGCGAAAGATATGATGTTGTTGCACAAAGTGGGGCATCCTGACTTATGACTGTATGACTAAATAAGTGGAATAAATTTGAATTATCTTTTTCTCGTTTCTGACCTCAAACCCTCAATAAAGACATCCTTATTTTGTTCACGAATTTATTTCTATATTGAATGTGTTTCACAACAAGCCTGCATCCATTAGAAGACAATGGTATATAATATATCGGAATATGTGCTGCAAACGAAACATTGAGGGTTGACTACAATATTAAGGATGCACGTCTCAGACAGGTGTTGTCAAACCAATTCAGAATACATGTATATCAGAAACTGGCGAGGGAATGGTTACCCTTTGGAGTGTTCACGAATATTTACTGTGAAATTACTTGAAATTATTTTGAAAATGTCAAAGGAAGTACTCCCTCAAATGCATTGAACGTCTTTTCTAAGAAACTCAAAAGGCAACTCATGAAGCAAATATATATGAATTGTTAACTGCAATGTGGTAAATAAAAAATGTTTTCAAAAGCATTTAGATTCCGACATCTGGACTGGGCTTCATTTTTTTGATAAATTCAAAGAGATGTCACCTTTACGACAAATTGCGACATACATACCCTATTTCCACCAGATGTTTGACTGCCTTTTCGTCAAAACATCCCTTTTTATTACTATACCATTACTATGCTAAACTATACTATCTCTAATATTATGGCAACGGCGACATTATGGCATAACGGCGATATTACTGCAATCCCTCACATTTTAACAGCATTTGTACTTATTCATATGTATTTATTTCACAAAATTCTGGCAGACCTCAACAACTAAATTAGGAAGTGTCAAATTACATAAAGAAGTTACTTTATTTGAAAAATTGGATATAGTAAATTTTATAACGCGATAAAAAAAATCCCATTTCAGTTATTTGATATTAATGGTCACTTTGAGGGTATTTCATTGTTTCAAAACTAATATATGTCGTAATGGCGACACACATATTCCAAAACAATTTTTCCATGGATTATAATTATAAGTTCAAATTAATGATTACATAAATAATATTTCATAATACTACAGATGCACATGTGTAGAAGACATTAATCTTTGGCTGCAAAAATCTTATCTTCTAGCCTAAAAACACCTTTCTAACCATAGGGATACAGATTTTAGTATACAAATTTTCTTGCTGAGGAATCTGAATAAAATGGTTATGATGATGTGTAATCAGCTCAATTACAGGTTCTGGACATCCTAGGTTTGAAAACCAAATGTCGCCCTGTTGGGAGAATTACTCATATCATCATTATGTGTGGCTTGAAGACTGAACATGTTGTGCATGAGCCCCTTATGTTTTAACATGTGACATGACTAACATGAAAGTATGCTAATACTAATCATGCAGCAGTGCCAGCCCACACATTTACAGCCCCTACAGTCACCCCCTCCCATCTAGTTACCACAGAGCATCGCACACTTGCCTTGGAGTATTCCAGGGTATATGCAAATTAGCTTTACTGAAATTTAAATTGGAGCTAATTGTTATTATTTATGTCGTCTAGGGAACAAAGATCACGCGAACAAACAGGCCTTATGCATTTCCACACCAGTCCCCACACACTATAATCAGTCAATGTCCAAACTCACATTGAACACAAACACACGTACATATATACGTGTGCCGGCTGACATGGAAAGTACTGGAAATTTATAGCTGAATAGCCTGATGCAGAAAATGACACTTAAAATGCCTACTTAAGCAATTGAACAGGTGGTGAAGAAAATTAAGCCTATAATGAGACAGATCAGAAATTCTCATCCATTGAATGGTCGACATATAACTCTTCTATTAACAGAAGTTTCCTTTTTTCGTGAAACAGGTGGGCTTTTAAAATATAAATTCCAAACATGAAACCGGATAAATTAAATAAGGGAAGCTATACGATCTTTAGAGAAACTTGGACCGTATTAAAGAACAACAATGCATAAAGGTAAGACATGTCAAATACACAGCACTCTAAACTTCCATGCCCAACTTCATTCCTTACAATTCTCATTCTTTACAACACTCCTCATCATACTGCCATACAATACCCTCTTAAACACCCAGGAAACATTACTCGTAGCGCTCTTTCATATCTTGTCAAGTGGACCCAACAGCATGGCCACTTCTCCGAATTTAATATTTGTACTGAATCAATTCGCTATGTTCGTGTCAGATAATGTACACGGAAAATTCTGGTAACAGTTCAGCAAGAAACATTCCCATGGGACTAGAGCATTATGTGAATTCCATGAATAGGTTTGAATATGGAGGGCAAGGCAAGCGTACAAGCCTCAAAGACATGGCCACCACAACAATGTTTTGTTGGTTTTGAGGACCACGAATAAAAATTATGTTCACATTGCATTCACAGTCGTGTGAAAGGAAATTCATACAACTCAACCCAAAATTTAGCTGGTAGTATAATATTCTGACTTTATAAATACCCCAGAAAAAGGATTTGTAAGAGTTCTTGTATAAGAAATAAAAAGATGTGTAATATTTTCTTTCTTAAAATATCAGAACTTCTGTGATCAAAAACTTTCTAATACCCTATGGTATAAAGATCAGCATACTGACGAATCTTTTAATTAAATACTATATGGCAGCAAAGAATTGGTCATCTTGTAGCAACTGATTGGGAGAAATCCATTCTCACAAAATAGTAAAGCTTGAATCTTGGGCCTAGAGCGCTCGGATCATCTTGGTGAGCAGATGTCGTCCCAGGAGCACTTCTTGGCGGCCCTCTATCAAGTCTGCCCCACTTGTGTGACACCAAAACATCTGCGGACATCTGCAAAGGGCTTTTCATTTTAGAATTCTCATTGTTTCTTGGACAAATTGGATGCCTACATGGTGGAGGTGCTTTTCACAGGGTGGTCCTTGTTTCAGAACTCATTAGCTGTCGAGTCCCTTAATTAGAATGCATTTTATCGCAGGCTCGTTTTGCGAGCTAATTCTTTGGCTTCTTTTCAAGCTTTCCTGCTCCCTGTTGAGAAAGACACAGAAGAGAGAAGATCCTAGGCTCAGCACAGGGAATCTGTACGTGGAGTTGAAAAGAATAGTTTCACTAAACAATTAAAGGAGGAAAATTAATCAGATTTTGCTTGTGGGGGGTATTGAATTTCTTCAATATATCATACTTCGGGAAAAAAATATTCATAAGCAATATGCGGTTGTTCATGGAAGGTCCGTATTATATGATACCCCATGCATGCAGAGTTTTGATTCAAATTAACTTTGATATTGAACATGGAAATCTGTATGTGGCCGATGTAAAAAATGCTCTCGCTGGGACCACAGCTGAGTTTTTCAAATGCACATATGTCTCATTTCAAGTGATATGACACAATAAGGGTCCTGGATTATTAAAATATATTTTTGATAGACGTTTTACCTTGGGACGTTCATAACAAAGCAGGTAAAAGTTGAACTTTTCAAACTTATGGATATTTTTTTTAAATGTTCAAAACTAATATATGCAATTACGCCTGCTTAAAACTATTGTCATTTCGCCTCATGGTCTTTCCCTTGCCTTGGTAAAAGAACAAGAGTGTGGAAATAATCCTACCCTCGAGAGAAAGAATGGTTGTTTGGAAAGATAGCTTAGCGAAATATGCAGTCCCTGGAGGTAAGCTTTAACCAAGAGTAGGGCCAGGAGGCGATAGGCACCAGTGAACCAATAGAGGAGGAGTAGGGGAAGGAACAGGAGGGGATCCCACAGGTAACCTCTTGGCATTGTTCTCTTTTGTAATGCAGTTCTTCTCAGATAATGAAGAAGAAGGAGAATTTTGCCTGCATGCTGATGAGACTTCAATTGTATAATGAAACCTAGTTAAAATGCTCAGAGGCAGTTCTCAAAGATCTTCGTTCTCATCAGCCTCCACTAACGATAGTAAGGGGGGAAGACAGTAGTAACAGCTTTGAACATTGCTCCCAATGAAATTTGCGTGAAAGGCGAAAGGGTGAAATCTAAATTGTCCCTAGATCTTATAGAAATTATTGGTCGAGTTGACGCCTTATAAATCTGTTTCTATCTTCATTTTATTGGTCGCGTTTTTGACGCCTTACAATTCTGTTTCTATCTTCATTTTATTGGTCGACTTGAAGTCTTATAATTCTGTTTCTATCTTCATTTGTCATCAATATTGGTTCGCAACTGAAAAGTTTTGTCCTAGACCTTCCGGTGCTCTGGTGACACAGTTTGCAAATGGCAACCGTGGCGTGAAGGAAGAATAACAAAAAGATCCCCAAAGAATTACAGATTCCATTTCAAGAGCGACACATTTTGAGAAAAACTTCCTTCAGCACACCTTCCTCGTCCAGAGCTTTTTGTACTTGACCTTCCGCTTCACTGAGGGTAGTATTGTAGTTGTGCGACCTGCGCACGCGCGTTTGTTCTTCCCTCATTGTTCCTCAAATTGTTTGTCATCAGGCCAAGGTGAAACTGTAGAATATGGTACCTTTAATGCTTGGGCCATTGGTGAAGTACACTAAGAATGAAAGCACGCTGTAGATGCAAGTTGCCAAGAAATACAAAACGCCTGATTCCCTTTACATTGTGAATCCCAATCGTTAGGAGTAATGAGTCTTGAACAGATTTTATACCTTTTTTAAAGTAAAGGATTGATTCCGAACGGCAACACTTTTTTATTCTGATGACAGCAGATGTAACATCAGGTACTAGGCTATTAAGTACATTTATCTGTTTCTGCCAATCATATATCATATATTGTGATGAAAGATAATTGCAATGAATTCATCAAATGATATGATTTAATGACACGATTCCCTTAATTCTCATGCTAAAAACATATGAAGTTTTTCCTGTCACATGTGTCTTTGTCATAATGGATAAGGTGTTGAAATCATAAGTTAAATTCTAGTATGTCTTTGGGCGATGGGACATTATAAATACTTTCTGTCGGCTAAGGTAACAGGCTTGGCATGACCACAAACGAGGGGAGTGGTAAATGTGCTCTATTTGCTGACACGATGATTTACTGCAACATAGGATTATATCATAGACAGATTGCTGACTGGTCTAAAATTGAACGTATTGCTTAGTGGTCTCAAATTAAACATAAGAGTTCTTTCCGTAATATACAGACCTACAACAAACCACAATCACACAGCAGCCCCCTCCATGCTCGCTGAGTTATTTTTGGTAACCTTTTTTGGAATAGGAACACTGTGTCCCTCCATGGACTTTGACGTAGTTATCTTATGTTTTATGTAGCGCCCTTGTTTAATCTCTTCCTATTGAAGGAAAGAACATAAACATAAAAGGAAATAAAATATCCTATCTATGAGACGTATATAAATATATATGTACTTCTCCTTGAACCAAGTAATGAATGAGTAGATAACTCGGAATGTAGTACTTCGAATAGAACCCACCGTTTTGGTTTACGAATAGTTCACATTCTTGCCACTAGGTGGCAGGCCATACCAGTAGCGGGTTTTCCATGGTAAGTGGTGGCATAGTGCATACAGCACAGTGGTCTCATACTGCGGGGTTACTCCTAACAGGCAACGCCCATCTCTGTTTCATTTTATTCACACACCTTTCCAACACAACAATGACTAGACATGTCATTTTATTCATGAATCCTTTACCAACGCGAGCCAATATCAGAGGGAGAACTTAATATTAGTTCGTTTTACAATAGTCATATTTTTTTGGCTGGAAATACATGTGGAAAAAGTACAGTACATGTATTTACGTCTTAAAATGTAGCATTACCATTATTTATCAGGTTTATTCAAATTACGCTGGGTATTAGACTTAGCAAAGTTCAAGTCCCAATGATCTTGCGAATGGAACAATTGAAAAATATCATTATATACAGTGCATGTAGTACAGAGGAAATGGGACTTCAAAGACCCACATTTCCTAAATAATTTGCAAGGTTCTGAGTAAACCTTATTATATACTGGAATGTGATAAAGGGCCAAGTAAGTTTTAGTGTCAGGTTTCAAAATTTTCTAGACACTTTCAGTTTTTCATGAAACTTTATGGTTTCATATGTTTCTCCCAGGTCAGCATTCATTAACTGTTTGTGCAAAAACTGTCTATTTGTATTTTATATGTACCATATATCATATGTCGAAATTCAATATATATCCAGGCCCTCGTTGTGTTTCTTCTGTATTCGGGCCTGTATCCCTCCCCTTAACACCCATATCCACACGCCATATGATTGATACGTTATGAAGTAAACAGATGTGGGAAATGTTATGGAATTATGTTATGTTTCCTAGCGATATTTGGAGCAATTTTACCACATAATACATTAAAGAATACCTTCTTGTATATCAACTATTTATTCTCCAAATGCTAAAACAAGTAGCCGTGAATACGAGTTGTATTTAGTTGCATGTCCTCCGTATCACTTGTATTCACAAGTAGACAGCTCCCTCTCAGACAAGAGTCCATGCATCTAATACTGGTCCTACCTCCTCAAAACAGCCTCAAGATTAAATTCTTATCTTTGCCAATTGATCCCCCTCCCTTCACCTTCTCCTCCTCCTTCTTCATCCCACTTAGGAAACACACACCATTCTAAGGCCTCGTGCGCAGGTAACCTAATGCATCAGCCTCACCACATCAGACAAATCCCACCAAGACAACCACCTTGTCAACGGGAAAAGCACACCCAAGTTGCTGTGTTTTTATCTTCATCGAAAAAAACACCTCCAACTGCATTTCTCAATTTTTCACACCTGTGAAGTCTTTGTTTCCCCCTCCCATCACTCCTCGCGTTTCAACCCTCCTCTTCTTTTGGTCGTACCGATCAACTTTGTTTCCATTTTGCACTTAAAATCAAAGCCTCGAGGAGTTTTTTTTAAATGTTTTTGTCTTAAATATTTTCCATCTCTAAAACTGGCAGCAATTATCGCTCTTGTGAATCTAAAATCGGGTTGCTAGTACTGTCGGGTTTTTTTCTGCCATAGGTTTGAATGTTATCCACTTAAGAAGGTTTCTTGCTGATTTTAAATCCCTTAAACGCAAATACCTGTCTCTCCCTGTCCGTATGTGTTCAACAGCCTTCCACCCACTCCTTCATCCATATCATATATTATTATATGTCTCTTGTGTGCCTTGGATTTATATACCATCTTTCCACATTGACACCAACAACATTTATGATATTATGTAGGTGTAAAGTGTATGCGGGAAGAAGCAAGATCACCAGCAAGTTAGGAAGATAGTTTTCCTCAGCCACCCACTCCAGAGTTCCAATGTCGCCTGAACATCAAGACATTTGCCAGCAAAGCGTTATCTTGCCAGAAATCGATAGATTTCCCCCAAGTTTTTTATCCACCGGCCCTGTGCCTCCGTCAGACATGATAGAAGCGTTGTATTGAGGCTCTGATACCTTGGACTGCTGCATCTTTTCTGACTCTCTCTTCTCCCAACTTTTTCTCCGTTAGTTATTATCTTTTTATGTTTCCATACTAGTTCGTTCTGCCATGGAAGGTTGTTTTTTTTTCTGGCTGAATACAGATGTCCCAGATGTTTGTCATGTTGCGCCTTTTGAACGAAGCATTTACTTCAATATGTATATCTGTAGATGCTTAGTTTCTTACAAGCAGCAAGTAATGTAACTATATTGAATGATCTCCTTAAAGTGATATATATAGGGACATTTCCCTTGAATCTCTGTTCCGTAGAAATAATGCCATACTTGTTCCATCTTCACTCCATGCCATTGGAACTAATTTTCAACTCATATTCTTCTAAAGCAAATCAGAAAATGGCTCTCAATTTTGCATCCCAGTCTCCAAAACTTAAATCCCATGGATCGAGTAGACTGTCTAGAGGATGACTTTGTAGAATAAACAGATATGAGCTCCTACCAAACGAAGGGACATTAAGGCAATGCCAATGGCGCTAATTACCTAATCATAACGGGTGTTAAACTCATAAAATTCCTCAATGAGATGTGTGGGGTAATGTCCATTTTAACATCACAACTTGGTTTGGAAGCAAACTATCAAGCAGGAGTGGCCATGACAAGCTCAGAGCAAATAGGTAAAACCCAATTAGTATGAAATGAACACAAACAAGCTCTTCTCCAGTAACCGTCAAAAAGATCTGACGGGTTAAATTAGCAGAAAAATTGGCATCGAAATTCACCATGTCTTCAAATAAATCCCAAACCAAGTTATAATTACACATATTACACACATTGTCTTCAAATAAATCTAATACCAAGTTATCATTACACACACACTGCAATGGATGACATTCATTTATGAATGAAAATGTCCGAGATTCCTTTTCGACAGATTTGAGAACATGTGGGCTCCTAACAAATTGATTCAGTTGTTTTGGCTTGGTGAGTTCTGGATGTGGCGTAGGACTGTCCTCAAATAAAAGTAATTGATTAAGGAATCAAAGGAACCATTATCTTACGGCAGTCTCCTGGTAAAGAGGGAAAGGTTTATTTTAACGACATCTTCATTCTCAATTCAAGATTTTCCTACTCTTCCTGAACACTAACAGACACCCTTCACTGGCATCAACCTCTTGAAGTCTTCGGAGGAAATTCATTGGAAAATTCAATTTTCTTTTCATATTGTGCCAGAAAAACTTCTTGGATTAGAAAGCCGTCTCGATGTTGATGAGTTAACTGGATGGCATTTCAAGTACATTCTCAAAACACGTATTGGCAGTTTTTATTCTTAAAGAGTTGGGACATTTTTGTGCACGAAAACGTTCACTAGTCATAGATGTAAGATGCCAAAGTAGTTTTGATGTCTCTATGAAAAAGTTCAAAATTTTCGTAAAGGAAAAGAAAGCACGAGGGAAGTTCAGACGGATTTCAATGTATTCTAATTTATTTTTTAGTAAACTCAATACTATGTATAGTTGTTCTAGCTAACCAAAATATTAGGGAAAAATTGAGAATTACCAGAAAGTAATTTCATTAAAATCTATCTATGGGGAAAACATCCCAGTTTTTGACCGATGGCCTTGACTATCAAATGTAATACAAATAGTCAGAGCGTCTGTTAATGACCTTTATATTGACCCCGTCTGACTAAGGTCAATTCAACGTTGGTCCAAGGTCAATGCTGTGCCCTGGGAGAATATGGCATGACCTTAAAATGATAGGACCATGATATAATGGCAATATAACTTTAGAAATAATCCCCGATTCTTGAAAATCATGGGAAAGGTCAACTGTGTGTTATGCACTCTACCAGCGGTTGGCACAGTTGAATTATTTAAAATTTAACCAGTGTAGATCCACAATAGATCCTTGATCTCCCTCTCTATATATGCTTCTATTCATAAATCAGCATTATTTTGTTTTAAAAATAGATTGCCTAGTTTTATAGTTTTTGCGTGACAGAAACAAATAATATGCCATCTGTGCATGATATTTATCTTGTAAACTGAATCGACCTCGATTCTGTTCAACGCACAGCAATGAAATCAATTCAGTCAAGTAATTTAATATGATGCCAAGGTACGACTATCTGCTACTGTACAGCCAGTGTCAGTACCATATATACCACCAAAACTCTTCATTTTCATAACATTAATCTAATTTACTGTAGGTGTTAACTTGGTTAGCATAAAAGCATTACTTGTGTGTGCCTCTGACAAATATAACCAACACACAGGAAAGTATTAAGACTATTTCTTTAGCATTCCCCCCGCCCCTTCTCAGCAAGTCCATTCAGTTGATTAACCCCACTGTCTTCGAACTCAACTAACAAATGATTCTTTTTTCTATTTCAGACTTTACACTCCCCATCTTTTAATCTAGCTGATTCAATCTCCCAGCGGAGGTATTCACGGTCCAGTTGAACGCAGACGACATTTCGCCCTAAAACTGATCGCGTTTCGCGCGCTTTTCGCCGGAGATATATGACAACTGGATCTTAAGCCCCGCCCGTTTTTTGCCACTCTGAATCCAGCGCCAAAAGGAAAAGCTCGCCTTGCTTGCTGCGTCACCGGCGAGGCTTTTAGCAAATACCCCCGTATCGGCAGATATTTTTCTCCCGAGAATGTCATTTGATTTTCCGGACAGAAAGCTTTTAATCTGACTGAAATCGATTGGCGCGCGTTCTTTAAGTCTGAGATTTAATTCCAACTTTAATTTTCCCCTGTTTCTCTTTAAACCCGGCCCTTGCAAAACCCATCTAGCTACAGGCTGGCTGTGTGAAGCCTGGCCTTCATATTTTTACTGCCTTTTTCCACAACCAGTGAATGTTGGGCGAGTGCAGCGAGTACATGTTTCCAAATAATCCCTCTCCTCTGAACTCTAGAAATGGGAATATCAGAGCCATTTAATATTATGGATCCACAGGCACGAGCTTCGCAACTCCTTCAATTTCAAAACATTATCAGTCCTCTCCTGCATTTAGCATCACCCCACACAATAGAGCATTGTTGTTGTTGGTGATGTAGGCTTCTGGTCATTTGATTTGATATATTCAGCTATAGTATAATTTTACAGATATCTGTTTAACTTCTGGAGTGAGAGAAAATCCATATTGTATGTAATTTGCCTAGACGTATATAGGCTTACTGACGGACATAGTAATCATACTATATCAAGGAATATCTCTGAATCCTTGCACAAAGTAACCATTCAAAGATCATTCCACGATGTATCCACCATCCTCTGACACTATGGTTACTGCATTGAATATGCATAAAAGACTGCATGTAGCATGATCCAAGACATTGCCATTTCTTCTCCATCGTCGAGACAGACATACATCATTTTGATTTGATTTAAATTCAGGTCTCACTTGGCCACTTTTTTGTTTTTGGAAGGCAAATTTCCCCCAGAAAGCGCACTAAAAGCGGACGCTTTAAAATCTAGGGCCTATATTAGAAATTAATCACACCTCCCAGAGGACTAATGATCATTGGAGGCACAGACTTTTTGCCCCTCATTAATGTCGTTTGAAAGCCCTGGTCGCGTAGAGGCGGATCCTGGACAGAGAGCGGCTCCAAGGCCCCGTTGTAATTTTATAAATTTTAATCTAAATTAAATCTTAAGAACATTTGCGGAGGACCGGGCCTTGTCTGCTGAAAATATAAATCGGGTAAAATTTGAAAGTGGCTTCTATATCCAGTTCATTGTCATCTCATTCCAGTAGATGCCGTATCCATTATATGATTTCAGAAGGTTCTATAGCCATGCGATTTGATGAAATTTAGATTTAATCAAGTGACTCGTGACATATCTGGTCATCTTGGGGGAAAGGTGGGTATCTCCCACTAGATTTATCAAAGAGACTAGGCTAGTGATCCATGCAGAGATTGGTCCGCCTTTCTAACAGATTGTAATGAATGTATTCGTAAACATGTAGGTGAGTAAAAGTTTGATTACAGACTTGGGTAAATCTAGCGTGTATGGAGGGCTTTTACATGATCTGATTTAGCGTTATCTACAGTTTTCAACCACCCAATAAAGCGAAAAGCGTGAGTGATGATCGGACTTTAGGGAGACTGCATAAAAGTAAGGGCCGCGACAAAAATGTTCTCTCAAACTTTTGATGGAACGCCGACCTAACGTCATCAAAACTCTACTCTTGATAAAAAATAGTTTAAAATGATAAAACGCGATGGGAAACTTTTGTTTGAAGCTATGTTAGATTTGACAGAGCCGTCATGAATACTGACTAGAGGAGCGCTGTCTGTTGCAGTGTCTGCACGCCGCCATCTTGTTTTTTCCCGCCAAAATCGATAACTTTTCTCCTCGTTGTCGTCTGCCTCATTTTGTCTCCATTCTTTACAGAAATATTTCACTGATTTTGAAGGGCATCGTGAAAGAGAAGAAGAAAAAGGCGGGCGGTAAAGTTGGGAACAACAAGGAAGTCTTAGTTTGCTTTTTGTGTCTCTGATCTTGGAACTAGAGAGAAAATCACTGGTAGAGTGGAAAAGGGGGAGGGGCTAGATGGAGGGAAGCCACTAGCGTGGTAGCTCCTCCTATGAGCTGGAAAGCCTGAAGCCAGAACGGGAGACAGTTGGCATATACAACCGACTAGGGTCGTTAGCCAAGGCCGCCCTGGATGGGCTCTGGAGGAAGGACCGTGGAGAGAAGTGGCTTATCACCCTGATACTTACACCAAAGGAAACCCTGGATATGGTGGTAAATGATTAATTCCTATCGAACAAATAGCTTTATAACAACGCCGCCTCTGAAATTGTAGCCTAGATACTGTGCCACAAGATAATGCGAGAGAAACCCAATTGCGGTTCATTCGAAGCGATGAAAGCCAGTCCATCATCTTAGTGTTAAAACAAGTATCAATGTTTTCCAGATATCTCCACCTTTCTGGCAGAGGGCAAGTGATTAACAAGCATGTGTGTATGAAAGTGGTCCAGATTGCCTCATTCATGTTACTTAGGTATGCAATGTTGATATATGGCACATGTCTGCATATATGACACAAGATGTGTAAGCAGAAACGTCCACCCATTCTAGATGAAGATTTCAATATAAAGTACCATGTGTTCTGGCACTGTGAAACGTTCAACAGGGGCAAGGAAATCATTTGAGGATAACGGATATCAAATATTAAGATTAAAGGTGATGATATGATAGAGTACCAAGGAGCCATATGATATATCCCATCTGGATTGGTCTAGTTCCAAGGCAGAGTTGAGATCATAGCTGTGTCATCATCACACAAATAGGATCTGTAATTTTTGGAATATGTTATCTGTAGCGCAGATTTCAAACCAATTAGTAAGTCTCCCGTAGGGGAGAATTAGTCCAAAATTTCGAGAACAAAATAGATATTCTTGAAACACATTTATATTTACGTGATATCTTCATTATTAAGAAAATGGCGGACTTGCAAAAATTAACACTGGAATTGCCATAGGGGAAAATATTTCAAATCGATACATTAATCATCAAGTATTAAGATAATTTAAAAGTATCACTAATGAATAAGAAATGATTTTAGGTAAAAGTGTCTTTAATTTAGAAAATCTGGGATATTGATATTATACGATTTTCGTGATTTTCATTATCATGTTGTGGCATAATAACCATTAAAAATTGAGCATGAACGACGGCAGTATGCTCCATTTCCTGCGATATCAAAGCTTCTCCCATGATACAAAAATCAAATTGCAATCTAACATGTTCTGAGAAAATAGCAATAAATATGCAGCACCAATGGCGACAGATTTGCCGGCACCACAGCATTTTTCTTATCTTTCTCATCGTGTGAGTGTATTATTATAAACAGGTAAAGACTGATTTGGTCCTAGGGGATAGGCACCCCAATGTTTTCACTTAAGAATATAAATATTTACATCCTGTTCAATTTCTAATTCATGTGCCTTACGAACGGCGACATTTCACCAGCACTAAGAGATTTTGAATGCTTTAAGACTTAATAATCTTAATAAATGTACCCCAATGGGATCATTAAATAACTAAAGGCATATATAGATTTATGTATAGTCAAAATAAGTGAAAGGAATAAGATTGATTTAGAGATGGACAAAATATTGACTATCGTTTCATTAACATCAAACGAACGTAAAAAGAATCTAATTCAGAAATAGTTGTAAAAAGACATCTATAATCAAAAACTATGATCTCGCCTAGGTTGTCTTACCTTTTACTGCAATCATCAGAGTATTCCAATTTAAATTTGACTTACCTAGAAATAAAAAGAAAATCAATTATATAAAGTTACTATATACGCCTACCAACTGTATATAGTTTGAAGGCTATTTGATTACCCCAAAATATTTTAATCAAACCATACAAGTAATAATAATAATGATAACAGTTGGCATACAGGGGGATCAATGTCAAACGTCGATACAATAACATTGCAATAGGTACGGGCATGGCATGGTTAATTTCCAAGTCTACTTTACGTATCTAACCCCTTTTTACTTTTCCTATCTGTGTCAGTGAGTGCAATGCCAAAAACGGTGCAACCACGTGCTCAAAAAGGCTCCCAGACACCCCGTTCTGATGATCCACTTTTCTTCTCCCTTTTTCCGCCTCTTTCATTATAACCTCTATTTTAGTTTTTTCACTTTAAAACAGAAACTATGTCATGTTTTTTGTCTTCGCATATCATCCATCGCCAACCCTACTAGGTACTGTCATTAGATTCACCGCGATCTATGTTTTAAACTCTTTGTTTAGTGTGAAAAACAGGTTGCACCATCTATGAAAGAATCTTAAAAACCGTGCCACCTACAGACAAATCTTAAAAACAACGCCATCTATATCCGGTTCCAGCTGAAAAAGGGTCCGTCAACACAGAGCGGGAGATACACTGTTTTTCGGACTATTTTCAGTAACACAGGCTTTGCGCCTCGATACAGATTAGAGAGGGTAGTTTGCAAAAAGTCTTTATTACACCAACATCAGTGTCCAATGTGAATAAATTTCACGCTTTTTTGACGGCGCGTCCTAGAAACAAAGTGAAAAACGCAGTATAAATAGGACAGGCATTTTTGTTGCGCTGAATGTGAAGGGGAGTTGTTTTCCAGGACAAAAACGCCGTCCTGCTTCCATGGCAATAGGCCATCCAAACGACTGCCTTTCTCACACGACAAGTGCCTGTTGCTTGGGATGTTTCTTTGGATTCCATTTCTTCCGGTTTGCCTCAACATCTGTCGGTGATTTATCCATAAATCGAGAATAAACCAATCATTAAACCAAATGCACATCCGAATCTAAACCGTAGCGTCCAACAAGCCAGCTAATCAGGTCTTGCAAATGAGATGGAAATGACACAAAAAATGCATTTTTCCAATCTAGTGATTTTATTCACTCCCAAGCGCACTTCGCCATCGAGCCCTGCTGCCCAAGTCCCTATTAATACCTTATGGGAGTGCAGATAGTGCCACTGGAATTGCAGCGAAAGGGGGAGGGGGCTGATAAATTGGACTTTACTTCTGAATTGGAACATCTTTTTTGAGTCATATTTTATCCGCAAATGCAGAGGGCTGATCGTGAGTAATAGGTCTCGGAACGCAAGCGTTAATTAATGTATATCAGGACTTAAAGTGCTCTAATTAGGGCCGGGCTTGAAGATTAAGCCCGTCTGCAGATGGCAAATTATGCAGAGCATGGTAATTATACAGGGATGCTTGCCTTTCTCGTGTATTCAAATATATGCTAACTCTGACATTACTCTCAGTCTCTATACTTATCAACTCATTTACTCTGAGAAGACACCTAATTAAATAGCTTGTAATTCTCCCCGTTAAATTTGTTTACCAATCCTATATACAGATGCTTGTATTGGCGGAGAAGGGGGATACTGATCTATAGAGGACAGATAGTGAGGGTGATCGCTCTGTGCTCGGACATGAACGCGGTGTATAAAGGAAGCTGCATGCATGGAAATGCTTGGTGTACAACGGTGGCCTTGTCTGTGTGTTAAATGGCCAACCGTCTCTTGTTTAATTCCGAATTAATCAGGTTCATGTCGGACTCCTAATTCAACTGACATCTTAATTAGCAGAATAGGAGATCATTTCTGGTATATATGGCGGTTATGTAACGCATTGCAAAGAATTGGAGCGTATCACATTGAAGGGTGTGGATATTAACTTGAAACCAATACTGTTTTCTCTATCATCAATGTAATCTATTATGAAATAGAATGGCTATAATAGTGCCCTAGAGTCTAAACAATGTAAATCTCTGGATTTAATGAAACAGTGTTCTAGACAACTAAAGCAATTATAATAACAATGGGGCTAGTCAAATTATTCGGTTGCTCCTTCATGATGCGGTTTATCAATACGTACCAATTTTACAGACAGGGACATTTATGCAAAAAGATTGTGACATAGGAATCGTTATTTCTGGCTATGGCGCCGTTTCATCATGGTTCATTATGTGGATCAGTAAGAAATGCTTTATGCCTGCACCAAGTCAGCACGGAAATACCCGCATTTAGCGAAACAGTCAGATGTCACAGGAAGTAGAGCTCTCCTGACATAGAGGGAAGTAGAAATCTCCGGCATGGAGATACGTTTGAAGTGCTACATCAAAGTAGTTCCGCCCATAATCATTTTAAAGTTTCCTTTATCAAATATTCACTCGGGAGCTCGCCACTGCTCCCCCGTCTCTCCACTCCCTCTATCGGAATCGCGCTCTTTTTCAAAAAGACTCATTTTAGCAATTACACCAATTCCGAGTCCTGGCTCTTCAGGGAACGTGAGCACTTTTTCCCACCTTCGATTCCTCTCGGAACATTGTATGATTTTCATTTTCGTATTAGCTTCGATATCGTAAAGAAAAACAATCCCCTCGTGGCATTCCAACGTAAATATTTTATCACTTTCCTAGGGACGGTTCTCCCCACCATTATTATTCCCATAGCCATTTTTCTCAAAGAATTACCGAGTGGGGCGAGATTTTTGTTTTCATACGAAACTGTCATTGGCCAGGCTGCAACGGCGGCGTTGTCGGCGACGTTGGCTTGATTTATGTATGTCATTACTGTGTCGGAGCCTGGAGAAAAGAACGCGTGATAGCGACCAACTCAAAAAAAGAACTTGCTGTATCATCAATAACAATATTGCCCCGGGACTCGACTGCCATTATAGTAAAATCAACTTTATGCTTTCTTGTTTATTTAGACAAATCACCTAGTACAATGATACCATGCTCGGGAATGACACCTCTCTCCTACCCCACCATAAACCCCCTTCTCCCGACCAACCAGCCCCCAACGTTATTTGTTCAAAACTCAGTCTACACCCATTTATCCCGCGCGACACTTCCGGAAGAAGCACAGAGCGCACGCGCGATGCGCACGCGCTCTGAACACCCATCAATAACCCCAGCACTTCAGACAGAGCCAGGCCTGTCACATGGTGCTTAGTTTTTACTTAAAATTTTAATTAAAACAATCCAACCCGCCTCATCAGGTGCAGCCTAGTGCCTGGGCCATAAAAGCTTTATCTCACGTTGTCCGCGCCTGGCATGTTTTTCCAGGCTTTCTCTTATGATTTACTACTTGTTAAACGTATTGCCCTACCAAAAGTGAAGGTCAGTTCCCAATATAGTCCAATACATAGTTGTGGTCAACGCCCTCCGTGACGAATAGTGCAATCGAACCAAGAACCCGCCCATGCCTCCTGCTAGTTTTGCCCCTTTCTATATACTACTCATGTCCCATAACGGCCCGTACTTTTCACCGAGGGCTCAAGAGTATACGGTATAGTTTCCATGATGCCCCCCACAATGCTGTTGACTGACTCGTATACTTTAAAATGCCATTTTTATATATTGAGCTCTTTTATACGGAATTGTTTGGATATTGGAATAAAACATAGGTGATCCTGGGTTGATTGCCAAGGTGATCCTGGAGGGACTGTCAAGCAATTTCCAGAAAGGTAGCATAGTATAGGCCTATATTATATATGAATAGTTCAATACTCGTGTATGATATATTATGCATAGTACGCTCTATATAACAATGATATCATATATAATATATATTAAATTATATACATATATATTATACAAATATATTCGCATATGTATACAATAATAGAGTATATGTGTACCTAATTATATAATACACATTATATTCTTGGTCATACATAATTACTAAATCAATCTAATACGGCAATTCTTCGGTTTACATATTAACTCTTACAATAAGAAAAACAATTTTCTTTTCTCAGCGATAAACCTTATGATGTAACCTGGAGCTTAGTTACACAACCCTGACTCCTTCTAGCTCACCACCCTCGACCCTCTCATTCCTCCAAGTATTGTTTTACACACAATGTGATATAACCCGAGGGGTTGCTTGCTTGCTTGCAAGGCAAAGGACCCTAGAAATAGTAATATGGGCGAAGCGGAAAGACCGGCAGCAAGTTATGTGTGCAAGATCGCATATATCACAGCCCTTAACATCCATCATCAGGTAAAAAGGTGGCAGGCTTGGTTTGAAATCTGAATCAGCTAATTAAGATGGCTTGATGACGTTGCCTTGGTGATGGTGTTTCATTTTACTGATAGCTTATGTGCCCTTCTTCCACATTCCCTGCCTCTCCACTACCACGCCGCCTACAGCTCAAAATGAAAAGCAAACTCAAAAGACTTCGGCAGTCGATCTCGCTCATGCATAAGAGCGCTAAACCTTCGAAAAACAATATTTATCACGAGCCCGACAACAATGATGATTCCCTCTCATTGCCAAACTAGTTGTTTCAGTCGATGTTTATATTGATAAGGAAGAAGTTGCTAATGAAGTATTTCAGAAGTATCCATTCATTTGCTTTCCTATTGTCAATTCATGCAACTGCGTGAATGCTTTTTTTATAGTACAGTGTTATATTCAGTATATTGATTAGAACAGCATTAAGGGTTAGTAATAAATCACTTATTTGTGCTATATGTGTTTTAAAGTTTTAGTCATCTTCACACTCATATTGGCAAACTTCCTTGGATTCAGAATGACATGCGTTTATGAGAGAAAGAATATAATTCCCCATTGAATTGATTCCATTGCAAGTTGCGACCCAACACGAGGCGATCAGGGCCTAGGTTGACGAAGCGAGGGCACGCTTCCAAGTGAGTGAAAAAGCAGGAAATAAAGATGGATACAAAACAATGGGCATAGATCTTGGCGTTAGAAAAAAAACGTGTTCATTATTACATGGGTTTCCTTTAATGGGTTTTGTCTTACGGTCTATCACATTCCTTTTTTTAAAGTTCACATGGCCTGCCCATCATTTAATCCAGTATGTAGGTCATGATATATATTAAATGAGATGTGCGAGGGTTGGAAAACAAGGATTCAGCGAATTATGAAGCATTAAAAATAATTTGTTTCAACGATATAGGGAGGATAACCTACTTTTCAGTGTAAAGGGGTTGTGAGAAATTTGCTACGACTAAAGTGTACTCCGAGGAAATTGACAATGTCGGACTAAATTTTGATTCATTGTTTATGAGTTTAGAACATTATGGTATTGTCTAGGCTTAACAAGTCATGTAGATCATTTTGGTAAGAAGAGCTTGGCTATTGATGATGCAATGATCCAAAAAGGATTTGGATCATTGCGTGATGGTTCTCGATCATGATTGATGTAACAGTCAACATAATGTCGACGTAATATATAGAATTAATTAAACCGATACCTTTATTATGCCAACTTTATCATCACAAGTATTGATTATACATATTCATAATTACCATTAATAAGGTTATGCCTTGTTACGGAATGGTACAAGGCCGGATATAATTTAACAATAGAAGTTTCTACAGTATGGGAAAATACTTACACTTTTGCCTTTTCGAAGCCGTAACTTGTTACATTCAATGGAATCATTTTAAATGTAATTAGTCTTAAGTAGACATTCCAAATATATTTTAACGATCTGCATTGGTCTTGCGAAAATTGTCACTTCAATATGCAAAAGTCTATACTATTATTCTTCCCATTGAGCGCCACCATAATGGTAGGTATCATATACAACTACGGTAACTTGTAAAACACCAAGGCCTATACAATCCCTCATAAAAACCATTTCCCCCATTATGACTGATTCTAGTGCTAGAAATGGGATGTGAGGGAAGGAATAAAACAATCGTCTTTTTAAGCGCTACGTTATTAAGACCCGTGACGAAAAAGAAAGCACTGCGACAAAATGATACATTTCCTTCAATGGGCAATAAAAAAGAACAACATCTATATCCAACACGTGTTAGCAAGATCAATGTACATATTGAACTTTTCTTACTACTCTAAAAGAAGTGACGATTGTACGAAGAAATAACATGAAGGGAAAATCTACATCTATTATGACGGAGTGTTTTTTCAACACGGTGATTATTGCAGGGCAAAGAATGACTTAATTGCTATTGCGTCGTAATTTAGTAAGGCGGCATAGGGAAAGGTGTAGACAAAGTAAGACTATTGATACAAACTGGGAAGGCGGTTTGTGAATCATTTATAATTACATATAATATTCAAACTATTAGTTTATTTATATTTACTCCCCCATAATACCGTATTTATATACACCGTATACTATATGTACATGTACTGGTGGTCAGTATGGAGGCAGTATAGGCATATTTCGGAGGCGATATCTATACATGTATTTATTACGGAATGTATAGCTCTGTAAGTGACATAATCTGTATTTATAAACATGAAGACATACGCTAAAAAATCTCCCTAATTTGGATTTTTGATTCATAGTCTTCATAACATATATCATTGCCATCGTTGCTGTTTTATTTTTTTCCGATACTGTATTTTCATTGCGGTGTGGAAGAACGTCTGTCTTCATCATTTCGATCGCATTCCGAAAGCACAGCTCTTCACCTTTTTTTGCCTGATTAGGAAATTTTAAAAAGTGTTTGTTGATGCATGTCCTGACATACTTTCTCTCCTTGGCTGTTCCCACTCGCCCTCATTACAAAAGAATTTCCCCTAGAACATACAGTCGGTTACTTAGCAAAAGATGCCCTGCGTGTTCCCAATAATACCCCGTGCCAGACGAGATACACTGTAAGTTTATGTCAATTCAGTTTATAACATGGCAAACAGTATCACTTCACTCTGTGGCCCATTGTCCACAGTCTATTCATACAATATGAAAGAGGTAAATGCGTGGCATAAATATAGGAACCAAAATTATATATTCCCTGCCAATGCTTCTATGTGGACTCATACAGTTATTGATATGGTAACCTTGTATTCACTGTTATGTTATCCCAGATCATAATTCAATACACGGTAGTTAACGTTTGAATATACTAATAGCTTGGCCAAAGATATATTGGATCAATATTAAATATATGGGTGTTGAAAATCTGTCACAATCTATGATGCGAGAAAAGTTTGATAAAGTTCCTAGATACTAAGACCAAGGTATCAGCTAAATGACAGGACACAACTTTAAGCTTGATGCGATCCAAAAATTGCTGCAACTCTTATTTGCCTGTCGACGAATAATAACTCACGCTTTTATCTCACTAAAAGCTTTCCCATTTGCGAGACATTCGATATAGTTCAGGAATTAGTACCCGATGCCTAAAATGTCACATTTACAAAATCCATTGTACATTGCTTTTCGAGCAATTTGTTCTCCCAAAAAAGAACGAGGGAACCACATTTCAGAAGGAAATCTTCCCTCTATTTCCATGCCTTGCCTCTTGCTCCTCCTCATGTTTCAACCCCCGCCCACTGTCCCTTTCTCACAACTTCTATCTCCCTAACAGACATATCCATCCCCCACTCCCAACCTATCCTTCGCCCCTCTCTTACCATCACCACATAATCCTATCTTCTTCAATGGCGACACCATTTCAGTTGACGTTCTTTTTACCCCATAGATTTTTTCCTATATAATCCACATTTATAAAAATGCTTCCCTCTCTCGTCATCCCGTGAGAAAACTAGTTCGCTAATGGCTTTTGGCCGGTAATATTTCGAGTAAAATCATTAAGGCGACATTTTAATAAGTCACTAACGGATGAATATCACATGATGTGTTGTGACAGCTGCCCATTTCTTTCGCTGTTAGGTGCTGTCAGAAGAACTGACAGTATAGTTCAACATGATAGTCATTGCGAGAAGCCGAAGAGGGAAAACAGCGCTCTGGTAAAAATCAGCCTGGCAGTACCGCCGCGATGCCGTATTTCCGAAGGCTTTGCCGTTCACCAAGCTTTACCGGGTCCTGTCGGCAAGTAGTGGATGTTTTGTCTTTTAAATTTAATACCCCGTCAATGACACGTCTTTTCCGAGATGTGGATGATCTGGTAAGGGGGTTTTAAGCCAGCGATAACGCTCAATATCTCGTTTCTTATCATCTGATCAACTTATCAACGACGGGCCAGATTTTCCGACCATTTCCACTGTAAATAACGCACAGGGTTTTGCACGATTGGATAAATCTGTCCGAGGGAATTTCAACGCCTTGTTTCAAGCGATCGGATATAAATGTTGCCTTTCATGGCAGTTTTGTTTATGCGTGAACAGAACCCTTCAAATCACCGTATCTATAATCAAGATAAGAAACCCATCGACAACCATGTTTATAAAGGAGTTAAGAGATAAGAAAATGCTAAATTCGCTAAACACTGGAAGAATCTTATCACTAAAATGTATAAAGATAAACAGATCGTGTCCATGTCGAAATCGTTGTTTTCAGTTTTCAGCAAAGATTATTCAAGCGATACATATCTTGAGATCTCTAAGGTCATTCAATTGTGCATAATTGACCTATAAGCACAAGTACATAATGCATGTGCATTTATCCTTTTCACAATTGAAATGAATGTGATTATGAAATGAAGGTCACTCCTTTTCCCAAAAAGGGTAATTGTATTGTTTAGGAAATAAAAGATTGTTATTATTACCATTATTCATACTGGGAACCTATTCATGGTTGAGGTTTGGTATCATCAAGGTATATCATATTTAGCACTCATAGCACGAGTATTTAGCACTGATAGTGCGAAAATAAAGAACAAGATCGGAGGCGTAGGAATACAGCACAAACTTGGAGGATGATCCAGAGAAGCATGCAAAGCTAGATATTCCTGCCTTGCCATATTATAGAAATAGTCTGCAGATGCAAGATATAATTTTATGATAATTTTGATCATCATTAAATCGCCTGCACCTAACATAATGTTAGATTTCCAAACTGGACATTGTGAGGTTGAGTCCTAGAGCAGACAGGCTTTTTATATTTGACTCATTTTCAAGTCCATTTTATTTTTTAATTTCACTAATATCTTCACATCTGGTGTTTGGTTTTCGTTTAAACACACACATTTAGTTATTGATGTCATTACCTTTCGATTGGTGAAAGAATTTGAGGGGCTAAGATCGAAATAAAAAAGAAAAGGGAGTTATATTGGGTTCTGGGATATACAGGTTCTTTGGACCAGAGGCTTGGGTGGCAGTACTAAGCTTGTGCGAAAATGGTTCAAGTTCTTTATTTTTGTATCAGTGCAGGGAACGAGTAGTATAAGTTGAAGCCTATTATACATGCCTAATTTTGTTTTTGGGACAAATACTTTTATGTTTCAGCAGTACTATTTTTTAGCAGAAAGTAGTCCCAACCAAAGTTCTAGTACATCACCCTTTCGCCAGTAATGAACGGCTTCCGCAAAGGCAGCGATGGTGAACATGTATATAATAATGGAAATTAATCAGGGTTCAAGCTGGTTAAACCTCACCAAGATAGGATAGTTAAGTAAAAGACCCAGTGTGTGTCTAAAAGACCCAGTATGTTTATACAGCAATCATCTGACAATACAAAGATATTACAATAAGGCACATGGGTTTTACGTTCAGTTATAATACTGTTGAGGTCATTGAAATATGGGCTCACAGCTCATTTCAATATTAGCCAATTATGTTTTAGATGATAGGTCATCAAGATTAAAGAATACAATATATTGCTTAATTGCAAACCGGACCTCATAAAGCTGTCAACAGTAAAATATGCAACTTAACTCAGCAATGATATACATACACAATTCTCAATAGCAGGAGGTTACATAGAAGGCCATTCTTGTTTAAATATGTTCTAGTTCAAAGGCGAGAGAGAGAGAGTATATAGAGAGAATATCCCCCTCTCTCTCTGTATATATATAGATAATATATATAGAGAGAAATGTGTGTATACATGCGTGTGTCTACCCTCTGGAGCACAGCCTACTTTGTCCTTGGACTTGAAACCTTACAGATCGACACTTTTTTCAAGTAGAACCCTCGATGCTACCGCCATCTAGACTCCCTTTTTTCCGAGCCACTAGAGTATTTTCGCTCTGCTTCAAATGCATCATTTAGCAGCAAGCATTTTTTAGGAGGTTGAACATGTTTGGATGCCTGCGCGCAATGTTATCCGAAAGGTCTGTACACCTGCGTTGGAATACATCGGCATACTTTGATGGCGTTTACGAAGTAGTGCGCCAGGGTCTTATGGGACCGGAAATAGGAGCTGGGCATGATGGGAGGAAGTGTGCGCACCCCTGCATGCCAGCCAAATCTCTTTGCGCCAATGTGGGGGAGGCGCTAAAGAGAGGTGGATAAGGATAGGGAGACAGAGAGGGAGACAGAGATATCTACGTTGGAATGGGCGCGCATGAATATGAGAAAAAAAGACCCGTTGCGATGTCCCGGTACTCTTTTGTTACAGGATTCCTAAGGATGGGAAATGAGTAAACGGGGAGAAATGGCATCCTCTGGGTGTCTCGAATTTTACAGAGGAAAAATGTTTTTCCCATTTGAGTAAAATCAAGCCACGCTTCGGTATTTTCCCTCTAGGGGGCAAAATGATCGATATGGCGCTTCCTGTGAGTGAGAGACAGAAAGGGCTAGGTTCCACAAAATAGGGAATTTTCAATCAACCCTTTCACAAGCCTTTTAAGGCTTATATGCAATTTATGTCTGTGAAATAAAATGGGAAATGGATGGCAATAATCTGTAGGTTCCTTTCAATAAATCTACTTTCCCTATTTGCCTCCCAGGAGAGGCCTCACTCTTGCTGTTTCCTATATTGGAAGCGAAGTCCTGTCTGCAATGATAAGCGATCCTAAATGCACTATATTAATGTTTATTGGAATTTATTAAAACCACAGGGCTTTCCAAACCAGTCGATACTTACTATTCCCTGAGGCACGTATCATTTTTCATCGTTACTTACATATTTGCATTAAAACCGGAATCAATATCTATAATGCAGAAGAAGGCGCCTTTTTATTGTACTTAAATACAAGTCTCCGAGCTGATCCAGTCGTTTGCTTTTAGTTGTTTTTTAACCAGCTTCAAACGCAACTTGGTTAATATATTTCCCCGGATGGCTTTTATTGATTTCTTCCGCTTTTCGTTTCCATGGCGACATTTCTATGACGACTGTTTCTTCGTGGCTTGGCGCCGGCGCAGTCTCGGCAGTAGAAGAAGGATAGAACAAGAACAGCACAATCAAGCCGTTCACGAATTCAAAGGTTTCTAAAATACATACCGTAAATATTAATGGCGAATATAAGGACACGGACAAAGTTAATTGCATCGACTGAATGCACATATACCTGCAATAATCACTCAAAATGTGGCGATGATTTCAATAACATTATTGTTCAATTGTTGTTGCGGTATATGGATACACACAAATATATGTGACCACATGTTATCGGTTGAAGAGTTTTCGTCAAATTATTCATCCAATTCATATTCATAAGAATGTTATGTAATCGCTTGTACATAATTTTCATCCGGAAATGTTGCATTATCCAAAGTCTATAACTTACAGTTTTCCTGATAATTTCTTTCTGATAATAGATGAATAAGATCTGCATATTTTGTATATCCTTTGACTGACATCAGGTGGAAATTGTATTGCATAGGCTTTGGAAAGTGAACATTCGCACGTTATGTTGATGCAGAATGTGCATACGTGCGAGCTGCAATACCACCATGGTCATCAATTAAGAGTCTTTTATAATAAACGTCCATTATTCTCTTGTTCTCCTAAAATCTCTAGATCAGGCCTCAAGCCATAGTGGCAATTGTAGGAACGTTGGGAGTAAGATACAACACGTGTAGCCACTAGCAAAGGAAAGGGCGATACTAATGCGTTGTCGCGTTGGAAATACAGCAAGCATGGAACGTAATCGCGTCAGGACGTTTTGCACCTATTCCACTGAGGCTCGTACGGAGATCTTGCGATTTTATCTAGCGTGAAATCCTAATTGGCGATAGAAGTCGGGCGATGAATTACCTAATTGCCTTTTACATTTTAAAACTTGAGGGCCCCTGTCCAGGACTTGATGTACGAGCTGAATAATCGCTATGCTCCATAGCGAGAGGGATCGCAAAGGTTAATGTTTAAGCAAATGGATTTAAAACTTAAACCTTGCAAAATAAAAATAGAATTGAATTACACTTGGTATCACTTAAATGAGCCCATTTATTCCGATGGATATTAAAAGCGGCGATGTATATACGCGCATCGAAATTCCATTTAACTTTTTTGTTTTCATGGAGTTTTAAAGTTTGCATGTGCCGACGACATTTCAAGAGAAATTTCAGTTGGACGCTTAACACGTGAAATAGAGTAGAGTTATTGATGATAAATCTCTCCCACAAACAATAGCGAAATGACAGCAATGTTTACTTGATCGCTACTGGTTCAACATGTTATCTCAAAGCAATTAAAAAGAGAAAGGGTGAGTGAGATAATGAGCTGACTAACACCATGGCGCCCCACCTAGCGGCAGGGGGGCAGGAAAACCCCTAGATCTATAACAAGGGTACACATCGATGTGCAAGTTGGCATCCAATAGAGTCGATTCATCATGGACTGAGCTTAAATGAAGGCCACAAGCAAAACTTTTCAACAAAAGTTACTGTGTAATATTCTACGTCATTATTATCACAGGGCACCATTTCGTGTTATGTTCATCGCAGCGGACTTGGGGAGTGCGAATTACTGGACCACATGAATTAAGTAATGATTGATCCAACAGGAATCAATGAATAGTGGACAGACTCTGGACTCGGCATATGAATAATAAGTGGCTGTAGAGGGTTCCCGTTTGTGTTTTTGCCTGGGGTAAGTTCTAGACAGAGCGGATGAAGGAGTCAGGGTGGAGGGTTGCTACCCCTAATGGGAAAATAATGAGTGCCTTGTTAGGAGTACTTCCTCTTATAGCAGCCTTGATCGATTACTTTTTCCAGGGCAGATGACATTCTTAATGTTTATAAAATGTTTTTATCCACATACTTCTGTTTGATTAAATTTATTTAAGGCACGATATATCTTGAAAACATACTAATTAGCGCAAACTTAATTTGTGCGTACCGAAGTATAGGTATCATTTTATGAATTTTAGACAGATATGATCCACAAATGCAGTCCGTCAAAGGCATTTAATTAATTTCTCTGATTTCTAAAGTGATTTTTAGACCGAATTCCCATTGTTATACAAGTGTTTGTCACATGTTTATTAGAGTAAAACTGAGCATGTTCACAATGGTTCACCTGTGGGGTTGTGGCCTGACCTCGTTGAGGAGGTCAATGATGTAGTCGATATAAAACAACACATTTAGATTTAGTCTCAGATGTCCATACAAAAGAGAAAATCATTTGGATCGACTGTAAGCATGACTATTATTTGAAGGCTATTTCTCTCTAAATACAGCAGTTAAAACATTAGCCAATACACGTGCGTGTTCACACAAATATGCACCGACACTACAATCAACTATATTCGTCATGCTATTAACCAAACATCTACTTCCGGTACGTTCCCAACATTTTGTGCTTAAATCAATCCTCAAAGTGTCAGAACTGGGCATAAATTGATATATACAACATATCGACTTATTTGCTTATATATTCAATTCTATTTCCATAAAATAGGGAATAGAAATAAGGCAAGCACCGTCTGGAATCCAGATCTTCCAATGCCAATAAATGAACTATATATCTGAGATAATCTGCCACAGTTGCTTATATACATTAAAATGGAAACACAAATACCCTCAAAATGTCTTTATATCAAAATAAAATCTTTCCACATTTCATTTGCAGATTCCAGATCAGATCCAGTTCCATAATAACAAGTCGTTGATGAGGACCGGGTCCATGTGATGAGACACTTTTACAGCATATTCTCTCCGAGATTCCTTGAACAAGAAGTTCCAACAGATCAAATATTGATCCGATCAATATCTGTGTCAAAAGGAAGAAAGGACAGAACAAGAAAAGCTCAGGGCTTTGGGGTCAAACAACAAAAGCTCGTCTCAATGACTGAGCAGCAGCCTTCTCACAGTCTGGGTGGCGATTATTTACCATGACACTGTGTTCAGACTGTTGGCAGACGACATTTCTCTCAATTAGCCTTGTTTACTTTGTCATCCGGGCTCTTGCTAACTCCTTAGGTGCCCTCAAGAGGGCGCTGACGGCTGGGAGCCATTAATCTGGGCTTATATTAACACCCCTAGGAAGCATCCATCCCCCACTATGTACCCATGTCCTCTCGAAAGCGCTCCTGTACCCTCATTCCACCCACTTCATAATCCACTCAGTCAAGATCCAATCCCTTATTTTGAAATCTAACGCAGGATAGATTTGTACCAAGTAGCAATGTGCTGCAGTTTACACAGATCTAATCTAATGACATGATTATGTATGTTCACTCACCCAATACTTCATATGAACAAATTGAGTGTATAATATTTTAATATTCCCTTGCATTATTATTATTTACACTCATACTTCATATTGCTATAACATCTCAAATCTCTCACGTTTCACACTAAATGTTCTGACCAACCACACCAAAACTGGCAAAAGGCTACGACTTCCTTTTACCTTTGTCCTGGCCAATGCATGATTTCCAAGCACCCACAAGAGCATTACCGACCCATAAGATCACTGAGCGATGGGAAGATTCTAGAGAGGGAGGTGCCCATCTGTAATAAAATGTAATAAGCTAATTTGTCTAATTCAATCCATCAGTGCAATTTCGTTTCTGTGCGCGTACCTCCTTCAGTACAAAGAACAGATCATCAGTGATCATATGGAGCTGACGTAATTCCCTGTATAATTCTTTTGATGCAGTATATTTTAGTGGGCATAAGGTTTGGCAATGTTTGTACATGTATGTTATAACAATAAAGTAAACTATAAGCCTTGGATTAATAGTATAAACAAATTGACTTCCATTTCCCAATTCTATTTTATTAACTCCTTCATCCCCACTGGCAAAGATTATTCTCTTAGTGAAAACGTCTTCATGTGAAGCAAATATAATCCTGATCGATATCTCCGTCTGGGCGTTACATTTGCTTTCTCTCACTTTCAAGATGCATTAAATTGTCTGCAGAACATTTTATGCACTTATTTTATAGAACTTATGAGGTTCTATACTTAAGATAATGATGGAGTTAATTTATCTGTGCTGCTTCATATAATTAAGTTGTAGCCTAATCTCAATTATACATATATGAATCAAGATGCGCATATACATATTCACCAGTACATGATCTATTTAACACTTTTCACCAACCTAGATTCGAAATAGAAGACAATACGAATGGAATTCCCATGGAACCGGAATCCATCACCATCGCTACTACCACGCATCTGTGCTACCTCAATTTACACGTACGGCTAATGCAAATCGCGCGCATCCAGATTAAAATCAATTTTTACCAGGGACTTGGCAAGCTAGGATCATTACCTCCTGCAACCCAAGCGCCCCCTCTGCTTCGCCCTGTATACTAAAATCCGTATTTTGTATAACCATGCATATCCCTTCTCATATATAGTTGCCTCATATACATAACAATAGCAATAACAATAGCGTTAGGGTATCATAATTTAAATCAAACGATCAATTAAATATTTGTATATAATATAATTGATAGTACTTTTGCATGAGCCAATGACAAGCCAATAAATGCATAAGTATAATTATTTGTTAAAATCCAAATATAATCTAGAGGGAATTGAAAGTATCAGTATAAGCAAAGGCTATATCTAGATATTTACGTTACGTTTGTGTTGAAATTGGTATAAAAATAATCTATTATGTACAACTGAACAGACCCACCAATTAAATTACAGCCTAATATTTCTGACTGATGATCGAAGCCACTAAATTAATTTGCTCATCCTACGTAAAGGAGGGCTGAGGTGGAATGTTGAGAACCCCTTCATTGTAATTGTTACAGTGGGTCAGAGTTCATGGGGAGCAGGTGCGAGTGACTCGTGTGTACGATTCGGTAATGTTCGGCAATCTCCCCAGTCTGCCCAAGTGTACAATGAACCATTCAGAAGTCTTCCATTAAACACGACCGCACCAATTCGACCTATTCCGTTAAATTAAGGACAACGCAATATACAGTGTGGATAATGCGAAAGTTTCGCAAGAAATAAAGTAGGAAATGTATTGTCACAAGATAAGCTTCACTCTCCTTTCACGTCTAATTCTTGAGATTCTTTAACCCCAATGATGAATCATCAGCGAGCACCAATACAATTTACTGAATCATTTTACGCTCAACAACTGCCTTTTGCAATCCCAGGGGTATTTTGGAAATACTTGAAATTCTCCAAATAAAATCATGCAATGATTTATAAAATCCCTGGAAGCAATTATGCCGAGGCCCGTTCGCCAGAGCGATATGTGTAGATGTCCCCAGATGTTCGTAAAAGATAAACCCCCGTTGCGATTTGGCGTTTTAAAACATAAAATTGATTCCTTTTCACAAAAAAACCGTTCCATTTTCCCCTTCAGTCACCGTCTATTCTTTCGCTGCATCATCTCTCATGACAAAGATGGATGGTCACAATGCATTTCATATTCCATCAAAGTAGGACCTGGAATCAATTTTAAGTTTATGTATTCGCCTGCTTTTACGAGGAAATTTCTGCTGGCGAGAACGATTGCAGAATGTTTATATGGTTCAGGGGAAGGATGGGGGACGGTGGACGAAGAGCTTTGGGAGTTGGAGAGGGTGGTTGGGGAGTCATGGAGCTTTTTCGGTGGATGGGGTAAGATACTCGCGATTTGAAATTGGAATGATTAGCTTTCTCTGTTCTCATTATTTGGTCACCAGGGGGAGACAATACCATTGTGCCCACAGCCTGTCATTAGAACGAACCCTAGCGGTAGTATCTGTATCATGCATGCTATGACTAAAGGGGTTTCAGTAAGTGGGGGTAGGTGGGGGGGGGGGTGTAAGCAGTGTCAGGCTGAGAGAGGAGGGGGCTATCGGGAGGGGGATGTGTGTGGCGGGGGTTGTTCGACTGTTGTAAAATCCAGGGTTCCGACGCACTCAAGGGAACGATGAAATCAAGCTTTGAAAAAGCCTGAATTCAATTTAAAAACCTAGGGGTGTCCCTAGATTAGAGCGCTAATTGATAACCTAAATTAGAACGCAGAGAGATCTTGTTGAATCTCTTAAGTCGCATTCTCTATTCCGCCCCTTCATCTGTGTTTTCCATATTCTTTTATACCTGGGAATCTTTAATCCACATCATTAAATTGGTATTACGTTAATATGTACGTGAAATTAAAACCGTGAAACATCACATTGGATGCAATTCCTTGAGATAAAAGGTGGAGGCGTTTCAAAGCTGAATTATTTATAAGAACAAGTCGTACTTGAACAGCTGTAGGGGGACATTTTCCACGGTTGAGGTACTATATTAGTTTTTATTACGCGGATTATTATGATCAAAAGACCTCGGACTCATCATAGAAAATGTTATACATGGAAGAATACGATCGCTGTAGGATTTACAGCCTTTTTACTCGCCTTCTGGTACAGCAGTGTCGCAGACCGTGTTAAATTAACAGCACATGGCGAGTCTGAAGAGTCTTCATCTGATGCTTTAACTTAGGTCTAGAAGAAAGATTTCTATATTCTTGTAATTGTGCTAAACTAAACGACCGATATGACTTGAATGTTGTTGAATAAATATATGTACAAAACATATTTATATAAGCCTCGGAGGACTGTTTTATGAAACATATTTTGTCTTTCCATAGTTCCATAGTAATATATACCTCGTAAACTATTATCATTGCATTATCAGGGGGAGAAACTGAACCGGTACACCAAGGGCAATAAGGAATCAGCCACCACAAGTGTGGCAAGAGCTAAACATTTCTACATCATATTGGATGCATTACGATATTGTCTTCGGTGCTCGGAAACAGCAATCTCGCGTTTTCCTGAACTAACCTTTGGAACTGCCTCGGAGGGTGATATATCAAAACCAACTTTTTGATGCAAGACAAAAAGTGGAAGCATTCCCTTAGAAATGTTCCGTGCCCACATGACAACCATGCATATCATTTGAAATCTAGATGCTATAAGATCGATTGAATATCCCTGTAGATGACATCTGGATTTTTTAATCAGTCGCGGCCGCCTTTCCAAGCACTTAATCACGATCTATGACTGCTCTATTGCTCCATTTGGCTGACTTTTTAATCCAGTTTTTGTTCTCCTTTCTTGATGTATTCTCAATAAAAATGGCCGCTCCCAGGTGCTTTCAAAGGAGGGAAGAGATCGTTCATTTGAGACTGGGCCGCCTCAATTCCTGGCACTTTACGGGTTCGATTGGAAGGAATTGTCATTTTCATAGTCCATAGGATAGGCAATGCAAAATGAATTTAGCGTTACATTTAAAAGTTGGAATCAATGCAGGGAATGAGGTAGAACCATCGGCTTGAGAACTACAATCGCTATTACCAATAAGGCGCTGTTCGAAGGCAGAATCATTATACATGTAATACCCCAATCAGTTGGAATTCCTTGCTGCCCTTTCTCTTCCCCTGCATTTCATAAATGTTAAACATGCAAGAAATTCGAATAAAAACTGTTGCCTGTAACAATACAGTGATATAAAGTTCCCCGACCACCATCATGCCTCCTAAATCATTCATGTAATAATTCTCATTGAAAACGCGTGAATGACTGATCACCGCGCGACATGAATAGGGACCTAATTTAGTCTAATTCCTTAGTGTAAGATAAATGGATTGTCCTCCCCTGACAAGCCAATACAGCAATTCTCCAAGATACACCATGGCTAACTAAGCAGTGATTCCTCATCAAATAATACTATTCCCAAATCAGTACCTTCTCGGCCAGGTCTTTGCCCTATTAACGAAGATCCGGTCCTGATTCAGTCTGCAAGTCTCATTTGAATTGTATGTGCAAGTGTATCTATGGATATTAATCGTATAGACATAAAGACGTTGAGCAAAGTTCAATTGAGGACATTTGATCTTAATTGGTCTTGAGTTTAGAAAATTTGACTTGATAGTCATGTCGAGTACAAATCATCTCTAATAAGGGTAGATTATAAGGGTATTAACATGATTTCTAATTTGCCCTTAGACCCGACCAACTCATGGTTCACATTTCTCAAAATAAGGCCATAACTAGAATAGATATAGTCACATCAGAAGTGATGGAACCCTATGTTGCAACACATTAGCCTATGATAAGCACAATCAATATGCTGTTATGGACACTTTTCATGCAGTACATAATGCACATATTGAGTAATGAATTGGACACATCCAAACAAACGTAATCGCTGAATTCTGTTTACTTCGCTATTATACCTTGATATAATCCTGATCCTATTTACATTATCATACATAGAAAATGAAATTGGCAGATAGTAAATTGACTGTCTCTGACTAGGCAAATAGAGCTTTAAAAAATTGGTGCCACTTAGACGCAAGACATCGAAGGAAAGAGAAAAACTCATATTTATAATCCCATTTGGTTACCCTGTCAGTCTACAGCATCTACAAGTTGAATAATCTCTTCTTAACACGAACGCCAATCATATTTCACATCCTACTACCTCTAAAGCCTCGCACTCGCGGGAGTGCAACAGGACTTCCGGTTCGCTGTTTAGCTCGTTGTGACGTCACATCCGGCGTGAATGGCAGAATGTTTCTGCGTTGTATTACACCTTGGTGACAAGAGAGTTCCAGGCAAATTAGTTGACATGCAATAGGCCCCGAAGACTCCCGGGGTTCAATCATTTTACAATTGAGGGATAGAACACAGGGTAATGCCTACAAGACAATGATGAATGGACTGGTCGGTATCCTGGGTCCGGCATTGTACGGGTGCCATTCCCCTCCGATATTTTTTCCTCATTTTTTTTAATTTCTTCACAGAGATGATCTGTCTTCTTCAAGTGACTCGATACAAAATTCAGGAACCTTAGCTTGATTGGTAATTCATATTTGAAAAAGCATTGAAAACATGCATTCAGTGCCCCATCCGCACAGGGAATAGGGTTAGTTGATTGGGGACGGATTTAAATTTCAAGACAGTTAAGGGCGATTTATTTCAAATGAATGCCAAATAATAAACATTGGTGGGGATCATTATGCAGTAACGAATCGCAGGAGTCATGAGGATTATGCAGATATAACTAACTTGCACTTCACAAATAGTACACTCTACATTTGCTTATTTAAAAGCTAAATAGCTCATGTCCTATTGGTTTTACACACAATTGTACAATCATAGTCTTTATCAATATTTAACGACCTATTCAGAAAGACTAGTTTAAAACGCGATTGAAACGTATAGTTCTTGCTGTTTTTGATTATCGGAGACATTCTTAGTATGTGAAGTCTTCCAACAGCAAGTTTCATTTTTGATTTCTTGCTTTAAAATAATGTTTTTATAACTAAACCCACGTTCTACAGCCCAGGGAGTTTTAGAAGGCTGAGGGGGGCTAACATACAAGCGTCACTTTAAGTCACTTACTTTCGGAACAAAATTCCAGAAGAGGCAGAAGTGATTTTTCTTAATTAATTCCGAATAATAAGCCCAATCTGGAGCTACTGTGGCCCCCGCGGCGTTTTCAGAAGACACAGTCCCCAAGGGGTTCAATTTATCCTAATTACCGACACGTCATTATATTAGTTTTTATTGATTTTGTAAATAGCCAAGATGTTAACAATTAGTTCCTTGTATATGGATGTGTCGGAGATAGAACGGTGGAAAATGACCAAGGAGTGAATAATACATTGGATAAGAACAGTCCATACGGCAACCATGCATATTCTAAAATGATATCCACTAAAGTCTCTCAAACATTTAATATATAAGGTATACAATACACGCCATATACATACATGTGTTTTTTGCATTTTTATTTGAAATCGCTTTGTCTTATTTCAAGATACATTTATGGATGGGTAAATACATAATATGGCTGTCTACAAAGACTTTCGTATGAACCCTCTAGCACTTTTGCCAGAATTATATTATATTTTACGTTGCCGAATCATGTTAGCCTCTAACGAGTCGGTATTTCTGCAAACCTGAACAGAAATATTCTTTTTAGTCTGCCATTGCAGGTAACATTGCGCACCATTTTCCCATCCGGAATAACAATGAATTTATTCTTTTCATGAAGAAATATCATAAATATGTATGCAACTCGGCTCCAGAAACAACTAGTTTATAGTGCCAATTAAAAATGCGGCAAAACTTGCAAGCCACCGTTCGCAGAGCATCATGGAATCAAAAGTTTTGCAAGGACAATAATAAATTCCCTTAAGGAGGCCTATAGCATCGAAGACTGCAGACATGGCTATGAATTCCCTAGACAATGTGCATGATGAACCGAGGGGAAAGAAAGTTACCATAATAAAATCACATCAGGTCCGAGAGATTATTCCAAAAATAAAACTAAATGCTTACATTATTTCCCTTCGGAGAAGACAAGACTTATTATGTCAAATATCGGACCAATTTAGTGCCTCGCTCAGGCCCGGCAAATGGAAGTGCCGGGTACGTTCCCTCCAGCCAATAAGACATTTATGAAATATTAATGCCAAGGATCCTTACTTATTTAGAACTTCATTTTGTGAATTATGCCAGTGTATCTTCTCCACATACTGATAAGCCTCCAATCCTCCAAAGCCTGTCTCCAGCCAGAAAATCCTTTTAAAGTTTTCACTACGCAGTAATTTGCTTAGCTTCGAAGCTGCAGGGGGGAGACAGCAATGGGAGAATGAAGGAGGAGCAGGAGGAGGAGGTGGTAGAGGCGGAGGAGTAGTAGGAGGGGTGGAGGTGGAAAAAACCACCGAGCCAAGCCCGAACCAATAATGCAGTAAGTTTTTATACCCATTTTCTCTAACTTTTCTATGGCAGTCTAATGAGCGGGTTATTTTAGATAAAAATAACAATTTATAAATCTGGTTTGTTGAGGGACTTTAATCCAGTCCCCCACCGAAGTGCCAGTTCCTATTTGTACGCTTCAGATTCCACATAGGCTCTGCCTTTGTTTTATGGTCATTGTAGGGCTGGGAAATCAATAATCTACTATTAAACACTCTTCATCAACATTAACACTTGATTTGAATATATGCAAAGCGCCGACGAATCCGTTTAGCTGCGGTCCATTGCTGGGATAAAGGGTTTGTAAAACTCAGGAATGATAGCGGGTGTTCCAATGGAAACAAGAACAAAAGCCAGAAGTATGAAAATAGGTTGGATATTTATCCAACGGGACCTTTTTCCCTGGTCGCTCTTATAACATGCATGAGTGACATGTTCCAATATCTTCTACCCGGTAACACATACAGCTTACAAATAGATATCATGGTATTTACTTACGTTGCCAACGCATATTATGATGTTATTTTGGGTTCCTAAGCTTTTATATACACAGGTAATAGTCTCCTATATCTATGCAATGGAATCTTTCCTTCCTAGGGTCAACGACCGATATCTCGCTTTAGTCGCGCGCCTGACGACTTCTCTGACACGAACAACAAATTGTTTATTGATATTTTGTAAGTAGTATATGGAAATTCGCGCCATTTCCAGGGCCTCAGTCCATATTTAACTACCGTGACCCTACGTATTGATACAATTGACTTGCTCCTGTTCATTCTCAGACACTAAATACCAATGTTCTGGTAATATATAGTATTCATCTTCTAGTAGAGGTGTTTCTTCCCTGTGTTCTTCAGATCTTCTATCACGCTCTCGTGTATACTTTACCCTATTGTTCCAATGTTCTATGGATATATATATATATATATATATCACTGTCCACCCAAAGAACACCTTCAGCCAATACAAAACACACACCTCCACAATTTCTATTTCTTTGAACTGCTCCTCTTCCTCCCACCTCCCACTTCTACCTTAAATGACACCCAACCGCTTATCTGTCCTTAGGCCAGATCATATGATATTCTCCAGTTTCAGCCCAAGGCTCAGGGCCAGGCGTTAGAAGCTGAGGGGCTGAAATTTTAATGATGTTTCACTGTTTTTACTAATGAGTTTCATCAAGAGACACAGATGGCTGCTGCTAGAGTTTCATTCCCGGGAAGACTGGTTGGAGAAATGGGGGGACATGTGTCCAATGTTCTGGTCTTGGTGTGTAAAACAATGCCTACGCTCTGTTCGGCTTGGCTTTTCAGTGTTCAAAGATCAAGTTAACATAACGCTGGATGGCACCAACGCCGGAGGATTACATATCCATTTATTTCTCTAACACTCTGTGAGTGCCTGTTAAGTAATTATTATTTTTGATCATTCAAATTATTTGTAATTGCTTTCAATCTCATAAAACCCTTTAGTATAAAAACACCATGCCATATATACATGTATGTGATAAGTTAATGTTCTCACTAATAGTATGCGCCCCTGGATACATAGATTATTACACAAACAGTGGTCGACATATTGAAAATGCCTATTCCCGATTCTTATTAAATGAACAGATGACAATTCATTATTTTAACGTATATTCATGCATAAACGTTTCCAGATGACAATAAAATTGTGTGATCGATAAATTGTTTTGATAAAAACATAAAATTAGTGTTTTTACATACAGAATGCACCTAATACAAAATCAATAAACACAAGGCCCACCTTTCTTCTCTGGGGGGATGGTTGCAGCATTTAATGCACAAAGTAGTTTAAACCAAAACATTGGAAGATGAGCCAAGGTGCCTCACCCTCATCTAATATCCATCATCTCATCCAGCACTTACTCGCAGACACACCTGTCCTGTCAGGGCTTTAGTCACCCCCAGCACTAAAACAATGAAGTACTTATAACAAATCTGTTTTTGCGTTAGACCCGACTCATCACGGTAAGTGCAACATGATTATTTTCCACTGCTTCTTGACATGCTATGAGCATGTTAAAAGTTGATTCACTGAGCATGCATGCTGATTTCATGATCCCCAGGGTGAACTTAAACGTCCCTACCCTCATCCCTCTAGCTCTACTTACTCACCTCCGAATAAGGAGGGTACGTGTTTTATTCACAACCTCGCACTAATATATATATTAGGTATGATATCTGCGGTAAGCTGGTGTTCTTATATTATTTAGAGATTGCTTTATTTATTGTCAAATCGTTTAAATGACCTGCAGTTTGCAAAAAGACCTTAGGAGGAACGCTAATCTGTGTGTATACCGGCTCCTGAAGGAGATATCAATGTTAGGTAAAGGAGATCAATGTTAGATAATGTATTCTTGGTAGTGTATATATTCTAATACTCACTGAAATTCTAAACAAACTAGCGGCTAATATACAAACGAAATCAAGTCAAAATGTATTTATTGTTCACGTAGATAGACAGCGACAACTGGACGCGACGTTATCAAAATGGTAAGCAAAATGAGCTCTTTTCAAGTTTTAATGAAAAAGAATAAATAACCTAGCCAAACTTAAAAAAATACGTCATTTATCTATTAACTAGAAGTCCTTACATCACATACACCTGATACCAATGCAATAAAGATCAGTCAATGTGGGCAGGTTCGCTTTATTACAGGCGGATTCCCCCGTACATACTTTTCAATGCAAATCCCTCCAAGTCCGTCAGCCTAGAGCCAATAAGAGTTTTTACCTCCCATCCACATGCCAATATCCAGTGGCCCCCACCTCCCCCTGCTTTCCGTCAGTGATTTACTTTGCAAAATCATCAGCGCAAATATTACACGATGTATCCAAAGCGGGTAACTCGATGCTGGAAATAATAGACAACCCTTTCCTGCACATTTTGTCATATAATCACTCGGTAAAATTACCTCGCCAAAATAAAGAGGGAAAAACTATAGAGAAGGCCTAACGCACTGTTCGTTGCTAAGGCAGCAGTAGCCTACGATCTGATATATGACGAAGTGTGGGTAACTCGAGGAGAGTTAATAATTTCACATGCATTGCTACTCCGCAGAATTTCCAGGACATCGCTTTATTATAAGCGAAGCTCCTACTTTTTTAGCGTCAAAGTTTTGATTTTGCATCATGTCTGACTTAAATGAGAGGGAAAGTGTATCGAGGAACGAGAGACGGGTTTAAGTACCAGGTTTCAGGTAATTTCCCTAAAAGTGTTCATAAATAAATGCCCTCGCAAATGTTGTAGGGAATTGTCAATATCATATTAACCGCGTGATAACGTGGGTTCGTGGTGCACGTACATATATAAATAACTTTGAAGACTGCCATATTTCATATGGTAGGAACCAAGATGACAACATAACCTTGTTATCAATGTGATCATTAAATTATGCGAATTATGAAGGGAAATATTTATTTTATGATGACTTCAAGGTTATAATGATGGTACGATGTCCAGCGTAAGAGAAAAATAGTAAATTTCTAAACTACAACTATTTGTAAGCAATACGTCGAAAGCCTAGAAAAGAGTCCATGCAGGAGTCTATAATCTCTCATATATTTAGTTATCATAATATGTTTATGCTGTAGTTCTCTCCAATTTAATCAGCTTTCTTGATAATGTAATAGTCATGATACTGAAAAGAGTTAAAATTGATGGGAGGACCAGGCAAAATTAGATTAAATATTGAAGAACTATCTATTTCATGCAATGCGGCCTCGGTACAATGCAGTCAATCACCTATATAAATGGCCTTCACCAACCCCTATTGGACAGGGGAAACCAAAAATGAAAGACAAACAGAAAAAAATAAAATACTGTCAATCGTCAGAAATAACTAGGCACTGGCGAACATTGCCGACGCCGTTTCCGACAAAATGGGTCGGGCAACTGTGATCCTGAATCCCATTAATATGAATAGTCTTCTTCCTCGCGCACGCGCATTGCTTCCCTCCATAGTGATAATACAAGAATTCAAAGTGTTGAATAACAGTTCTCTTATTTGGAATCAAACAAAGGCATGATGGGAAGGCACTTGCGTCACTTCCTCTCTCATTTCCCTTCAATTTTAGGGGTCCAATACCAGGGAGAATATGAATTTCCGCATGGAAATATTCACAAGTATAGTTTTGCCAGTGTTTTGGATTAAAACTTTGAAACAAACTGGAATGATGGCCGTTTGGTGAACAGTTTCGCTGGATAATGTTTACGGAGTATCTCTTATTAAGAGCTCAAACAAATATTTCATAATAGTTTCGAATATTCCTTGGTATAAGAGACAAAATAGTCCAGATAAATACATATTATTGGTACTCGGTATTGACCCGCCCAGAGTTTTCACCAATGGTGGGTTTATGAAACACCTAATTGCAAAGCAATCTCAATGTCCTACTATATAACTTATAAGAATATGAGATTCAGATTTTCTCTTCGGAAACAATCTATTTATTGCATGACCTCCTTGTACTCATTTAACTTGTGAGTATTCCTTCATGTGAATGTTGTTGCAATGGGGGAGGTGTATAATCATAATGGCAACTAAATTTCATATTATACACCACCCCCAATATCGACTAGCTACACCTTCCCTATGCAACGCAGGATGCTCAGGAAGATCTACCCCTCTTGATACCAACCGTGTCCTATGACATTTATTTTTAGCCACTAAAAATACAAGCCTCTCCATCTCTGTGGTGTTTTTGTCTCATTACGACTGCCCCTTATCTCGGGGGATTTACGCTGTCAGAAACGTCCTATATAAACACGAAAGAATCGAAGTCATGTACTTACATGGTGCCCATGATATATGCAATGGGATGAAGTCAAGCTTAGATACAAATTTATATATATACAATGTTTGTAGTAGATATATATCTAAACATCGTTATATTTCTATTATTTTTGTAGCTATTTTATCTACAAGTCGAAACGGCAGCATACTCGATTATAGCTACTTCGTACAGCACCTGTGGGAAGACGGGGTTTAAAAGATACCAGTCACAAAGGAGTATGTAGTTGAGATTACAAATGTTCTCGTCCCGGTGAAAGGTTTATAACCATAATCTTCTATGTTTATTACTCAGTAATCGCTGCATGTGGCCATTTGCCAAAGTATGAAGAACTGCACAATAACATAAAGGCTCCTTGTGTTGTGGTGCGAATACTTAGAGGCTTAAATTATCCAGACACACCATTGGACATAGACTCAAATCTGGTACTCTACAGAGTCGAAATTATTGTAATTTTTGTCAAGCTCCAATAGCCTAACAACAACGGTTGAGTAATTTCTTGGGCATGATTGTTTGAGTGTGCATTTTACACAGCATAGCAGTGCATAGATCACTATACAAGGCGAACGCATATATATTATCTATTGGTAAAATTTCTATTCAAGGAAAGTTGCGAACTGATATGAGTTATTGTAATGATATTCGCAATGGTTTTAGTTCATTGCCGCTGTCCAACAATTATAAAGACGAATAGTTGTCTATCAACTGTTAAATGGGCGTTATCAAGCGGTATGAAACTATTTCTATGCATGAACATGACACACAGGGCTAAATTTGGCTTATACTCGGCTTCCATCCAAGTTTTATGCGAATTGGAGCCAAATCACCAGAACATTTTTTCTCATTTGCCGAGCAGATACATACAGTACACATCTGTTTACTACAGTGTCTCTTGCTTACACACATTGGTGTGTGTGTGTGTGTAGGGGGGGGGCATGTGTCGGGATATCAATAATTATAAACCGCAAAAATATTTCGGTGACATCCAATAAGGGCAGAGATTTATCATGAAACTTTTATATTATGGAATTTTAACGCCCGCGAAAGTTGTTTCTTTGCCAGCCACATGTTAAGAGCAGTCTATACATCCTACCACAGTATTAGCTCAAGTCATTAATAGAGCAAAGCCCGTGATGTAATTTATAGTTCTTTGTCCCGACCTCCTCTCTAAACAGAGACGTGATGACATATCATTACCCAGGTCTCGGATACTGTGACAATACAGCCAGACCATGCAGCAGGGGCTGCTGGGACTGGTGCCGTTTCCACCTCGGGGTATTGGCATCATAACGCTATTTGATTTATGCACTATGATATGGTATTTCAGCAGTCCATGTTACATGGGGGGAACTGGTATCTAATGTATACATCCCTGGGAAAGGGTCCTTACTAATGCAAGATTAGATCCCGGGCAATAGATCTATACAATGCTAATGCCTTCATATTCATGATATTGTATCACGCATTGTCTTTTCCATCCATGAGTACACACGGAATATAAAGTAATTGGATATATGAGAGGGCCTTTTTAGATCATGAGATAAACCATTCACCATTCAAGGGTATAAAAATTATTGAGAAATATGTGATAATTAATCCACTTTCATATAGATATTACCAAATAAATTGGTATTACGTTGATACTAAAGAAAACCCTCCTGCCCATGAGTAATTTTCCTTTGGGGGTGCCTTCATCAAGTTCATACGGTTAAAGACTTGGGCACCTGACACCTTGGGATGAGTACATATGTCTCATGTTATACAAAGCCAGTTTCTATTGTACATGTGCTCACAGCCAATACGCCACATCTTCATTGTACATTACTTGGTTCTCAGTATGGAGGTAAGATATGCACTTTGCCTTTGAAATGAACACCAGCAAATGACCTAAATGGATCACCCGGGTGTGTAAGCCACCACACGACATCGGATCCTAATATGGGAGCCTTTGTATTCTTCAATATGCCCATTGACTTCCAGCTATTAGACAAAAACCATCGCCCTCCTTTCGTTGAGGTTGTTCTCCAGGTCCAGTTTTAGATCTCTTTGTGTCCCTTGCTTGGATCATCGGCAATGTGCATTGGTTAGCATAGGAGGGTTTGGATACGGAGGATGGTTTCAGAGCCACATGTGTTGGAGTCAGGTTACCCTCACAATACTGTGTTTGACACAGGAGATTGTTAAATGCATCAAAAGCTATATACCGGATGGCAATGTCTGCTTTGCCCCCATTGTTTTCCTGTTGTGCAAAAATACACAAAGCTTCACGTAGGACTTACATCTATAGACTAAACTAGAAACCGGGTAGGAGGCACTATTCTTTATAGGAGTCTGTTCAACCAACACCTATCCTCCTTCAATGCACTATAGCTGGTTTCCAAAGGTCTTGCTCCCATGTAGTCCATCTATGTAGTATATATCAAGAACCATATGAAAGTAATATTATATTAAAATTATATTAAAATGATATTACCTATCGTAATAAAAACAACTATAGACCACTATTAAAATTATGTGTACATTAGTACATGTATGCACAGAGTTAAACAACCCTATAGGGCTGGATGGAGGGAGGACAGTAGCATTGACCATGAGAAAAATCTCTGGACCGCCACAATACATGGCGCTCACACCAGGTAAGATATTGTGTAATGTACAAAGAACTGGTGTAGCGGTCAATTATTGGCACAACTTTTCCCTCAGGCTAAAGTGTGATTAATGATGATATGCTATCAATTGAGAGCAGGTGGAACAGATGAAGCAATTACTTATTTGATATATGGGACATATAGGAATAGTGACAATGTGCATGGCTCAAATGGGAGGTTTCGTGCAGGCTGTCGGTACATATATAGAGAGAGACGAATCAAGTCCAATAAATTTTCGATTATTGCCAGCGAGTTCCATTCTATATTTATTATATGTGTATAAAATTTGATCATATGTCATCAGATATCACTGAAAAAATATTAAACAAGTCTCAGAGAACCCCGCTTCCCCGCCCCGCTGAGAACCCGCTGAGAGCCCTGTCAGCCTGTGTGATCATGCAGTATTTACTGAAATTATTGAATTGCTACATTAAAGAGATAAACCATAGTCATACGCACTGCTGCAGGTGGGAGTTCAAGGAACTAATGCATGAAAAATAAGGATTCACAATATTTTTTTCAAACTTTGTCATGAGAAAGAACATGGTTAGGGGGACAACAAAAAGCAAAAAAATGGATCTCAGCATATATTTTTTTCATTCTAGAGACCACCAAAGTTTAGTCTTGAAGTATGGGGGGGGGGGGGGGGAATGGATATTTTCTCAGTTTTTCCAAGATTTCAGACAGACAAATAACATATTTCAGTTGAAATGTCTTCTAAACATAGACACTATACAGGTTTACCCTCATGCATGAAAGAACAGGGTATCAACATATTTTGAACAATATTATTTAGCATTGAAAATCTTCAATATTCCTGTTTTTAACTCATTAGGAATCAGATTTAGTTGAATAACTTTTTTAAAAGGTCGGTGACCCCCATTTTTTATTGCTTGAAAGGGTAAAGCAATATGTTAGCTACGTCTACAGAGATTTTTAGGAAAAATTTATTTTCAATTTTTTTTTATACTGAAAAAAACGAAAAAAATCGTCCTTTTCTCATAGACTTCTATAGTGAACACCCCTAAATTTCAGGGCTCCCTGAAATGAAAACTAACCCGGTGACATATTATTTTTATTGGCTTTTTGAATTCACAAAACCTTGTTCTTTCACAAGGCAAAGTTTAAACAAAATGTTATTTTCAGTTTTTTTCCCAGTTGAACTGTGGTTTATCTCTTTAATAAAACTTATACCATTCAATAGAGAATTTAATTCTCTATTTAATCGTGTGCTTTTAATTATGTATTTTTATGATCATGGTACCAGAATCACAGGTGGATTACCGATCACGGAGATTTGTTGACATGCTTCGTGGAAAGCCAAGGCTCCGCAAAGCATATCAACAGAGCTATTTTTAGACAACTACATTTTTACAGTACGCGTACCGTACATTTTTATTGCACCCCACTTATTGCACCTATCAAGAGGGATGTGCATATATGATAAATTGGTATACTGGTATACATTTATATATAGTGCAACCTCGCATACAGTCCACTTCTTTATAGAGACCAACCCTCCATTAAGACCAGTTTTTCTCAGTCCCGATTTTTTCCCCTGCATTAGATGTTAGTAAAACCAACGAGACTAGTCTCGTTGGTAAAACCCTGGCAATAGATACCACTTTATATGACCACCTCACGTTTTGACCACCACTTCCCATTCCTTGACAGTCAAATTCTCTTCAGATAAAGACTAGTTTCCTCCCGCCCAGCCAAATGAATCCACAATGGTAGAAAAGCTAGCCTTTCACTCAGTGAGTATTAAAGGAAGTGTTAGAAGCCACGCGACTACTTCTCCACAGAATTCAGAAGACTCTCGATCCTACAGACTAGTCGGCAGCATACTCTAGACGGTTTTGTAGCATTTTAAAATGTGTAGAAAATTATTATTACCATATCATAGTTACGTGATATTTTATTCATGAAGCATTGGTCAATTATATAACAGTGTGCAAACTTAACTTTTCTCAACTGATGATATTGGTGGAAAAAAAATTTCGAGCATTGTCCCATCAATTATTATATCTATTTTTGTTGTATAATAATTTATATTTATATATCTCCATTATTATTTAACCGTTGATTATTCAAATGTTCAATACAATATATATTTCGGATTCCCATGAAATTATCATGTATGAAAATGGCTCCAATAAAATTTATTAAAAAAAATATTTCTCTCCCACACACTTTCACCCACCATGGCAGACGGGTAACTTTGTTCTAACATCTTCAACTACGAACAGTTAAAGTTAAAAACTTTTAATAATTCCTTAAACGATATGACATATCGATAAAGCAAGATTTGTCAAGAACATCATGTTTCTACCATCGTCAAGTTAGAAAAGTTCCATTCCGACCACTTTGAATAATCCTTCAAGATCTGCCCCCTCCCCACCCAGCAACCCTACAAAATAAACCACCTCGCGATCAGACGAAAAGTCGTTCAGTCTCAACGCATTAGAGAGATTCCACTGTAGTACCTACTCACCTGAGGCATGTATCATCAGTATGTGAAACCGTGTCCTTGAAATTTAATTACATGATATATGTCTTCTGCCAAACCACTGATAACCTGATAAATTATGACCTAAAGAAATCACACGTGTAACGTTTGAATGACGTGAACCTAGATATGATGGAATGTTTCCTGCATGGGTTCTAAATATGGGAATAATGGCCAGTCACTCGGACCGTGTATTGAGTATCTTTTGCCTGATATAAGTAAAAGTTAATTACGACCACCATAAAATTACGTCTCAGGGTGTAATTCAATTGCCTAGGGTGAATAAATGATGGACTCTATGTAAAATAGTATACCTATATATGTTGACGCGACAAGAAGGGAGGGATCAGGTTCGTAAATAGAAACTTCTTCCTCTCATATTTGAGTAATGAATTATCTTGACACATTTGTGACAATAGAACAAGAAGGCTGACACAAGGTTCAGATTTCATTGCGCAACGTTGGCAAGGGTACATTTTGCCAATAAGTGATCCATCAAACATAAATCCAGCTCCGCAAGATTTCTATGTAGTCGGTGGAAAGTTATTGTACATGACTAACAGAAAAAGCAACGACCGTTACGCTGAGGCAGTAACCCCTGGAAATGCATCTGATATGGAATGGGTCATTAAAAGCAATGTAAAAGCTGCAGTCACAAGCGGCTTGTCAAAAGATTGATACAATGGCATTGTACGGGGGGAGGTATTGAGATGCGATGGGATTTATTGTAAGTCTTGAATTACCATTATGAAGTCTTTTTAAGTAGTTTTATAACTTCCGATGATCTTTGTTTGACTTAATCGAATCCCACGTCCCATCAAAGTTTGTTGTACAGTTCAGCTCGTTTTCCATCTTAATTCAAATTGACGTTATACTTAAAAGAACATTTTTCCTTTAATAGAAGAATACAACATGTTTTTCTAGTCATCGCCAATGTATTAAAGAACCTGGTATTTCTTCCATTATGAGATTGAAAAGTCACACAAGCGACATTTTTGGGTCACATACTACCTTAGTGACAATTATTAGTTGAAACTCCTCTTATGAATATGCCCAATAAGTATAAAATGGATGGCTAGATCTATGAGTGGGACAATGCATTACATCAACCGATGCTGCACATTTTGTATCGAAAATGTAACTTCTCGTTCATTTGATGTCACTTTGACGACGTTCATTCTACAATGTAACAAAATGCTGTCAATAAAAACAAACACACATTTCATGTTCATATTTGTTACGAATACATTTAGAGATGAATGGTAATAATGGCCAGCTATACTTTGCTAAATAATCTGTCTTGGTCGTTTTGTATTGTTTTGTATCTTTCACTTCATCTTCAACGTATATGAATATATTTAAAATGGATTAATTTTATGTACTGTAACATTGTCTTTTCTGTAACATTTGTCTTGGATCTCTTGAGAATATGGTGTTACCACCAATTAGACTCCAAATAATATCAAGTAACCATGCAAGATCCAATAGAATAGTTACACAATTCTTTCTCGACTCTAGTTAATCCAGCTCTTTCTCGACTCTAGTTAATCCAGCTAATTCTCACACTGTCTTTGGTACAATGATTAATCGTGTTTGTCAAGGGGGAAAGGTGCATCTCGGTACAGTTCAGAGTTGGTAATATTTCTTTCAGTGCACCTCGTGCACTCACAATACTTACTTTAAAGCACCTCTTTTATACATACCGACCGGGCAGGATTTCCAACATGCCAAACAAAGGTTGGCCTGATCTGGGCCGTAACCTTGCTCTTTTTCTACCGGGGTCAAGGACGTAACCCCATGAGGTTACAACGTGTCATGTTGCGGATCTGCGGACTATAGTTGTTCAGAGGGCGGATTAATTTATTAAAGATAGATAAACATAGGTGAACTTTAATTTTCAAATTTTCGAACCAATCAGGTCATATGGTCTTTTCATGAACAATATGCCAATATGCCTCAATATGCCTTAATATCCCAATATTCCTGCGTCCCGTCCAAGACCAGGATAAATTTATGGGAATACACTAAGAAACCTGAAAAAAAGTTGCAAATACACAGCCTCTGAAAAGTAGGCCTGGAACGTAAGAAAGAAACGTCCAACCGATGGTAATAGCATGCTTGAGTTCCAGCTTTTTGGCTGTGGCTTTTGGGGGACACTTAAATCAGCTGGGGTTCCTTGTTATTTGTTGTGTTTTAGTCTTGACTGATAGAAAAGTTGATATGTCTTGCCGTCACTCTTACTGACCTCTGATGTTGTGAGCAAGAGTTGGGAACAAGCAACATACACTCGCAAGTGCCTTCGGCAATAGGGGTAACTATCAGTGGCGGTAACAAGGGGGGGGGGGAGCTGGGGGGCACTAACCCCCCTAGGCCCCTTAAAATGGAACCTGTGCACCCCCTAACTCAGAGGGGCAGAGGGCCCCTAAAGTCCTGATAAGGGCCCCTCTAGTAGGGGCCAGATGTACTGCCAGAATTTGCACTTTCCTTCTTCCCTGACTGTACAAGGACAACACTCCCAATAACCCCATGTCAGTGTGCAAAATCATTCAGTACATTGAGGGTGTCTGATAAAAAACAATAATTAAACTGAGAACTATGTTAGTTGTTTTCTTAACTCAATAGTTCTCTTAACACTAAACTATATGTTACTTGCTTTCTATTAGATTTTTTTGCTGTGTGTAAGCACCCTTTTCCAGTAGTGTCCGCCTTGAAGGTTCAAAGCATTTTGAGGCCCTTTTAAGACCCCCAGAAAGTCTCAACAGGGTTTCAAAATTGGTATTTAAACAAGAATCGGTTAACAGTTTATTGTTATGATTTGTTCACAATCTGTACAATTCAGGGTTTTCCAGTCATTTCCGTTTCCCAAAGGAAATGATGACAGGATCCAGTAAGATCTAAATTTTGGACAAGATAAAACCTATATATAATGCCTCGAATTTCAGGACTCAAGAGGGTCTCAATAGAGACCTTCTCAAAGGGACTCTATTAAAGATAGTCTCAAGATATATTTTGGCCCTCTTGTATAGATTTTAGACAAATTGTATGAATTCAGCAAAAATTAGATTGCATGATGAAATAAAATAGGAAACATTCTATTATGCTTTTATTGGACCATATTTATGAAATTTATACCACTCACATTATGTGTCATACTGTCACAAATATTATTACATACATATGTGATTTTGAGTTCATGATTCAGGGGTGCTATTTGAAAAGTCAAATAGCACCTATATGCGCTATTTGAGCGGGGCATGAACATGTGACCCATAGGACGCAATTTCATTGGTTTGCCGATGTTGCGCACTTAGTGATGTTGCTCTCTGCTGCGTAGTGCTGCCTTGCAAGTTTCGAGAGTTTTCAAGCAAAGTTCCGAGAACTTGGCAAGAAATACACTAATAATAAGGTAAATATAACAGATGAATCTACAAATCAGTATGTAATAAATACCAAATACCAAATGGCACTGTACAGTTTATAATCGGGTCTCGACGAGCTGCAGAACGGAACTCATCCCTTTGAGACTGATTTAAATATGTGGTATAATAGAGGGGACACAAATGTGCACCAATTGCTGAGTAATCTGCCACTTGCACTCACCAAACATAATCATGTACCTCTTTTATCATTTGATTGATTTTCATTTGATTTTCTATATGATCGACCTTCAATTGTCACTAAATGAAGGTTGTAAAATAGTTGGTACTGCTTTTCTTTATTAATTCTAAGACTTATTATACCTCATTCCCATTAATCGTTACTTTGTTTCATTATCTAATGTTCCTACACCCATTGAACATCCAGGGGCCTAGCTAGCTACCAGTGGCCTGGGGTCACATGTCCCTTTCCTTTGCATTACCATTTACCTGCTACATGATCGTTCATGCTGGTTTTTGGAGCAGTGTCTAATACATCAGATATTCATTCAATGGAAGGACTAGGAATGTGTTCTATATGAGTGAAAGCGTGGTCCAAACAAAAACGTTTGCAAGTACCATATAATGTTTATCAATCTTAAACATTAACGTCCGTCAGTAGTAAGTTGTGAGTGGTGGTGTACTTACTATGGCGGTCTTATGACAGCTTATAATAATCTCTTCACATTAACCCTATTTGTGACATATTGCAAATGCTTACAACTTTAATATCTTGTCATATTTCCCCCCCTCAATATTTAACCAGGTACCCAAATCACCTTTTGATGGTTTCTATGAAGCAAAACGCATAGAGAATACATTTATATTGGAAGTATGTAAATTTTGTCTTAATTGTTAGTCATTCTCAAACTGGGACTGAAGCAGCAACTTGCCATATATACATAATATGCGATGTTGAGGCAGCGGTAAAGGTTGCCAAGTTAGCCAGATATAGATCAAAATTAATGTTGTGTAACCAACATCACCCGAGGGGATCTTCTTGTGTTGCCGCTTGTCATGTCCTCACTGGCCTTCAACCATTTGAAAGAAATATGGTTATTAGCTTACTTTATAATTTTTGACACATAACTCCACTTTGCAATAATTCTTTACACATTTTAACTATAACCATATGTTCCTTTAATGAATATATAATGAATTCATATTCTGCGTTCATCGTAATTATGGAATAACCTGAGTCGTGCATTAAACCTGTGCCTTGTGTCAAAGTTATGGGTAAATTTGAATTATATCCCCGATGCAACATTTTCATGTCAAACATAATTTGTTCAAACTTCAGCAGTAAGGCTTTAAAACATGGTTAAAATAGTACATTTGTGTCAATGATAAAATGATAACTGCTGGCACTGCTGGTGTAACGACCTGCAATAGCTAACTTGCTTAGTGTTTTGATTACCTATTAGCTAAGCAGTGTCATCGTTGGACGAGACAAAGAACAATTCTATCTACGACACCGGATGTAAAATATATGGAATTGGAGTCTACTGTGTGCAGTGAGATAGTTACCGGATAGTTACCACTGCATTACTTTTGGGAGCCCCAACAGGTCCGTTTTATTTAAAAAGTATCATGTCTTTTGCTGCAGAATCTATATTATAAGAGCCAAAGCCCAATTTTTGTCACACATGTTCTCGAATTCTGTGCTGTTTCCTACTGTATTTCTGCTTCACACAGTTCAGTCAATGCTTTTTCTCCCGTAAGACATGGGTTTTGTGAAAGGAAAAGTTCAGACTGGAGTAAAATAGGTGAACATCAACTCCTTACCATGATGATAATGATGTGTGTCATGTAAATTGTTCCCTAGTATCCATATAATTCCAGTATTACAAATACAAAAAGGAACTATTTTGCCCCCTGGAGGCTGCTATGTTTTGTATTAGAGTGACGTATTATAGGCTCATTCCCTCTGCGCTCAAAATTCGCATGTATACACTAACACCAGCTGTTGGGAAGGCCTGCGATTGGTTGGCTCCTAGCAGGCGCCAAATTCGAACAAGAGATAAAATAGTCTGGTATTTACTGTCTATAATATCTTATTACTTGGTTTTAAATTCAGAAGGTTTGTCATGGAGCATGTTGTTTATGACGCCATGTTGTTGCAATGCATTCTGGGAAGGAGAACTCGGCCAATCACACTCTGACTGGGACTCACATGACTCATGACCCAGTTCCACTGTAGTGGACAAGAGAGCGATGACCGAAGCTCCTGACACCCAGGCACAGATAGTAAATGAGATTATGGATTAGCATCTGTGATTTTGAGCTATACATTTGAACCCTTACATCATGATTACGAATAAGATGTCTCAAAGTGCTGATGATTCTGATTTGTGGGGTCCTGGGGAGAGAATGGGACCATGGGCTGGTGTTAATTGATATGCCACACCCACTCGGGCAATGGAGACGAGACCATGCTTGGAGGTTGTAGACAGAACATTTATATATGGGAAGCATCAGGAGTGGGATCAGGAGGAATACTGACAAGCTAGATGAGAATCCCATTCATAGTCAGCAATAATTAGGGCAAGAAAGTATGGTCGTTTTTCGATCACATGAATGTCAAACAAATAAGAGACTCAGTCAGACCTACTTGTAGTGCCGCAGTGTGACGGCATGCTGTCATCAGATGTAAACAAACCTCTGAGAGCCCAACTGATGTCACAACTCGCAGGGAATCATGGGAGATAACCCAAAATGGCAGCCTCCTTGAATGGGGGTTATGCTACTATTTTGATTCTTTTACACTGTATTGTGAGGTTATTAGAATACTATGGAATGCTTTAAACAAAGCCCATCCTATATTAAGAGGTAAGGAGTTGATGTACAGCTATTTTATGCCAGTCCGAACCTTTTCTTGAAGATCTCTAATACACTCTAGGGTGGATCCGAG